>OZ008354.1:10711946-11437520 GCA_963931975.1 Cataclysta lemnata
GGTCTGCAGCCGAAGCCTAATATCAATGGGAAAAACCAATTTCCTTCAGTATTCAAAACTTTACTAGTTTTAGTTTTTAATTTTAAGAAGTGTTATGATAAATTACTGTTTTATTTCCTCGCAATCGAAGTGAAAAGCAGAGTTTCTAACTCGTCCACAAAACCATTTTTATCCTCGACATTACTATCAGTGAAAATTATTACATAATTAATTTAATACTAAGCTGTATAGGTCTGCAGCAGAAGCCTTATATCAATGGGAAAAACAATTTTCTTCAGTATTAACTTTACTAATTTTAGTTGAAATTATAAGAGATGTTATGAAAAACTACTGTTTTATTTCCTCGCAATCGAAGTGAAAAGCAGAGTTTCTAACTCGTCCGCAAAACCATTTTTATCCTCGACATTACTATCAGTGAAAATTATTACATAATTAATTTAATACTAAGCTGTATAGGTCTGCAGCCGAAGCCTAATATCAATGGGAAAAACAATTTCCTTCAGTATTCAAAACTTTGCTAATTTTAGTTTAAATTTTAAGAAATGTTATGAAAAACTACTGTTTTATTTCCTCGCAATCGAAGTGAAAAGCAGAGTTTCTAACTCGTCCACAAAACCATTTTTATCCTCGACATTACTATCAGCCCTCGCCTTCGGCTCGGGCTGCTAAAAGTCTCGAATGAAAATGATACGTTTTGTGCACTTGATGTAAAATCTACTATAAAATCCTTTCGAGACTTTATTTTTACTAATTTAAAACGTATTATTTTACTTGAAAATTAATTTCAAATAATATGTTTTTATTTTTGCCACCGGAAACGCCAGATTGTCATTTCGCCATTTTTTCGTGACTGTGACGTCATTTGGCGCTTACGTCTGTTTAGAATGACCGGAATTTTAATCATGATTTTTTGTATGAAAACGACGGAATTCAGAAAAAATAAAAAATATGGGTGTCTTCATTTTCTGTCTATTTTTATATAACATCATAATAAAAGTATGTTAAAAAATTAAATGTTGTCAATTGCGTAAACTAAGCAATGTTAATGTTAATGTCCGACAACTTTGTGCGCGACCTTCCTGCGGGATGAGAGACATTGGGGGGGCTGAGGTATTGTATGCTGTATTGCACGAGTTTTCCCTCTTCCCCGCATAACCCGCCCCCGCTAACATCAAGAGTGCCGCATCCCCGCCACCACCTCTCACCCCCCATGAAGGTCGCGCACGAACTTGTCGTACTAATAAATAATTTCGGATTGATGGCCGTTTTGGCCGAATGGCCAGATCGCTGGCTGTCAGCGAAGATGTGCCGGGTTAGAATCCCAGTAGGAGCAAATTTGTGATGAACACAGTATTTATTCCCGAGTCATGGTTGTTTAAGTAGTATATTATGTAACTTATTCTCGACCTTCTTCAGTGCAGTGTAAGAGCCTAACTGTCATATGAAAAAATTCGCTTTACCGACTGACACGGCAAATAAATGTAACACAAATATAGCCATCAAAATTGTGGCCAGACTACTGGATTGTGATTAGCAACTCGCGGGGAAGAGGTATCACCATCACACCTTCGCTTCCCGCATCAAGACAATAATTTTTCGAACTTTTTCTAAGCACAAATTTATTTTCTCCCTAGGAAAGAGATTCTTCCATCCATAGGGAAGGCCCATGCCGTGCCCCCGCAGGGAGGACATCAAAGGGATGGTGATTATGAAAATACCTGTTGAGGTCGAGCGAACTGGAGCGCGCGTGGTGGCGCAGCGGGCGCGGCGGCGGCGGGGGCGGCGGCTCCTTGCGCGGCGCCAGCGCCTGCGCATGCACTTGCGCATGCACCTGCGCATGTACTTGCGCAGGGGGCTCGTCCGAGGTGGGCTCGCGAGCGGGCGCCGGCGGCGGAGGCAGCACGCCGGCGGTTTTAACCGGCTTCTTGGGCTGCGGCCGCTGGATGGAACGGAGCTCGGCGCTCGCTTCGGCGGAGACCACCTGCGGAACCAGTTGAATCGACGTGTTAGAGCGACCGCAGAGATACAATTTCAAGTTGGCCGTAAACTAAGTTGCATAAGTCTGCGGACTTGCATGGTAAGCCCGTTCTATAGTCCGACAAGTTCGTGCGCGACCTTCCTGACTATATATATATATATATATATAATATGTCTGCGGTCGCTCTTAGGCTAGGCAGACATGCGTCTGCCCTGATACGTGTTTTTACTTTAAAATACACAATTTTGTTGCAGTGACAGCTGTTGGCCGAGAAGCCTTTACAGCATCTACTCTACCGGGGAAGGCGAAAGCTTTTAATAATCCTCGAGAGAGCACTCCCTGAGAGGGTTTACTCTACGGCAGGCAACTTATTGTTTTTTTTTAATGCTATACATGGGAAGCTTTTGGCCTTCGTCTTACCAGAAGTTAAGTGACGATAAGGGCCGAAGACAGAATCGAGTTTCACCTGAAACCCTCAACCAAATAGGGGCTGGCTATCGTATCACAAATTATCAGAACACGATTCTTCTTAGCCTCTGTAAACAGACGTCAATCCGGAAGCTGGAAGACCGTGTGGACTGGAGATAGAGGCAGTTGGTGTACAAAATGTCGACCTCGAGTAGACAATCCCGTCATGACGAAGCGACAAAGAAGAAGAAGCAACTCACCCGTTTAGGACTCGCCAACTCGAACGCGTGGGCGAACTCGTCCCGCCTGGGCGAGCTGCTCGTGCGCTCGCCGTCCAAAGTGTTCGCGTCCGGCGTCACCCTAAGCGCGACCGGATGAAAGATCTTCGGGTCCCTCTCCAACGAAGCCTTGTGGAAATCAAAGTTGACCGGCTTGGGGCCCGGACTGGATACACTTGAGGTCGGCGAGTCGACGAACTTGGTCCACTCTTTGTTGTTCGCCGCCTCCACTTTGGGGGGCGACGGGGAGGTGATGGGGAGTTCTTTTCTCCTCTCCTCCACTGCCTTCTTCTCCTCGGGCGTGTGGACAAAGTTGAAATCCGCCGAGGAGCCGGAGCTGAACATATCAGTCCCCAGATCTACTAGATCAGTGGTGATCGCCTGTTGGGAGAAGCGAGAGTCCACCTTTGGCACCAGACAAGCGGGTAGAGTATCTGGTACTGGGATATCGTACCGCCTGAGTACTATCAGGTGCATCGCTATGCTGAACTCTTCTAAGGTCAGCATGCCGTCTTTGGTTATGTCGGACAGTTGCCATATCTTGCGCAGGTCGGGGACGGGCAGGCGGGACTTTTCGAAGAACAATCTGCAAAAGACAAGGGATGCAATGCGACACGAGTATGAGTAAGGACTATGTAATTAAGGTAGACAATGGATTTTATTATACGAGTTGCGAGTCAATTGCAATTGGGGATGATTGCTAGGCGCGCGCGACCGGAGATTGCGTACACTAAGGAATGTCCGCTGAGGCTGGTCATTGAATCATCATCATCATCATCACCAGCCCCTTAACGTTTCCAGTGATGGGGCACAGACCTTCGTAGGTTATAGTTAGTAGGTATAAACGACGGCAGATGCAGCTAGGACCAACGGCTTACCTAACGTGCCTTCCGAAGTCCTGACGAACTCCATATAATAATTTTTTGGTCCTGCGGTTATCGAATGGGGAACCAAAAATCATTATCACACAGCATTATGTGCTGCTTATTATATCGAAACTAACGATTAATTAAAGACCCAAACTAAATTTCTTGGTATAGCAATAAACTATCATACTCAAAAATTACATACATACATAAATCACGCCTATATCCCCGAAAGGGTAGGCAGAGGTGAACTAGCACCCACATTTCGCCAATTATGTTAGGTCCCATGTAATAAGTGGCGAGCCTATTGCCATTTATCGGGCACAAAAGTCGCAGTACTATTGCTAGGTGGTATAAGAGGAACGCTGCTGCCCATTCCTCATCGCTGATTTATCCTTAGTCGCCTTGTACGACACCCACGGGAGAGACTTGGGGTGGTGACAATTGTATTCTGCTCTGCCGTCACCACACGGCCGAAGTTATTACATACATACATAAATCACACCTGCTGGAGACCTTGGCGCCCAGAAATACAGGATTTTAGCCTAGTTCCAGGAACCAGTCTCCCGTGATAGGTTTGTTATTAATTAAAAATCATAATTGATCATTTTTTTCCACTTTAACACTCATCTTGCGTCCGCGCAACCCTATTGCTATCTTTTTTCATAGGTAGTCATAGAGAGAGACGATAACTCTTAGCATTCCATGCCGAGTCCATAGTGTGGCTAAGAGGGAAGCAAGTGGCAGCGCCTGGGACTTGTGGGTTTAAGGGATCCCTTGACAACTAGTCAACACTCACCTACACCACCCTGATTTCTCCCTCCTGTGCCTAGTCATTTATTTATTTATTATTTTATTTATGCATTAAAAATGAGATATATATACATCATTAGATACCTTGCGGTCTGTCCTGAGAGCAAGCCCCGCTCAGGCCGCAGCTGTGCGAACTGGGCGGCGTAGTGTTTCGCCTGGGCCTCGCTGAAGGCCCACATCTCGTCGGCCGTCTCCGTATCACCCTCCTCTTCTGACGAATGCCGGTCAGAGGACTCCTCTTCCGTGCCTGCAAGTTATTACATACCTACATAGTGAATACTTACATACATACTATCCGGTTAAAATATCTGTAGACCTGGCTATAATGTGAAGGCCCTCCCCATTTCCAATACCTTTAAATCAATCACTAGTATTTAATTATAACGGACCCAAACAAAGCTACAAGTAAAAGAAATCGAAGTAAATAGTGATACTTGTTTACACACCGTACAGGAGCGTCGACGTGACTACTCCAACGCCGCAGGTCTACATATATTTTAACCGGGTAGTAAATAAATGAATGAGAGAAAGATCGAAGAAGCGATGGATGAATTGTGTGAAAGATGATATGAGAAAGTGGAGAGTTCATGCTGAGCTCACGTCTAATGGAGGAGAGTGAAACAGAAGGGTACATAAATCACGCCTATATCCCCGAAGAGGTAGGCAGAGGTGAATTTACACTCACTTTTCGCCAGTTAAATTAGGTCCCATGTAGTTGGCGAGCCTATTGTCATATATCGGGCACGAAAGTCGGAGTACATTGCTAGGTGGTATAAAAGGAACGCTGTGGCCCATCACTGTTTTAACCCTCAGTCGCCTTGTACGACGACACCCACGGGAGAGATGGGGGTGGTGACAAATTGTATTCTGCTCTGCCGTCACCACACGGCCGAAGTTATTACATACATACATAAATCACACCTGCTGGAGACCTTGGAGCCCAGAAATACAGGATTTTAGCCTAGTTCCTGGAACCAGTCTTTCACGATTTTTAATAATGCTAAAATATTGTTTACTGTGTTGTGGATGAAAATAAACAATTATTATTATTATACATAAACCACACCTATATTACCGGAGGGGTAGGCAAAGGTGTATAACTTTTTCCCAACTATTTTCAGTCGTATGTCAGAACGTAAATCAATAAGCTAAGCAATAAGTTATGATGGGAAATCTCTTTGATTAATAAAATAAAAATTAACTCAACAACAACAACTCAAAACATACTTAAATCACGCCTTTATCCCTGAAGGGGCCAATTAGGTTAGGTCCGATGTGATAGGATACAAGCCTCTTAAGAATACTTTGATTAAAAAAATTCCAACACCATAAGTGTTTATTCACTGTAGTTTACTGATACCTGCCAGCAACATTCCACTAACAAATAAACAGATAAGTACACAATGTTTTCTCGTTATCAGTAAACTACAATTAAAGAAGGCCAGTTCTTGTTTAATTTTACTTCTATTACACTTATTTTTAAACTGGATGTACTATCAAGTTTGCTTTAAGATAAGGGGCATTTGATATTTCTATTATAACTTATTTTGTAACTGATTTAGGCGTTAATCCTTTATGGTGTTTTCTACGCTGCTTCAAATTGCATTTGTATATTTCTTTATCTCGTATGGGGCTTAATCACATGTATTGTACAAATATTAAGAAATATTTAAATACCTATATAGCAACCTTAAAGAATGCTGGTTAATATATTGTATTACAATAATTATATACTACCTAGTATTCTAGTATAAAATTAAAGAAGAGTTCTAACAGTATCTAACATTTTCACTATCTAGTAAATTACTGGTTAAACAATCCTGTCAATGGCAATAGATTTACCCTCTATTACAAAAGAGAAGCTAGGGAAAGCTAGGGGAAAAAGAAATGATTAATAAATATATTTAACAAATAAACTAAATAAGCCACTATTCCTACAGAACAAATGCCTGTGTTACCACACACACATTAGCCTTACCAGATTGGGTCCAAGCTGGGGACCATTGTACTAGAGAGAGGTTAAAGTATTCTCTTATAGTTGAATGTCATTTATTTCCAAACATATTTATGTATTAGAGTGCGAATAAATTTAAAGCAGCAGTGTTCATTCACCGATAGCATGGGACCTAACCTAATTGATAAATAGGGGGTGTTAACTCACTGTTGCCTAACCTTTCGGGGATAGACAGGAGTGTAGTATAAGTATGGGATGCTAAGTTAAAAAACAAACAGCTTACTCCCTATCCAATTTAAATACCTATTTGGAGTTCCAGTAACTATTCCGCTAGTGATCTGTTTTTTAAAACTTTAAAAATAAATAGCACTTTAATGAACATAGTGCGGTTGTTGTTGATTAATTATCAATTACCTAATAGTCTTGTATGCTCCTCTCCTGTGTTTGTTGGCCATACCCCCCGCCCTGTGGCACTGTGCTCCCATACAGGATGTACCCGCTCTGCTACACTATTTGTAGGTGTGGGGCTCTCACTAGCTGTACTCCATGGCGAACCATTCTTTCCTCGTCTCTGTATAATCAAAAATGTTTTTATAAATACTAACAAAAACACCTCACAATAAAATTATGAATATAATTGACATTTTTTTATTTTAGTTTAATTTATTAGTACACACCAAGGTCAAGATCCTATATATAAACCATTGATAATATCAACGGAAAATCATTGATATGTCTGTGTTTAAAAAATATTATAAATAAATCAAGAATATTCATTAATTTGGCACTTCAAAACACTTAAAATATGCCAACAACAAGTATTATACTCAATTGAAATGCACAGTCAAATCAAAACAGTACTTTAGCCAAATTGGAGAACAATTTTAGGTAAGTCCACATTATTATATTAACACCAAATATTTATTTAGTAATCAATAGGGTCCATCGTTTAGAAACTACTTTTTTTACAAAACAATCATATTGTTATTAAAGAGTTAGTACCCTCTATCTTTGTGTATTTATAGTTAAATGTGTCATATTGTGATTTAGCAACCATTCTCAAAAATTACATACATACATAAATCACGCCTATATCCCCGAAGGGGTAGGCAGAGGTGAACTAGCACCCACGTTTAGCCAGTTGTGTTAGGTCCCATGTAATAGGTGGCGAGCCTATTGCCATTTATCGGGCACAAAAGTCGCAGTAGGTACATAGCTAGATGGTATAAGAGGAATGCTGCTGCCCATTTCTCATCACTGATTTATCCTTAGTCGCCTTGTACGACACCCACGAGAGAGATTTGGGGTGGTGACAATTGTATTCTACTCTGCTGTCACCACACGGCTTTCTTTCTTTGTACATTTTATATTAGGGGTTTAAGTATCAAATTGCCATTTTGTATGGAGAATTTAGCGAAAATTCATTTTTCCATACAAACATATTTGATTTTTTAAGGAACCACAAATCTAAATTTTATATAATTTTGTAGGCTATTTAGACAACATTAACTACAACATTACATTTTTTATTACGGAGATGGACTCTAAGTGGTACTTAGGACGAGCTGTTTTTGAAGATTTATTGGTACTGAAAGAAATATAAATAAGATAAAATTTTATACATAAATATAAGTCCTTGAATTGAAATGAAGTTTGAAATAAAAAAGGAATAATGAACATAACTATTGTTTTAAAAGGAATTATAGACTACTACTAAACAATGAGGGAACATCGGCAATTTCATACTTAAATCCCTATTATAATTACATACAACACATTTCAGCATATCTTTGTATTTGACTATTTAATAATTGTTTATTATGGGCCATGTCCATAGAAACACACCATTGCCATTCCTATGGACATTGCCCAAATACTAACAATTAATGAAATACTTTGCCAGACAATAAATTAAAAAAGGTATATAGGAATGCCTAGTATGAACTAATGTTATATTAGTTTTAACGTTAGTTCACATGTCCTGAAGTAAATATACATTAAAATGAAATAAAAAAATTAAATAATCTTGATTTAATATATTAATGATTATTTTCTTGCTGTTTATTCCACTTAATTATTGTATTTATTAATTTTCTGAATATAAAACTTAAATGATCAGTATAATTAAACAGTAAACAATAAAAGATGAAAATCAAGATTAGTTAATCATAAAATATACAACTATAATTTATCCACAACGCTTGACTTCTTATGGCAAAGTTTCCCTAAAGTAATTTAAAATTAATATCCTGTTCTTCTTCCTGCCCTGTTTCCAGTTTATCAGAGGTCGCAGTATGTTTCATCTTCCCGCACCATTCTGCCTGACACCAATTTGACAACCTCTTGGGGTAAAATTAATATCCTGTTAGCCATGCAATTAGCACCATAAACTGGATCCATATATTCAAATAAAGATATACAACTCACCTCACGAGATCCTGATCTTTGAGACATTGTTTCAGATTCCATTTCAGAGTCTGTACTAAGAGCTTCTGTAGCATCATGAGATAGAGTCTGGGGAGCATCACTATCAGACAAATTTGATGACACTCGGATTGGCTCATATGAACCTATATTTCCACCAAAATTCCTATCCCTTTTTAAAATGTGCTGTTCCTTTGGAGAATTAGATAACTGTATTAAATCGACACTAGCTTCAGAGTTCAAGGCCCATGTAAACCTTGGCAGAGGAAGGTCTATAGGAGAGGACAACAAATCTGGTTTTAGTGTCATATTGGTTTGATGTGCTGCTATTAATTTTAAAGCAGAATAAAATTGTTTTCTATTCATGTGATTTAGTAAAGCACAGTTGTTAGGCGCGACACTGATGTCCATAATCTGCAAAATTTAAAATTTGGTTAGTGTTGGAATGACCAATGTCAACATAAAAGGTAAAAAGTGTATAAGCCCCAACCACACAAACCTGTTTAAGTGCATCATTTGATATATTAGAAGATCTAAATAATTCCGTTGCCTTTAAAATAGGTATTTTCCCGTTGGATTCTTCGTCACAGCATAAAAACAAATCACCGAAATATCTCATTTCGGTTTCTGTCAAGTTCAGATCCTCCATTATAATGTATAATTACAGTTGTATAAATTTTCACACAGTTCTAATGGTACACAGTAAAATAAGAAAATAATTATCCATTATCTATTAATGTACACCATTATTCATTGATAAAATAGACGGATTTGTATCTTGTACATCACAAAATTTACACGAAGCAAACGAAATGTCACTGACAGCTGCCGTAGAGAATTCAGCCATATCTCTTAGTGATGTTCTGAAACTCGTAAAAAATCGGTTTTTCTAAGTGACCGTAATTATGATTTTATTATATACAATTTTGATAAATTGCCTCTAGGGGAGGGTGTGGTGTGTTAAAACAACATTTCGAAGGCTAGGTCGAACAGGATAACTAAAGCATTTTATTTGATCAAGACAATATAATTAAACATTCAAATGGATATAGGCACGATCGCTTGCCAATGGCCCGCCACCAGTCACTCTGCCGCTGCTTTTTAAATAAATCTTTGATATCTTCTAAAAATATTCATTTTAATGAAATACTGTATAAGGTAATTTTGATCTACATGAAACGCACAACGCTAGTTACCTAATGTATTTAATTGGCTAAGGAATAATACTGTATAGCTTGGTATATTAAACCCATTTTGTATAATTTTATCCTTAGGAGATAAACCATCGCGGACTTTTAATCGACATAGTACACATTTACATAAGGTTTACAGCGATTGCAATAGGGCAAAAAATTGTTTGTTACGACATCACATTACAAATATTTGAATTTATCTATTATATACAATATGCACGCATTATACATAAAAACCTTCTTTTTGAAATGTCTTGAATCACTGTAGGTACCTATATAGATATTGCTGAAAACAGCATTCAGATCCGTTGTGTGCGTCTAAGGGAGAATAGGGGCCTACGCTACGCCTCACTAGCAAACCGGCACCACTCCCACAACTTGCTAATGATAACTATTATACCAAAACCAAAGAGTACAATGTACCAAAACATACTGCGCACAATCAATCCATGACGCGCACCCATCCATATGTGGACACATTAGTCTTCAATATTGTGCATAGTAGGTAAAGTACTTCAAAAATGTGTCCTTATCACTCACGTTTTGCCTTATTGTCATCTAACGGGCATAAATCACCGAAACGTGGCCGCTTACAATGGGCCTTATAAGAAGGCTCAAAGTCACTCATAGGGCAATGGAGAGGGTGTTTCCCTGCGTGATCATATCAGAAATGATGAGATCCGCGGGAGAACTAAGGTCACCGACTTAGCCCTAAGAATTGCGGACCTTAAGTGGCAGTGGGCAGGGCACATTGTGAGGACTGAGACGGCCGTTGGGGCGGAAAGGTCCTCGAATGGCGGCCACGCACCGAGAGACGCAGCGTTGGAAGGCGGACCGACGATCTGGTGAAGGTCGCGGGAAGCCGCTGGATGCGGGCAGCGCAAGACGTACCGGTTTGGAGATCCATGGGGGAGGCCTATGCCCAACAGTGGGCGGCGTTCGGCTGAATGATGATGATGATATTGCTGGATGGTGTGAGTGTAACGCTGCCCATTACTGGGGGCCTACCGCCTAACTCGATTGCTAAAGCAAAAGCTATAGTTTATGACGTCATGGTGTAATTTCGCACCAAATGTACCTAAACTATCAGCGATAGCTTTGACCGAATGATCACCTAATGATATTGTATGAATTTGGAAGAAAATCCGTACCGCCTAAACATCAAGATGGTTGCTAGCTAAATTGATAGCCGTAAGCAATGCATTGCTTTAAAGCTATCATCAGCAATCGAGTTAGGCGGTAGGCCCCCTGATCGCTTTTTTTACCCTTAGTCGCCTTGTACGACACCTGCGGGAAAGATGGCGGTGGTGACAATTGTATTCTGCTCTGCCACCACTACACGACTTATTCATTATAAGAGAGACATAAATGTATACACATAAATCATGCCTAATTAGTTAACGAGCACGAAAATCCCAGTACATTGCAATAACAAGATTCTCAAAAGAGGAACGCTGCTGCCCCATTAGGTAGGTACTCGTTGCTGTTTTAACCCTTAGTCGCCTTGTACGACACCCGCGGGAGATGGGGGTGGTGATCTGACGTCACGACATGGCGGCAAGACAACACGCAATTCATAAAATACTTGAGAACCACTTTGTTACAAAGATGGTTTTGGAGTCAGGCGGCAGGCGGCCGACTGGAAAGCCTAAGCCAAAAGCTTAATTGAGCGTTATGGATTGTTGATGTTGCCACCCGATCTCTCTCCGTTTATTGGTCTGTCGATAGGGTCCTTTCCGTCACTCTTCAATACATTCATTCCGGTGTGATGGATGATATGAATCAAAAGGGAGTGGATGGCTTGCTGAAATCCTGACGTCTGACCTGAAACATCTGCGCCGACCCCAGATTACCTGGAAACTCAGACTGAGCAGGAGAAAAGAAGAAAGAGGACGAGTGACACGAGTGCACCCACATGCGTGAAAATCAAGACATAATAAGACGTCGCCCTTTTCTGAATTTTCATGCCCGCTAGGGTTCATAGTAGGTACTCTGTTTTTGTATCCCCAAAATGTAACAGTATGAAGCTTACTTTAATAGCAATTTAAAATGTGCCGCTCTATCTAACTGGGGATTTGGGGACCAATACCATACAATAAAAACCGGCCAAGTGCGAGTCGATCTCGCGCACGAAATGTTCCGTAGGTACCATTCTATGAAAATATCACGGCAAACGGCACGTACGGCAAAAAATATCATGTCTGCTGTATGGGATTAATGCCATCCGCCCCCTACATCTGTGACTGTATTACTATTTAAGCTAGCTTCAAGCATTTTAACCGTCTACACTACAATGTTTGCTTGATGCGGAGGTCCATCATTTAAGTTTTTTGTTTGTAAAACATCTTCATAGAAAACGTGTTCTTTGCATTTTACACATAATAATAATTTATTATTTAAAATAAATCTATCATAAAGCAATATCCTAATATAATATCAATAATAAATCAAATAACTTACATACATACATAAATCACGCCTATATCCCCGAAGGGGTAGGCAGAGGCAATCAAATAACTTGCATACAAATAATCTATACTAATATTATAAAGCTAAAGAGTTTGTTTGTTTGTAATGATTAAATGCGCTATAATAATCTCGGAAACTACATAGTCAAATTGAAAAATTTTTTTTTAGTTGGATAGTCCATTTATCGAGGAAGGCTATAAACCTACCCTAGTTACCGACATTAACGCGAGCAAAGCCGTGGGCGTCCACTTGTATTTTATATTACATAATATGCGATTTTTTTTAATACTTACCAGAAGTAAATTATTTTGTTTTTTGTGATTATTTCCTATGGATGGTTAACACATACATACATACATAAATCACGCCCATATCCCCGAAGGGGTAGGCAGAGGCGAACTCTCACCCGCGCTTCGCCAACCATGCTAAGTCCCATGTAATAGGTGGCGAGCCTATTGCCATTTATCGGGCACAAAAGTCGCAGTACATTGTCAGGACGGTAGTATAAGACGAACGCTGCTGCCCATTCCTCATCACTGATTTGGATGTTAATATGGATGGTTAATAATAATAGTTATTTGTTGTACGTGAGTGCAAAGTTGTTTTTTAACCGCGTGCTCAATTTTGATGACCGAGCTAGCGAAGGATTCTAAAATTAGAATCCTGAGCGATAGCGAGGGAATCAAAAGAGCACAAGGTGAAAAATCTTTGCACTCGAGTGCAACACGTAACTTTTCATCCTCCCCAACGAGGAAATTGCAAAATACAAAAAAAAATACAATCACAACAGTTTCTGTTTTCACCCAGAAACTTCCACAACACCCTCCCATTAACCCAAACACACTCTCAACACCCACCCAGAAACACCCACAACATTCACACCCATCCACTTAGACACACCCAAAAAACACCCATTCACCCAGAAACACCCACAAAACACCCATTTACCCAGAAACACCCAAAAAAAACACCCAAAAAACACCCATTTACCCAGAAACACACACAAAACATTCATTTACCCAGAAACACCCATTCACCCAGAAACACCCATAAAACACCTACTCACCTAGACACACCCGCAAAACACCCATTCACCCAGAATCACCCATAAAACACCTACTCACCTAGAAACACCCACAAAACACCCATTTACCCAGAAACACCCAAAAAACACCCATTTACCCAGAAACACCCAAAACACCCATTCGCCCAGAAACACACACAAAACATCCATTTATCCAGAAACACCCACAAAACACCCATTCACCCAGAAACACCCATAAAACACCTACTCACCTAGAAACACCCATTTACCCAGAAACACCCAAAAAAACACCCATTCACACAGAAACACACACAAAACATCAATTTACCCAGAAACACCCAAAAAACACCCATTCACACAGAAACACACACAAAACATCCATTTATCCAGAAACACCCATAAAACACCTACTCACCCAGAAACACCCATAAAACACCCATTCACCTAGACACACCCACAAAACACCCATTCACCCAGACACACCTCCAACACCCACCCATCCACCCAGCCACACCCGCAAAATTTATCCAGACACACCTGTAAGTACCTAATAAAAATTACCGTCCCTAATGGAGATCCGAGACGGTCAATCAGATTGAGTCAAGCACGTTGATTTTTGTATGTTTTTGTTCCGTTGCTAGGGTAAACAAATCAAATAAACCTAAAAAGCTTTTAAATGCTTGACTCAAGCATCAAGCAAGCATTGTAGACGATCAAAATGTGTAAAGCAAGATGACGCCAAGCTGATTGACCGTCACGGAACTCCAAGGTTTTAACAAATTTATCACACAGAAACACACACAAAACACTCATTCACCCAGAAACCCCCACAAAACACCCATTCACCCAGAAACACCCATTTACCCAAAAACACCCATTCACCCAGAAACACACACAAAACATTCATTTACCCAGAAACACCCATTCACCCAGAAACACCCATAAAACACCTACTCACCTAGAAACACCCACAAAACACCCATTTACCCAGAAACACCCAAAAAACACCCATTTACCCAGAAACACCCAAAACACACCCATTCGCCCAGAAACACACACAAAACATCCATTTATCCAGAAACACCCACAAAACACCCATTCACCCAGAAAACACCTACTCACCTAGAAACACCCACAAAACACCCATTCACCCAGAAACACCCATAAAACACCTACTCACCTAGAAACACCCATTTACCCAGAAACACCCAAAAAAACACCCATTCACACAGAAACACACACAAAACATCCATTTACCCAGAAACACCCAAAAAACACCCATTCACACAGAAACACACACAAAACATCCATTTATCCAGAAACACCCATAAAACACCTACTCACCTAGAAACACCCATTCACCCAGAAACACCCATAAAACACCCATTCACCTAGACACACCCACAAAACACCCATTCACCCAGACACACCTCCAACACCCACCCATCCACCCAGCCACACCCGCAAAATTTATCCAGACACACCTGTAAGTACCTAATAAAAATTACCGTCCCTAATGGAGATCCGAGACGGTCAATCAGATTGAGTCAAGCACGTTGATTTTTGTATGTTTTTGTTCCGTTGCTAGGGTAAACAAATCAAATAAACCTAAAAAGCTTTTAAATGCTTGACTCAAGCATCAAGCAAGCATTGTAGACGATCAAAATGTTTAAAGCAAGATTGACGCCAAGCTGATTGACCGTCACGGAACTCCAAGGTTTTAACAAATTTATGACGTGAAAAGAAAATGGCGCGCACAAAGTAAATTACAAAAAAAGTACACCAAGAAGGTTCCGAGTCTGAGTTTTTAACAAATTAAAATAGGTTGCATGATAATTTCGGCACCATGGAGGTAGAAATAAATAGGTATAATGATGTTTTGAATTCAAAAACTTATTGCACACGATGTTCTAAATTCAAATTTACTTTAACCTCTAGAGGATAAAAACGGCTTTTGCACTCAGATATCGAAGAGCAAAAACGCTTTTTCTGAGTTGGTGGGATGAAAATAATATTAAATTACATCGACGAAACGACAACTTACAAGAAAGAATGGAAGAAAAAATAAAAACTGCGTCGATCCCAAATAAAACGGGATAAGGGCAAAGGGATGAAGAATGTTAAATCACAATCTGAACATTTTCTATAGAACGAAAAAATGATAAGAACTGCCTAACTAACTAGGGAGTAATAAAAATAATAAATTGCCAGTGGCAATTGTTGTTCTGAAATCTGATAATAAAAAATGAAACAAAACAAACAAAAGATAGCATAAAACTGTTATGATACCTACTTACTTAGGAAAGAAATCAATGTCAATTTACATTTTAATGTTCTTTTACACGCAGTACAAAACCAAATTTAAAAATTTAAACTGAAGTTTCTGTGGTTGGTATGGAGGGATAAATAAAATGCAACTATAAGATTAATTGTTCATTTACTTCTGTTGGTACACTTGCACATACAGGGGATATTGTTAGTTGAATCTGCATTGAACAACTATTACATAAAATAACAATAATATGCTTAACACTACTATCAAAGTAGTTAATAATTTACGATATTATAACATCTAGTTAAAACTTAAAATACACACAAGCATCAATAATCTCGACAAATTTCCATTGCATTCATAACACTACAGATATTTAATCCTTGGATTGGATGAACTTGATGAGGTCAATGACTCTGCTAGAGTATCCGTACTCGTTGTCGTACCAGCTGATGAGCTTAACGAAGTTATCGTTCAGAGAGATACCAGCGGCGGCATCGAAGATAGACGAGTGGGTGTCACCAATGAAATTCACACCCATCCACTTAGACACACCCAAAAAACACCCATTCACCCAGAAACACCCACAAAACACCCATTTACCCAGAAACACCCAAAAAACACCCATTTACCCAGAAACACACACAAAACATTCATTTACCCAGAAACACCCATTCACCCAGAAACACCCATAAAACACCTACTCACCTAGACACACCCGCAAAACACCCATTCACCCAGAATCACCCATAAAACACCTACTCACCTAGAAACACCCACAAAACACCCATTTACCCAGAAACACCCAAAAAACACCCATTTACCCAGAAACACCCAAAACACCCATTCGCCCAGAAACACACACAAAACATCCATTTATCCAGAAACACCCACAAAACACCCATTCACCCAGAAACACCCATAAAACACCTACTCACCTAGAAACACCCATTTACCCAGAAACACCCAAAAAAACACCCATTCACACAGAAACACACACAAAACATCAATTTACCCAGAAACACCCAAAAAACACCCATTCACACAGAAACACACACAAAACATCCATTTATCCAGAAACACCCATAAAACACCTACTCACCCAGAAACACCCATTCACCTAGACACACCCACAAAACACCCATTCACCCAGACACACCTCCAACACCCACCCATCCACCCAGCCACACCCGCAAAATTTATCCAGACACACCTGTAAGTACCTAATAAAAATTACCGTCCCTAATGGAGATCCGAGACGGTCAATCAGATTGAGTCAAGCACGTTGATTTTTGTATGTTTTTGTTCCGTTGCTAGGGTAAACAAATCAAATAAACCTAAAAAGCTTTTAAATGCTTGACTCAAGCATCAAGCAAGCATTGTAGACGATCAAAATGTGTAAAGCAAGATGACGCCAAGCTGATTGACCGTCACGGAACTCCAAGGTTTTAACAAATTTATCACACAGAAACACACACAAAACACTCATTCACCCAGAAACCCCCACAAAACACCCATTCACCCAGAAACACCCATTTACCCAAAAACACCCATTCACCCAGAAACACACACAAAACATTCATTTACCCAGAAACACCCATTCACCCAGAAACACCCATAAAACACCTACTCACCTAGAAACACCCACAAAACACCCATTTACCCAGAAACACCCAAAAAACACCCATTTACCCAGAAACACCCAAAACACACCCATTCGCCCAGAAACACACACAAAACATCCATTTATCCAGAAACACCCACAAAACACCCATTCACCCAGAAAACACCTACTCACCTAGAAACACCCACAAAACACCCATTCACCCAGAAACACCCATAAAACACCTACTCACCTAGAAACACCCATTTACCCAGAAACACCCAAAAAAACACCCATTCACACAGAAACACACACAAAACATCCATTTACCCAGAAACACCCAAAAAACACCCATTCACACAGAAACACACACAAAACATCCATTTATCCAGAAACACCCATAAAACACCTACTCACCTAGAAACACCCATTCACCCAGAAACACCCATTCACCTAGACACACCCACAAAACACCCATTCACCCAGACACACCTCCAACACCCACCCATCCACCCAGCCACACCCGCAAAATTTATCCAGACACACCTGTAAGTACCTAATAAAAATTACCGTCCCTAATGGAGATCCGAGACGGTCAATCAGATTGAGTCAAGCACGTTGATTTTTGTATGTTTTTGTTCCGTTGCTAGGGTAAACAAATCAAATAAACCTAAAAAGCTTTTAAATGCTTGACTCAAGCATCAAGCAAGCATTGTAGACGATCAAAATGTTTAAAGCAAGATTGACGCCAAGCTGATTGACCGTCACGGAACTCCAAGGTTTTAACAAATTTATGACGTGAAAAGAAAATGGCGCGCACAAAGTAAATTACAAAAAAAGTACACCAAGAAGGTTCCGAGTCTGAGTTTTTAACAAATTAAAATAGGTTGCATGATAATTTCGGCACCATGGAGGTAGAAATAAATAGGTATAATGATGTTTTGAATTCAAAAACTTATTGCACACGATGTTCTAAATTCAAATTTACTTTAACCTCTAGAGGATAAAAACGGCTTTTGCACTCAGATATCGAAGAGCAAAAACGCTTTTTCTGAGTTGGTGGGATGAAAATAATATTAAATTACATCGACGAAACGACAACTTACAAGAAAGAATGGAAGAAAAAATAAAAACTGCGTCGATCCCAAATAAAACGGGATAAGGGCAAAGGGATGAAGAATGTTAAATCACAATCTGAACATTTTCTATAGAACGAAAAAATGATAAGAACTGCCATAATAACTAGGGAGTAATAAAAATAATAAATTGCCAGTGGCAATTGTTGTTCTGAAATCTGATAATAAAAAATGAAACAAAACAAACAAAAGATAGCATAAAACTGTTATGATACCTACTTACTTAGGAAAGAAATCAATGTCAATTTACATTTTAATGTTCTTTTACACGCAGTACAAAACCAAATTTAAAAATTTAAACTGAAGTTTCTGTGGTTGGTATGGAGGGATAAATAAAATGCAACTATAAGATTAATTGTTCATTTACTTCTGTTGGTACACTTGCACATACAGGGGATATTGTTAGTTGAATCTGCATTGAACAACTATTACATAAAATAACAATAATATGCTTAACACTACTATCAAAGTAGTTAATAATTTACGATATTATAACATCTAGTTAAAACTTAAAATACACACAAGCATCAATAATCTCGACAAATTTCCATTGCATTCATAACACTACAGATATTTAATCCTTGGATTGGATGAACTTGATGAGGTCAATGACTCTGCTAGAGTATCCGTACTCGTTGTCGTACCAGCTGATGAGCTTAACGAAGTTATCGTTCAGAGAGATACCAGCGGCGGCATCGAAGATAGACGAGTGGGTGTCACCAATGAAATCTGTCGATACTACTTGATCTTCAGTATATCCAAGGATGCCCTTCAGAGGACCTTCAGCAGCCTCCTTGACCTTCTGCTTGATGGCATCATATGAGGCAGGTTTGCCCAGGCGGACAGTTAAATCTACAACCGACACGTTGGCAACAGGTACACGGAAGGCCATGCCGGTCAGTTTACCATTAAGAGCAGGAATGACTTTGCCAACAGCTTTGGCAGCACCAGTAGATGCTGGAATGATATTTTGCTGAGCGCCACGCCCGTCACGCCACAACTTACCAGAGGGTCCATCGACGGTCTTTTGAGTAGCGGTGGTGGCGTGCACGGTGGTCATCAGACCTTCAACAATCTCGAAGTTGTCATGAATGACCTTGGCGAGGGGGGCGAGGCAGTTGGTTGTACACGAAGCGTTAGAGATAACTTTGGCAGAAGGGTCGTAAGAGTCAAGGTTAACGCCGACCACGTACATCGGCGCATCAGCACTCGGAGCAGAGATGATGACCTTCTTGGCTCCACCCTCCAAATGAGCAGAGGCCTTTTCAATGGTGGTGAACACTCCAGTAGATTCTACTACGTATTCAGCACCGGCCTTACCCCACGGGATAGCCTTAGGATCCCTCTCTGAGAAAACTGCGATCTTGTTTCCATTTACAACTAGGGATCCATCCTGAACCTCGATAGTGCCTTTGAAACGACCATGTGTGGAATCATATTTAAACAAGTATACCATGTAATCTAACCCAATGAAAGGGTCATTGACGGCAACAACTTGGGCACCCTTTTCGATGGAGGCGCGCAGAACCAAGCGCCCAATGCGGCCGAATCCGTTGATTCCGATTTTCGACATTTTACCTGTAAAAAATGAAATACAGTTGTCATTGAAATTGTCACCCAGCAGACATAAATTTGGAAGATGTTATAATGAAATTGTTATACAATATATAACAGAAATAATGGACGCCGCGTGGTGACGGCAGAGTAGAATACAATTGTCACCACCCCAAATCTCTCCCGTGGGTGTCGTACAAGGCGACTAATGATTAAATCAGTGATGAGGAATGGGCAGCAGCGTTCCTCTTATACCACCTAGCAATAGTACTGCGACTTTTGTGCCCGATAAATGGCAATAGGCTCGCCACCTATTACATGGGATCTAACATAATTGGCAAAACGTGGGTGCTAGTTCACCTGTGCCTACCCCTTCGGAGATATAGGCGTGATTTATATATGATGTATTTAATAATGCACACCCTGAACTTTACCCATGCTAACATAGTCATAAAAAAATTAAGATGAACAAATTTCAAAATTGTAAAATTTAGTTAGATTTTTTCAGACATTTTGCTTTACTGATCAAATAATTTGTATTGGGGAAGAAAAAAAATTAACAATTGCGATTTTTTAATAACACTTTGTATATGACTATGTTCATCTGGGTAGTACCTATACAGGGAGTAAATTATTTCTGTTACATGTTGTTGTATAAAATTACTTTAAGCATTTATTAAGAATAAATAATAACCTAAGGAGTTTTAAACAATTCCCATGTATACAATATTTAAAATATTTTATTAAAATTTGAATCATATTCATAGTTTTATTATGAAATAATTTTAAAGTTCACTTAGGGCTTGTTTTTTTTCACAATCGACAAGTAAGTTCTAAGTAGCTTATTTCGTAGATCATTTGACAGTTGTAATATGAAATATATGTCAATTGAACTGCCAAGTATGCTACTTGGAACTTACTTGTCGATTGTGAAACAGGCCCTTAATATATTAAGTTAAAAATTGTAACAATGGCCACAGCTAGCCCTTATTATATGAAAATTAAGGTAATTTGATATTCTAATAAAAATGACACAGAATTAGTTTTCAAAATTAATATCTAATTTTATAAGAATAATATAATATTTGCACACTACAAAATAATAATAGCCTGTATCCAAGTATATTATTATGGTAAAGTGAAAGTTGCACATAAATTTTTGTATTTAATTTCGTAATGTAAATTAAATTTAGATTACAGTTCCAAAATAAATTTAATCCTAAAATTACCGAGTCAATACTCTTAACAGAAACAGAAATAACAATATTGGGTCACGTCACGTAGCACCGCCCGTCTAAATAGCTCGTGTCATCATTATTAGAAAATTAGAAATTAGTTGCAATAAGAATTTACTAGTAATTTCATATTCTGGTGCAAATTGATAATATCAATTCATAATAAATTTGACCTTGACGAAACAATGTTGTTCCTTTCAATAGGCACCGAAGTCAATTTTACCGGCGTGTGGAGGTCATACAGAGGTCGTGTAGACAAGTGGTAAAAAACGAACTATTTACACTTTAGTTTACTTCATTCACCAATAAGACAAATATGTTAATGTGTTATTATGATATTATTAAGAAGTTTACTAGAAAATCATAATGAATGATGCAAAATTATAAATCCAAAGTAAGTAGGCACGTAATACGTGGAAACAAATGACACGATTAATCACAGTAAATAATGAGTTATCCTCTAGCTTGTTCAGCAAATAAGAATACAATACCAATGAATTTAAATAATGCTAATTATTTTGTAACTTACCGAAAGGAATTTATTGAAATTTTCAAGATAACAACACGATCGGCACCCCCAAGATGGAGTTGGAAAATGTCACCAAATGAAGGACATGGATACAAAATCATAGACATTCTAGAAGATCAATGTTTCATAGATCACTTAATATGCAGACAGTCTACAACTTTAGACATTTGTTAATATATTTACTGCCCCACTCAGAGACGTCAATTAACTTTAATGAGTATTTAATATCAAAAATTTTCATTCTAATCTAGACCATAGATCCGGCAAGAATAGCGACTAGTTTTGAATTGTCATTTTTTGACGTTAAGTACTCATTAACGTTATTTGACGTCTCTGAGTGCGGCAGTTAAAGCCTCATTTTTTTGCTTTATTTTCTTGTAAGCCCAGCTACATAAAAAGTGGAATCAGATTTGCAGTAGGCCTATTCGCTATCTTTTTTGACACTTGAGAGTGATAATAACTGAACAATTTACTGATCCATTACTGCTTAATTATAACGCCACGGTGACACTTGTGCTGTGAAAACAGTAATGGATAAGTAAATAGTTCGGTGATCATCACTTTCAACTGTCAAAAAAAGTAAGCGAATAGGCCTACCGCCTAACTCGATTGCTAAAGCAAAAGCTATAGTTTTTGACGTCATGCTGTAATTTCACACCAAATCTATCAGCGATAGCTTTGAACGAGTGATCACCGAATGATTTTGTATGAATTTGGAAGAAAATCCGTACCACCTAAACATTCAAGATTGCTAGCTAAATTGAAAGCCGTAAGCAATGCGTCGCTTTAAAGCTATCATCAGCAATCGAGTTAGGCGGTAGGCCCTCAGGTCGTGCCGCGCCAGAAGCATATCGGTTTCATACATTTATTATGGTTAAAGACATATTTGGATGTCGTATTGTTTTATGGCGCGTACTGGCGTGGCGCTGGCTGCGGTAGCGTATATATTGAAAATTAAAGTGAAATATCTATAATTTTTGTTTGGAGACGCGGGCACTATGGAGCGTAAAATGATGATACTATCATAATGAGACTATTACGTGCATGAAATACAATAAAAAATTTAGATTTCTATGGTAAATACGTATGATTTACTCATAAAAATAATAACAACATTAACTTTCAGGTAATTGTTCATTTATATACCTACTCGGACTGTCTTCAATACTTGTTCTTTGACAATTGTCTTTGGTATGTTGCTAGAGATGTAAACCGATAAAAAAGGATAAATAAGTTTCAAACGCATAATTGAATGTTTCAATTACAATCCACTTGAAATAATATTATGCTGCAGAACAGAAAATGTAAAGCTGTGACCTTAAAATTAAATATGAACGATCTTTTAGTTAAAGTTCAATAACAATTATTTTAGAGAAATATAAGATTTACTAAGAAGAAGATTAAATTACTTTGCTTCCCGTGATGTTTTTATTTTATATTCTCTCGCTTGAATCATTTGGTTAGAGTGGGTGCCAGATAAGTCTGCGCGCGATGCGTTTAGAGGTGCGACACCCATAAGACATAGCTGTATCGACTAGATCCCCTTGCCTTCCCTTAAAAGGGGAGAATTAAAACACTAAACATTCGTTCCGTTGGCGCTTAATTTAAAATGTCAATATTTAGATAATTTGCTCTTTGGAAATTAAATGTATTTCGTACTTTTGGGACAATGATTCAATATGGAATTAACGGATTTGGTCGAATTGGTCGAGTCATATTAAGAACATGTTTAATGAAGCCAGATATAGAGGTGGACAATTAAACTTTTAAGTGAATTGATAAGTTGTTGGGAAAATGAAGATTCATATAAAATTATTTGCAGATAGCCGCTATTAATGATCCAGCTATTGATATTGAATATATTTGTTACTTAATAAAGTTTGATTCAACACACGGAAAGTTTATGCACTGTGTTGAACACAATAACAATGAGATTATAATCAAAGGTGCAATAGTCTTATAAGTTTACAATAATTCTTCGAGTTTTTAAATATATAAATTGTATGGATGAAAATATCTACTGGTTTTGTTTGTGTAAAACAAGATCATGAAGGGTTTGATACGTTTCAGTGTATCTGGGGTTGGCGCAGTATGTTTTCTCTACCATTACCATTAATATCGGTCTGAGACATGAAGCCATGTGGTGAATGAATGATTTAAAAATTGCTGGAAAGGCCCATGTCGAAAGATCGATGAACGGAGTGATTGGTATGACAACATTCCAATCCACACTGCTCAAGGTTTTGGCTTAGGTTTTACAGCCGGCCGCCTGAAAGACACCAACCCTCTTCATGTATGCTGTTGTTGGTGGTTTACCCTCCGCCATTCGGATGCCACAAAGTGCTTATTCGTCCCCACCGGGCAATCTCCCTCAATCCGGGAATCGGGGCTGGCACACGTTATTTTATTTCCTCCCAGGCCAGCTCGGAAGCGTTGTTTGTAGGTATATTAGATCAAAAATATTCACAGGCAAACGGATCAAAGTGTTTCATGAAAAACTTCCGTCGCATATCCCATGGCAGGATGCTGGAGTCCAGTACGTCGTGGAGGCGTCCGGCATGTTCACGACCCTAGAGAAAGCATCGGTATGTTTAATTTCTTTTTTTTAAACGAGGTCGTAATAAGAAGTTCGCTAGCGCAGTGGCATAGCGCGCTTGGCCTGCGATTGCGTACACTAAGCAATGTTCGTTAAGGGTGGCCATAGGATGGGCGACCAAGAATTTATTATCTCGAGTTCCTCCGTGCTTCGGGAGGCACGTTAAGCCGTTGGTCCCGGCTGCATCTGCAGTCGTTAATACCCACCAACCCGCACTGGGCGAGCGTGGTGGGTTATGACATAATCTCCCTATATTCTTCTATCCTTAGGGAAGGCCTGGGCCCCAGCAGTGGGGTCATTAAAGGGCTGGTGATGATGATGATTTTTCCGCTAGTTGCGAACAAATAAGTAGTGAGATAGATATGTCAAAATCTATGAGTATTTTTTTGTAGGTATTTCCAATTTTCGCCGCGTGGCCAGAGTGACGGCAGAGTTTAATACAATTTATTCACCACCCTAAAGCACCCATGGGTGTCGTACAATGCGACTAAGGGTGATGAGGAATGGGCAGTAGCGTTCCTATTGTACCACCTAGCGATATCTTGCTATTTCCACACATACATAAATTACACCTAAGTATTTCCCCAAAGGGGTAGGCAGAGATGAATGAACACTCGCTTTCGCCAATTATGTTCGGTCCGATGTAATAGGTGGCGAGCCTATTGCCATATATCGGGCACATTTCGCAGCACATTTATATTTCTAGATCAGAGGTTCCCAAACAAGAATTAATTGGTTAGTTCATTATGATGTGAGTGAATATGCAAGTTTTAACAAAAAACAGTCGCTGATATTTTTAAAATAAATTTTTATGGACCGCCGCTTACGAATCGTGAACCTCCATTTTTTTGTCACACCAATATAGACCCGTCGAGTTTCTCGTGGACCCCTGGGGGTCCACCTGGACCACTTTGGGAATCAATGTTCTAGATGGTATGAGAGAAATGCTGCTGCCCATTATCATTACTGTCTTTACCCTAAGTCGCCTTGTACGACACGGGAGAGATGGGGGTGATGACAATTGTTTTCTACTCTGCCGTCATCACACGTTATGCGGCCGCACATGCGATTTAGGTGTCTGGTATATGTATATGGCAATACCTACCTCTTTTACTGTTCTGTGATGGCAATAGACTCGCCCCCTATTACATAGGACTTATCCCTTCGGAGTAGGTACTTATAGATTTATGTTGGAATGTGCTATATCATTACCTACGAGAGGTAGATAAAAACAAAAAAATAGGCTAATATTGTAAGAAAGTAAATGAAGAAGTTATTGCTTCACATTTAACCCATTTGAGAAGTTGGATAACCTAAAGAGCAATTCTGATTTTTTCTCTTTGTTAATTTACTTACTTTTGGTTAGTTACAGACAAAGCGTATCAGCGTTATTTTGAAATTGAACCGTCGGTCGTGAGATAAGATAATGAACCTTATAATATTAGAATCCAAGTAAATTCTTTGATAACTTACCTAATCGTAACATCTTAATGCAAAAGTTACCTTACTTACATACGGAAGTAATCTAACAACTAAAACACAATTTTCTGCCTAATTAAAAAACAGTCTTTAATTTAAGAAATGTTTTACTTTTCATAAACTATTTGATAAGATAGTTTTGGAGAGGTTACAATTTATTAAGCGTTAAAGAGCATTTATCTTTTGTATTTTTTACATACGCTTACATCACTTTATAGATAAAGACGACCTCTTTTATTATTTATTACTGAATGGTAGAAAATAATCTCACGTACAAAACAGTGACCGATAAAAATTATCAATTTTTTAAATAGGTGCATACAAACCCATCCCATAAAATAGTCCAATCTAATAGCGTTTGCTACACACCTTCTAGCCCTAAGGGGTAGGCAACTATTTTAAATTCCATGTAATAAGGGCGAGCCTATTCGCATCTGCCGCGGACGTTAATAGCTTGTATGGTTTAGCACGGAGGATCTCGAGATAATATGTTTTTTGGTCACCCATCCAATGACAGGCCTTAGCGAGCATGGCTTAGTTTAAGCTATCGCAGGCCGAGCGCGCTAAGCATCTGCGCCGTCGAGCTCCTCCAATGTATGGGTGATCAAATATAGATTATCTCAGTTTCCTCAGTGCTTCGGATAAGGCACGTTACAGCCTTTGGTTCCGGTTGCATCTACAGTCGTTAATAAAAACCAATTCGCACTGGGCCAGCGTGGTCAGTCGAGAGTTCGAGACCCATTCTCCCGATGTTCTTCCATACATTGGGCCTGTGCCCTAGCTGTGGTAAAATTAGAGAGATGGTGATGATAATGATGATGATTACAATACACTTATGAATCGTTCCATAGCGTCCAAGGGAGAATGGGAATATTTGTATGTATCTACTTATATTGATGATATTTCAGGGACACTTGGCTAGCGAAAGTGTGAAGCGAGTGATCGTGACCGCACCTAGTGTCGATATCCCCATGGTCATACTAGGTGTAAACGATTGTAACCTCCAACCCGGTATGTAAGTTTGAAAAGTAGGCACCTAGGTCTACTATTAATTTCGGTAATTTTTAATTTCCAGAATTTAACATTTTGAAACTACTCTGCACTTGCCTAAAGCTTTTAAAATACATCTTGTAGACAATCAAAATTTTTTTTGTAATTTTTATATTTTACAAGACACATGAGACTTGTTTACATTTTGGCTGAAGTACAGATGTCGAAATAAGTTCGTTGATTCTTTATAATTTATTATGGTGCTTTTTTATTTGGCAATAGATCAAAAGGTGATATCCTGCACGTCAAGTACACTGTACTGTTTGGCGCCCATCATCAAAGTTCTGGACGATAATTATGGGGTAGCCGAGGGTTTCCTTACCAGCATCCATGCTATGACGCCATCACTTAAGCCTTTGGACGGTCTCTGTTTAAGGGGCAAGGTGAGATTTACTTCGCAATATTTTCTCTTACATAATTTTTTTATTGTTTTGAGACATGATATCAAAAATACATAACAACTAGCTGATCCCGCAAACATTGTTTTGCCATTATCACCAAGGAGTATAAAAACTAGCGTACGATATATTCTCAGACTTATCAAATATACCTACACAAAAATTTCATAAAAATTCGGAAGAGTTCAAGCTATACATTCATCCTATCTATCCTTCCCCTTGATGGCTTGATGACGTCTGCTCAATATGAATGAAACAGCCCAAATAAGCTCGGAGAAGCGGCCTAGACAAGTGGTCAAACAACTCGAACGAATAGAATACAAATGTCAATTTTTGACAGCTTCTCTCACATACGACACAGCGGTCGCCATGTTGTTTTATCTGTAATACGTTAGTTTCATACTTTGTATAATCATTTGAATAGTCACTTGTCTAGAGGGGCTTGGCGGGAGAACGACTATTGAAAGAGACTAGCTGCCGCACTCAGAGACGTCAATTAGGTAACGATGGTGAGTACTTAACGTCAAAGAATAACAATTCAAAACTAGTCGCTATTCTTGCCGGGTCTATGGTCTAGATTCAAATGATTTTTTTTACAATAAGTACTTACTTAATTGACGTGTCTGAGTGCGACAGTGAGACATATTAAGCTGATGATTTGTTCCCTATGAACAGAACTGGCGCGACCATAGAAGTATTCATCAAAACATCATCCCTGCAGCGACTGGCGCGTGCCGGGCGCTAGGAAAAATCATACCGCGAGTTAAGAACAAACTCGCGGGAATAGCGTTCAGGGTTCCCATTGTCAACGTATCCGTTCTGGATCTTACTGTCAGGTGATGCATTGTTTGTTGTGATAATTTTATCGGACAATCACTTCAAAGGCTTCGGGCTAGGGAATCATAAAGAACTCGCGTGTTGATGGCAGAGTATAAAATTGTCACCACTGCCGATCTCTCCCGTGGGTGTCGGATTTCGTACAAGGCGACTAAGGGTTAATAGCGACGAGTAGCTAATGAGCAGCAACGTTTCTCTTATACCACTTAGCAATATACTACGATTTACGTGCCCGATACATGGCAAAAGGCTCGCCACTACTCTGCCTATCACCACGGGGATCAATTGCCGTGATTTTTGTATGTATGTTTACCGATCGTGGGATTTTCCTTGATCTCGGTTCCCAAGCGCAGTGGCGTGAAAACCACCAGCATTCCGTAAGAAAGAAATCCTAAAGACGATCATCGATCATAGTTATGTATTACTTGCTCCTTAACAGTACATTTATTATGATTTCCAGGTTATGTTCTTGCACAAGTTTACAAGACGTCATTGAAAAGGTCGAGAAAGCAAGCGAATCAGACTTAAAGAACATAATAAAAGTATCAAAAGAAGAGGCTGTGTCCTCGGATTTTCTTGCCGAAACACATTCTTGCATTTTAGATGCAGATTCAAGTCTCCAGTTGAAACCAAACTTTTTTAAGCTCGTATGTTGGTATGAAAATGAATACTCTTATGCTTGTCGGGTCGTAGATTCTGTTTATTTATCTGAAAATCAGTGGAAAATACCTCTACCACTGAAGTCTCTGAAACATATTGAAGGACTACAGCTGACTGACGATAAACAAAAAGAAATTGTATGCAGCACATCCCAAGATACCGCGTTAAAGTTTAAAAACAAAACTGGTACGGTAGTTCTGAGGAAACCTTTGACTTCACGTCTCCCGGGTTCTTCACGGTCTTACTCAAGCAAAAACCATGTGGATATAAAACATGAAATGCAAAATAAAATTTCGAATGATGATAAAAGAAACGGAACCACAGTTTTCCATAGTTGTCTGGCGATACCTCCACAAGACACCGAAGAATTTGATTCCGCTAAAGCCAATGAACGTCTGCGTATTCTTAAAAATGAATTCTCCAAGCTGGTTAATATAACAGAGAATTTATTGAAGAAATCGTATGATAACAAAAAATTGGAATTTGAAAAGAAAGCAGTATTCGAAGAAGACGTTTTGGGAGACAGACATGAAATAGTCACAGAACGATGTAAAAAATTCTTGACTGTATACCAGCCGGATGATAAAGTGCCCGTTTGTTGTTTGTCTAACACAAAATCATTAAATACAGAAGAAGATTTTGATGCGACCCTACCAACAAACATATTGCAACTACCTATTGAAAGTTGTAGTAGATCAACGTCACCTCATAAAGCCTGCAATGAGGAACCAGAAATACAAGAAAAATTGCAATGTAAAGAAAATTATCAAATAACGCCATTTGCTAACAAAAATTTAACTGTATCTAGTGAATCAATATCAAAACTTACCAAGTTGCTGACTGATGAACCAAAAGTCCAGGAGAATCCAATATACTTACCAAAGACAACACCAACAAAAGAATTTCAAAGCGCACAAGTCCAATGTTTAATAGTGAAACAACATAACGTCGGCAGAGGTGGAAATGAACATACTGAACAGAATATAAACAACATAAATGTAACCAGTAGAACTATTTCTTCTAAAACTGAATGTCTAAATATTTTAAATGATATCGAAAAAGCAAATTCGCATGTTATAAACGATAATGGCCCTAATAACAATCAAGTTAAGATTGAACTTAATAAAGTTGAACAAGGAATAGGAATAAATGATGAGAAAGCAGACTACCCAAATGAAGGTCCAAAAACTATGGACGATACTTTAATATCTATTAAGAAATGTGACAGTATTCAAAGTATTTCCTTAACACTCAATGAATGTGCTCCAAGTAAATCTATCTTGTGTCTTAAGAGAGTTTCTCCTGAACAAACTTTATTTTCGGATAGCACATCCAGAAATAGGAGCCCTGACACCACTAGCTTAATCAGCGGCATAGAGAACGGTGAACATAAAGAAGATATATACGATAAGTTAGACAGCATTAGTGGTACGGACTCAAACATTTCATTTCAAATGAACGAAAAAAAATCACAAGTTGTCCATTTATCTGATTTGTGTAGTTCCTTGGAAGACTTAACAAAGCTGGATAAAATTTGTAAAATTATTGAAATATCCGATGAAATATCTAATAAATTGTTTGGCACTTTGGAAAACTCGGAGGGGCTTGATATAAGACAGAAAAAGTGGTCGTTCAAAGATTTGTGCGAACGGATTAAACTGGATAACTTTTGTGACAATTTGTTTGGAAAATCAACGTTGTGATCTGATATGTGCATTTGTATTTATTGAAATTAAAAGTTGATATACTAATAATGATCTCTTTTAATTGCTTCTGATTGAACCTTTAAAAAATATACACAAAAATTAAGTATGTAGATATAAAAGTTAACTTACTAAGGCACTTCAAGATCCTTTAAAACTTACATTGTAAAAATATCACAGAAGAGAACGGAAATATAATAAATAATAAAAAATCCAGGTACTTCGGTTCCGGGTTGTATAAATTCATACAGCGTCTTCCCGCAAAGAGGGTAGTTGTTTCTTAACCTGTGCTGTGATATACCGTGTCCGTATTTCTCAAGAGTTTAGAATTTAATTCTATAATGGTCCTCGGAAATATGGCGTCGTCTATGTCAACAAAATCTGCGATGACCACATTGATAGGAGACCGTGGGGAGTCTTGAGCCAACGGGGCACCCGGCGTAAACTCTCTTAGTCGCGGTAACACCTCCTTTATAACGGGTACAGCACATTTGTCGCGAAGAGTAGACCTCCACCTAGAAAAAATACCAAGTTCTCTGTAAATTAAAGAGTTTTATAAAAGAAGAAATATGTGTGTTACAATTATGATTCGACTACGGATTTTGAAAAAAAAATCAAGATTGAAAATAAACTTATTAGTGTTATCGCATTCGTAAAGTTCGAACGAATGTTTTTCGAATATGAACATCAGAAAAAAAATTGGTATTAGGTTAAAAATATCCATGTCTTGTTTTCTATTTATAGAAAAAGAAACTAAACCTCGTAATCACATTATCAATCCTTACTTCATCGTTTGGTATTATTTATTTACCATCTACTTCTACATTGGTAATAAAGCTTAAGATTCCAGACCAGTACTAAATAACAATTAACTTCTCATTTAATTACAACTTAGAATGTTTTATATGCAGATAAGTAGCGTGTAATAAAAAAGCAGCTTTTAGAAAAAATTGTGACCTTTTGTCACAACGTTACAAACGGAAACGCGCCTCACGAGAATATTAATTGGCGCCAAATATTTCGTTTTCGCACTCGCGAATGTTGGTAGCAGATATTCGCGTTCGCGAATGCTCAAATATTTACATTCGTTACATCACTAACCCCCGACTACAGAAATGTTACTCAAATTTTGGGCACTACTTATAAAGTTAAGTGGACATTACCTGTCAGAATTTGTACGGAAAAGCGTCAATTTTGACAGGATTTAAATGTTAAGCAGGACTCAAACTTTGAGTAGCGTTTCTGTATTAGGGTGTAAAACTTATATTAATATTTAGTGTCCTAATCTAAGCCAATCTGCCAAGGTGATCGTATTGGATTCGTATTTTGAACCCATTTCTATGTAGAGAATTAAAAATCTGCCCATATATACCTGAAAATGATGAACTGCGGCGTGGGTGTGAGCACAGCTTGGTGCACGAACCCCATGCCAGGGTGCCGCTTGACGTTCTCGAGGAACGTCACCAGACCGCCGGGGCGCTCCTGGCGCGGCCACGGCGACGGCATCATCTGCGGCTGCCAGAACTCGCTGGTCGCGTACACCGACTGGTGCCGGTATACAACCACCACCTTTGGAATAATCCGAATCACTATAAAATAATTGAGAAACGCTAGTAGATAGTTTAAACTTAGGTAGATATATAATATAGGTAGATATAATTTGTTTTTATTTAAACTCGCATTACTGTGCAATAGATTCTCTTGGGGTTCATATGGTTTTTTTTTTCTCCTTATGTATGTGTAGAGGTTATGTGATTGTTTCCGTTGCTTATGTATTTGTGTATTTTTGTAATGTTGAATTATTTTAATAATGTAGTAGGTATTGCCTGTTTTGCTTGTACGGCGCCGCGTGTCTGTCACGAAAAGGTTTTCGCTGAAAACCAGTGTTGTGTGTGGCACACCCTGCCACAACTTATACTGAGCAGAGGCCTTTTTGGTACAATTTTTTTTTTAGGTAAAATTTATTTTTGTTTGTAATTTTTATTAATTTGTACCAAATAAAGTTTTATTCTATTCTATTCTATTCTTCAATAGCATTTGAGTCTTCTACGCTGGCCTGGGAGCGAACAAATAACGTAGACTAGGCCAGCCCCGACTGATCCCATGGGTGTCGTGAAAGTCGACTAAGGGAGATTGCCCGGTGTAGACCAATAAGCACCTTGGGGCACCCGAATGGTGGAAAGCAAACCGCCAACAACAGCATACCCAAAGAGGGTTAGTGTCAGGCAGGCGGCCGGCTGTAAAACCTAAGCCAAAACTTTGAGCAGTATGGAATCACTCTCTCCGTTCATCGGTCTCTCGACATGGTCCGTTCCGTCTCTTTTCTATACATTCATTCATCACTAGCACCTTTACGGTGCGATGGATGATATGAATCAAAAGGGAGTGCATGACTTGATGACGTCTAACCGATATGAATGGAAGAGAAAAAAATTTGCGCCGACCCCAGATAGACAGGGAACAGGACAGGGAGAAGACTTCAATATAATTTGAGGTTTTTTTTAAACAAAGTTTTTTTTTAAATTAGACATTACTTACACTATAATTCATATCACAACGTTGATTTAATGAGGAGCTCGATAGCGATTGCATAAACCAAGCAACGTTCGCTAAGGCCGGTCACTGGACGGGTGATCGGAAGGCACGTTAAGCCGTTTGTTAGGGACAGATCTAGTAGTGCAATAAAATCAAAAGGCTCTCACTTGATCATCAAAATTTTTTTACTTAATTACGCTATGTCCCAGAATGACTGATTGACAACTGACAGCAATAATCAAAGAATATGGAAATAATATTCAAAATACAAAATGAATGACAAAGAAGGTTTTAGTTCTCAACATCGCTCCCCCCTGGACAGCACAGTCAATCGCTGTCCAACACAGGCAGGCGCGCGAGCTTCACAGCTGGTCTTCTTAGTACGCCGCCCGAGGTGCGCACGTCCGCAACGCGTACTCGTCCATCTGGACCCGTATGGACCTTCTCTACTATCCCGCGAGGCCAGACGTTACGTGGCATACCACTGTCAACTATGACTACCACGTCTCCGAGTTTCAAATCAACCTCTTTACTGGCAGTAGCTCGTGGCAACAGGGTAGGGAGATATTCACACACCCAACGTCGCCAAAATGTGTCAGCCATAGCTTGAGCTTTCCTCCAATGTTTCCTGTTGCACATATCAGCATTCGAGAATGTCCCAGGAGCAGTAACTCCGGAGGAATTACCTAAAAGGAAATGGTTCGGAGTGATGGCTTCTTTGTCATCAGGATGGACGGAAACATACGTGAGGGGCCTAGAATTCACGGTATGTTCAGCCTCAGCAAGTACAGTCAAAAGAATCTCTTCCGAAGGGGCTGTCTCGTTCAATGCGACAGCTAGGCACTTCTTAATTGAGCGAACCAAACGTTCCCAGCAGCCACCCATGTGAGGTGAAGCAGGAGGTATGAAATGCCATTGAATCTGATGGTTGAGAAGGAAGTCCTTGTATTTGCCAGTCGCTAACTCCCTGACAGCGTTTTTCAATTCGGTGCTTGCTCCACGAAAATTCGTACCGTTATCTGAATACAGAGTCTCTGGTCGTCCCCGTCGGGCCATCATCCTTCTCAAAGCTAAAATAGCAGAATCAGTGGTAAGACTTCCAGCTAATTCTATATGAACAGCTCTTGTCGTCATACAAGTAAATAAAGCTCCGTAACGCTTTTCGCGACGTCGTCCAATTGTAATTGCCATAGGCCCAAAATAATCCAGGCCACAATGCGAGAAAGGGCGCTGATGGTGTGCCAATCTGGCAGGTGGTAAATCTCCAGTCGGTGGTCGGACTGGTGTGGCAGTACGAACGCGGCAGATTCGACACTTTCGTTGAACTGATTTCAAGCTCGGTCTCATATGGATAATCCAATATCGCGATCGCAGCTGATTAACCACAGTTTCGCAGTTCCCATGAAAACAAATTTCATGGTGGTGTCGTAACAGCAGATTTGTGTACGGGTTCTTCCCATCCAAAATAGCTGGTTCTATCATATTACGACTAATGTCAGACGCATTTGCTCGGCCTTTCAGTCTTAGCAGTCCATGCTCATCCACATAAGGGGCTAGCTTATACAATTTACTGTTTTTCTTTAAAATAATTCCAGATTTGAGATTGGTCAATTCGGTGAAAAAGCTCTCTGCTTGGCTTTGCTTGATCCATAACATCTCTGCAGCTAAAAGGTGTCTGACTTGCAATCCAGGTCTTGATTTATGTTTTGATGCTTCCACGAAAAGCAAGACGTAAGCGGTAGAACGTATTAATTTAAGCCACTTGGAAAAGCGTTCTATATCCGGTAGATGTAGAGGTAATGACTGTATGATCGCTACAGTATGAGTGTTATTTTTCTCCTCGAGGTCACTTGTAGGTGCTGGCGCTGTTTTTTCAATAGGCCAGGTGTGAGGTGGATTAAGGAGAAACACAGGTCCCGTAAACCATCTGTGGGTTATTTCCAGACTCTTTACTTCTCTTGTAGCGTCGTCAGCGACATTCAAGGTCGTCGGCAGCCAGCACCATTCTGACGGCTTAGATAATTCGGCCAGCGCACCGAGTCGGTTAGCGACGTACGTTTTGTAATTACGTGGGTCACCTCTTATCCAGGCGGCAACAGCGGTAGAATCCGTCCAGAAGTAACGTTTTGTTGGTTTAACAGTATCGTGACCTTTCACAACAGCGTCTGCTAGTTTCGCTCCAAGCAATGCTGCTTCCAATTCGAGCCTTGGTATTGAAACGGGTTTTAAAGGCGTTACTTTACTCTTGCTAGCGACGAGACTTGTACGTATTTTACCGTCTATTCCATGAAATCTCCAATAGGATACTGCAGCTAAAGCATTCTGGCTGGCATCACAAAATGTGTGTAGTTCTATTGACGCGTGTGGTGGGTTTGGGTGATAATGACGTGGTACTCGGCAACTGTACGACGCTGTTAATTTTCTTATCCATTGACGCCACATCGATGCCTCATCTTCAAAAAGGCTTTGATCCCAGTCTAAACCATTGCGTACTGCCTTTTGGAAGAGCATCTTGCCTTGTATGAGAATAGGCGCAAGTAAGCCGAGTGGATCAAACAGGCTCATAATCACTGTTAGGGCTTGACGTCTGGTTGGTATCTTAGTGCCATTAAGAATATCTTCCGGAATTTTTGATAAGGTAACATTAAAGCCCAAAGTATCATCGGCAGGGTTCCATCTTAACCCAAGAGTTTTAACGACAGTGTTGGCATCAAACTCAACTCCTCCAGATCCTCTTTTCTCAGCAGCAATCGATTGCAACACTTCTCTGCTGTTCGACATCCATTGGGTTAAGTCGAATCCTCCCTCAGCATTGACGTATGTTACATCACGGACCAATCGTAAAGCGTCTTCTACAGAGTGAAATGAATGCAAGTAATCATCCATGTAAAATCGCGTCTTTATTGCATTTTCAGCTTCCGGAAATTGTGTAGCATATTCTTCAGCATTCCTACGCATTATGTATATTGCAGTAGTTGGCGAACATGTTGCACCAAATATGACCGAATTCATTTCATGCTCTATGATTGGTTGACTCCTATCAAATCCACGCCACAAGAATCTCTGTGCTGGTCGGTCTGCAGGGCTAATCCTCACTTGCGAAAACATCTCTTTTATGTCGGCAGAGACTGCATACTTTCCTTCCCTGAACTTAAATATGATGTCTGGCAGTGATAACAGCAGGTCAGGACCAGTCAGCAGCTTATCGTTTAGTGACGTTCCTTGTACTTTGCATGCGGCATCATGTACTATTCGCAGTTTTCCGGGTTTATTTACATTCGTTACTCCAAAATGTGGTAGATAAAACTTCTTTGGAGATTCAATAGGCTGACATATGCTGGCGTATCCGCTACTTATAAACTTGTCCATATTTTCTTTGTACTTCAGCCCATAATTCTTGTCAGAGTCCATCTTCTTTTCCACGAGTCGGAGGCGTTTAACCGCATTGTTGTAGCTCTCTGGCATGACTGGATCATCTTCACGCCACAGAAGGCCTACTTCCCATCTCTTTCCATTTTCTACTCTTCTAGCTGTCGACTCGAGTATCTGCAAAGCTCTTTCGTCTTCTTTGTTCAGCAGTTTCTTGGGAGAGAGACCCAGTGAGTCAATGCGAAAATAGTTTTCGATGAGTTCTCGTAGATCGTCCATTTCAGTACTGTGGCCAACGAAGTTAACTATGTTCGTAGCAGACGAGGCGAAGCCATGAATTACCCAGCCTAGAGCGGTCAAAGAAGCTACGGGTTCTGTACTCTTGCCTGACCTGACTTCCTTCGTTACGATGGCATGCCAATTATCTTGGCCAATCAGCAATTCGGGTACGGCATGTTCATAACAAATATCTTCCAGCGGAAGATCGCGTAAGTGGTCGTACTGTTCGAGGGTTGAAATCGTTTGAGGACGTAGAGGCAAGTTCTTCACGGTTCGTACTCCTTGTAGCTCAATGACTGTCTTCGAGGGTCCTATTACTTCCATATCGATGCGTCTAGACTTTGATTCGTGTGAGGTGGCGTTCACTCCGGATAGGGATAGTGGTTCAATACTTCCTGTCGCTCCGATCTGTTCTGCGACGTCATCCTTTAGAAGTGTCAGCGTGCTGCCACCATCTAGAAGAGCAAATGTCTTCTTCGTTCCAGTAGGACCGCGAACTAGGACAGGTACGACCTGGAGTAGGGCGTGACATCTCATCTTCGTTTTGTCACAGGTCGTGGTGTTCACAGCAGGGTTACAAGTAGTGGTGTTTACAGCAGAAGTGCCGGCTTCTACAGAGACAAGGTTCATGTTTCTTTCGGCTTCGTCATCAGCGGTAGCGGAGGTTCCATGAGGGTTCAGCGGCGGGGCATGCAGAAGTCGATGGTGTGACATATGGCAACCATCTATTCCACATGGCTTGGCTCGACAATTTTCTCGACGATGACTTGACCTGAGACACTTAAAACAGTACTGTATCTCTTTAGCCCAGTTCCAGCGATCGTCGACTGAGAGTGTCTTGAACTTCTCACATTCTCTTACATCCTTGTGACCATTAGATTGACAGTAAGGGCATGTTCTGTTCTCAGGGTTCGACGGAGGTGGGTATGGGGCTACGCAGCAAGCTTCTTGTCCAGTCCAGTTCGGGTTTGGGTTCAAAACATTGTCATCATCTTCTCCAGCGCAAAAGGTTCTATGTGGGGGCGCTGTTCTTCCTAAGTGACTAGTTTTCAAGGGTTCGGGGATCCAAAATTTAGACAACGCAGATGCTTGGGCTTGTAAGAAGTTGGCCAGCTTGACTAACTCTGGCAGATCGTCATATTCATGATGCTTGGCATAGCTTATCCATTCCGATTTCAGATGTGGAATCTTCATCTTCACTGCTTGAGCCAACTCAGTGTTGAAAAGTTGTTCCGGTCTGTTCAGGGATCTAATTGTAGCTACGCAGTTCTTTACTTTGCACGCGAATCTACATAACTGTTCTGACGAATCATACACTCTTGGTAAATCTTTCAAAGCCTTTATCTCTTCATGTAGTATCAACTCTGGTCGACCATACCGCAGTTGCAGGGCTTCCATGATTTCAGCAGCGGGGGCGTTAACTTGCAGCAATGACGCGACTGTTTCACGAGCATCTCCTCGGAGGCAGCGTTGTAGGCGCGTAAAGTTATCGTCGTCGTCGGCAGAAAATCGCTTGCATTTTTCGTACGCAGATTTGAAAAGTATCCACTCGTTCGTATGGCCTTGGAAAACAGGTAGGTCTCTTTGGGGTCGGTTCATCTCTTTCAGCTGGCGAGAGAGTACTAGGATGTCTGATTCACGATTTTTTCTAACTTCATGAGAATTTTTCATTTCGACAGATTTTTCGTCATGATGTTTTTGATGCTGACTGTACACCCAATTTTCGGTTCGTTCTTCTTTACAAGGAGGGGTGTAATGTGTTTCTACTATCGACTTATCATCACAAGCACTCAGTTCGGCTATCTCTAGTTCAAGTTCTTTCTCAATAATAGCTTTCTCTAATAAAGCAATTTTCTTTGCAGCAGCGAGTTCGGCTTTCTTCTTTGCGACAACTACACTTGCGGCGGATCGCGAGCTCTTGCCGCTACTAGTTCTAGTGTACCTGTGGCTTACAGCTTCCTCTCCACCAGTTCGATTCGGTTCGGCCTCTTCATGCGAAACAATTGCGGGTCGGTTCGGTTCTTTTTGCATTTGCTTCGTTTTGGTCTGCAAGCGGGTCTCGGGGCGCGACATTTTCGTATCGGAACCAAATGTTAGGGACAGATCTAGTAGTGCAATAAAATCAAAAGGCTCTCACTTGATCATCAAAATTTTTTTACTTAATTACGCTATGTCCCAGAATGACTGATTGACAACTGACAGCAATAATCAAAGAATATGGAAATAATATTCAAAATACAAAATGAATGACAAAGAAGGTTTTAGTTCTCAACACCGTTGGTCCCGGCAGTCATTGATACCCACGATTCTGCACTTGGACCATTCCTATATTCTTCCATCCATACAGAAGCTGTAGTAACATTAAAAGGCTGATGATAATGTTTTGGTAAATCTTATTGTAGCGTTGAGCAAAGTGATAAAACGAAATAATAAAATACAAGTTGGGGACCTCGCCCACGGCGACTTTTTGTAGCGATGATGCGTTTCGTTAACGCGCGATTGCATCGCTACTGACGCGCGTTTGTCGCATTTGCAACGCACTACAGCATCGCGACTGTATCAATGCAAACGCGCGACCGTGTCAGACGACATCGGGGTGTGAACGGGGGGAGGGTGCAGTTTGAGTGAGAACCGAGCACGTCGCGCGACGAAAGCGCGACAGTATCGCGACAATCATGGTTACGTGGGTCGCAATTGTATCGCGACGGAATCGATGTGAATGCGGGACAGCATCGCTACCAATAGTCGCCGTGGGCGAGCGCCCTTAGATGGAATAGGTAATGTAAAAGAAATAATGAACAAAATTATGTCATGCTCTTGAACTATAAGAGCCCCTTCACAATAACGTTTGCCTACACTGAACAAACTAACTACTTACTACTACATACAACTACTAATAAATTACTTACTTGTTGCCTTAATCTATTAAGCGTATTGAGTGTGATGCTTCGGAGATCAATTTGTCGGGGAACTAGCCGCTGACGGTACAGATTGAGCAGTTGACGCATAAGCTTGTTGTGATCTTCGGGGGTAAAACCATAGAAATGTTGAAAATCCAAAATTACCACCTAGAATAAGTTAAATATTATTTTTAACTCAAAATTGAATCATCTCAATAACTGTATCTACAAAAGCCAATATTATATGCTACCTCTCCAGGATGCGAGTCTACAAAATCTTTGACTTGATTTAGAGGCCCTGTTATCTCGTTTGCATACAAGCCATGAGTAAAATAGTAATCACTTGCACCAGCCTTAGTAGCAAGTCTGAGATCAAAATATCTGTAAAGCACAAAATATTCTTATTATTATAATAAATTGAAACTGATTGATAAATACAATTCAAACACAGGTAAGGTTAGAAAAGTTCAGTTTTTAAGGTAAAAAATGTTTTTATATTTTGTCATAAATAAGTTATTTACTAACTTATACAAATTCTTGATTTTCATAGCTAATTGGACATACATTTTATCATATTTGTAAAAGAGTGTAGAGGCACAAACAAAGGAAAAGACAAAACTCTTGAAGGATGGTGGGTTTCACAGCAGTCAACAGCATCTCAAATTGCTTATGTGAATGTGAATGGGAAACAACAACAATCAATTGACAATGCCAGTTAGAATTGTGGTGTCATGGATAAAATTCAATCTATGACTAAACAAATATTTCTCACCACCAAAGTCTTCGCGCCACAACTGTCTGCTAATCCAAATAAATAAATTATTTAATAAAATGTTAAATTAAACGTAATACTACTAAAACCTCTTTAATATTTCTAATAAAAAGTTGAAAAGAGTAAGAACAATTTTGAATATACCTAATGCCTATCTGGAGTTGCTGCACCGTATCTAAGCTCTGTGTTACAGTCCAACGTATTATCGTACCTCGGAACAATGGGTACAGTCTGTGTAGAATCGGCTCAGCGTCAGGAGCAAGTTCACTTGATCTATTTATGCCGAAAGTCATTGAATCATGGCTACCTGAAATTTCGAAAAAATAATAATTAAATACTACAATATTTATTTTGACTGATAGACTGGGAACAGGGCAGGGAGAAGAAGAACTACAATATTTATTTTTATGTTAGTTGAATACAGGGTGTATTCAACTAACATAAAAATAAATAAAATAACATATTTAATACAATCAAAATCTATATCTGCTAACGCTGTTCCAATGACTAGCTGTGGTAAAATTAGAGAGATGGTGATGATAATGATGATGATTACAATACACTTATGAATCGTTCCATAGCGTCCAAGGGAGAATGGGAATATTTGTATGTATCTACTTATATTGATGATATTTCAGGGACACTTGGCTAGCGAAAGTGTGAAGCGAGTGATCGTGACCGCACCTAGTGTCGATATCCCCATGGTCATACTAGGTGTAAACGATTGTAACCTCCAACCCGGTATGTAAGTTTGAAAAGTAGGCACCTAGGTCTACTATTAATTTCGGTAATTTTTAATTTCCAGAATTTAACATTTTGAAACTACTCTGCACTTGCCTAAAGCTTTTAAAATACATCTTGTAGACAATCAAAATTTTTTTTGTAATTTTTATATTTTACAAGACACATGAGACTTGTTTACATTTTGGCTGAAGTACAGATGTCGAAATAAGTTCGTTGATTCTTTATAATTTATTATGGTGCTTTTTTATTTGGCAATAGATCAAAAGGTGATATCCTGCACGTCAAGTACACTGTACTGTTTGGCGCCCATCATCAAAGTTCTGGACGATAATTATGGGGTAGCCGAGGGTTTCCTTACCAGCATCCATGCTATGACGCCATCACTTAAGCCTTTGGACGGTCTCTGTTTAAGGGGCAAGGTGAGATTTACTTCGCAATATTTTCTCTTACATAATTTTTTTATTGTTTTGAGACATGATATCAAAAATACATAACAACTAGCTGATCCCGCAAACATTGTTTTGCCATTATCACCAAGGAGTATAAAAACTAGCGTACGATATATTCTCAGACTTATCAAATATACCTACACAAAAATTTCATAAAAATTCGGAAGAGTTCAAGCTATACATTCATCCTATCTATCCTTCCCCTTGATGGCTTGATGACGTCTGCTCAATATGAATGAAACAGCCCAAATAAGCTCGGAGAAGCGGCCTAGACAAGTGGTCAAACAACTCGAACGAATAGAATACAAATGTCAATTTTTGACAGCTTCTCTCACATACGACACAGCGGTCGCCATGTTGTTTTATCTGTAATACGTTAGTTTCATACTTTGTATAATCATTTGAATAGTCACTTGTCTAGAGGGGCTTGGCGGGAGAACGACTATTAAAAGAGACTAGCTGCCGCACTCAGAGACGTCAATTAGGTAACGATGGTGAGTACTTAACGTCAAAGAATAACAATTCAAAACTAGTCGCTATTCTTGCCGGGTCTATGGTCTAGATTCAAATGATTTTTTTTACAATAAGTACTTACTTAATTGACGTGTCTGAGTGCGACAGTGAGACATATTAAGCTGATGATTTGTTCCCTATGAACAGAACTGGCGCGACCATAGAAGTATTCATCAAAACATCATCCCTGCAGCGACTGGCGCGTGCCGGGCGCTAGGAAAAATCATACCGCGAGTTAAGAACAAACTCGCGGGAATAGCGTTCAGGGTTCCCATTGTCAACGTATCCGTTCTGGATCTTACTGTCAGGTGATGCATTGTTTGTTGTGATAATTTTATCGGACAATCTCTTCAAAGGCTTCGGGCTAGGGAATCATAAAGAACTCGCGTGTTGATGGCAGAGTATAAAATTGTCACCACTGCCGATCTCTCCCGTGGGTGTCGGATTTCGTACAAGGCGACTAAGGGTTAATAGCGACGAGTAGCTAATGAGCAGCAACGTTTCTCTTATACCACTTAGCAATATACTACGATTTACGTGCCCGATACATGGCAAAAGGCTCGCCACTACTCTGCCTATCACCACGGGGATCAATTGCCGTGATTTTTGTATGTATGTTTACCGATCGTGGGATTTTCCTTGATCTCGGTTCCCAAGCGCAGTGGCGTGAAAACCACCAGCATTCCGTAAGAAAGAAATCCTAAAGACGATCATCGATCATAGTTATGTATTACTTGCTCCTTAACAGTACATTTATTATGATTTCCAGGTTATGTTCTTGCACAAGTTTACAAGACGTCATTGAAAAGGTCGAGAAAGCAAGCGAATCAGACTTAAAGAACATAATAAAAGTATCAAAAGAAGAGGCTGTGTCCTCGGATTTTCTTGCCGAAACACATTCTTGCATTTTAGATGCAGATTCAAGTCTCCAGTTGAAACCAAACTTTTTTAAGCTCGTATGTTGGTATGAAAATGAATACTCTTATGCTTGTCGGGTCGTAGATTCTGTTTATTTATCTGAAAATCAGTGGAAAATACCTCTACCACTGAAGTCTCTGAAACATATTGAAGGACTACAGCTGACTGACGATAAACAAAAAGAAATTGTATGCAGCACATCCCAAGATACCGCGTTAAAGTTTAAAAACAAAACTGGTACGGTAGTTCTGAGGAAACCTTTGACTTCACGTCTCCCGGGTTCTTCACGGTCTTACTCAAGCAAAAACCATGTGGATATAAAACATGAAATGCAAAATAAAATTTCGAATGATGATAAAAGAAACGGAACCACAGTTTTCCATAGTTGTCTGGCGATACCTCCACAAGACACCGAAGAATTTGATTCCGCTAAAGCCAATGAACGTCTGCGTATTCTTAAAAATGAATTCTCCAAGCTGGATAATATAACAGAGAATTTATTGAAGAAATCGTATGATAACAAAAAATTGGAATTTGAAAAGAAAGCAGTATTCGAAGAAGACGTTTTGGGAGACAGACATGAAATAGTCACAGAACGATGTAAAAAATTCTTGACTGTATACCAGCCGGATGATAAAGTGCCCGTTTGTTGTTTGTCTAACACAAAATCATTAAATACAGAAGAAGATTTTGATGCGACCCTACCAACAAACATATTGCAACTACCTATTGAAAGTTGTAGTAGATCAACGTCACCTCATAAAGCCTGCAATGAGGAACCAGAAATACAAGAAAAATTGCAATGTAAAGAAAATTATCAAATAACGCCATTTGCTAACAAAAATTTAACTGTATCTAGTGAATCAATATCAAAACTTACCAAGTTGCTGACTGATGAACCAAAAGTCCAGGAGAATCCAATATACTTACCAAAGACAACACCAACAAAAGAATTTCAAAGCGCACAAGTCCAATGTTTAATAGTGAAACAACATAACGTCGGCAGAGGTGGAAATGAACATACTGAACAGAATATAAACAACATAAATGTAACCAGTAGAACTATTTCTTCTAAAACTGAATGTCTAAATATTTTAAATGATATCGAAAAAGCAAATTCGCATGTTATAAACGATAATGGCCCTAATAACAATCAAGTTAAGATTGAACTTAATAAAGTTGAACAAGGAATAGGAATAAATGATGAGAAAGCAGACTACCCAAATGAAGGTCCAAAAACTATGGACGATACTTTAATATCTATTAAGAAATGTGACAGTATTCAAAGTATTTCCTTAACACTCAATGAATGTGCTCCAAGTAAATCTATCTTGTGTCTTAAGAGAGTTTCTCCTGAACAAACTTTATTTTCGGATAGCACATCCAGAAATAGGAGCCCTGACACCACTAGCTTAATCAGCGGCATAGAGAACGGTGAACATAAAGAAGATATATACGATAAGTTAGACAGCATTAGTGGTACGGACTCAAACATTTCATTTCAAATGAACGAAAAAAAATCACAAGTTGTCCATTTATCTGATTTGTGTAGTTCCTTGGAAGACTTAACAAAGCTGGATAAAATTTGTAAAATTATTGAAATATCCGATGAAATATCTAATAAATTGTTTGGCACTTTGGAAAACTCGGAGGGGCTTGATATAAGACAGAAAAAGTGGTCGTTCAAAGATTTGTGCGAACGGATTAAACTGGATAACTTTTGTGACAATTTGTTTGGAAAATCAACGTTGTGATCTGATATGTGCATTTGTATTTATTGAAATTAAAAGTTGATATACTAATAATGATCTCTTTTAATTGCTTCTGATTGAACCTTTAAAAAATATACACAAAAATTAAGTATGTAGATATAAAAGTTAACTTACTAAAGCACTTCAAGATCCTTTAAAACTTACATTGTAAAAATATCACAGAAGAGAACGGAAATATAATAAATCATAAAAAATCCAGGTACTTCGGTTCCGGGTTGTATAAATTCATACAGCGTCTTCCCGCAAAGAGGGTAGTTGTTTCTTAACCTGTGCTGTGATATACCGTGTCCGTATTTCTCAAGAGTTTAGAATTTAATTCTATAATGGTCCTCGGAAATATGGCGTCGTCTATGTCAACAAAATCTGCGATGACCACATTGATAGGAGACCGTGGGGAGTCTTGAGCCAACGGGGCACCCGGCGTAAACTCTCTTAGTCGCGGTAACACTTCCTTTATAACGGGTACAGCACATTTGTCGCGAAGAGTAGACCTCCACCTAGAAAAAATACCAAGTTCTCTGTAAATTAAAGAGTTTTATAAAAGACGAAATATGTGTGATACAATAATGATTCGACTACGGATTTTGAAGGTTGAAAATAACCTTATTAGAGTTATCGCATTCGTAATGTTCGAACGAATGTTTTTCGAATATGAACATCAGAAAAAAAATTGGTATTAGGTTAAAAAAATCCATGTCTTGTTTTCTATTTATAGAAAAAGAAACTAAACCTCGTAATCACATTATCAATCCTTACTTCATCGTTTGGTATTATTTATTTACCATCTACTTCTACATTGGTAATAAAGCTTAAGATTCCAGACCAGTACTAAATAACAATTAACTTCTCATTTAATTACAACTTAGAATGTTTTATATGCAGATAAGTAGCGTGTAATAAAAAAGCAGCTTTTAGAAAAAAATGTGACCTTTTGTCACAACGTTACAAACGGAAACGCGCCTCACGAGAATATTAATTGGCGCCAAATATTTCGTTTTCGCACTCGCGAATGTTGGTAGCAGATATTCGCGTTCGCGAATGCTCAAATATTTACATTCGTTACATCACTAACCCCCCACTACAGAAATGTTACTCAAATTTTGGGCACTACTTATAAAGTTAAGTGGACATTACCTGTCAGAATTTGTACGGAAAAGCGTCAATTTTGACAGGATTTAAATGTTAAGCAGGACTCAAACTTTGAGTAGCGTTTCTGTATTAGGGTGTAAAACTTATATTAATATTTAGTGTCCTAATCTAAGCCAATCTGCCAAGGTGATCGTATTGGATTCGTATTTTGAACCCATTTCTATGTAGAGAATTAAAAATCTGCCCATATATACCTGAAAATGATGAACTGCGGCGTGGGTGTGAGCACAGCTTGGTGCACGAACCCCATGCCAGGGTGCCGCTTGACGTTCTCGAGGAACGTCACCAGACCGCCGGGGCGCTCCTGGCGCGGCCACGGCGACGGCATCATCTGCGGCTGCCAGAACTCGCTGGTCGCGTACACCGACTGGTGCCGGTATACAACCACCACCTTTGGAATAATCCGAATCACTATAAAATAATTGAGAAACGCTAGTAGATAGTTTAAACTTAGGTAGATATATAATATAGGTAGATATAATTTGTTTTTATTTAAACTCGCATTACTGTGCAATAGATTCTCTTGGGGTTCATATGGTTTTTTTTTTCTCCTTATGTATGTGTAGAGGTTATGTGATTGTTTCCGTTGCTTATGTATTTGTGTATTTTTGTAATGTTGAATTATTTTAATAATGTAGTAGGTATTGCCTGTTTTGCTTGTACGGCGCCGCGTGTCTGTCACGAAAAGGTTTTCGCTGAAAACCAGTGTTGTGTGTGGCACACCCTGCCACAACTTATACTGAGCAGAGGCCTTTTTGGTACAATTTTTTTTTTAGGTAAAATTTATTTTTGTTTGTAATTTTTATTAATTTGTACCAAATAAAGTTTTATTCTATTCTATTCTATTCTTCAATAGCATTTGAGTCTTCTACGCTGGCCTGGGAGCGAACAAATAACGTAGACTAGGCCAGCCCCGACTGATCCCATGGGTGTCGTGAAAGTCGACTAAGGGAGATTGCCCGGTGTAGACCAATAAGCACCTTGGGGCACCCGAATGGTGGAAAGCAAACCGCCAACAACAGCATACCCAAAGAGGGTTAGTGTCAGGCAGGCGGCCGGCTGTAAAACCTAAGCCAAAACTTTGAGCAGTATGGAATCACTCTCTCCGTTCATCGGTCTCTCGACATGGTCCGTTCCGTCTCTTTTCTATACATTCATTCATCACTAGCACCTTTACGGTGCGATGGATGATATGAATCAAAAGGGAGTGCATGACTTGATGACGTCTAACCGATATGAATGGAAGAGAAAAAAATTTGCGCCGACCCCAGATAGACAGGGAACAGGACAGGGAGAAGACTTCAATATAATTTGAGGTTTTTTTTAAACAAAGTTTTTTTTTAAATTAGACATTACTTACACTATAATTCATATCACAACGTTGATTTAATGAGGAGCTCGATAGCGATTGCATAAACCAAGCAACGTTCGCTAAGGCCGGTCACTGGACGGGTGATCGGAAGGCACGTTAAGCCGTTGGTCCCGGCAGTCATTGATACCCACGATTCTGCACTTGGACCATTCCTATATTCTTCCATCCATACAGAAGCTGTAGTAACATTAAAAGGCTGATGATAATGTTTCGGTAAATCTTATTGTAGCGTTGAGCAAAGTGATAAAACGAAATAATAAAATACAAGTTGGGGACCTCGCCCACGGCGACTTTTTGTAGCGATGATGCGTTTCGTTAACGCGCGATTGCATCGCTACTGACGCGCGTTTGTCGCATTTGCAACGCACTACAGCATCGCGACTGTATCAATGCAAACGCGCGACCGTGTCAGACGACATCGGGGTGTGAACGGGGGGAGGGTGCAGTTTGAGTGAGAACCGAGCACGTCGCGCGACGAAAGCGCGACAGTATCGCGACAATCATGGTTACGTGGGTCGCAATTGTATCGCGACGGAATCGATGTGAATGCGGGACAGCATCGCTACCAATAGTCGCCGTGGGCGAGCGCCCTTAGATGGAATAGGTAATGTAAAAGAAATAATGAACAAAATTATGTCATGCTCTTGAACTATAAGAGCCCCTTCACAATAACGTTTGCCTACACTGAACAAACTAACTACTTACTACTACATACAACTACTAATAAATTACTTACTTGTTGCCTTAATCTATTAAGCGTATTGAGTGTGATGCTTCGGAGATCAATTTGTCGGGGAACTAGCCGCTGACGGTACAGATTGAGCAGTTGACGCATAAGCTTGTTGTGATCTTCGGGGGTAAAACCATAGAAATGTTGAAAATCCAAAATTACCACCTAGAATAAGTTAAATATTATTTTTAACTCAAAATTGAATCATCTCAATAACTGTATCTACAAAAGCCAATATTATATGCTACCTCTCCAGGATGCGAGTCTACAAAATCTTTGACTTGATTTAGAGGCCCTGTTATCTCGTTTGCATACAAGCCATGAGTAAAATAGTAATCACTTGCACCAGCCTTAGTAGCAAGTCTGAGATCAAAATATCTGTAAAGCACAAAATATTCTTATTATTATAATAAATTGAAACTGATTGATAAATACAATTCAAACACAGGTAAGGTTAGAAAAGTTCAGTTTTTAAGGTAAAAAATGTTTTTATATTTTGTCATAAATAAGTTATTTACTAACTTATACAAATTCTTGATTTTCATAGCTAATTGGACATACATTTTATCATATTTGTAAAAGAGTGTAGAGGCACAAACAAAGGAAAAGACAAAACTCTTGAAGGATGGTGGGTTTCACAGCAGTCAACAGCATCTCAAATTGCTTATGTGAATGTGAATGGGAAACAACAACAATCAATTGACAATGCCAGTTAGAATTGTGGTGTCATGGATAAAATTCAATCTATGACTAAACAAATATTTCTCACCACCAAAGTCTTCGCGCCACAACTGTCTGCTAATCCAAATAAATAAATTATTTAATAAAATGTTAAATTAAACGTAATACTACTAAAACCTCTTTAATATTTCTAATAAAAAGTTGAAAAGAGTAAGAACAATTTTGAATATACCTAATGCCTATCTGGAGTTGCTGCACCGTATCTAAGCTCTGTGTTACAGTCCAACGTATTATCGTACCTCGGAACAATGGGTACAGTCTGTGTAGAATCGGCTCAGCGTCAGGAGCAAGTTCACTTGATCTATTTATGCCGAAAGTCATTGAATCATGGCTACCTGAAATTTCGAAAAAATAATAATTAAATACTACAATATTTATTTTGACTGATAGACTGGGAACAGGGCAGGGAGAAGAAGAACTACAATATTTATTTTTATGTTAGTTGAATACAGGGTGTATTCAACTAACATAAAAATAAATAAAATAACATATTTAATACAATCAAAATCTATATCTGCTAACGCTGTTCCAATGACCTTTCAATATATCTAGCTGACCCGACAGATGTTGTCCTGTTTTAACTATGAATATTCAATTCAACTGGTATATTTTATTCTATTTAACATAACATAACTTTCCTTGAAATAATTCAAATTTTTTGTAACTTAACTTACTAATTAATAAAGTTTAATTTTTATGGAGTTAAGAAGTTGCTCATATGTAGAGTTAAGAAATTGTAAAATAAACATATTGATTTTTGAACATAAACATAAAACACTACTTTCTTAAGCTAAAATTACATCAATAAATGCATAATTGCAATGTTACTCACCAGGGATAGCTAAATGAATAAGTGGAATGTCTTTTAATTGGTCTGGTAAGTTTCCCATCCAATGTTCCAAGTTAATGATTTGGGCTTTGCTTAGTTCTCCCATAATTACTGCTACTAAAATAAGCAATGCAATTTACGTGAACACAAAAATAAAAGATTACCGTCAAAAAAACTTAAAAATAAAGTGAGGTACACTTAATCAAAGCGTTCAATAAGGATACGCATCAAAATCCCTTGAAATTAAATTAAGATTCTTGCTTGTAGGGCTAACTTACTGACGTCATCGCTTTAATTTTAGCCATCGCTGCCCTTCAAATAACCAAACATTGTCGTTAGGTATGGTCATTTCGATGCCGAATGGAACACAAATTTTTTGTACTTCAATGAAGTGATTTTTCGACACACTTTTTGCTGTAAAGCCTAACTAAAATATAAGGTTTTTGAGGAAATTGATCTAAAATAGTTGCTTGCTACTGTGTTACAATTTAAATCTCTCTTAATATAATCCAGTTTGAACTCTAATATTTAACCGTAGAGTACTTTTTATTTTGTTTTTGATCTTGGTTGATTCATACATTCATATTGTTTAACGTACTGTCAATGTCACCATGACAGTGAGTGAAGCCTAATGAATTTTGCGTTTTGTTAGTTTAATTTTATAATAATTAAGTACAAGAAAAAATTAACAATAGGGTCGATTCTGACAACGGTTCTCTAAAATTATATTAAAAATACGTCCGTCATCTAGAATCCATAACACAAGTGCTTAGGCTACTTACTTTGGGCTAGATGATAGGTGTGAGTGTAAAAAAAAAAAAAAACTAAGATTAATTTGACAACAGTGTTTCTCTTTCATTCTCAATATAGAATGAAGAGAAGAGACTGATATTAAATTAAGTTTTAAGTTTAATTAAGTTTTAAGTTTAGAGGTAGTATTATTGTCCTCTATGGTTTAGAGAATCATGTCAGAATTAACCGTAATGTCATTAGTGTAGAACTTACAAAATACTAACACCAAGTCACCAACAAAGAGTACAATGTATATACACAAAGTCACCAACGACCCCGTATAATAATCCCCTTTATTTACTGTGATTTTAATTTGCAACCAAAAAGTTATCAAGGCTTCTTCAAAAATACATTTACATAATAAAAATCTATAAAGTATTTTAACTAATAATGGGCCTCGTAAACGATCAAGCGGCTTCGCGTCAAGCTCATTCATTTTCTGTGTGTTTCATTTTGTTGCATAACCAAAGAGAATATAACACACTACCTACGTTTAGGTCTAACAAATCTTTTTTATGTCAAACAAATCAAACAGATCTGTTTGACCTAGCAATAGAATGAAACACACAGAAAATGAACGAGGTTGCCGCGAAGCCGCTTGACCGTTTCGGAGGCCCATTAGAACTGCTGTCAGATGCTGTAAAGTGACTCTGTAATACAATTGGCACCACCCCTATAATCACTCCCGCTGGTTCGTACAAGGGGGGACCTACTGCAGTACTTAGAGATGTCAATTAACGTTAATGAGTACTTAATACAAAAAAAAATCATTTAAATCTAGACCATCGACCTAATAAGAACCGCGACTAGTTTTCAATTGACGAAAATCTGTAATGAATCCTTTAATTTAAAGTCATGTCTCTGATGTCCACCTATTACATGGGACCTAACATAATTGGCGAAGCGTGGGTGGTAGTTCACCTCTGCCTAACCCTTCGGGGATATAGGCGTGATTTATGTATGTATGTATGTCTCTGAGTATACGGCTGTAGTTAAGAATTACAAAACCGACATGAGAAATGGGCAGCAGCATTTTCTTTTAACTTAGTGCCCATAGACCATGGCTCACCCCCTATTAAGTAGGTGTTTTGCTTGGTTGACAAAATGTAGCCTCTGATTCCCGTTCCCGGATAAATAGACGATTAATTATTAAAATATGTAGGTATATTTGTAGAAAATGTTAGTAACTCTTAATACTAACTGCATATTATGCATTTATTTTTATTATTCACCATCCATATGTAATTACTCAAGATTATTATGTTACTAAATATGTGTCGGCAGAAGGACTAGACAATCATTATTATGAGAATGTGGAAGTCCGTGCCCTTTTATGTAATACTATAATGTTATGTCAATAATTCCTGGCAATTCATAATTATGAAGCATAATATTTTTACATAACAATACCAAGGTTTATTTATACATTTTATAATAATTGAACTGTTAAAATGAAAATGTCTTCCTACAGAAGTAGGTAGTAAAAACTTTCACCAAGTTTGGGAAAGTGCGTAAATACCAAAGTACTTGTAGTATAAAAAGGTATTCTACAAAATGACATACTTAAAGTTTATTGAAGATGGTTTATAAAGATTGGAACAAGGGAAAAAATGCATGGAAAAGGCTGTACTGCTGAAAACAATATTGTTTTTGGAAGCACCTAAGAATTTATAGGTACTATTTTAATAGCATTCCGTGTCTTAGGTCCGATCTCATAGGTTAGGCACACATAGATTTCTAATTTATTATATAAAATTAAATCCTTACCAGCAACAAAATAATATACTCCTAAATGCATTCTTCGGGTCACTGTCTAGATTCCACTAATAAATTAAAAATACATACATAAAAGTCTTATTACACTTCACTGGTTTATTCAAATAAGTACTTAAATTATGATTGTAATTGATATTCTCGTAATGTAGCGTATGATCACTGTAGCAAGATGTAAACTAATGAACTTATTACCTACATATCATGCAGCTGAGCTAGGCTTAATCACTAGCACTTTGTTATTAACTGCAAAAGGAAGATCTAGAGCGCTTGCATTGTTTCAAATCCTCGAGAAGACTGGATTATGGTGAAACTGTGAAAGGCGATAAGGCGCGAAACATTTTATTTTATTTCGCGTAAACCGCCACTTACTTATAGTGTTTTAATTTTGTCTTTAACCTTGACTTTTTTCACGGTTTACCATAACACCAACTTAGCTATAGTTTTGAGCAGAACTGACTTTTTACTCTGCTCTAGTATCTACTATAAGAACATGTTATTTTTTGTGACAGTTTAATATCTTAAACATGATCTTTGTGACGCTAGCAGTTACACACACAATGAAATGTTGATAAAGTTTAACTTCGTAATAATTATAATATTCAACAGTGTGTAGTATACGTGGCTTGCTTTGTATCACACAGTGTCTTAGTTTCTTCAAACAAAGCAACGGTCTGGCTGCTCTAAATCATATTAGTGTGGGGATTCGCATTTTGTTCACGATTCTTTATAAGGACGGAAATGTGAAGATCGTTGACTTCGTTATTTGCCCATAACATCTACCTAACTGGTTAGCTATGTGTACTGAATTACAAGTTAGGATACACAGTCACTGGCCACCATTTTCGGTCTTCAAAGAGTGTCAAACACACTGTAATATCTCATAGAATAAAACCAGTGGTACTTTAAGACCCTTCATGTATTAGTTTTCAGTATACTATACTTCCCTTTATTATTCCATCCATAGGGAAGGCCCGTGATTAAAGAGCTGGTGATGATGATGATGATACTATACCTACCTTTATTGTCTCATGATACTTTAAGATATCATCCAAAACATTGGTTTACCAAATCGCTCCGAAACCTAAGTCAGGTAGTTGTCCAAATTTCTTAGGTTCTCTTATGACTGTGTGACCATCCGCAGCGGAACTCCGCTGCTATTAATTTTGACTCGTCGAATTGTTTAGAAATTAATTACTGAACAAGTTTGTCGGTTTATAGTTATGTCGATCGTCGCTTATCGGACAAACCATAGATCAAAAGAAATTGGGAACAACTTAGGTTCCTTGTGGTCCTTCCTGCCCGGCTAGAATGACCACCGAAATACGACATGTTGAAGCCGTTTATCGCTTAGAACATTTAAAATACATTGGATTTTTGACAGTTCAAAGTGATAATTGGCTTGGCTTCTATAATTTAAAACCATTTATGCCACTATATGATATAACCATTTATCGCTTTGAACAGTCAAAAATCCAATGATTTATGGCAGTTCAAAGCGACTACATCATATCGTGTTTCGGTGGTGGCCAGACGGCAGACGGTCATATTGGCTTGGGAGCGAAAAAATAATGTAGAATGTGCCAAGCCCACAGAACAGGCACCTCTTTTATTGTTCTATGGCCAGCCCCGATTCACCGGCTGGGAAAAGTCTACTAACTGCCGCACTCAAAGACGTCAATTCACTTTAACGAGTACCTACCTACTTACTGCCGCACTCAGAGATTTCATTAACGTTAATGAGCTTACTTAATGTAAAAAAAAATTAAATCTAGACCATAGACCCGGGAAAGAATAGCGACTAGTTTTGAATAATTTTTTGACGACGTGTCTGGAGTGCGGCAGTAAATGTTTAGTATTTTAACGTTGCGCTCGTTTTTTGAGTGACTTAAAACGTAAAATTCTAGTAATTTGGTGTCGTAACGACATTTTAATTCCCTTTTATCTTCTATTACAACATTACTGATAGTATGTTTGTTAGGTTAATTGTCCGCCGCCATGATCACAAAAACAAATCGAAAAAAGCGCCTCTAACGGTGGTTAATGTAACTATTTAACGATATGATTATTATTGTTTGGCCATATCATGAAATAGCCATGCGTTTAGCTGTTCACATCGTTAATAGTTATTTGTTATACGTGAGTGCAAAGTTGTTTTTTAACCGCGTGCTCAATTTTGATGACCGAGCTAGCGAAGGATTCTAAATTAGAATCCTGAGCGATAGCGAGGGAATCAAAAGAGCACAAGGTGAAAAATCTTTGCACTCGAGTGCAACACGTAACTTTTCATCCCCCCCAACGAGGAAATTGCAAAATACAAAAAAAATACAATCACAAGAGTTTCTGTTTTCACCCAGAAACTTCCACAACACCCTCCCATTAACCCAAACACACTCTCAACACCCACCCAGAAACACCCACAACATTCACACCCGCAATACACACCCATTCACCCAGAAACACCCACAAAACACCCATTCACCCAGAAACACTCAAAAAACACCAATTCACCCAGAAACACCCACAACACACCCATTCACCCAGAAACACCCATTCACCCAGAAACACCCACAAAACACCCATTCACGCAGAAACACCCACAAAATGTCCAATCACCCAGACACACCCACAAAACACCCATTCACCCAGAAACACCCACAAAACACCCATTCACCCAGACACCTCCAACACCCACCCATCCACCCAGCCACACCCGCAAAATTTATCCTGACACACCTGTAAGTACCTAATAAAAATTACAGTCCATAATGGAGTTCCGAGACGGTCAATCAGCTTGAGTCAAGCACGTTGATTTTCTGTATATTTTGGTTCCGTTGCTAGCGTAAACAAATCAAACAAACCTAAAAAACTTTTAAATGCTTGATTCAAGCATCAAGCAAGCATTGTAGACGATCAAAATGTTTAAAGCAAGATTGACGCCAAGCTGATTGACCGTCACGGAACTCCTAAGTTTTAACAAATTTATGACGTGAAAAGAAAATGGCGCGCGCAAAGCAAATTACAAAAAAAGTACACCAAGAAGGTTCCGAGTCTGAGTTTTTAACAAATTAAAATAGGTTGCATGATAATTTCGGCACCATGGAGGTAGAAATAAATAGGTATAATGATGTTTTGAATTCACAAACTCATTGCACACGATGTTCTAAATTCAAATTTACTTTAACCTCTAGAGGATAAAAGCGGCTTTTGCACTCAGTCAGATATCGAAGAGCAAAAACGCTTTTTCCGAGATGGTGGGATGAAAACGTTGTTTATTAATTGATCTGGCCAGACCATTATCATGATATGGTCAGTTTTAGTTGGCCATTTCATGAAATGGTCGGCTACATCATGAAGTGATCAATTCTACGATTTGGCCACGACATATACATAATTATTTAAAAATATGTCTATCATCTAGTATCCATGACACAAGTGCTTAGGCTACTTACTTTGGGCTGATGATAGGTGTGAGTGTAAAAATATTTATTTATTATTATTTATTTAACATGACATGGTTGCCGAAATATGGGTGTTTAATACACCTCTTCAGAGATGAAAAGGCTTGATTTATGTAAGGTATGTGGACTGGAGTCACAACAGCACGTTGGACTTATATAAAACCGTCAAATAAACAAAGGAGAATGGCCAAATGGAAACCACTGTTTTAGTTCGTAGTTACTGAACGTTTCAAAACGGTGTTGTATTGTATTGAATTTATAGCTGATAATTAGGTTTTAATTTTTTAAGTTTAATTACTGATATAGAAGTTGGGATTATCAAGAAAAATATTATTTAAAAATTATTATTTAAATAAATATTATGAAATGAAAGCTTATGTTGTATTAAAAAAAACATTTGTTTGTTATTGAATTAAGTATGTAGACAGGGAGCTACATTATTTTGAGGTTATGTTTTATAACTTATCCCCAACTTGTACATAAATCTTGCTATTACACATTTTGTTCAGTATTATTAGAGTATTACGATTCTAATACTCGCTTCATGAAACGCTAAGTTTTTATGTGGTTCTGAAAACACACGGGTTTCTGCCATTCTCCTTTTTAATTAATTGTCAAGCTTAATTTGTTGATAAACCCGATTGAAAGAATATTTGATATTGCAGTAACAAATGGCTTGACTAAAATAGGAAGAATTAAATATATTAATATGTAGGCTTCAATATCTTCAAGAAGAACCACTTCTTAGTTACGACATGCTTTATAGGTATGATGTGTTTTAATTTAAGTATTACGAATCTTCGTGCTCAATTGACCGTGATAATAGAGGTCATTGTTCTGCGAATTCGCACTAAGTAGGTAAATCTAGTTACTATACTGGAAGTTCCTTGTACCATATTAGTTAGCCACAACATAAAAAAAGACACCTACTTATCTCCAAAGGGTTTTTTTTTATTTCTTAGATAATAATAATAATAAATAGATATTTTTACACTCTCACCTATCATCTAGCCCAAAGTAAGTAGCCTAAGCACTTGTGTTATGGGTACTAGATGACGGACATATGTTTAATATAATTATGTATATAAATGTTGAAAATATACTATATAAACATATATACAACCATGACTCGGAAACAAACAATTGTGGTCATCACAAAGTTTGCCCCTACCAGGATTCGAACCCGGGACCTCTTGTCCAATACCCAGCAATCTGAGCATTCGACCAAGGCGGCCGTCAAGGTATGTAGAGGCACAGTACCTAGTGCCCTCTCATTTCGCTGACATCGTGTTAGGTCTATGGCCAATATGTTAGGTCCCATGTAATAGAAGGGTATAGGAAGGTGCGCCTATCGTTGTCTATTGGGCACTTAAATCGCAGTAGGTACATATATTCCTATAGGTGGTATAGGTAAATGGCCTGGGAGCAAAAAATACGAATGTGCTAGCCCCGAATCCCCCCCACGCGTGACGTAAACGACTAACAGCCGCACTCAAAGACGTCAAAAACCTTAATGAGCTGAGTACTTATTGTAAAAAAAAAACATTTAAATCTAGACCATAGACACCATTGAGCTAAATAGTAGTTCAATGATAGACACAGCAAAAATAGCGACTAGTTTCGAATTGCTATTTTTTGAAATTAGTTATTTAATATGTAGAGTTAGTCATTATGTTATGTTATGGCGTCTCGAGTGCGTGCGGCAGTAAGGGAGATATTGCTCGGTGTAGGTAGACCAATAAGCATGTTGAGATTGTTGAGGCACCCAAATGGTAGAGGACAAACATAAAAGGGAGCGAATGGCTTGATAGTCTGAGTAGTTTAGTCGGCTTTGGAAGGCGCATTTTATTGCGATTTTAATTTGAACATTATAAACATTATATTAGAAAAAAGTACGTCAGACTACCACAAAATGTAATTTTTTTTCAATCGACTTTGTGCTTTACCTCAAACAAGTTAAGGTGGACAATCGATTGAAGGAATTTGACAGTTTTGGGTAGCCTGAAGTGCCGTTGACTGTACAAAGAAAATAATTGTGGTTAGAAAAAGTTCGGAAAATTAGTCTATTATTAGTCATGATGCAGGAATCGACCCCGCGTCCTCTGCATTCGGTGTGTAGTGCCGAAAACTTTTTCTAGCTACAATGTTTTTAGTAAGGCACGTCAAGCACATTAAATTTTATAGTAATATGGACCAATGACTTGCAGATGCAGCGGGACCGTCCCGCCAATTCGCACTGGGCCAGACTGGTTGGTTATTGCCATGATATATCTGTGGTTATTGCCCATTCCCCCTATATTCGTCCATACCTCTGGAAGATCTCTGTCCCAGTAGTATGGACATTTTATGGCTAGTGATGATTATGATACAAATAGGTAAGAGAAATCACCAAAATAGCAACTGTGTCAGAGAAAATGAAAATTATTATAAAGATTCTAAGTTCCACTAGAAGTAATTAAAAAATCTATCAAATAAAGCAACTTTAAACATTTCAAATAGTTTGTCATGTTAGAAGGCAATATTTACATTAAGCCTCCTTATTAGTATTTATGGTTTAAAGTGTTTTCTAAAGTATTGACGTCTTGTAAATAATCAAATAAAATAACACACGATTATCGGTTCGGTCGCAACATGTAATGGTTTTATTTATAGTTCTTAGATTTTAATACCGATATTCAACATGGTAGCAGAGCGTATAATTCGCTAAAATAGTTAATTGTAGGGTTGCGATCCACAACATAAAAGAAGAATAATTTCAGAAAACCGAATAAAAAAAAAATGACCATGGTAACAGAAAAACAATTAAATATAAAATTTGAAAAACAATTAAATGATGAGAAGAAACTGAAACTAAATGAGGAAACTGAAACGGACGAATTAGAAAATGCATTTTTAACGGGTGTGTGCGGTAAAAATGGACACAAGTCGTTTCAATGCAGAACTCAAGGTCAGCAGCAGCAGAAAGGAAACCAACGACGACGCGCCTATAGAGGACAACGTGGAAGAGGACGTCAATTCCAGAAGAAGATAACAAAGGAATCTCCAGCTGAGGTTGAAGATTTAGAATGTTCTTTTATTTTTTGTACGGATGTAGAAGCATGTAATAACGTAAGTCATGATAGTAATAGTATTGAATTTATCGTAGATTCGGGATGTACAGAACATCTCATTAATGAAAAATATATGAAATACATGTTTGATGTTACAGAAGTAAATAATGTAAGAATTTTAGTAGCAAACGGGCAATATGTTACTACAAATAAGAGAGGAAAATTAAAAATAGCGTATCAAAATTCAAAAATAACTGTTGAGGCACTCATTGTCAAAAATATAACTTTCAATTTGCTATCTGTACATAAAATGGTAAGTTTTGGCTTTAATATAAATTTTAATAAAAACAATGCAGAGATTTTTAGAGAAAATATTTTTATTACTGCTGAATGTAAAAATAAACTTTATAGAATTAATAGTACAATTTGTAATGATGTTGCGTGTAATGTAGCAAAAGAAAGTAATGAATTATGGCATAAGAGGTTAGGCCATTTGAATAGAAAAGGGTTAGGTATAATGAATTTGCCAATATCTGACAGGATTTGCGAACCCTGTATTGAAGGCAAAGCAACGCGGAGTCCGTTTAAACAAACAGCAAGACCGAGGTCTACAATGATTGCAGAAATGCTCCATACGGACATAGCGGGACCAGTAAGAAATATTGGACCAAATGGTGAGAAATATTTTATGACCATTATTGATGATTTTTCGCACTTTTGTGTTGTATACATTTTGAAGTATAAGTCTGAAGCGACTCAAAACTTACTAAACTATATAAGTGAATTAGAAAATAAATGCGGAAATAAAGTTAAAAGAATAAGGTGTGACAACGGAGCTGAATACACAGCAAATTCGATTAAAGATTTTTGCAGGCAAAAAGGGATAAGTTTGGAGTACACATTACCATATACTCCACAGCAAAATGGCGTTGCAGAACGCATGAACAGAACTTTATACGATAAAGCACGTACACTTTTTGCAGAGACAAATTTACCAAAACACTTATGGTGCGAAGCCATAAGATGCGCTGCTTATCAATTAAATAGATGTCCATCACAAGCTATTAAATATAAGACACCTTGTGAAATGATGTACGGGAATAAGGATATGTCAAAGCTACGAGTATTTGGATCTAAGGCGTGGGCAACAATAATACCCAAAGAGGATAAACTTAGTAAGCGTGCACAGAGCACTCGAATGGTTGGTTACAGCAAAGTTGGATATAGATTATGGGACCCAGAAAATGACAAGATAATAATATCGAGAGATGTGAAATTCAATGAAAATGATACGAAATATTGTGAAAAGGAAAATAAAGTGGAAAACAGAAGAAATGATTTAGAAGACATAGAGGATAAGATAGAGACAATAATAGACAATAAATCAGAAAGAGAAGAAATGACAAACGAAGAAGAACAAAGACAAGAGATAAAAAGTAAGAAGTCAGGAAGAAAGGTTAAACCACCAACTCGCTATGATGGTTACGAGACAAATATTGTATATGGCACAATAGCTGATGAAGGCTTCAGCTTACTGACCGATGCTCCGAATACATTCGAAGCAGCAATTGATAATCAAGATTGGAAGAACACAGTTGATAAAAAGTTAAAAGATTTAGAAGAATTAAAGCAGTTTGAAGAAGCAAATTTACCTATAGGAAAGAAGGCAATATATACACAATGGTTTTTTAAAAGAAAGAGAATAAGAGAATTAAGGCAACAAAAGAACTTGGAATACTTTTTAGAAAATCAATGGAACAAAAATATATTGCTTTGTCTACAGTACAGTGGCTAGCAAATTTCAAAACTTATTTAGGGAAAAATTAACAAATTGTTTTCATAATTTTATGTATGATATGTTAATGTGATGTGTTAATTTCGAAATTTATTTTATGAGTTATGTAAACTTTATATTGTTATAGTTGTTAGTATAATGATAGTTTAATTTTCAGTTGATTGTATTTAATGTAATTATTGAGATGGGGTGTTAGAAGGCAATATTTACATTAAGCCTCCTTATTAGTATTTATGGTTTAAAGTGTTTTCTAAAGTATTGACGTCTTGTAAATAATCAAATAAAATAACACACGATTATCGGTTCGGTCGCAACATGTAATGGTTTTATTTATAGTTCTTAGATTTTAATACCGATATTCAACATGTCAAAGACCCAGCACACACTTTTGTAAGAATATTGTGTAAATAATGCCTAACATAGGAAAAATACAGGTTTGAATCCCCTGTACTGTAAATTATTTAAACACAATCAAAGATATAAACTAAAACTTTCATAAAAAATGTTAAAAACAAGAAACTTCAAAACAAATGAAAAGCTTAAAATTAGTGATTCCAGCGACGTAGAAGTTTATTTGACGTCAACAGAATTGACTGAAACTGTTAGCATTAAGTCATTTCCTCGCTGAGATGGGATGGAAAGTTGTACTCGAGTGCAAAGATTTTTCAAGTCGTGCTCTTTTGATTCCCTCGCTAACGCACAGGATTCTAATTTTTGGAATCCTTTAGCTTGCTTGGTCACCAAATTTGAACACGCGGTTAAAAACAAACTTCGTACTCTTGTGTAACAAATAACTATTTCTGACTTTATTGTCTTTGTAATAAATTATCTTGTTGTGTAGTCAGCTACTGATACAGAACTGACCCTTATAGGTTACGATGCGACGTTATTAAATGGATGGAACAGAGTTGTATTCGTCACGTACGCCCAGAATACTCCTCCGCTGCAATGCGATGCGCGGCGCAAAGCGTCGCCGCCGAAGCTACCCGAGCAAGAATCGATGTCACCCGACGCCGGAATGGTGGCCGGCCAGCCAGACCCCCACTCAGCGCGGCTGCCGCTTTCGCCACGCTACACTACATACAATCACCTCGCGGTACCACGTTATCGTTGTCATTCTACGCGTTGGCTTGGATAATAGTAAACAAAACTCGAGATCCTTACAAGAACATCGGCCAAGCCGACACTCAAGTCCAAAAGTGAGCTCGTACGCAGTTAAAATGAGCAAAATAAGATCCGGTGTGAAGTAAACAAAGACCCGGCTGGACTATTTGTGTTTGAAAGCGAAAAGAGACTTCGAGACTATCAAATTGTTGAACTATCGTGTGCTATTCCCAGTGAAATGTTGAGGGAAAGTGTTGATTAACAAGTTGACTTTGTGCGTTAGTTTGGACTTATTGCGAATGTGTATTGAAACGTTTATCGCTATTCACGGGCGCACTGCTATGCGCCACGATTTGGTGCATTTCATTAGACACACGTCGTCTGACCACTACTGCGAAGGGAGGATTTAGTTTATCTGACGGGTGAGTACTATCGGCAAGATAACTTCGGCTAGCAAACTATCCGACCACAGCATGGAGCCATAACATCTGATTTAGATGAACCCATAAACGCAACAGTCGACCTTGCCAGAATATAAATAAATACACAGAATATACATACACAGACAACATTAAGAAACAAAAAGCAAATAAATACTTCATAAACTACAGTAAACTAAATAGGAAATGAATCTTGTTGAATAAACAAGCCCGCTAAACGCTAAACCGAACATAATTGAGCAGCGAGTTAAAAAACACTTATATATCACGCATAGGAAAATAACTCGCAACCTGTAGTTGTTTTATTGACTGATGCACATCCAGTGAAACAAAGGAAATATCTATACAGGCAGCAAGTTAAACCTTGCATGTTCATTTACTGCTTCGATACCAACGCATATTTTGAAACAGTATCATCATCAACAAATTCATGAATATTTAAATACCTATTACAGATATGTGCAATAATATCGTGGCTTTAATAATGTTGCTGAGACATTTTTAAATGAAACAGCATTTATTATTGCTGGTTTGGCTAAAAATAAATATTCAAGGTATTTGAACCGTCACGCTCAGCTTTCGTGGTGCCCTATATTGCTTGTTGTTTGAAATCTGTCATGACCGTATTGCACGAAAAAGTAAAAATAAAAATGATTTACTGGAAATAATTTTAAGGAAAATAAAATAAACGGTATAACTAAAGTACGGTCAATCATCTTTTTGTCAAATTGTGTTTACGCTGTGATGAAAAGATACATATCAGTTATTTAGTTAAAACAGTGTTTAGAAACTGATTTTTTATTATGAATAAGGGGGTTAGAATTTATGTTGACTATAATTATTGAGAGGGAGAGAGCGAAATTTCAGATTTGAATATTTTTTTGGTAACCACTTCGTAATCTAGACTAAATAAATACTCATTCGTAATACTTAATACGTAATCTGCGTCTGAGATTGCATAAGAACTCGACCAAAACACTCCTTTTGAGTGGGAGGAATGTTACCTCCTAGAATTCTATTTAAAATGGATTGTCCTTGAAATGTCAGTAATTGATGAGCATCTAATAGAATGCCTGCAATAGAATGCAGTTTTATGGCAATATCAATTACTTAAATTCTTTATAATTTAATGTTGACATGACACACACTACCAACTTTTTAAATGTCCATTTAAAAGATACGTGGAAAAATATTTAAAAATAAAGATGAAAGAAAATAATTTAAATTACAGCGGACGCGGGTTCGATTCCCGCATCAAGGCCATAATTTTTCGTAATTCTTTATCTAACCACCAAAATCTTTGTACTAATTTTTCTAACATTTATATAATGTTGAAATTAAAATCGAATAATTTAAATTGGCTTTAAAAACTAAAAAATCCTGTACTTTTTGGCCCATATTATGTCCAAAAAATAGATATGAGTTTGGAAACAGATCCGTTTTATTAGCCACAAGTGTACACATTAAAGTGATTAAAATCGAATTAAGGTCACTCAGAATAGTTATTCAATATCTATCTACACGTATACTGTATCTGTAAATTGAGTAACTTTATACCATAAAATTTTCCATTTGTCGTTAATAGTTAATACGGATACCGCTTACACGCGGTAACCTACAAGAAATTGTATTTCTCAAAAAATTTAAGATTTCCATTCTATTGCGGAAAGTTACCAAATATTGTAACGCATCATCACTATATGGAACAGTGTTCAATTTGTCCCATTTTCAGGTGACTTACAAAAACTTAAAAGGCTTAAAGCATAATTTTAATTCAGCGCGCTTGGCCTGCGATTGCGTAAACTAAGCAATTTCGCTAAGGCCGGTCATTGGATGGGTGACCAAAAATTTATTATCTTTAGTTCCTCCGTGTTTCGGAAGGCACGTTAAGCCGTTGGTCCCGGCTGCATCTGCAGTCGTTAGTACCCACCACGCGCACTGGGCCAGCGTGGTGGGTTATGGCCTAATCTCCCTATATTCTTCCATCCATCATAGGGGAGGCCCGTGCCCCACCAGTGGGGACATAAAGGGCTGGTGATGATGATGATGATGACGATGATAATTTCAATTCCAATGAAAAGGTGTGTGAGTGTGTCTAAATAAAATACAGGTCTTGTCACCAACAAGAGACTGATCGCTTTGAATGAGTGTGACAGCAATTAGGTACCAGTAGCTAACATTGTAAGAAACCTGATCACAGCTACGCTCGTTTGAACCCTCTTTGAGATTTAATTACTAAGCGAACATAAATACATACATAAACCACGCCTATCCATACCATAATTGCTAGGTGGTATAAAAAACCAGAACCAGAATTCAAAAATAGGTTAAAATAGAACACTGGAGAAAGTTCAAAACTTTTTGTTGAAACTGCATACAGACAAAACCACGCACTAACTACGCTACACCATGGAATAAAAAAAAGAACATCACCATGCCGAATAAAAAATCTCAGGTACCTATATAAAGTTTGAGAGCGATTATTTTTTGTAGATTTCGAGAACTTATGACGAATAAAGTTTTCTTGCAACATTTCTAAACTTTTATTAAAACATTTAAGTATGTAGTACACATTATGTATTGTACTGATTTGTAAAAGCTTCTCAGCTTCGGACCGAATAGTGCGAGAGTGACGCGCCTCGTTTCTAAAGGGCCATAAAAACAGAAGAAAATTAAGAACATCATTACATTGATATTGTTATTACATATACCTAAGTAATTCCCAAACACCAAGATCGTATATAAATAAAAAGACCAATATTTAACAGATGTGTTGTAGACTAATAATTAGTTAACTTTCTACCCTATTCCCAATACATTTAGGTCTGTTTGTACTTCAAATAAAATACGGCTCTGGGATATAACTACCTGATACGAAACACCAACCCACAGTTAGGTCCCAAATTTTATTACTACCATACGAGTATATGGATTATTTTGACGGTCAACGGTCAATAAATATATCCAATATCGTGATAAATATTGAATCATAAAGCATCATAGAAAAATCCTGATTTTTTTATCAATATCGTCAATAAAGTTGCGAATTCCGTTTACACGTCAATAAATATCTATATATTTATTGACTGTCTAATCCGTCTATGAAAGTTTCCAAAAATGTTACGAAGTCGATCCCTAAAGACGTCGCCGAATTTCCAGTGTTAGAAAAAATCTATAGGATCTACGATCGGTGGCACCCGGTATTCATCACAAGTGGACGTCAAACGTGATAATTCTGATAGTATGCAGGGTCTAGACCAAAACATTTGTGCCACGTGCCTTGCTGCAGTCGCCAAAAATTCTCTTGACAAAAAAAACTGATTATAGGTATGCGGCCTAGTTAAGTTTTGTCAAGAACTAAAGAATCTCAGATTTCCGCAATTCCGTGAACCAATGTTGTTGTGAAGCATTGAAATAGTTGCATCTGTCAGACATTACATAAAATCGTTACTGTAAAGAGAAAGACTAATGTTCCAAAGTGATTGAAGCGTGACACTGCCGACAGATATTTCTGGGCAACAATATTGGCAAGCTGTTCTTAAAAAATTCTACTATTCTTAATATATTATACTATACATTTCCGTCCGTCCATGTAAAAGGGAGATAAGCTTATCTAGGAACTCATGATAATGCTGGGCGTTTAAGGTGAATCATAAGAGCGGGTTTAAAGAGAAATGTCTTCTTAACAAATGGTTCACAATTGGTTGGTTATAATATTATATCCTGAATTGGCCATAACATTTTTTATTTTCAGCCACCGTTTGGGAACCTACGTGACATAAAAGGGCATTAGAAACGCAAACTGATAAAATACAAGTTTTAATTTTAAGCTTCAAGAACTAGGTATCAACTCAAGAGTTGATTGTACAGTACCATCAGGATTATTGGCTTTAAGAAAGGCAATAAATCATGTGAAGACAGTTGGCGTTTTCCAGAAAAAATATTTGGGAACAGAAAGTGGGTTAGGAATACATTCATGATTTATAAATACAAATTCTATTCTATTCGCTTAAAGATACTATGAAAAAGAGAAAGTAAGTTTTCTTAAAGAAAGAAAGGTAAGATGGGATAAGTGTCCTTTACTAATCCTATCTAATCTATGATGCCATTTTTTAATTTTCTAACTGATTTTAAATTTTATTTCAATATTTTGACATCAATGTCACTTTAGCGTCGAGTCTGGCCTGACTATCTAATGTGCAGCTGTTCCCTGAATTCCAGAATTCTCTAAAATAATTGACTATATGTGACGATTAATTTTAACAACGAAGATTTTAGAACATTTTAAGGCTATTTTAACCCGTCCCAACCTCTTTAATTGTTATGGCACTCATAGGGCCCGTTTCATTTATTTTTTCAACAGTTGAAGATAGACGTATCCCAGTTTGGTTGCTTAGCAACTTGTGTTATTTATCGAAACTATTGAAACCTGCCGTAAATCATCTTCGCATTAGGCCTATTTTCTTACGTCAAAGCCTAATTTAATCATTTTGTGAGTGACGTAAATGGTGGGTCAATTGCTTTAAATTCGTTTGTTTTATTCGTTCAATTGGTGACCCGATGTCAGTCACTTTAATAAGATTCGTCATTCATGACGTTTAGCTTAATAAGATATCCGTACAATAAAGAATCATGGCAAAAGCTTCTGAAATAATATTTTTGATTTTTGTTGCCCTATAGTTCATCTGCTCTATTCATCCCAAGAAACCGGTGAATAAGGAATAGGTTTTATTAATTCAAAATAAAGTCTGACTAAAATAATGCATGTGGTGACGGCACAGCAGAATACAATTGTATTGTCACAACCCACAACCTCTCCCGTGGATGTCGTTTAAGGCGACGAACTAAGGGTTAAGGGTGCCTTTCCACCAGAGCTATGCGAGGTTGCGTTGCGATAGAATCCACTCTATGTATTTGAAAATCGAGTCGTTCTCTTCAAACACGAAAAACTTAAGCAAGTTTTAACACCTCTTTCACTCTTTCGAGAATAAATAGGCATGATTTTGATATGAATGTATTGTTGTATGTAGGATGTAATGTTGAGTAGCTGGTTTTGTTGAACGACCTGCCTTGGCCCGGTTCTGATAAAACGATAAACAGCAATCAACAAACATCGTTGCGTCACAAATTAAAAGGTGTTGTTAGATGTAAACATAATTGGTTAAGGACGCGTCAGCAGTCTCAATGTAGGGTGGGTGTATTGATTTTATCGTATTGTATTTAATAGGATAATTCCAACCACGACCTCATTCATACCCTATATAAAATGTTATCCAGCAAATCTTAAAGCACAGTCAAAATCGAAAACCATTGTAAAATAAAAGATCCGAAATTATAAGGTTGAGAACATAATAATATTATTATAAAGTTTTAAGCCATACATGGATACGGCAGGATTTAATAATGACCATTGTACTTCATCGCATCATCAATAGTCATCATAGAAACCCAACAGACTAGCTAACAACAAATAAAGGTGTAAAATTGACATTGTAAATACGAAGATCTTCAATTTATTGCATTTTTATGCAAAATTTTGTTGCATAAAAGGATAAATCGAATAAAATATGTTTTTCTTGACCTGGTTTGCTAATATCGTCGAATGATAATCATCTGTATGTATGTAACGTAGAATCTCTTAGTTCAATAGCAAGGATACGAATGCTTAATTGCCAATTTAAAACGAAGGACAATGCTGATTTTTGTATGGATGTATGACCGAGAATGTCCACAGATGTAGTTGACGAGTACAGTTAGCTTAACCCCTTTAGATAATAATGCCGAAGATTACGATTTCTTTTTTAGATTAATAATTAAGTTATAAGAACTTTTATGAAATCATAATCCAACCTTTCATTACGTTTGGTCGGTTTATAAGTATATTATAGGAATAATAGGAGCAGCGTTCCTGTGCATATTGTCTGGAAAGTCACTCCAATTAAAGTTCCGAGTGAATAGAAATAGGCGAATTGTTGATGTTAATATTATGGGTTTCAGTATCAAATTGCCGTTTTGTATGGAGAATTTAGCAAAAATTCATTTTTCCATACAAACATATTTGCGATTTTTATGGAACCACAAATTTAATATTTTGTGGATATATTTAGACAACATTAATCTATCGGATACCTAGAGATTTTTTGTTATAACGGAGTGGATCTAAGTGGTACTTAGGACGAGCTGTTTTTGAAGATTTATTGGTAGTGAAAGAAAAAAGAAAAAAGAAGAAAGAAAAGAATAAAAAGAAGATAAAATTTTATACATATATATAAGTCCTTGAAATGAAGTTTAAAAAAAGGATAATGGACATAACTATTGTTTTAAAGGAATTATACACTACTACTACTAAATAATGAGGGAACATCGGCAATTTCATACTTTAACCCCTATTACCTAAACCTCTGTCTCTGCCGCAGATAATACGTAGGTATACCTCATTAATAATAAGCATAGACTTTAGCGGAATTATTGAAGAACTATGTTTGACGTCATCAGATGACCTTCAAGCGGGGTAGGTTGGCTGGTTACGTGACCGCCCATCTTGAAAGAAACTATAACCATACATAAGTAGAAAAATCTATTCAGTGAGCACATTAGCCTATCAGGAAGAGTAGCCTTCCATGCTAGCCCAGGAGCTAGAATATTACGCTGAATGATCCAACCCGGACTCACCCTGTAGTGCCGTTAAAGTCTACTTAGGTGTATATTGTCTAGTGTAGACATACTAGTATAATCCCTTTGGTGGAGGCACCCGAAAATGAATGTTTTGTCATCGAAATCACGTGGTAGATTCAAGTCATCGTCGACGCCAAGTGGTGGAGAGAGTCCACGTCCCGCGCTGGACCTACAGGTAGCGCCTTAACTTTAATTCAAATATATCTTCATATGTTTTGACGTAATTTAAATAAAACATGTAATTCATACATACATTCATAAATCACGCCTATATCCCCGGAGGGGTAGGCAGAGGTGAACTAGCACCCACGTTTCCGCAATTATGTAATAGGTGGCGAGCCTATTGCCATTTATCGGGCACAAAAGTCGTAGTACATTGCTATTGCTAGGTGGTACAAGAGGAACGCTGCTGCCCATTCCTCATCATTGATTTATCATTAGTCGCGTTGTACGACACCCACGGGACAGATATGGTGGTGACAATTGTATTCTACTCTGCCACACGGCACCTAATTCACATTTGTTTAAATAAGCGACAACTGATACCTTTAGCATTTAAACAGAGCAGTGGACTTTAATGTTTATAGGAAGTTAAGGGTCCTTTATAGGAAGTTGGGAAGTTTAAATGTTGTTGGAGATGTAATTTCTCGAAAACCAGCCTCTAAATAACACGCGCCTTTCCCATTGTTTCAGGTCGCTATTGATGGCGTTGCTCAGCATCCAGAGCGATTGGTATATTTATTTTTGGCTCATTTACTGCAAAATCTACTCGGCTATTATATGGGTGTTCGGCAATCACTGCCGCGGGGCTGATAAGGTTCGCTCGGTGATAACCGCTGGAGTCGGCGGGCAGTCGCCTGGAGGCCTTCACCGAGTACGCACGCGTCGCCGCCGACCGCAACCGCAGCACCGCTCAAAGTACATTGTCGCGTTAGCAAGGAGACCGTCTCTAAGGAGGATAGTGATGGCACCAGGAGCAATCGCAGCCCACGCTATGATGGATGACAGAGAGAAGACCCTCCATGGCGCTCTGGCAGCCGGTGAGTTTTTCTGTGCGTTCGAAAGTGATTGTAAAATAATGCAACGGCCTTAATGCACGCGCCATTTTCGGTTTGCTAAAAACGAAAGTTTTGTTTTGGAGCTTCAGTGGTGTTGTTGTCGCCAAGAAGAACAGTTGGCTTGATAGAGCGGATCCGATTTGTTCTTTGATGATAAATATGGCGGTGCACCGGCAGATGATGGGTGTTGTTGACACGGTTTCGCGGTCCTTGGAGCCGGATACTGTGATATTGAACCTCCACATTGATATGTTGGACCTTAACAAAGGTATTGTTACTATTTTTAAATTGGTACCGGAACATGTAGGGTGTATACTATTCGTTTTTAATTTTAACATTATATAAATGTAAGAAAAATTAGTGTTTTTGGTGTATGTTCAATATTTTCATTAAGTTGCGATCTAGAAAGCGACTGATATGAAAAGGTCTGAAAGGTAATTAAACTTTTTAACATATCGGCAGCGGCACAGAATAAAAAGTGAACCGGTTTCAACTTTCATAGCAAAACAATGTTCGCCGGTCTCTGTTTCTTTGTGTGTGTAATGTATGGCCATCATAGAATTATTAATATATAATAATTATTATAGAATTATTATTATTAAGACAAACAAAAATAATAACTAAGACTAAGATAATATTTTTGTTTGTCATGTGCATTTCGAAATATTTCTAGTCACTCTAGAAATATTACGTTCTTTTGACCAGATGTGCGTTGCATATTATTTTTCTACTGTAGTAATACTTAAAAAATTGATATCAAGCCGGATATTTCTCAGTGCGCTTGACGTTTTAGAGGATGGTTTTCAATGATATTCATAGTTCTATAATAAGCACACTTTTTTGGTCTCCAACTCGCTGCCGTTCTCTTCCGCCATGTATTTCCTCGTGAGCCGCTTGTAAGGTCAATTTAACACAGATAGGAATAGGAATAGATGAACGCAAAGCTTTATCAGAAAGGTTGGCATAAAAACATTACACCAAATAACCGGTAAAAATTTGACAATATTAAAGAAGAGCCCGAAACTTGACTGAATTTTGACAGTGTTGCATAGTTATGATTCGTTTTTATTTGAATATCTTAAAAATGTTAGAATAAACATCACAAAGAAAATTATTTTAAAGCATCTAGTTAAAAAAAAATAGTTTTTTTCTGAATTTACTTCTTTGCATGGTTCAAATGTCTTGGCATTACTGTACCTAAGTATACAATGGGTTAACGTACAATGCTACTACCTTACGTAACAATATTATTATGACTCGCAAAGCTTTTTGTTAGACTGCGCTCTGAAAGCGTGAGTATCGGACTGGTAGACATAAATAGGTAGGGACTGCGTCACTAGTGATGCATTTATGACTTCTTTGTACACAAAAGACTTGCGCGTAACCGTTCTCTGGAATAAAACGTCGATTAGAATGCAACAACAAAACAAATGAATGCAGATAAACTAGTCACAATTGCTTCGTGTGATGTCAGCGATTTTACTATTATAATAAATTAATTACAAATTGTGTAGTATGTCACGTACACACACTACATAATTTGTTATTAATTTATTATTAACTTAACTTGTATAAACTCGCATAGATTGTTTAACTACCAGCTACAAAGAATACCGGAAAACAAACTTGATTTAAGTTCCTCTAACATCGAAACTTGAAGATATTTACAAACATTATTAACGAGCACTCGCATAATAATAATTGCCTGGCCTGTTGATGCATGCTATTTACAAGAACAAGGTCACCGCGCCGATTTTTGTCAATTCAATAAATAAAAGCATTCACATTTAGGTTACCTACATAATATTTATAACATCACCTTTAGGCCATATCGAAAACTTTATATTCCAGAATCCTTAACTGCATCTTGTTTTAATTCTCATTCTAACTGACTATAATTGTTTCAAAATAAAAGAGTTTAAATAATAAAGATATCTTATAAAATAAAACTTCCCGTGACCGGATCTAAATAGTTAAGTCCGTTAAAAGTTATTTCATTTCAAACGTGTAGTGATCGTGCAAATATGTATAAATTTTGTATAACTTGTACAAATAACAAAAAGTCCAATATTTTTAGGCCTGCCAGAGTTACAAAGATATTATTATTACTACTTAATCTTATTGCCGTGAGCCGTGTGGTGACGGCAGAGTAGAATACAATTGTCACCACCCCAAATCTCTCCCGTGGGTGTCGTACAAGGCGACTAAGGATAAAACAATGATAAGGAATGGGCAGCAGCGTTCCTCTTATACCACCTAGCAATAGCAATTTACTGCGACTTTTGTGCCCGATAAATGGCAATAGGCTCGCCACCTATTACATGGGACCTAACATAATTGGCGAAACGCGGGTGCTAGTTCACCTCTGCCTACCCCTTCGGGGATATAGGCGTGATTTATGTATGTATGTATGTATGTTAATCTTACTGCTAAATAAACATCAATCGAAGTTTTGACTGTGTGTGTTGGGCTATAGACAATTTATCGCTAAGCTTGGCATCAAATTAGAGGCTAATTGAAACCAAGCATTCGTTCCAAGATTAGTGGTATCACCTTCGCCAGTTCTGCTGAAGACAGATGGCAATCATCCAGGGGAAAATACCTTGCCCAAGTTGGCTGAAATTTTACGAACATTTGGCTTTCATTCAGAACTATGAGAGGGATAGACGGAGAGGAAAGACGGATCATAGATAAAGCAATCGATGCTTATTGTTTAGTTTTCGTTCACAAAATTCGCGAACAGTATTGCACTTAATGGTTAAAAATGGGATCTTGTTGAGACACACTTTTTGATTCATTATTCTTCTTTCATATCAATGTTAGATAATATAACGTCAATAGATTACTCCCTATATCCTTCCATCCATAAGCCTGTGCCCCATCAGTAGGGACATTAAAGAGGTGTTGATGTTAATGAGATTACAGTTGGAAGTTCAGCGCTGATTGAAGAAACGATTTCACATTCGAGTCAAAGGCGTTATTAACTTCTCTGTCACGTGTGATGTTTATATCCAAAGGGATAAACTCATTTTAGTAGTCAGATTCACTTCTTGGGGTAACCCATTAAGTGGATTTTCACACAAGAGTCAAAATCAATTTCCCCCAAAAAAAGATACACTATTGGGGCTGCATTTATAATAATCAAATAATGAATGTCGTGTTGTTTTCATTCCAAATGCGTTGTGATGCCAATTGATTGAACCGCAAGTAACCGAAACTTGTTTGTGCAGTTAAGGTATTCAATCAGAATTACGGAAAAATACCGGAATTTTTACAAAGATTTTGGTGGTTAGAAAAAGAATTTCGAAAAATTATGATCTTGAGGCGGGAATCTAACCACCAAAATCTTTGTACAAATTTTTCTAACATTTATATAATGTTAAAATTCTAATCGAATAGTTTATAAAGCAAACCCAAGCTTAACCGAACGCACGGTATTTGTAAAAATATCTGCTTTGGAATGTTTGAAATTTATTTCTACATTGCGAGGGTACCCGTTGGCTTACAACGTGAAGTGTAAAGGTTAGAAGAATTTCGGCAAGTTAATAAGTGTCTTGGGTGGCCGAGCGGTCAAGCACCTGCCCGGATAGCAGCGGACGCGGGTTCGATTCCCGCCTCAAGATCATAATTTTTCGAAATTCTTTTTCTAACCACCAAAATCTTTGTACTAATTTTTCTAACATTTATATAATGTTAAAATTCAAATAGAATACCGGAATTTTGCCAATGAATTCTGAATTCTGTCTGTAAGCTAACGTTGTCTTGTGCTACTAATAGAGCTGTCGCAGCTTTAGTTTCAAGTCTCAAATAAAGTAATAATAATAATAATAAAATTCTTCCAACTCTTTATTACATACTGGTTACAAAGTCGGTTTCGTAGTAGTCGACTAGTTTGGTGACTTTCCTCCTATCCTTGTTACCGTACTCTTCCGCAATGTTAGAGTAACCAATATCTACTACCGACTTTTGATTAATGTGTTCGATCACGATCACTTCGTATCAGATTGTCTCATGTGTGTAAATGTAAGCGATGGGATTATCTACCCTGTATTACTGAATGGCACGATCACCTTTATTTGAGTGAGCATTGTTTTTGTTGTGTTATAGAATATTAAAAAATGAAAATGAAAATATGGTTTATTCATATAAGGTATGATTACATACACTCATGAATCGTCAAAGAAATAACGTTAAACACTGGAAACGAAAAGAAAAATTGCTCTGAGGAGTTGTTGAGTTCCTTGTTCTGAGGAGAACGGGCAAGAAACTCAGCAAGTTTGTTCCTCCCTTTACATGAAGTTATGAGTTAATGAAAGATGTCATAAAATATTTTAATATATTACATATCCTATTATATTCTATCTTATCATATTAGTTATCATATTTATAAAATATAATAATCTCCATTTCATTGACCATGAAAACACGGAAGGTTCAGAAATTCATCTCTTATGCGTGTTGAGACTCTACGCCAGTTTTATAATTAGAAATGACTGCTACTTAAACATTTTGAGACTTTGTAAGACTAGGTATTACATATAAGTAATATTGGTTAATAAATAGTTCTTGAAAATCCCTTCATATCAAACAAATACAACCATAACTAAACTAAAGTATAATTAGATATAAGCAATATTAAATTAATCACTATAATCGAATCTGTTACAAGTTACGCAAGAACTGTGTACGACAAAAGTTAACCTTAATTTGCGTTTACGCAACTAAACCAACATTCTTGAGCGTGTAAATAACAATTTATAATTATTGTTATAAAGTGAGTAGTGTAAGGATAAATAGAGGGCATCGTTGGATTTGACTTAGCAACGGTAAAGTTAAACAAACTGAGCTCTATTGTCCTTATTATAAAGGCGGGATTTACAGTCGGAACACATTGTGTGACGTAGAGCCACGCCTCCAATTCGACCATGCGCCGGCGCCGCCGATTGACGGATCCATGCGGCTTTAACTGCTCAGATAACAGTACCTACACAAAATCATCTTTCATTTATAAATAAAGGCATTTATTCCGTGGCAAAAATTATGAAAGTGCCTGGGTTCTAGTCTAGTTACAAGTATCTGATGATAATAATGTTTGTACAAATGTAAATGAATTTATGTATTTGATAAACGCTATCATACCCCCCATATCAGTGGGTGTGTTGCTGGGTGTCGTATCAAGTACTTATTAAAGGTAGGTAAATGTTTATAGTATAGTCTATAAAGGACAAAGGCTTGATTAAACTTCACTTTGACCCAACAATGATAACATGTTTTCTCGTTCAATGCGAACTATATTTCATTCTGAGTGTGATGTGTTTCTATACTGTTAGAATGAAGATTTTAGTAAAAAAGTTATTGACATGAGAAAGTAATGTCCCATCGTTAGATTTAAGTATAATTATCAACGTCAGTCATTTTAATGATTGTGCAAATACAGCTAGGACTAATCTCTTGACGTACCGTATTCAGAGACTCGGAGGAACTCTAGATGATATTTTTTTGGTGACCTGTCCAATGCGGAACCGCCTTAGCGAATCTATATTTCTCCATCTATAGACTATACCCGCGCCTCAGCACTTTAGTAGCAGGAGCATTATTAAATAAAACATGATGATGAAAATGTTGAGGATGAAAAGAAACAGTATTTAAGAGTTAATTGTTGTTGACAACGATTGCTCTAAAGATTGCTCTTAGTAGAATGATCTCAAGATTACAAATTGAACCCAGGTCAATTCGAAGCAACTGCGTCAGTAGAAAACACATTTATCTATTAGAAATAAAAGCGCTTTAATGAAACGTACCTACCACGCACCAGAAGCATGCACTTAGCGCCATTCAGTCATTAGACAACAATGTCTACGAAGGAAAGTGAACCCATATAGAACTGCAGTGCAATCAGTAGCATAACCGTTTTATTAAAAAAGAGTATTGATACGATCGATATCAACCCCGTCAAATTTCACCATTCCAATACATCCAAACTAAATTTATTCGATGTAAAGAGCAAAAGCGTGTAAATACCAGAATTTGCCAAATTGTGGTAACCTCAGGACGTGTAGACAACACGTAATAATTAGGGTGGGATTTTTATTTTTATGAACAATGTAAGCCTTCTGATAAGCAGATAACACAACGATAAAAAGCTGACAAGCTTAAGCCAGTATTACTGTTCGACAGCTCTATCTCATGAACGATATTTGTCTGAAAAATCATCTATATAATATGCTATAGATGATCATCTAGTAGATCATCTATAGCATATTATCTGCCTATCTTCGCGATACGATCCTCAGCTTAATTTGCTGCACGCTAACCGGTACAAAGGCCAAGCGTGTCACATTGTCTATTGAAGACTAAACATCTTGAATAGGCCTTGCTACAATTACGACACGTCTTAAAATTATTTTTAGTTTTAAAGAGAAACAATCCATGATGTATGTTCTGCAGCTTTAAATATTCACACACGCCAGCTACGTAAATACTATAAAATTTTCCACTGAAATTGCCATGCGACGGTCCAGTTCAGGGACCACATGATAGTGTTTCTAAAATTATTGGTAAACAGCTAAAATGGGTGTCCAGAGACAATTTTCAAATTTATCGCTGCAATCTTGTGATCGTTACAAGACATTTGTATCATAACCACTTAGGCAATCGCAAAGTTATTGGTGAAAAGTTCGTTGGCATCCAGAACGGTCAAATCGAAAATAATTCGGAGTGGCCACCTCTCTTAAATAAGGTTACAAAAACAAGAGGGCCCGCCAACGTTCTGATCGCTTATTGGTCGCTCGAATCGTGTGCGTTGCCACGCCACCCGATGTGGCTGGTGACGTAAATGTTTTTGGAGCGGCTCGACATTAACCATTCAGCAACACGTTTTTGACAAACTCGTTTCGCTTATTAAAAGCCACTTGTTTTGCCCACAAAGGCCAACATTCAGAACATATGACTGTCTACAGATAGGCAGAAGGCAGGCGTATCTGTCGTCGGGTATTTAGTTTTACGCAACCGCTGCCTTTACAATCTATAGCAGTAAACAATATAAGCCACAATATTGTATCATCAGGCCTATGTCTAGAATCTAAGATAAGAAATATCTATTTAAAAAGATAAGATAGTAAATATTTTACAATTATGGTACCAGGTTTCCATCTTCTGTGCGTGAGGTATCTAAATCTAAGGGTAGCGCCAAATGTTTGTTTTCATCATTACTTCTGCTCTGTTTCTCGTTAGCACAATTCACTTATTGTACTTTAGATGGTTTTGGGAGAAAAGTAATCCCAAACCCATCTAAGGTAGAAGGGATAATAGGGTTATTAATATACGCTTATTTGAGACAGGACACACACAAATAAAAAAAAAGTTAAGAACATTCTGTTCTAAATTAATGACAATAAAACTCACTGTTGCAGTAATCAAATTTTGAGTTGAATCTGTTTCGTATTTAAGAACCCTATTACAAATCTCACTCCTCTCATACTCAGTCGGCCGGTGCATGGCATTTTGTTGTAATTTTGCAGTTATGTTTATCGTGTTTATTGAGATAGGATAATAAAAATAAATTCTTGCTTTAAAGTTATAAAACCTTTATTCCTTATAAAGTAACAATTATTCTGGTATAAATTTTGCTCAAATATATGATTGTAGAAAGGAAATATTCACAGTTATCTTAAAGCTATTTTCGAAGTTTTTTTTTGTTTAGAATAAGATTTTTTTTCTATATTAAATCAATGATGTTTCAAAATTCCGTGGCCGCTACGAACTATTCGACTATATTACAGAAATTCTATTTGTTTTATTTAATTTGCGTAGAATATTAGTTCAGTCCAGGGAGCTCAATAGAATATCTTTGCGCATTATAAAATTCTTTCTCTACAATTTTGGGTTTAATTAAAAAGTTAAGCAAAATTTTTAAAAACCGAGGCCGCTACAAAATATGGCAATATATATTCTACACTATATTCACTAAGTCAAAATTATCAATGTATTTTTGTTTCCGAGATCAAGAACGCCAAATTTTGGCGTTTTACGCAAAAATCACAGTCAAAATGGAAGCTAATGATGATTCAAGCTTGGCGGTGTTGCTCAAAAACTAAGAGGAGAAATACGTAATAGTCTTTATTACGAACAAACGAGTTTTGTTATTTTCAAAATAATTAATTACATAAATATTTAATGCACAATAGGAAATAATGCACATATTTTTTTGCAATATTTAGGAATTTAGAATAAAATCAACTAATAGTGACACAGAAGAACGAAAGCGCTGTGCGTTATTTCCGGGCTCAACAGCGAGGTTTTAAAAAAAACGGGTTTTCTCCTGCTTGCCAGATTTTAGAGCTGGCAACTCTACATAACTCTACTTATCCCACGATTTCTTCATGTTAATGTCAAACATCAGCGATCTTAACCTTGCCATTGCGCTTGCGCAGATACCGCCTCATGTGTTGCCTACCCTGCAGACTATTTATCGCAATGTGACCCGGATAAACATTAGAGATAAGTTACTGTTTAGAAGATAAATATTTCGTCTAATCTACGCGAATTGCGAACCAACTAATGCTATGCCCGGCACTGCGAAGTTACACGCGGTCAACAGCAGATAATTTCATTAAAAACTGATAACCGTTACAATTTCTAAGATTGCTGATGTTGTTGACAAATTATCTGACGGCTTTTTCCGCGCAGATTTTGATCCATTTATTGTTTTATCGATCGTGTAATGTTTTGATGGTCTAGAATCAATTAATTACATAGATTGAATTGGATAATGCTAAAATTAGACATTGGGATTTTGTTATAGAATTTTATATACGAAACGTAAACAAACACGCAGTTTCCGGCGACAAGAATTTGACACACGAATGCCACTTTTTTAATTAGGATAGTTCTGAATAATCGGCTCGTTTGGCTTGATATTGGACATGTTACAAGAAGAAGAAAAATTAATGTGATGAAAAGAATGATGAACATTAATGGAAAATGGACGGATTATTTTAGAATGAATGGATTCCATGAGAAATGATAATGATATATGTATATGAATGGAGTGAATGAGGAAATGCCAGCTAACAAGAGGAAGTGACCCGAAATGAAATGGTATAAGTGGATGAAGGTGATTTTATATACGAAAATTTTTGTTACAGTTTCTAAGCGCACACGCCGCGTTAGCCAGTTTGCGCCGCTTCTGATCGCGCTGGTCGGACTCCCGGCGAGGGGCAAGAGTCAATTGGCTCACCGTCTATCCAGACATCTCAACTGGAATGGAGAAAGTACTAAAGGTATGGAAAAATATGCTTTTAAAGATTAGCATTAGAATGGAATAATATACAATACTGGAAACCCTGGAAGGATCTTTGCAGCATTGAGATGGATTATTGGAGATATGTCAGATTTATGTGGATGATGCTTCTAGGCTAAGTAAATGTATAGGTATAATATGGTCATGTTTTAAAGTTATTCTATGTTTTAAAATTACAAATATAACTTTCAACAACATCAACAGCAATAACTCTATCTACGTGGGTAATTTTTTCTTTTCATTTTAGAATTATTCGAAAACGAAAAGTTATTTTTTTGAAGTAGCTATACAGCGAGCAAAGTAACCTATTGGGATTCGAGTCAGCCATTCGCCGGCCGTCAAACTTTTCTTTGTTTTCTTGATATTTTTTGAACAAGGTTTTTTTATATAAAATAAAGAAACGAATCCGATAAAAGATTGCGTTCGTTACGAAAGTTCGCTAATGTTGTTTAAGGGACCGTGACCTAGATAAACCACATAATAAGCCTAACTAACACATAGGCCACGACACTCAATATTTACGTAGGATTGTTATTTTGTTTGTCCTAGCTCATGGAGATGATACTCACGACATCGTGTTGTGTCTGACCTAGATCTCGTTATATAGAAAACAGCACACGGAACCGACCTTCGTGAAATTTATTTTATGAAATGATATCTATTTGACCCATGGCTGCAGTGGTTGCGTCCGGCTAGATTACAGTTTTGTCTCCATCACTTACCCCTTCAGCGGGTATTGTATGAGTTGACTGACGGTAGTGCGAGTAATCTACAATTGAAAATACAGTGTTAATCCACCGTTGTGGAATATTTTTTTCATATTTACTCACGACACAACATACAATAATTTTTCGTTTGTCGACAATGATTTTCGGCAAGTTACCCAACGTTTCGGTTGGCTGAGTGGTATAGGCACCTACCCGGATTGCGGAAGGCTCGGGTTCTAGTAAGTGCTAGGTTCTATCTGTCTACTCCCCTGGGAGTACAAATTTATACTTGGTTTGGTTGGTGGTAGAATTTGTTTTCAAGTCCGCCTGGCTTGGCACAAAATCTGTCGCCGCAATAATAATGCTAACAGGATTACTGTGTTGTGAGTGTTGCGACATTTTGTGATATGATAGCCAGCCCCTCTGTGCTTGGGGGTTCCAGGTGAAGTTTCCATCTTCGGCCCTTATCGTCACTTACCATCAGGTGAGATAAGGGGCAAGAGCTTCCCTGTCTAACTTTAAAAAAATCCTACTTCAATTGGCTAATCAATAGTTCTTTTTTCTAGTGTTCGACTGCAGCGAGTACCGACGTCGACACCTGTCGTTTTACGACAGCCACGACATATTCCGCGCGGACAACCAGCAGGGCTCCGCGATCCGCCGACAAAGCGCCCGTGAAGCCGTCCAGGACGCAGTGCTTTGGCTGAAGGAGGGGAACGGCGTGGCTGTAAGTTATTCACAAAAAAAATGATTTTTTTCATGTAAGGTATCATTACATACACTCATGAAACGTCAAATAAACGTGTATCGAAGTCAAAATGATAAGTATTTCCGTTCGTGCAGAAACGGATGCCTGTGAAGGCGTTTAATAGAAGGACTTCCTGTACTACAACCGCAAAGTACAATGCGAATAGTGTGGGTCCTAGGACGCATCCCTGTTTCATCCTATAGGTAACGGGGAAAAACTCGGACTGTTCATCATTGACAACGACACAGCACTCCATGTCGTCACGCAGGAGTCTTATAAACTCTGTACACCCGATCTTCGAAAGTACGATCCAGAGGGCTTCTCGAGGCACACTGTCAAAGGCCTTCTTAAGGTCAACGAAGCAGAGATATAAATGACGACCTTGCTCTCTGCTTTTCTCCTGCAGTTGACGTACAGAAAAAATGGCCTCATACGTAGGTACCTCGTTCAGGTCGGCAGCCAAACTGGGTTTCGGGCAAAAGTCTTTCGGAAAGTTTCATAAGGCGGTTGAGAGTACACGGGCAAACACTTTTCCGGGGACAGACAGAAGTGAAAACCTTTGTATATAGGGTGACCATATAGGGTGCTTATGCGAGATACTTTAAAAGTAGTTGGGACTAATTCTTCTTTTCGCATACTATCAAAGTGTTCCCAAATAGCCAATTGCAATTCGTCACCACCACAGATATATCAATTTAAGGTCACCACCACAGATATTCACCACCGTATTTAAGCAGTTCTTCTGGTTTAAAGTCGATGTCATTGGTTGATGGCAAGAGCAATCTCCTCACATGATAGTGACTCATCCAGTGCAGTAAATATTGTGAGTTGAGGTATCGAACAAATGTGTTCCAATCCGGCTAGCATGAGCACCGAAACACGATGTGGTAAAGCCATTTTTTGCGTTGAACAGTCAAAAATCATTGGATTTTAACATTTGGATAAGTAAGTCTGAATTGAATAATTGAATATGCCTCTAACGCTATATCAAAAAGATATAGCCATTTATCGTTTTGAATTGTCGAAAATCCATTGATTTTTGTAAGTTCAACGCGATAAATGGCTATATCATATCGTGTGTGAGTGGTCATGCTAGATTTGAAAGGCAGGACTCCTGTCCTGCTGCAGCAACCCGGTCGACATACAGCAGAGTGCTGAAGTGTTCCCACCAACGTTCGAGTAGGTACTTCCTCTTTACCTTTGAAAAGACCTTCGCCATTGCTTGGTACTTTTGCAAAAGAGTTGTCTTACCATAGTTACCAACCATAAAGATGAAATGAAATATATGTTTAAACTTACTGTGTGTTCAGCTGCTACTATATGATACATAATCAAATTCCAAAATCTTTAGTCATCAATTTATATTCACAACAACAACTTTCTTATGATACTGAAAATAAGATAAACGTATTTTTAGATATGGTGTGATGATTTTACATATCCTGTGTTGATAACGTAATAGTGCACAAATAGGTACTTATATATAAATGGACTTCATAATGTTTACAACGATAAAACACACTTTACATGTAAAATACGGTGAAAGAATAGTCTGGTACAAATTTTAGACGCTAGTAGATGACGTTCTAGTCTGAAAGGTATTGATTTGGGATTATAAAGGGATTATTATCCATAAAAAATCTTGTTCTGTTTTGCAACTTCCAGTTATTGATATGCATATCAATCTTCCCCAGAATACAGTAAAGTGGTTATTTCAAATACCTATCTACAAGTTATTAATTATATGTGTGTTAATACCTTCGAAAGGGTAGGCAGAGGTAAATTAACACCCACGTTTCGCTAATTATTTTCTGTCTCATGTGGCGAGCCTATTGCCATCTACCGGGAACGTAAATGGCAGTATATTGCTATAGGGTATAGGAGGAACGCTGCTACATTACTCATCGCTGCCCTTAATTGACTAGAGTGAAAATGGAACAATTAATAATGAAATAGTGTGAATGAATAAAAATAATTTATCCATTTATTTTAAAACACATAAAAGGCGGAGCAGATACATTACATAGTATCCCTACTCTGCCGTCAGCACACGGCAAAGCGTAGGCATATAGCTCGCTTCCAAATAAAAGTCCTGTAACCTACCTAACCACCAACGTTTGTTTCCAGATATTCGACGGCACCAACATAACAAAGGAACAACGCCGGGAGCTGAACGACTACTGTCTCTCGGACATGTGTTTCAGAATTCTGTTCATAGAATGCGTTTGCGAGGAGCAAGAGTTGCTCGAGAGGAACATCATTGAAATACTGCACTACTCCGCCGACTACAAGAACATGAGCGAGGACGAAGCAGTAGACGATCTTAGGAAGAAGATGGAGCACTACATGAGACAATACGAGCCAATCGACGCCGAAGTGGAAGATATTAGCTTCGTGCGGGTCGAAAACATTGGCGAGACGGTGACTGCTCACAAAGTGGCTGGCCAGAAGGAGTCTGGTATTCTTGGCTACTTATCTGGAATGAGACCGTTGCCGCAGACATTGTACTTCACACGAGTAAGTAACATTATACATATTTCTAAATCTATATCATCACTAGATCATAATTGGGGTAAAGGCTTTACCTAAGGATTAAAGAATATAGAGGAATGGACCATAACTCTCAATGTATTAACGACTGCAGATAATGCAGCCGGCACTAACGGATTAACGTGCCTTCGGAAGCACGGACGAACTCGATATATATATATTTTTGGACGTCTATCAAATGATCGGTGTTTGCCTGATTTACGCAAACGCAGGCTGAGCGCACTAATCCACTCCGCTATCGAGCTTCTCTCAATACTCAGATACTCCTCAGATATTTGTAAATCTTTAAACTTATATAGATTTACCTTAATATTCGATAAAATTGTAAATGTTACACATTTCGTCATTATTTCATCATCAGCATCATTCGCTAGCCCTGTTCTCAGGTTATCTGGGGTCGGCGTATTTAGATTTATCCTTCCTTATATTTCAGATTCAGTTTTCATAAAATCGTCTACTTCATTGTAATTTTAATTCCATCGATTTCGTCTTCCTTTCTTATTTTCATATTAGTAGGTAAAAGTCTCATTTGGTCATAAGCTCGTCATATCATCTCTTCACACAGTGACGTTTTTATAATATTATAAGTTTTTTCCGCAAATACAATATTTTCTATTTCGAACTAATCATTGAAATCAGACAAAGTAATGTAAACTTTCGTAATATTTTAATTTACAGTCAACAGCACGTCAGTTTACCACAATATTTCAGATTTTCTCAATCTATTTTGTGCATTATAATAATTACAATAAGATTCACTCATTTTAATTAATGTAAGTAAGAAGAAATCGATTGGAGATATTTATAAGTTTGGTGTCGTCTGACATGCTGGTGATACATTACATTATAACAACGTGTAGCCAATTAACTTTTAACCTTTTTTTACTTTGTGGAGCAAAAATAAAATATGATGATTTTTTATGCCAAGGTCCAAATAATTGTACCTGATACCCTATATGCGTAGTCAATATTTGACAGAACAATAATATTTACAGCTTAGTTCTTAAATAGCCTTCTGATTCTGTTAGTCTTAGTTGTAACGACGGTTTTGAAAATTTCAGTTTCTATCATAAAAGTTAATCATAACAACTTTAAAGGCTCCCAAGTCTCTTCCTGAAAAAAGCAATAACATTTTAACCACAAAATTAATAATGAATTATTCAGATCCGTTTCATTAATGGGGTTAGATAAAAAAACATGCTTTCTGTTAGTGATTGCGGTTAGGTAATCTAGAACTTTGTGGAAGCGTATGCAACGTATGCGTATGCGTACGTAAACATAATAACGCGGACAATTTCGCTTCTTGAATATAAAAGAGTCACAAATTGAAAACGTTTTTCTTTCAAAAATAAGTCTTAGTTCTATAAATTTTGAATACACACTGAATTCGAAGCATTTTGTTGTTGTGTCGTTATTTTTATTAAACGAACGATTTGTGAAGTAAGCGATTCTATAAAACGTGTGTTTGGTTATGCCATTATGGTAAATAGCTGAAGTTAATTATTGCACTCAATAGTGTCGCCTGCTGATACTACAATAATGAAATAATATAGGCGCTGTAATCTTCATTGTTTACAATACATAATATTTTGTGAAATAGCAGAAAAAGTGCGATTTTTATGTGACCGATAAATGAAGTTGAAGTTAGTCGGTAAGGTATACTCTAACAAAATACAACTGGATAAGAGGATTTGTGATTTTTTTCCTCTGTTTATTTGTATAAAGGATCTTTTATAATAACATTACTTGCCAGTCCTAATTATTAAATATATAAATTCTTAAACCTCAGGATTTAAGCTGCGAATTTGTAGGTCAGCATTTAGCATGATTGGTTAATAAAATGAACTATACATATGTTTAAATTGCAAATGAACTGTCTCCAACCATTGTAGCGAGTAAAATAAAATTAAAAACAACTTTAATAGGTTTTTTATCAACGAAATGTATTTAAATTTATGAAAGACGTAGGTATTTTAAAACACGTCGTCATGCATTTTATAAAATCAACACGACTAGCGTCTTTGAAAAAACACTATTTTATTTTTTAATTTATATTAAAAGACACATCAAGATTGTTTACATTTTACTCTCTATGATGGCTGAAATATTATATAGATTGCAAATGTCATTGCAGAATTATTAACCGTATGGTGGCACTAAATTGTTCACTTCAAGTTGTTTTATTTTAATGCCACCATCAGTCAGCTTCTTGCGTTATGGAAACAAAGATCAGACAAAGATCATTCCAATTGATATAGATGTTTCTTTGTTAGAGTTTTAGCGCACAAACGATCTTGTGCCAAATGCGTCAAGACGCCTAAATCACAGCCTAAATATACCATTTTAATGTCACGGGACGAAAATCGCGTTTAGCAAAATGCTATTTCTTCTCCGTAGTACACACGCTTCTAAATCATATCTATTTATCCCCAAAGGGGATCTATCGAGCATGTACATCGCAGTATGCTAGGCAGTATAAGAAGAAAGCTGTTGGTCCTGGCATCACATCTACTGTTTTATGGTTTTCAACCTTGGTCGCCTTGTACGACACCCGTGGGATGAGATTGTGGGTGGTGACTGATCTAGTCACCACACGGCATTTTACGGCACTAAGGGCCAATTTCACCGCAGAATTATACGCGATCAGTTGAAGTTGAACTCGGTTTATGCTCTAAACTGAGTTCCGCTACCAATTTTGCTTTTATCAAAACCAAGTTTTATTAAACTCAGTTTCTATGAGAGACGGTGAAATCGGCTCTAAATTGTTTAAAAAGGTTTAAAAAGGTGCAATAACCTTATTGGATTGCTTATTCAGCATTTTAATTGACATAAGTGTCTGTTATCTCAAAATGTTTTTATTATACGTTCTGCGGTATCTCTACTTGCGTTTCCTTTATGTTTTATTAAGCTGTTGCTAATTTGCCAGTATTGTTTCATCATTATAAATTATCGCAATACGCATTCAATTAATAATCACTGTATTTTCTCGTTGTTAACTGTCTCAAGATTATGATTAAAAAACTGGATTTACTAATTGTAAAGTACAGATACAAGATACAAAATTAAAGATCTCCATAGCATCTAGCTAGACTAAAGTATACTGCTGTTATTTCTTAGAGCTTTGCAAAATTAAAGTATTTTTAAATAGTAATACATTTTACTACCGGCATACAAATCAAACAATCAAACAGCAAACTAATTTATTTTGTTTACAACTGCCAAATCAATTTTATTAAGTATTTCATAATTAAATAAATGTTAAGAGGAAAATGGCGAACAGCCGAGGCCATTTTATGAATATGTACGGACTGTCACACAATTTATGGACAAAAAAAAAATATAAAATATTAAAAAAACCGCAATTTCAATACTAATTTTTTTTTTTAACAAAAAATGGCTACATTGTTGTTTTGTATGCTGTTGAGGTGGGAACGACGGGTATACCAGCTAAAGCCCTATATACATTACTAAAAGACCTTGGCTTGTCTAGGACTTACGTAAGTTCTACACTGGAATGTGTGTCGAAGGCGGCTCTTACAGATGCGTACCAAATATGGCTGGGCAGAGAGAGAGAAGTCGGTTGGCGAAGGTGAGTGTTGACTAGTTGTCAAGGGGCCCCTTAAACCTACACTTGGGTCACAAGTCCCAGGCTGTCCCAAGCTGCCACTGACACACGGACCCGGCACCAGGGGGCCTACCGCCTAACTCGATTGCTAAAGCAAAAGCTATAGTTTATGACGTCATGCTGTCGTTTCTCACCAAATGTACCTAAACTATTAGCGATAGCTTCGAACGAATGATCAACGAATGATTTTGTGTGAATTCGGCACAAAATCCGTACCGCCTAAAAATTCAGGATGGCTCCTATAGCCGTAAGCAGTGCATTGCAATATAGCTATCATCAGCAATCGAGTTAGGCGGTAGGCCCCCTGGCACCCATACGGTCTGACCGCTATTAAATAAATACGCTGAACTGAATACTTCTACTAAAATGACAAATGTTTCTTGTGGCGATTTGAAGCGCCCTATCGAGCGGCATGGATACTAAATTTGACGTTCGTTGCTTGTATTTGTTATACAGATGAATCTCTAATATTAGTTCCGTGGACGTTCACCTTCGCACATCAGTGCCATCAGCGCCAAGATGGCGATAATCAAATTTGCTTCATGTTTTGGATGACAACCTACAGTCCAGCGTACTGGTATAATAGATGCACACGGTGATTCCATGGAATGCTAAGAGATTTCGTCTCACCTTTTACAGCACGGCGAGAGCGAGTACAACGTGCTGGGGCGTATCGGGGGCGACGCGTCGCTATCAGCGCGCGGTCAGCTGTATGCGCGTGCGCTGGCCGATCACATGAACACGCTGGGGACGCGGGAAGCTCTCACTGTGTGGACATCTGAACTACTGCGCACCAAGCAAACGGCAGCCGACATCAGGGCCCCCAAGAGAGCCCTGAGGGCTCTTAACGAGCTAGACGCCGTAAGTTTACATACACATTCATACATAAATCACACCCACTTATCCCCAAAGGGGTAGACAGCAGTAGAACAACACCCACGTTTCGCCAATCATGTCTGCAGGGTGCAAGGTTATCATGTAAGCCGATTGCTAATGCATTCGTGTACCAGTCACTTTCACTCATTGAGAATAATAGCAGTGTAGGAGTGGCGGTTAGACGAAAGCAATAGCAATAACCCCACAGGTCCCATGTAATAGGTGGCGAGCCTATTGCCATCTATCGGGCACGTAAATCGCAGTATATTTCTCGGTGGTATAAGAGGATTAGAGGCGACCGCTGCTGCCCATTACTAATCGCTGTCTTTACACTTAGTCGCCTTGTACGACACCCACGGGAAAGATTGGGGTGATGACAATAATGTATTCTGCTCTGCCGTCACCACACGGCACTAGTTCAATCATAATTATAATTATTTATATTATAAAATTATATTCTCAATCTCACTCTAACTTTTTCCATAATCGACGATAGACCCCTCTAATATAATACTTCGTTTCCCGACTCCCCAGGGTATATGCGAGAGCCTGACTTACGAGGAGATGCAGGAGCGGTTCCCGCAGGAGTTCGCCTGGCGGGACCAGGACAAGCTTCGCTACCGGTACCCCTGGGGGGAGTCGTACATTGACATCATGACGCGACTGCGCCCGGTGCTGTCGGCGTTGGAGGACGAGCACAATGTGGTGGTCGTAGGACATCAGGCCGTCCTTCGGTGCATGCTCGGATACTTTCTGGACGCTAAGCTTGGTAAGTTAACACTGATAGGTACTATAGAGACAGTAGGATTAGTACGTTCAAACTGAAGCTCACTTTTGTAATACTTGCATTTTTAGCTACTATGTGACCGAAAGGTGTGCCTAAATAGATATAATTTCCTCCCTTCTACCTAACTGTGACAGTAAATAAAAATCGCCAAGATGGTTAAAATCAGAAAAAGTTATTTCATCTCGATTTTGTCGTTTCAAGGAAAATGGTGTAATGGCCCTTGCACGCTCAATCAAGGAACGATAGGGATTACGACCTCGAATATGGAAATTCACATAACTCGCCATGACAACAATTGTCAGATATAAGCATTATTGTGTTCCGACAATTGTGATAAGATAGCCAGCCATAGTATATTCTTTCATCCATAGCGAAGGCCTGTGCCCCAGGAGTGGGGACATTAAATGGGCCCTGTTCCCAAGTTTATCTGGGGTCGCCGCTGTACGTTTCCTCTTCAGACGTCATCAAGGCATTCATCGCCTTTTGATTCATATTATCGATCGCGCCGGTATGATGGTAGTACCTTGTACCTCTAGACAATTAAGTAACCAAACTATTCTAACAAATAGAATACAATAATAATAACAATGTTTAAAACTGACGTATTACAGAGGAAACAACATGGTGACCGTCGGTGTCGTGTCAAATGTAAGAGAAGGTGTCAAAAATTGGCATTTAATAGATTCGCCACTTGTCTTGGCCCCTTACAAAGTCCTTGGAACGCCTAGACATCTTATCTGTCGTAAAAACAAAGTATTAATTTAATTGCATTGTAAGCGTCGGCTTAAATGGTCTCATCGATAAGATTTAATTAACGATTTTGTTCAACAGATAATCGTTATGACTTTGGAGAACATTTGAGCCCTCGAAAATAGTTGAACTGTACTTTGAACGCATAAACAATAGACTTACAGGAGAGACAGGGAAAGTTCTATATTGTACAAAAGTAAAGATGGTGGTGGAGTTTTAATTGCCATAAAGAAAACTATAAAGTCTAAACGAGTCACGAACTGGGAGTCAGATTTCGAGGATGTTTGGGTGCTGATCGATACTCCATGCAGTGGTCTGCGTCGGATAGCTCTTTGCGCGGTATATTTACCACCTCCTATTCAACGTCAAGCGTTAAAGCAATATTTGCATAATTGTAACTCAATTTTTGATCAGAAGGAGGAATCTCATGTATGTATTATAGGAGACTTTAACTTGAGTGGTATTAACTGGGAGTCCATAACGGATTGGGCCCAATGTTCAAATCTGAATAATGTTAAGGAAGCTTTGGTAGATTTTACATTTGTTAATCGGCTAACTCAATTAAATTACGTAAAAAATTCAAATGGAACAATTCTTGACCTAGTGTTGTCAACAATTTCCTCATGTACAGTAGATAGAAGTATTAATTCTCTCAGTAAAGTTGATAAATATCATCCTCCTCTAATAATAACAATTTCTTGTAAAGATACCGACAAATTGCCATATAATACAACGAACAACGTAAGGCGTAACTTCTACAAAGCCGACTTTGAGTCAATTAATAATTATTTAAGGCATTTCGATTGGAATAAAAACTTTGAGGGGCGAGGTGACGTGAATGGCAAGGTAGATGTATTATACGAGGCACTTGACAATTCAATCATAAGATTTGTTCCTCGCTGCAAAATTAATAAGTATAAGTATCCTATATGGTTCAGTTCCAAATTAATTAAAATGCTAAAAGAGAAAAATAACATACGAAAACGTTATAATAAATATAAAAACCCGAGAGATGCCGTTGAATTGGATATAATCGGCAAACGATGTGAGAATCAAGCTAAACTGTGCTCTAAAAACTACAAACAACGCCTAGAAGAGGAAATAACTGAAAATCCCAAAATGTTTTGGTCGTATATTAAAAGCAAACGAAGTGGATTGAGTGTATTCCCTAACTACATGACAGATGGTTACACTTCTACCTCCGAAGGAATAGAAATATGTGAAATGTTTGCAAATTACTTCGCGTCAGTTCACATTCCTGATATTGAACATACAACAAGTAGGCACTACCTTCAGGATTTATATGTAAACAGTCTGGGTCTGACGGTTCCGTTAGTTGAAAGCGAACCATTGTTGAAGTCATTGCGTTGTATTGACTCCAGCAAGGGTGCTGGGGCTGATGGAATACCACCAATTCTAATAGCGAAGTGTGCATCCCAGTTGGTATATCCTTTACAAATTATCTATAACGACTCCCTGTCTTCGGGGATTTTCCCCTCTAAGTGGAAAATAGGCAAGGTAGTACCAATTTATAAGTCTGGAAGTAATGACAATGTTTGTAACTACAGGCCGATATCGGTTTTATCCCACTTCGGTAAAATTTTCGAGTCAATTATGTGTCCCCACTTCCAAAGCCACCTTAGACTGTACTTGTGTGACCATCAGCATGGTTTTGTTAAAGCCAGATCCACAAGCACAAACTTGGTTAGTTTTACTGAAACATTAATAGGGGCTGTTGATGCTGGTTTTCAAGCTGATGTCATTTACACAGACTTCAGTAAGGCATTTGACATTGTGTCGCACAAAATACTTTTATTGAGGTTGCGTAACTATGGTATCGCAGGTGGGCTTCTTAAATGGGTATCATCATACTTGCAAGGACGATCTTTCTTTGTGGTCGTAAATGGTTTCCAGTCAGCATCACGTAATATATTGTCTGGTGTGCCACAGGGCTCACACTTGGGTCCAATCTTGTTTAATTTCTTTATTAATGATATTCCAAATTGTTTTCATTTCTCTCAGGTTTATATGTTTGCAGATGATCTAAAGTTTCTGAGAATAATTAAATCTTACAACGATACTAGGCTTCTTCAACAGGATATAAATAGACTTGTGGAATGGTGCAATAATAATAGAATGATTCTGAACTCTCACAAGTGCTATCATATAACATTTTCACGGAATCACAATGTTATAGAAGGTAACTATTTTATCAATAATGTTAAAATAAATGAAGTCAATACAATTAAGGACCTTGGCGTGTTATATGACAGAAAATTAACTTTTATACCGCACTTAGATAACATTACTAAAAAGGCTTCTAAAATGTTGGGTTTTGTTTTAAGAAATTGTAAGTCATTCAGTTGCATCAAAACAAAAATTTTGCTTTATAATAGCCTGGTTCGAACCACTTTGGAGTATTGTAGTGTGGTATGGAGACCCCACTTTGCTACACATTCTTTGCGCCTTGAACGTGTACAAAAGAGATTCTTGTGGCATTTGGCGTTTTCATTGGGTAAAGCAAAGAAAATTAAATCATACAAGGACAGACTTAATTACTTCGAAATCACCTCCCTCTCAAAGAGAAGAGCTATATTGGACGCTAAATTCATAAGTAAGATTTTGAATAATAATATCCAATGTCCACAACTTCTAAATCTTATCAGCATACGTGTTCCCAATAGGATTCCTCGTAAGCCGATCAGCCCGCTCTGTCCACCTTTGAGAAGAACAGTTTTGGGTGCTAACTCTCCCTATGCGAGATTTTGCAAAATTTTGAATGGTCTCAGTGATAAAATTGATATTCACTTTGACAGTCCCGGGGCGTTGACTTCGACCCTGCATAAATACGTATCTGATTGAGGTTCAAGTCCTGGGTTGCATTAAAAAATTGATACAAAATTTAATTTTAATTTATGTATGTAATATATTAAATTCATTGTTTGTTAATTTTAATGGCACATGTGGTGCTTATCTTTAAGTAATTGTAGCATTTATGTTAGTGTTATGTGTATTGTGTTGGGACATCTAGCGGCGAAGTGGTCTAACATCTTATGGAATCGTCGCTGATGACAACTTTAAAATAAGCACGGCGATTACAGCGCCACCGATATAATATACCTACGTGTGCATATTATTGTAACATTCGCTTAAAATCAAATTATACGTTTAGACGCAATACAAGGCATTTTTAATTTTATACGCGTAATTAAATCGAATCAACACAAAGTCAAGTATCAAACATTGGACCTTCGATCCGAATAATATTAAAAAAGAAACCAGACCACGAGAAAAATCCAATCGAAGAGAGTTGCAAGAGAGAAGAATTGGTATAGCGAGTATTCAGGTCGTTCCTTTCTGTATCCACTCCCGTGTATAAATTTGTGTTAAAACTGTGCTTTCTTTTCTAGCTTCAAAATCTAATACGCAAGAAATATTCCCGGATAAACGTGAGTACTTTGCCTTTTTCTTTCCCATACCTCCAAAATGAGTTCCGATGATAAAAAATCTAATTTAGAATTACCTAAATCTCCCCGTAAAACTAATTTAAGTGACCTTAAACGTCTTCGCGGTACATTAAAGGGCCGCATAACTCTTTTAGAAAAATACATTGTAAAAATTGATTGTGATACTCTCACCCCCTTACAAAAAACTGAACTTCAATTTCGCTTACAGAGTGCTAAAGATATATTCCTAGAATTTAATAATATTCAAAATAAAATAGAATTATTAGTCGAAGAGAATGAATTAGATGATCATTTAGAATATAGGGATACTTTTGAAACTTCATATTTTAGTGTCTTAGCAGTTATTCAACAGTTAATTAAAGCTGAGGAAAGTTCTAACAGTTCTGACTGTGTATCACAACAAGAAAAAATTTATTCTAACGTAAAATTACCAGATATTAAATTACCCTCCTTTGACGGTTCGTATGATCATTGGTTGGAGTTTAAAAATTCATATTTTTCATTAATTCATAAACGTACTGATTTAGATTTTATCCAAAAGTTCCACTACTTAAGGTCCTCATTAACTGGTAGCGCCTTACAGGTTATTAGTGCATTGGAGTTTACGGGTTCCAACTATGTTCATGCTTGGGAGTTATTAGAGAATAGGTTTCATAATGAAAGACTTTTAGTGAATAATCACGTGAAAGCATTGTTCAACATTTCTTTGATTAATAAGGATTCACCTCAACAAATAAGAACATTAATCGACACAGTTCTCCGTAATTTACGAGCATTGCAGACATTACAAGAACCGACAGAACAATGGGATACATTACTCATTTATTTAATTGTTTCCAAACTCGATGTATCTACTGAACGCGAATGGGAAAACCATAAAGGCTTAATTGCAAGCAATAGTTTAAAAACCAAATTAAGGCTAGAGGATTTGTTGTCGTTTTTACGTAGTCGTGCTGACACTTTAGAGATGATTCTTATTAATCACCCAAAAGGTACTGTTTCTACTATAAAAAATACGCAGGATAGAAACACGTACATTCCTAAAAATACGCAGGATAGAAACACGTACATTCCTAAAAATAACGTTCAAAGTTATGTAACTGCTAATAAATTCGGAAAAAATATTCGTAGTTGCTTGATGTGTAATGATAATCATGCCCTTTACAGTTGTAGCATGTTTCTTAATTTGCCAGTTAAAAGTAGGTCAACTTTTGTAGATGAACATAATCTTTGTCGTAACTGTTTGCGCACAGGACACAGGATAAGTGAATGTATATTCGGTCCGTGCAAACAGTGTCAATCTAAACATAATAGTTTGTTACATATAGATACGAATACAAGCGATGAGTCGAACACGCCTAATAATTGCGCAAGCGGCGGTAGCAGCACATCGACAGCGCTTCATCTGCACACACGAGACATTTTAAACAACAATGCGCAAACCAATGATTTGAGATCGGTGTCTCAGGTATTATTATCCACGGCATTGATAGAGGTTGCGGATGATCAAAACGAATTTCACTCTGTTAGGGCACTTCTTGACAATGGAAGTGAACATTGCATTATTACTAAACGATTATGTAAACGATTAAACGTAACATGTATACAGTCCACTATTCAAATATCGGGTGTGGGACAGTCGGTCTCGCAGTCGAATAGTACGTGTAATATTCATATACGTTCGAGAGTAAGTAATTATAATACGAATATTACTTGCTTAATTTTACCGAATATTACTATGCGATTACCATCTAAATATATACGTAGTGAATTTATACGACTGCCGAACAATGTTTCATTGGCGGACCCCGATTTTAATGTACCATCAGAGATCGAGCTCCTGATAGGTGCTGACAAATTTTGGGATTTATTATACGACGGTAAAATTCGTTTAGCAAACGGTCCATACCTACAGAATAGTAAGTTAGGTTGGCTTATATCTGGCCCCATTTACACCGATAGTCTGCGCATTAATAATCAGGTATCGTGTAACATTTCCCAAGGCTTAGACTTGGAGATGCGTAAATTTTGGGAGATTGAAAATATCACAAATATAGGTCCGGTTCTCACTGAGGATGAGGCCTATTGTGAAAGTTTATTCGTTAATACTACTACACGCTCCAGCGATGGTCGTTTTCAGGTTCGAATACCATTTAAAGAATCGACAAATGTTCTTGGCGATTCGTATACGATGGCTCACAAACGGTTTTTAGCTTTAGAACGTAAATTAAATAGGGTACCTTTATATAAAGAAATGTATTGTAACTTCATGCGCGAATATGAAGAATTAGGACATATGAAACGAATTTGTGAATACGGTTTTCCACATTATTTCCTCCCTCACCACGGTGTATACCGGGAAGATAGTACCACGACTAAGTTACGCGTAGTATTCGACGCGAGCGCCGTTACTACGTCAAATAAGTCATTAAACGATATACAGTATGTAGGAACGCCTCTTCAAAATGACATATTTTCTATATTATTGAGATTTCGACAACATAGACATGTCGCTTGCGCAGATGTAGAAAAGATGTTCAGGCAGGTTCAAGTACAGGATGACATGCGTAAATATCAACTCATTCTTTGGCGAGAACAACCATCTGATCTGTTAAGTTGTTATCAGCTAAATACTGTCACATACGGTACCGCGTCTGCGCCGTACCTAAGTATGCGTTGTATACGACAACTCGCCAATGAATGTGATGATGAAGAAATTAGTCGTATTATACGCAATGATTTTTTCGTTGACGATCTTATTACAGGTCATGACAGACCTGACGTTTTATTACGAACATGCGAAAAAATATCACAGGTTCTTCAATCAGGTTGCTTTCCTCTACGAAAATGGATGTTTAGTTGTAACGTATCACAAGTTACATCAAAAGAATTATCGATAGGAGAATATTATACTCAAAATAAAACGTTAGGATTAGGATGGTTTAATTCTACAGACGAATTGTTTTATACTACGAAAATTAATCATAATAATATAAAACCTACCAAACGAGGCATGTTAGCAACCATAGCTCAAATATACGATCCGTTGGGTTTGCTAACTCCTGCCATTATTGTTGCCAAAATATTACTGCAAAGATTATGGCTGCTTAGGCTTGACTGGGACGATCCGGTACCTGATGACGTCATCATCACTTGGACTAATTTTATTGAGTCACTGCAGTGTTTAAGTGAGCTACGTATTCCACGGTTTGTACGAAGTGATTATACTCAACACACTGAATTGCATATATTTTCAGACGCATCGCAGCAAGCTTATGGCGCGTGTGCTTATATAAAAACATACAATGATTCAGGTACTGTCATTAAATTACTTTGCGCGAAAAGTAAGGTCGCTCCATTAAAGGTTTTAAGTATACCCCGACTTGAACTGTGTGGTGTACTATTGGCAGCTAGGTTATACACTAAAATTACAGAGTCACTTTCATTAAATTTCAGTAAGGTGGTTTTTTGGACAGATTCTACCATTGTTTTGGGTTGGCTTCGCATGTCCCCTCATTTACTAAAAACGTTTGTACAAAACAGAGTAACTGAAATAAATGAGTTAACTGGCGATGTGCAGTGGTCGCATATAAATAGTAAGGAAAACCCTGCGGATCTACTATCTAGGGGTCTTAATTTAAATTTGCTTGTCGACTCAGAACTGTGGTGGCGCGGTCCCGCTTGTTTATACGAATATAATTATTTAAATTCCAATGTATCTAATTCTAAGTTAATTTCAATTAATAATTACCAACTACCAGAACTAAATTTAAAAAAAGTTAGTTTTATTTCCACTAAACAAATCGACATAATTGAGTGGAATAGATTTTCATCATTTACTAGATTAACACGCTCCGTTGCTTACGTTCTACGTTTTATTAACAATATTCGAGCGAGAAAACAGGCTAGGTGCCAACAGCAAACCGATTCCTTATCTGCAACCGAGTTAAACGCAGCGCAAAGGATTTTAGTTCGTATTGCTCAGTCGCTATCATTTACTGAAGTGCATTACAACTTGATCAATAATTTACCATTAAGGTCAATAGATAAGAAAATTTATAATAAAATCGCGAGTCTTAACGTATTTATTGACGAGCATGGATTAATTAGAGTTGGCGGTCGATTGTTTAATTCCGAATACGATTATGATAAAAAACATCCGATATTGTTGTGTTCAAAACATCGTTTTACAATACTTTTATTCGAGTGTGAGCATAGACGTTTATTACATGCAGGCCCTCAGCTTTTGCTATCGACTTTGCGTGAACACTGGTGGACACTTGGCGGTCGAAATTTAGTTAAACAAATAGTGCATAAGTGTGTGCGTTGCGCACGTATGAAGGCTAAACCATTGACGCCTATTATGGGTAACCTGCCTAGTGCCCGTGTGGACCCTGGGTATCCTTTTATACGTTGTGGAGTTGATTACGCTGGGCCAGTGATGGTATTGAACCGCAAAGGCAGAGGCGCCAGATTAACTAAAGGTTATATTTGTTTATTTATTTGTTTTGTTGTGCGCGCTATACATTTAGAGTTAGTCAGTAGTCTTTCAACTAACGATTATATTTTAGCTTTTAAGCGATTTATTTCTCGTCGTGGTAAGCCAGCTGAAATTTTTTCCGATAACGGAAAAAATTTCGTTGGTGCAGAGAAAGAGCTTTCTTCATTTTTAGGTAATAATGCGATGCAAATTTCAGACTATGTTTCAACTCATGGTATTAAATTTCATAGAATTCCTATTTACGCAAGCCATTTTGGAGGTCTCTGGGAAGCGGGGGTAAAGTCCTGTAAATTTCATCTTAAACGTGTAGTAGGAAACGCTAATTTAAATTTTGAGGAGTTCAGTACAGTTTTAACACAAATTGAAGCTGTCCTGAATTCTCGCCCTATGTCACCTCTGTCCTCAGATCCAGGCGACCTTTTACCTTTGACTCCGGCTCACTTCCTAATTGGACGACCTTTGACCTCGCCCGCCATGCCCGACCTAAGCAGTGAGAGGACTAGCAGTCTCACACGCTATCACAGAGTTGAGCAACTGCGACAGCATTTTTGGCGACGATGGTCAACCGAATACATAAGCGAGTTGCAGACGAGGACCAAATGGAAGGAGCAAGCCGAAGATGTCAAACTAAATACTCTGGTTCTGATCAAAGAAGATCACCTCCCACCTTTACAATGGAGGTTGGGGAGGGTAATACGTGTGTTCACAGGCAAGGACGGCGTGTCACGCGTTGCTGACATACGGACTGCTGATGGCGTGACCCAGCGCGCCTTCTCTAAGATCTGTCCATTACCGGTGAAGCCTGACGACAGTGATGATGAAACCTGCCGTTGACTATTGTTTATCGTGTTCCCGTTGGAAGCGGTGCTTCCAAGGCCGGGGGCATGTTGGGACATCTAGCGGCGAAGTGGTCTAACATCTTATGGAATCGTCGCTGATGACAACTTTAAAATAAGCACGGCGATTACAGCGCCACCGATATAATATACCTACGTGTGCATATTATTGTAACATTCGCTTAAAATCAAATTATACGTTTAGACGCAATACAAGGCATTTTTAATTTTATACGCGTAATTAAATCGAATCAACACAAAGTCAAGTATCAAACATATTGTTACTATAATTGTTATGGTGTTGCAATTGTTGATAAGCCAAATAAATAAATAAATAAATAAATAAATCACTGAAATCATCAATTATGTAGATACCACTGATAGGCCAACAATTATGATAATTATCATAATATTGGTAATTTTCTAATGAATGATAAGATTGCTAATAAGCGCGGTTACAGTTTAAATAACAATAGCAATTGTCAAGCGCATTGTTTGTTTTTTAATCGAATTTGAAAAAGCTTTTTTTTTATACAATAGGTAAGCTAGCATCAATCGCCCTCTGTAGGTACATCAATTTTTCACTAGCACCTTTCCGGTGTAATTGGTGATGTGAATCAAAAGGGACGGATCAATGACATCTGACCGACATTAAGGCTGCTTTTTCACCAAAGCTTCGTTGCGAGGAATGCTATTGGTGTATGGATGTGAGTGAGGAAAACCAGTAGAATCACTCTATTTGAAAATTGAGTGATTCTATTGGTTTTCCTCAAAGTTCAAACGCATTCCACGCAACGCATCCTACTAGTAAGAGTAGAGCAGAGTAACATACTGCGCCGAACCCAGATAAACTGGTAACAGTCCAAGAAGGCGATGATATCTTGGATATTTGCATCGTCTAAGTGAAAACTCTGTGCCTAATCTCCATATTTTTTGTTTCAGACGAACTGCCTTACATGAACGTACCTTTGCACACAATAGTGAAGCTTACGGCCCACGGCTACAAGTACAAGGCGGAGATGGTCAAAATGCCGGTCGAGTGCGTGGACACACATCGCATACAGCCCAAGGTGAGCCACCGTTCTAAACCATATTTATTCAACCACAAAACAGGTTATCGAGCCACTAAAAATAACAACCAAACAACATTTTCTGTCACTGAAACAGGAAATAACAAATACGACACGATTATAAAATTTAATTAACATTAATTAGTAGAAGCAAGCCGCAAAATAGACCGCTTTGGAAAAAAAGACCTATATCTATAAGTCACAGCAACATTCGTACATACTCACATGCATAGATCACGCCTTTCTTTTGTAGGCATATTATTGTGTTTTACCTTACCACTTTCGTTTCGCCAGGTTATTTAAGGTCCCATGTGACAGGGAGCGAACCTATGGCAATTCCCCGGGAACTTTAATCGCACTAATTTGCACCAGCAATGCTACTGCCATTTACGTCGTGAACTCTTGGACGTCTTGTACGACACGACACCCACGAAAGACAGGGGCGAAGGCACTTGTATGCCGTCACCACACAGCAGAGACAATCATAATAATAAATTGAATTCTCTCTTTGCAGAACTGCTCCATCACAAGGAGCGCTTCGGACGCCCTGGTGACGGTGCCGTCTCACTACGACACGCTCCCGTCGAACATCTGGCAGAACTCCGCGGAGGCCCAAGTTTAGGCACCACGGCCGGGCCCACAGGCTCACACCACATCAGCATTACCAGGGCAAGCCCCTAGAAGATACCGCAATCCCTAATAGGGTAGTGTTCGCGGCTGTGAAACGCCGCGGACTTTTGACACTCGCCAAGAAAGTTCGGCCCAGCTCGGAAGAGAGACTTTGGTGCAGGCCACCGCTTGTGCGCTATAAAATGTAACTTAGGCTATTTATTTTTAAGGTCCAAAGTCCGTACTCAGAGACGATGATTAATGTTAATGAGTTAAGGCCTACGTCCGTACACAGAGACGAGAATTAACGTCAATCATTTAAATCTAGACCATAGATCGGGCAAGAATAGCGACCAGTTTTCTATTGGCGAAAGCACGTTAAGGAACCCTTTAATTTAAAGTCATGTCTCTGAGTACGGCTGTAAGGGCCACTTGCAGCAATGTTTTAAATCTGGGTTTAGTGTAACTAAAACTCAATTTTAGCCTCAATCGAGTTTATCGTCTTTCGTTCTATCGATCGATTTAGCTTAAATAAACGTTAGTTAAATTGGCATCGAGGTTTTAAAGTTGTTAAATCTCGATTTGTATTGATAACAGACAATGTCAGTTTTATAGGTATATTTATCTTAGTTTATATTGCAAAAATGGGTTTACCTTTCCACAGTGATCATGATTTACTATCAGACGATTATGAGGAAATTGTGCAATATTTAGAAACGACGTTTCTTGATTTGTATGTACGCAAATTTATATTGATTTAAGCATTGAGTTATAAAGTAAACAGTAATAGTAGTTCAATGGATTTAAGTACATTTTTATTTGAAAACGGAACGTAAAGAACCTATGGCGATTGAATGATGAGCTAAATCTGGATTTAGTAAAATCGAACGTCAAAACTAGTTTCGTGAGTTTTAAGTTTAAGTCGAGATTAGGGCTAAATCTAGATTTAAAAAAATCGAGATTATTAGAATATTGCTGCAAATGATCCTAAAAATTCTCTGTGTAAATCCGGACGCGAGTGTTGACTGCTCGCTTGCCACTCGTCAGCGATCCCACGGTTTAGCTCAATTGGATTTTGTACAAACATATAGCTTCCAACTACGTAATAATAAGACTGAAAACAATACCTATCCATTATGAAGTCGAGTCAAACTTATTCACATTTTAGTTTGTAAGTTTCATTTGTGTTCTTAATTTGAGTAGGTATGAGATTGTTCTTTTTGGTGATTATTAAGTTAAGATAGAGTTATTAAATCTTAAAAGCACTTAATTTAATGATAGTGTTACTTAATTTGAAAGAGACAATAGTGTTTCGTATATAAAAATAAAATAACAATTAGGTAAGATTTTTGCTATGGATAAATATAAGTTTCTGTTATTATAAAACGTACCTGCGTTACCTATAACTAAATATTAAGAGTAGGTATTGGTAATGGTACAATATTGTTTTTTATTTGCAGTTTTGTCATAATGTATACTTTATGAGTACGTAAATAAAAATCAGTTATTTTCATACCTGAAAATAAATGTTACGTATTAATTTGCTTAATTAAGATAAATTAATATTGAGACGACAGTATCGGAGATACTGCCAATTAAATTTAAGTTAGGATACTTAAATTAAACTGGCAGCGGTCCATTTTGGACGATTATATACACCTATCTAACCATGACGTTAGTAGTAGCTGCTTCGTATAGGCACATAGTGCTGCACACGTTTTGAACTTTGGTAGAGGTTATACTTAAGATGATCATGAGGATTTGAGGTAATTCTAATCACTTTTGTAGTAAAAACAAATGTCCTAGGACATTTTATCGTAGTTTGAAGTGTGGAATGATTTGTTTTATGAATAAATTTCGTAGTTTTTAGTTAATGATGCTGTTTTATTTTTTATCCTATTCCCTACACGTGTGGAGCAAAAACTTTGTTGTTTCTTAAAGGGCCGTTACATACATACATACATAGATAAATCACGCCTATATCCCCGAAGGGGTAGGCAGAGGTGAACTAGCACCCACGTTTCGCCAATTATGTTAGGTCCCATGTAATAGGTGGCGAGCCTATTGCCATTTATCGGGCACGTAAGTCGCAGTATATTGCTATTGATAGGTGGTATAAGAGGAACGCTGCTGCCCATTCCTCATAATTGATTTATCCTTAGTCGCCTTGTACGACACCCACGGGAGAGATTTGGGGTGGTGACAATTGTATTCTACTCTGCCGTCACCACATGGCAAAGGGCCATTATCGATTCATAAATACGAAAGACTCATAACTCAAAATTGCATTCCTGCAACAGTAAGTTAACATTGATTAGAACTGAGTTGAATTGAGTTGGTCTCTCTTGTTGCGACAAAAAAAAATACACATACAATGGTGAGTTGACTGTTTTTGACTGTGTTTGAAGCGAAATGTAAATGTTTTATGAAAATGCCCAATATCTTAAAAATCTCGATTGGATTTGGTAATTTTAAAAAAGGGCACTTTTTCCATAGAAATATTATTGTGTAGATAAATAAAACGTGTGATAACGTTATTGAATTTGAATTTGAATTTTGATTTGGAAAACAGAAAAAGTTACTTCATTATTAGTTTAAAACATTCTAAATAAAATCTTTTTTTTTTATTTCACACCTAACTATAAAGTGAACTTTTCCACCCCTACCCGTATGGAAAATCCAACTTCCTGGTCGGTGGTGACAAAAAGATTTATGGTAATTATTATGATCTAACCTCTGCGGGTTTATTTTGTAGTAAGCCTCTTTCAATCGCTTTCGTCTACCTGTCACTCTCACTCATTAAGAATAATCGTTAAGTATGAGAGTGACAGGTAGACGAAAGCGATTGAAAGAGGCTTACATAATCGGGGTTCGGGTAATTATGTGATTGGCGAGTTGTGGGATTGTATTTGGTGCATAATTTACAATGTACCTGCAATGTCATAACTCGTTGACAATGGTGGGTTTCTCTACAGCCTACTTGCGTGCCGTTCTGCTAGCGGAGCGTTGGGCTCTGATGCGTTTAGTATCATCTTGGTATTGAACGCGTCAGGGTCGGCGCTTCGTTGCGGATCGGGGCGTGAGCGGGTTTGGGAGACCTATCATTACAGACTGAGGCATGCTGCGCACTCCCCTATTTTTTTCTTGGACACACGGGTTTTCGGTATCTAGCGTCTTGACGATTTATAAGTGTATTGTAATCATACCAGATATGAATAAATGAATTTTGACTTTGACTTTGATACAAAAAGAAAGCCTCAGACCGCATAATTTATCCCCAAATACTTGCAATCTGAGATATTCTTTGTTTTATCGCCCTTGGTTTAAAATTTACTATTTTTTTACAATGGAAATGTCAAATCAATGTCAATTAGCAAAGAATTTTTTTTTCGCATGACTGACGTCATTTAGTGTGTACGTCTGTTTATAGTTGACTGAATTTTAATTACATTAAAACGAATAAATTTTGAACTCTTCATTTTCAGGCTAATTTCGTAACTTCATAGTAAAATTATTTTGAAAATGAAGGTGTTCTTAAAAATAATCGTCTCAGTCTATATTTTCAGTTAAGATGCCTTAGTGGGGTTTCTAGATGACAATGAAATCTAACCGGTTACCAACAATTATTAACAAATAATAAATTATTATTACCTTTCTTATAGCGGCTAATGACTTGCAGCTGTGTACAGTCAACGCAACATCAGGGCAGCCAATACTATCTCAATTTTTTAATACATTTTGAACCATAAAACGGAAGGTGTTAGGTGCGAATTCTATTGAAATCGTTTCAAGGACGAGATCAAAATCGTGACCAATGTAATCGTCGGGTCACCGTTGGGTCATTTGTCTTCGGAACTGGAGTTCAAAACGCGACACACATAAGTCACAACGAAGGCTGACTTCGTGACCACGCCGCGTATTGACAAACATTAAATATTACTTATAAGAAAGTGTTGTAAGCTTTGCGCCTTAATTACCTTAATAGCTTATCTCGACGAGTCGAGTTCTATGGCGCAGTCTGCAATTTTGAAAACAAAGCAATTTGAACAAAGAATATGGTGGTTAGAAAATGTTCCAAATATTATATGGTCTTGATGCGGGAATCGAACCCGCGTCCACTGCAATCCGGGCAGGTCATTAGGCACCTGAAACCTAAACCCCTAAACCGCTCGGCCAACCAAGAGCGTCTTGGTTTTATTGCTGTGGATGCGGGTTCGATTCCTGCATCAAGACCATAATTTTTCGAACTTTTCCCAACCACCATATTCTATGTACTAATTTTTCTAACATATATTTAATGTTGAAATTAAAATCAAAATATTTTTTAAAGCAATTGCTGCGTCTGCAGTCACCATACGCACAAGGCCCGCTACATGGTAGGTTATAGTCACACATATATCAATATTGTTAATCTGTGGTTATAGTCTATTCTTCACTCTACGCCACTACGCTGTGCATTTACACAATCATCAATTAATTATAAAAGATAATTCCACATGCATCCATTATGATGCGACCGACTGGGACAAACCCTAATGAAATCGAGACAAGGCCAGGAGTATGGTGATGAATTATTATAGAATATAGCCACATAATTATTATTGTAATATTATTTTACAGAATTATCAATGTTGCACATCAACACTGTCTTAACCCTTATTCGCCTGTGGGAAAGGTTGGGGGGTGGTAACAATTACTGAAAGACCGTCACCACACGGCATTATTGTTAATTTTTTATAAATGTCTAGGCAACTTAAGGTTCTGTTAACCTGCCTAAATAAGACAATTTGTTTTTTGTTTATCGTCTTCACCCTACTTAAATATATGAAAAAGATTTCTTTGATTTATGGGTGTTCTATTACTCTAACGTCAGTTGGTCTCAAAGAGTGTTTTAATCCTCTACGGGAATGGGATCGATGGCCTTAAAAAAATCTCAATTCTGACGATTTATTCTGACGATTTTCTCGCTAACTGCCCTCGTAGCACGGGACGTGGACACATCTCTTTCGGGGGACAGAAAATCTTTTCCTCTTGCTTTAACTCCCACTAAGTCCCGAGACAAAACACTGTCAAGTGGTGGAGAGAGACTTGTCCACGTCCCCGTGCTAGGCCCGCTGTACATTTTATCTAAAATCTGTGAATGTCGATTGTCATCACTCAAAAAGTTGGGAAAGGTCTCCTAAGACGATTTTCGCGTGGCAGCAAGGGATATGGTAGCTGCCACAGAACAGTAAATCTGTTCTGTGGTAGCTGCCCTTAATGCCCCATCTCAACTTTCCTCCCTGTAAAGCACTACTAATATTGTGCTACAGCTTTGGTGCGATATTAACAAATGCTAAGGCCGACGTGTCATCAGAATATATAGCACTTATTTATTGGTCGGCACTTTTGATTTTGGGCCAAAATGAAGGATGTACTTTTAACAACTAATCTTAAATTGGACACGACGGTAGCCATGGTGTTTTTTCAGTTATTTAAGTCAGTTTCATACTTTTTTCAGTTTTATGTCAGTCACATATCTAGGGCGCCAGACGAACATGAAAAATATTCTTACCACCACACTTCCACCAACCAATGTCTTATCCCACGCAGCCGTCGCCGTCAGTCGTCGAAACGTCTGACCATACGTTGTCATTACAAACGCGATCTCGTTCACCTATCGGCGAGACAGCTGTTCGTCGAATCATTGATAAACAAGTGAGAGGTTCAGCATGACCGTGGCTTACTTCATTGACGGATGGTGTCCGACCCGCGACCCCCGAGCTAAATCAACTCGCAGACGCATTGTCATACAAATCGTTACCTGGTACACACGCCGCGAATCCGCACCATACCCGCTACCCACGCGTTCCATAAAAAAAGTTTAAAGTGCTTCTTACCATGTTCTAAAGAGCAATTTGTGTTGTACTTGTAACCAAGCCGAGAGTGTCTCAAGTAAGTATTTTACTACTAATGATTATAGTGTAAGTTTACACTCGCAAACTACTTAAGTGAGTGTTATCGGAAACATAATCTGAAGTAATGATCAAATAACTGACTGTGGGAGGTTTTTTGAACAGAATAAAACGATGCACTGATTAAGCGTTTGGTGTAAATTGCATGGTTTTATTACGTATTGCATACCTGTGTGAAATATAAAACAGTGAAACATGAAATGGAATTGTAAATTATTTAATCATCAGATCATTACATTTAAAAGTTATAAAAAATGTTACAAATGAAAATAGTGGAGATTATTTTGTTATCCATAAGACATGCATTAGACAATAAAATGCGGAATTCATGTCAACTATTTTTAATTGAAATAGAAATATCGCAAAATAAGTGTTAGATACTAATCTACACAAACATCGACGCGCAGCGTTATTTTCAATCGTTTTTTCAAGAGAACGGCCCGAGAAATGCTGAGTTTAAAATTTTATTACTTAAGCAAGTTACTTGATTAAAAATCAATCGTAAGAGTTCATAATTGTATTCTATAACTCTGGTGACACAATTGGCATTGTTATTTATTGTAGTGGCAAGTAAAGTTGCTTGACTTGTGTTTCATAAATTTTGATGGATAAAATATACGTGTTGGACATCTTCCAACCACAACAAGTATGTATATATTTATGTAAATCTATTATAGGTTAACTGTACACAAATAAAAATAGACCTACTCATGAAAGTTAATTTAATTGGCATACTCATTACATACATAAAATAAGACACATTGATACAATCTAATAATTGTATTATTTATTTTAGCCATATATTTCGTAGCTGATTATTTCTCAGATACCAGATATGAGAAATATCTGTGATTACCTACGTCGATTGCAAAGTTTGCTAAGATCTTTGGCACCTCAAATGAAAACAAAATCGTAACCAACGTAAGATTATTATTAGATAATACTTGTCAGAGTATATTTTGTATAAACAACAACCGTATAGGTCCCATCCAACGCATGTTATGGTGGGAATTGAAATGAACTCCTCGCATTTAATGTGTTAAGATCGAACTTAACAGGAGATGTTCCTTGTGATACACTGCCGCACTCAGAGACGTCAACTATCGTTAATGAGTACGTAATGTCAAAAAATGACAGTTCAAAACTAGTCACTATTCTTGCCGGGTCTATGGTGCAGATTTAAATGAAATTTTTTGACATTAAGTACTCATTAAAGTTGATTGACGTCTCTGAGTGCGGCAGATAGAGAATAATAGATACATAATCATCACGCCTATTTATAGAAAGAAATACATTTTTTTAATATAATTGACAGCAGGTTTGGTAGTATGGTAAAATCGCTGGATTGTCTGGCTCTCGTCCCAGAGGTCCCGGTTTCGGTTTCGTCCCCTGATAGGGGCAAATGTTTGCTGCACACATATATAAATTTTATACCTGCGGTTTGCTGTTAATTTGATTTTTATGTGCGCAATATAACGTAATATTTTAGTATGTTATTTACTCGTGAGATGTTGTTACGTGTTACTTGATGACACTGCTGCCATAAAAGATACCTACTTAGTAGTTACTTAACATTTTCATAACCTGTTGAAGATAGACGAGTGTATTACGTAGATAAATATTGAAACAATAACGCTATGTACAGTTGCCACCAAATACACCGTATTATCTGCGATGTTAAGAGGGTTGTGAAGTGCCGATACGCGAGTAGCCTACATATACCTACATTTCCTTATATTAATATTTGTATTCGATTTTAATTTTAACATTATATAAATGTTAGAAAAATTAGTACAAAGATTTTGGTGGTTAGAAAAAGAATTTCGAAAAATTATGATCTTGAGGCGGGAATAATTTTTCGAAATTCTTTTTCTAACCACCAAAATCTTTGTATTAATATTTGTCTTAAGCGATAACGTTTTCACTCCCTTAAAACTTAAAAAAAATTATTGAAAATATAAATTTTGGTGTTTTTAGATTCAGTACATCCTCATCTAAGTCTGTACGTTTTTCTTTATAAATAATTCAGTTCAGTTAAACTAAAAAAATATATAATGCTCGTGGAAGATTTTATGTCAAAAATAAAGATATTTCGATGCTGACAACTTTTATCATAAGTAAAATTTAGTAAAAATAAAAATGTACAAACCTAGTTTTATATTATATAATTACAACATTACCCAAAAGTTATTAATATAGAACTATGTTTAAGGAAAAATATTAGCGCTTTTTGCACTAAAATTTACAGGTTCACAATCCTTTAAGCTACACAACTTGAAACTTCGTTTCAAATGAAAAATACAGTTTAAAACTGCCTAAAAAGCCGGCACAATAGACACACGCTTTTGGCAGTATACTCATTTAGGGCCGCGTTTCCATATAAAATATAATCAATAGGTAAGTACATCAGTACGGATTAGATAAATTCATTATAAAATATACTACATAACTATATCCCAAGTGTAACATTTTTAGATATGTACAAAATAATTAATATAAAATAAAATATTCAAACAAAAACAAACCTTGAGTCAAATACAATTCGATGTTACCTACCTACAAGACGCTCGTCTTCTATGTGTTTGTTATGCATGTCATATTTTAAATTTGATTAGCTAACGCTGTCTCGGAAAATTAGTTAGGTAACTACTAACTTTATCTAGTATTAAGTGATACTTTTGCATTTTATCTTAGGCTTGTTAAACAATAGACATATAGACATATCGACCACCGGTTAAAGGGGAGAAATAATTCTTAATGAAGGTATTATGGTTCAAAGAAAATTGTGGTTAGAAAAAGTTCGAAAAATGATGCGAGAGTCGAATACGCGTCATCTCCAGTCCTCTCAAATCCCCTCCAAGCCTCAAGCACATCAGTGAACATTGTGAACCTGGAGGTCTACTCTGAAACTCCGAAAGATTAACTCATATCTATCTGTCTTTCTCACGCCACTGCGTGTTAAGATAAGAGCGACAAAGACGTAAAGACTCTATCGAAAGAAATAAACTTCTTGAGTAACGCCTTTTCATCATCCCCTTTTTAATAAATAATAAGAGACGGGTTGTGTAATAAATGAATAAAAAATGTGAATTTATCTAATACCTAGTTAATTATTATATTGTTTCAGGAATTAATGCATTTTCACTTTCATAACTAGGCGTAGAACTCATTATTTTTGCAAAATAATATGGATAAATACAGTAAGCAGCTCGAAAAACAGAGACGAATTCGCGGGCTTTTGTTTTTTTAGTTTGCAGCCAACACTCAATTTGCGTTCGATTTCTATGAATGATTTATGTAATGTTCTCTTATATTTGCACGAGCACTACACATTTGAAATAAAACAACTTTTACGGATTAGACTCGCGTATATTTAGATGTTTGGCATTATTATTTATTCCGACGTTTCGATCACTTTACAGCGGCCGTGGTCACGGGTGACTGACGGCCGCTGTAAAGTGATCGAAACGTCGGCCGTAAAAGTTGTTTTATTTCAAATGATTTATGTTTTAAATTCAAATCTCATTTCCGTCCGCTTAAAAGTTCCTATCGGAATAGAGTTATTTTGATCCAACTTAAAGAGGAACAAAGCGATACTTTTCGAATAGAAGGGATAAAAAACTTATTCCGTTTGCAAAATCTGTTTAACTAAATCACTGGCCAGTCTCTTTTCCTCACAACGTAATTATAATACACATTTGATGGAAAGAGACGATGGAGTATTTATGTTAAAACAGTGATTTAGATTAATTTGTTTTTTTTTGTAAGTAAAAGAGTTATCTTTTACTGTCATGTTGAGTTATAATTATCCATTTCGGACGTAATTAAACTCCGTTTCTATAACTTGCAAACGTATCAAATTAGATCAAGATATCGATTGTCGTATGACCCCACGGCCCTACTAAATCTAGTAGCCGCCTACAACATTTTAGGTAGGCGACTGCATTATAATATGTCAGTCTCAATTAAACCTCGACGCTGCTGACATGCTCGCCTTGAAAACTGGATACCAATAAATTTTTATTTAAGCACCACGTCGATACCTACTAGTTCCAATTAAGTAATCTTTATTAGCTAATAGTAAGGTTCAAAATACATTAAAAACTTTCGCCTCAATGTGCTGTAATTGTGCGACATTGACGAAATGGGTCATTTATATGGAAACTACGTCAGTAAATCAGAATAATAATACTATGTCATAATGCTCCCATTACATAATGAAACAGCAGTTAAATGTCCCTGTTCTGTGTATGTTCATGCCTAAACTATAGGTATAAATTTCTAAGCCGTGTGGTGACGGCAGAGTAGATTACAATTGTCACCACCCCAAATCTCTCCCGTGGGTATCGTACAAGGCGACTAAGGATAAAACAGTGATGAGGAATGGGCAGCAGCGTTTCTCTTATACTACCTAGCAATGTACTGCGACTTTTGTGCCCGATAAATGGCAATAGGCTCACCACCTATTACATGGGTTCTAATTTATTTGGCGAAAAGTGGGTGTTAATTCACCTCTGCCTAACCCTTCGGGGATACAGGCGTGAATTGTGTACTTTCTCTAACAACAATATTCTTTTAATCCACCCATCTCCGAAAGAGCGTTTTTGCTCATCGATATCTGAGTGCAAAAGGCGTTTTTATCCTCTAGAGGTTAAAGTTAATTTGAATTTAGAACATCGGTTTGTGAATTCAAAAATCATTATCCTATTTAATTCTACAATTTTAGAATCCTTCGCTAGCTCGGCCATCAAAACTGAGCACTCGGTTCAAAAGCAGCTTTGCACTCACGTATAACAAATAACTATTTTATTGCCAATTTCTAATCATCATCTTCCTACCTGTGTTAGTGTTAAAAAATACCATGTCAAGAGAACCGCTGACTGCATGGAGAGTGATTGGGATGACTACATTCCAATCAATTCTTTAAAAAAAAAACACTTTTACATGGAATTTCTAATAAAATGCCCTAATTATGTATGACTCAATGGTAAAGAGAGGAGCTCGCTAGCGCAGTGGCACAGCGCGCTTGGCCTGCGATTGCGTAAACTAAACAATTTCGCTAAAGCCGGTCATTGGATGGGTGACCAAAAATTTATTATCTCGAGTTCCTCCGTACTTCGGAAGGCACGTTAAGCCGTTGGTCCCGGCTGCATCTGCAGTCGTTAGTACCCACCAACCCGCACTGGGCCAGCGTGGTGGGTTATGGCCCATTCTCCCTATATTCTTCCATCCATAGGGAAGGCCCGTGCCCCAGCAGTGGGGACATTAAAGGGCTGGTGATGATGATGACGATGATGAATGGTAAAGATGGAATGCTGACAACGTCAATTATTTATAATAATTATTTAATTATTTCTGTGTCCAGAATGAACGAACAAGACTTAATGGTGGCACGTGCTTTGGCGGCGGAGTCTCGAGAACACTCTCCGAGTGGATCACCCGCACCACTTAGGAAAACTCATCTTACTAAAATTGCAGACAAGCTCAATACATTTAGGTGAGTCAGTAATCTGTCTAAGAATAAACTTGACCCCCATAATTTGCAATACGTTGGTGACTAGTGTGACTACAGAAATTATTTACGGTAAATAACATAATTTAGTTATAGGGGAAGCCGTGTGGTGACGGCAGAGGAGAATACAATTGTCACCACCCCAAATCTCTCCAGTGGCTGTCGTACAAGGCGACGATAAATCAGTGATGAGGAATGGGCAGTAGCGTTCCTCATAAACCATCTAGCTGTGTACCTACTGCGACTTTTGTGCCCGATAAATGACAATAGGCTGGCCACCTATTACATGGTGAAACGTGGGAGCTAGTTCACCTCTGCCTACCCCTTCGGGGATATAGGAGTGATTTATGTATGTATGTACATATGTTATAGGGGAAAGGGTTCCAAAGCGGGCATTCTGCCTGCGGGCAAGCAGTCAATAAGGTTGTTGGAAATAAGTATCTATCGGTTTCGAAAATGATATTTATACACGAGAGTAACCGCTTTGAGTAGAATATCCTTTTTGGGTCACCTTACCCTAAGTAATAAGGCTAAGTCCACTTGACCGCGCAGTATACTAGATGCGTTAAAATGTTTGACATCCTTATTTTAATGTATTAGTCAAATTAATGTAATAGTGAAATATACAGTGTGGAAAGAAAGCATGGGCCCTGGAAGGAAACTACCTTAAATCTTTAAAATAACTCAATTTGCTGAAAGGAAACATTGCTTTATTTTTAAAAAGAAACATAACTGCATTCACAGATTTCTCAAAAAGCTTAGCCGAACCGGGAATCGAACCAACTAAAAATAAAAATAAAATTAACACTCACCATTTTATTTTACTAATCGATGTAGTTGATGTTTACGATAAATTTTCTCTAAGAAACATAGGGTCTTAAAAAGAAAAAACATTATAAGATCTAACATTTATTTTACTATTTGATTTTTAATTTTAACATTATATAAATGTTAGAAAAATTAGTACAAAGATTTTAGTGGTTAAAAAGAATTTCGAAAAATTATGATCTTGAGGCGGGAATCGAACCCGCGTCCGCTGCTATCCGGGCAGGTGCCTGACCGCTCGGCCACCCAAGATACTAATTAACTTGCCGAAATTCTTCTAACCTTTACACTTCACGTTGTAAGCCAACGGGTACCCTCGCAATGTAGAAATAAATTTCAAACATTCCAAAGCAGATATTTTTACAAATACCGTGCGTTCGGTTAAGCTTGGGTTTGCTTTATAAACTATTTGATTTTTAATTTTAACATTATATAAATGTTAGAAAAATTAGTACAAAGATTTTAGTGGTTAAAAAGAATTTCGAAAAATTATGATCTTGAGGCGGGAATCGAACCCGCGTCCGCTGCTATGCGGTGCCTGACCGCTCGCGGTGCGAGCGGTCAGGCACCTGCCCGGATAGCTTTGCCTGAGAATAGAGAATAGCTTTCCCTGAGAATAGAAGAACTTATGTCGGAGAGTGTTTGGCGCGTTTCGTGGTGTCAGTCAGATTTATTTTCACTAATTCAAAAATTGTTACAGAGTGGATTTTGTGCAGTGAAAGTGGTGTTATTTTGATGCACAAGCATCCGTGTTGATGTGCAATTATGCAGAATCATTGAAAATAAGTCTTGTGATGGTGTTTGATGTTGTGGTGAAAACCACGTAAAAAGTGGTTTTGCTCACTTCATCAGTCACCATCATGAACTCTGTTACCATTCAATTCGCGCCAAGCACTCCCTAGATGCGTTAAAATGTGTGACACCCATATTTTAACGTAATATTCATTTCATTCATTATTTCATCCACTCATTATTTCATAAAACTACAGATAAAATATACACTAAAGACATGGCTGTATGGGCTAGACCCTTTGCCTTCCCTAAAATATAGGGAGAATTTACCAAAAAAAAAAAGAACTTATGGAGGTGTTTGGCGCGTTTCGTGGTGTCAGTCAGATTTGTTTTCGCTAATTCTAAAATTGTTACAGAGTGGATTTTGTGCAGTGAAAGTGGTGTTATTTTGATGCACAAGCATCCGTGTTGATGTGCAATTATGCAGAATCATCGAAAATAAGTCTCATGATGTGTTTGATGTTGTGGTGAAGATCGCTATAAAAAGTGGTTTTATCCATTTCATCAAGCACCATCATTAGCTCTGTTACCATTTAATTCGCGCCAAGCACTCCCTAGATGCGTTAAAATATGTGGCACCCATATTTTAACGTAAAATTCATTTCATTCATACTTTTCACCCACTCATTATTTCATAAGACTACAGATAAAACATACACTAAAGACTTGGCTGTATGGGCTAGACCCTTTGCCTTCCCTAAAATATAGGGAGAATTTAAAACTAAAAGAACTTAAGTCGGGTGTCAAGATGACATAATATGTCAGTCACAAAAGTCAAACATCTGTGTTTATTACAAAATAACCTACAAATATAAATAACTATAGAAATATTAATTAAAATTATTTAAAAATCTATGTGTGTTCACAAAAAAAGAACTTAAAAACATACCGTGCTGAGCGGAATCAATATGTGAATAAAGAATTGGACATTTGTTATTGAGAAATGGCGAGTAAAAGTAAAGTGAAATTACCAAGCACCAGCACAAGCAAAGAAATTACTGAAGAAGAAGAAAGGTAGGTTTGTTAGTCATTGTGAATTCATTTTATTAGCTAATACTCTAATGTTTGATGCATACTCTTAGTGAACTAACTTGAAAGTTCGGTATTCTGTTTTTTTTTATTTATTTTACTAGCATTAAAATATTGTTTTGGTTTGTTTTGCTAGATCTTATTTCAAAGAGAAATGCTCAAATAAAAATCGGGATCACATAATATTCTACGTTTATATTTATTAGATCGTTACCAACCCTAAATATAAAAAAAAAATATCAGTACTTACTTAAAAAAACCTTTATGTATATCAAATAAAATCCTCAATAAGAATGCACACCCTATAAAGTACATTTTACCATATTAATTTGTTGAATATTATACATTAACCCATCAGATTATATATTTATTCCTACATATCAAGCAGAGACCTTCCATGTTGTCATAATAATGTATGCATCTTTTAAAAAAACTAGATATTTATTTCATTTTTATTAGACATTTATGCCAAATACAACTACTCTTTTAGTAAAATCCTGTTGATAAATATTTTCTTACATTTATACCTATACTACCAAAAAATTATGGAAATTAGACATAAATATTTAGACAATCAGGATTCAAGTTATCATATTCATCACACAAACATTTGCCCCTTTTAGGATTCATATCCGGGAGCTCTTGACTAAAAAACCAGCTATGCATGGGAATTATTTTCTTTGACATGTGGCATATTACTGACATAAATTGTTAAGAATTTATAAGACTATGATGAAACCAAATTTAAAAATTATATACCTACAATGTTTACAGAATTTGCTCTACTTTCCAATTAAAATTCTTTTTTTTTTTTCCTTTTATAAGATGTGTTTCTTAAACGTTTTTGGCATATCATTTATATTATGTGTTGCACTAGAACTAATATATAAAGCTGCAAGAGTAGGCCATTTCAAATTTGGCTAGACAAGGTGAGAAACATGATAAAAGAAATGAATGATGCCCCTTTAGAGTCATCTATCAGACATACAACAAAGTTACATACTCCCACCAACATTCCTCTTTCATTCACTTAATCAACCCAACTCAAAAACAGAGAATCTGTCTTTCTGATGTCTAGTATGTATATGTTTTAAAATTATTGCTGTCTAGTATGAATACTAACACTAACCCCCAAATACAAAAAGGCTACTGTAATTTAAGTCCAAGTTAAGTTTTGTCAAAATTTTTGTTTTTCCATACAAATTCTGGCAGGCATTGTCCACTTAACTTTATAAGCAGTGCTCAAAATTTTTGTGGCGTTTCTGTATTCGGGGGTAAGTAGAAACACCCTGCCAACCAAAATATAACTACAAAAGTAAATATGTAATAATTTTAAGTTGAGTCCTGTGTACTGGAATATAGTGTTGGTTGATATAGATTATCTTCAATGTATTTTCACAGTGCAACTAATCTGCACTGGAGGAGTGTGGGGATTTATTACCCAGACTACCTAAATACTTCTAGCTATAGGAAAAAGACCTTCTTGGGCTTTAATATGCCCAAGCAGGCCTTCCAAGCCAGGGGTTAGTGATGATGGTGATGAGATGATGAACAGTCCAAAATCAAGACTGATAATAGTACTTAAATGTCTGGAAAACTACGAAATGTAATGTTCAATGTTCCTGTTGATTCGTTGTCAGCTGCAACTGCAGTCTTTAAATACTTTTCCACCCCAGTTGAAATATTGACTTTTGGATATAATTAAGAGATTAGATATTAAGATTAGAGATTAACTGCCGCACTCAGAGACGTCAAATAACGTTAATGAGGACTTAACGTCAAAAAATGACAATCCAAAACTAGTCGCTATTATTGCCGGGTCTATGGTCTAGATTTGAATGAAAATGTTTGACATTAAATACTCATTAAAGTTAATTGACGTCTCTGAGTGCGGCAGTAAGAGATAGATAGAGATTAATGAAAAGAGAGCAATACCATCAGGTTAGTGATGAAGCGGACAATGGCACGCATCCATGAACTAATAGCAACAAACTACATATATATTTGTCTATTTAGGACCTACACCACTTACTGCCGCACTCAGAGACGTAAAATAACGTTAATGAGTACCTAACGTCAAAAAATGACAATTCAAAACTAGTTGCTATTCTTGTCGGGTCTATGGTCTTGATTTGAATGAAAATTTTTGACATTAAATACTCATTAAAATTAATTGACGTCTCTGAGTGCGGCAGTTACTATCTTATACAAGTGGTTTACTTGTTTGTTTTAAAACGATCAAGTAAAAGTGACCGTTCAATAAAATCTACGATATATTAATTGGTTTGCTATACATTCGTAATATTAAAAACATCTGGCCATTCCTGGCGATCAAACCCTGAACTGCCCACGCTAGCTCTTGTGACACGGTTTCATTTACAACAAAATGTGAGACATGGCAACTAAACCGTTTCCATTATATTACGATGCCTTCCGCTTAAATGTTTTCGCTTAAAAATTACCCGTCTTCTTATGTTTACATAGAAGTACGTACCTAATAACGACAGAGCAGATTACGTGGGTGTCATACAAGGCGGCTAAAGGTCAATACAATGATGAGAAATTGGTAGCAGCAGATGGGAAATATGGCAATAGTCTTGCCCACTTTTACACGGGACCTAACCGAACTGCCTGCCTACCCATCGTCATTAACTAACTTTGATGTCCTCACTGCTGGTCCACAGGCCTTCCCTATGGGTGAAGCATATAGAGAGAATGGGGATAAACAGGCGTCATTTTTGTTATATCTATGCTATGTTTTTATGAATTACTTAAATCTATATAATTATGATATTATCAATTCGTAGTAAGATTATTTTTGTGAGTATTTAGTAAAAAAAGTATCGAATGACGTCCAACATTGGTCACACTCACACACTCACGTCAATGGAGCGCACGGCATGTTCAGTGTTGACTCACGCCCTGACTTCTTAGGAATGTAAGAGTATGTAACAATTTTAGGACGATGCCTTTAGAAGTTACTGGCATTCACGGACCACGCGTTCCAAACATTTTAACTGATACAAGCAACTACACATTAGATTAAGCACAAACCGTTTTACTGGGATCGATAGCACAGATATATCAATCGATAGTCATCAACTCATCAATACAAGCAGCACTCACTGCTCTGTTTTTTATCAATCGTATGTATTTATTCCAATGGTTTATTATCGGAGGCATTTTTTTTTAATTGAAAAAAAAAGCGGGATTTATACCACGTACCTTTGTTTTTTGGTTTCGGCACAGTTACATGCGCCATGGTCACGGAAGAACTTCTTCCGTGATCATGGCGCATGTAACTGTGCCCAAATATCGGATAAACCCAAAAACAAAGGTACGTGGTAGAAATCCCGTTTTCTTTCATTTTAAAAATGTTAGTGACCACGTTAGTTTAAAACAATACGGAGGCATATTGCCCTTTACTATATGTAATTATGTATGCACCACCTGTCAACTTCCTGAATGACAGTTACACCCTTTTGAGATAAAATTGCCGATAGGAGTGGTCATTTCAAAAGGTTTCCTGCTAAAATAAGTTTTAAGAATTTATTCTCATAAAGACATTACATTGTCACTTACATGAGAACTTAACTATGTAACAGGTTGAAAACAGTTCGTGGTCACAATAGCAAAACAAATTAAATGTGTCCCAGTTAGAAATCAAACATTAAAATCAAATCAAAGTTAAAAAATAGTTGTCTACACTCACCAAAGTTACTGCAGGAAAGCTTGTACCTCCATTATTGTGGTCTGTGACCATTGTTGCACGTCGTACGATTATTTTTGGCTACCGGTGTGTCGAAATTTCGAAACTGTGAATTATTTAATGTAAAAATTTAACTTTGGTACTTACGTACAATACCTACATACCTCCATAAATCACGTCTATTTTCATCCGAAGAGGTAGGTAGGCAGAGGTGAATTAACACCCTGATTTCGCCATTTAAGGTAGCTCCCTGTAATGGGGGCGAGCATATAAAAGAACAAGGTAGAATCACTCCTCCCGCTCACTTGTTTTTAGTTATTTTCCTATTCACAGTTGCTATTTACAGTAATGGTATATGTTTTTTTTTATATAATAGGTTTCCTTCCTCGTGTATAATAATTTGACCACAAGGACATACGAAGTTTGTCAAATAAGCCACCAATGAATCAAATCAATTTAAGAGTCTTCTTTATTTATTAGAACTTCAATCATAATTGTAACAGGAATATTTTTACAAAGATTTTAGTGGTTAGAAAAAGAATTTCGAAAAATTATGATCTTGAGGCGGGAATCGAACCCGCGTCCGCTGCTATCCGGGCAGGTGCCTGACCGCTCGGCCACCCAAGATACTAACCACTAAAATCTTTGTACTATTTTTTCTAATATTTATATAATGTTAAAATTAAAATCAAATAGGAATATTTTTCTTAGATTTCGTCATCATCATCACCAGCTCCTTAATGTCCCCACTGCTGGGGCCCAGGTCTTCCCTATAGATGGAAGAATATAGGGAGAATGGGCCATAAACCACTACGCTTTCTTAGATTTAATATTACTATTCTATAGACAAAAACATGATTCTTTTTCGCGTAAATTATCATCCACCAAGTCATGGCTTCGACCGAGTTCGACCTACATGGACTATAAATATTTATTTCGTCAATTGCTTATTGTGAAATTGTTAAATAAGTAGATACATTCTTAACTAATATTATAAAGCTGAAAATGTTGTTTGTTTGGTTGAAGATGAAGACGCTGATCTCTGGAACTACTGACTCAAATTGAATACTTATTATTTTTGTGTTGTATAGTCCATTTATCGAGGAAGACTATTATAATAACCGACATTAATGCGAGCGAAGCCGTGAGCGACCACTAATACTGTATATAATTTAAACACACCATCTTATGTTCTTTATTTTATCTTCTATGGATGACATATGTCGTAGGGTCACCACAAGTAGGTTTCACGTTTTTAGGCAATCGTTCTTATTATCAGCTTGTTTTTTTTATCTTTAAAAATATTAGACAAAAGGTTAATTTAAGTTGTCTAGATAAACGTTCATGGATAAATTTTGAGTAAGGAAAATAGGCAATTGGCTGTTCATAAAAGGGCTTTGCACACTTTTATGAACAGCCAAAGCGTGTCCAGAAAGGCTCGTATGGCTGTTCATAATGGAGTGCTGGTCCCGACACTAATGTATGGAAGTGAAAGTTGGGTATGGGAGAAGAAGCATGAAAGTAGAATAAATGCAGTAGAAATGAGAGCGTTGAGGAGCATGGCTGGGGTAAGGCTGAGCGATCGATTGTTTAACAGTGTGATAAGAGAAATGTGTGGTTTGAAAGAAGATGTAATGACAAGGATTGAGAAAGGGATGCTCGCATGGTTTGGTCACGTAGAAAGAATGGATGAAAGGAGACTGACAAAAAGGATATACATGGCGAAAGTGAATGGAGAAATGGGAAGGGGAAGGCCTAGGCGGATCTTTCATAATCAAATTGAAAGTCTATTAAATAAGGGCCAGGTCAAGGGTACCCGAAACCGACGGGCATGCATGAAAAGATGAATGAGATTGGATGAAGCGAAAGAAGTATGTAAGGATCGTAGCAAGTGGAAAGAAGTGATCTCTGCCTACCCCTGTGGGAGAAAGGCGTGATATATGTATGTATGTATGTATAAAATAGGCACATCATATTAGAAATTGTGATAACTTGTGGTGTGACAAAATTGTTGTTTTTCGATTCTTGAGTATATTTAATACATAGAAAACTTTAATCTTTTTCTTCTCATTCTGTGCCAAATTATTTGGATATGTTTATTATTATTTTGAGGTCAGAAAAATTTCAATTATTTATAATCCTAATGCGGAAATAATTTGTCATTGTATTATCATACTGCTCTAGAGGACATGGCTAGGTCTAACTCCAATATTTGGCAAAGGGGTGGTTTGCTCGACAGCTCGCATCCTTTGCGCTATTGTATAGGTCCATAAAATTTCCATAATCACTTCCTATGGGTAAAATAGTATGGTGAAAACTGTTTTCTGCTCAGCGTCACTCCTCTGCTTGATATAATAATAAATAGGTAAAGTAAGTCTACGAAATTGTAAACATGGACACAATCAATTTATTCAATAGATTAGTACGGATACATGTTATTTATTGTCCATGCTTTGTTGTTATTATAGCCACCATTATTATAATTGCTATCTAAATAGGACTGTAGATTTTTAGTTCTCAAGTCATGTCGTTCGTGTCTAGACATTTATCTGAGATAGGATCTTATGACATAGTTGTCTACTTTATCAGATATGAAATAAAGCCAGTTTCTATCGAACATCGACAATCAATCATTGCGAACTTTCTGAGCTCGAAACGAAATATAAAAATCTTTTAAATAAAAATTTTGAGATTCGGATTCGCCATAAATGCAACTATGCTGTTGACACCGAACCGAGTAACAGTTACTATACGAAAATATTGTAGGTACATAGTTCATAACGGTTTTATTACAAACAGTTTTTAAGACGAGTTTTGTTCAAGGAGTGTTTAAATCAGATGCTGGAACTGTCACATGGCACGCAAAAAAGTGACAACATTAAATTTAAACATTTCTTAACCATACTCGTCTTGAACTCTCGGCTGAAATGACGATGATGATGATGATGATGTTGATTACTGTTTAGTTGCTGTTTCTACGGATAGTCAAAATTATGCATTTATTCCAAGTTGGTTACAAAAAAGTCCATTTAATTACTTAAAATAATTAAGGCGCTGGAATGTTAAATGAAATGTTTCGAATATAAATTATAGCCTGCAATAAAAACCTACGCGATCGGCGACGGCGCACGCGACGTGCATAAATCGGTGGTCAATCAATCAATAAACGGTCATAAACTCCGTATAAAAAAAACAAATATAATCTATATGATGTATGTTTATATGATTTTACGCACTTTCGCTAACTATGTTAGGTTCTATGTAATTGGAGGCGAGACTAATGTGATTTATCGGGCACGTAAACCGCAGTATATTACTAATTTAATTCTTGATACATCTTTGTCAACCTCTTCAGAATTAAATGAAAAATTACTAATGTATGTGTCGTCGAATTCGGCGTTATAAAATCTTCCTTCGGTTTTTCATAAAACGCCGAAAAAAATTACAACACCTAATAAAACAGAGACAACATTTCACCCGACTACAGACGGACTAGACTTGAGCAAAAAATTGCTTCACGACCAATATGAATTAGCGCATGAACTAAAGTGGCATCGCCTAACGAACTATATGAATGGATGGCCCGAATGTGTGCCATGATGTGATCCGAATAATGGCCGATTCACACATATCAATCAGTGAAGCCACACAGTTCCGACGCCGCGCCGCCCGTATCGGCACCGGCACCGTATCAGTGCGAAATATTATTTCATACATTATTATACCTATCTCCACTTGTCAGTGTCAGTAATTATTTATATGTGTTAAGTTGTTACTAACAACTTCACAATTACTAAATTTTAACTAAATTTCAAGTGACTTACTGCCGCACTCAGAGTCGTTCATTAAATTAGTGTTAATGGGTATTTTACAAATTATCATTAAAACATCTAATTGACCGTTCCTCTCAGAGTCGAAAATAATTGATTGATTAGTTATGTGACAATTTTAAGTCAGGTTAGTGTAGTGCATCATAACGAAATGTGATAACCAGTGTTACCGGTAAGTGCGGCATTGCCACATGCAAAAAGCCTTTAAACAATATTATTATATACACTAGTTTTTATTACACAAAAGTATTGTTTTCCATTAGAACTAGTTACTAATAGTTATTTAGTATAATTTTAACGTAAAAATTCACAATAATAATTTGATTTAATCAAACTTGAACTGTAAATGCCAGGACTTTTTAGATTTGGCCACACCGGACCAAAAGTCATTTTCAAAAAGTAATGTCAACAAACAACAAATGCCCCAAATAATTCCATGTAATTAACAAACAAATACATATCAAAATCAAATCTATTTATTTTGTGATCAAATAGAAAAAGCCACTGCAAGTGGAGTCAGCCTGGGAAATCATTAACTGAATACAAAAGTCTGAGCGGCACACTCGATATTGGCGAAATCATTTAGGAAACGCCATAGAAAAAAGAATTCATTATAATAATTGATTAGTACTGTGATTGTCTTGGTAAGTATTGATGATTTCTTTGTTACATTCATGGGGTTCGATCGTTCCGGGAGTGGAATGACTGAGGAATTTAATTGTAATGCATATGTGCACAGTATTAGTATTTTCTTATATTTTTTTGTGCTTGGATAGAATTATCCTGTATTCCAAGGTGCATTATTAAAAAGTAACTAATATTTCTTTGCAATTTGCAGCGTGATACAATAACATTAAAAAGAGCATGGGACAATCTTAAGGCCATGACCTGTAAACCTACAGAGCGAGGGAGTTTAATAAAAACTGGAAGTGGTCCATAAAATCCACCACTGTCCCCACAGCAAGGAGATATCATAAGCAGTAGAGGAGGTAACATTTGTTTTCCACTGATTAACTGTTATGAAAGTGTAACAATTTATATAAATTATCTGTAACCTATCCTTATTAACTTTAAAATTATTATTCAGGCTGCACCTTCAATTATATGTGAAGTGCAGAATCCATTTGATAATAATGGTATTGTGCTGTCCATATAGACAATAATCAAAATAAAACAGTATAAAATATTTTGGACAGTGAGTTTGACCTAGACTTTGCTATGGGTACCTTTTATATTTCATAAGATTTTAATTAAAATGAGCACTTGTTTAAAAACTTGTTGATATGAATCAAGTTGTTTTTATGTTACTTTAAGGAAAATTTTAAAACTTGGTGCAACTGGCTATTAGTATATATAGTTCAATAATAACATGCAATTAGAAAAATGATTTAAATTAATGATATTATTCTTATCTTTTTTCAGATCATATAGATATAATTATTAGAAGAGGGGCATATTATCAAACAAATCTAAAGACTGACAATTACACACCAAGTCAAAAATAATTTTTTACCCGGAGAATCAATTTTAAAAGAAATGTGCTGCTGAAATAGAGAAGGAGTGGAGAAAAACTCTTTTGGAAATTCTCAAATTACAGTTCAAGGAATCAAAAAATAAATTGGAACTCAAAATAAAATATTTCTTTTATATCTACTAGTTTTATTCAAAAAAACAAAATAAACCCCAAGCAATGAAAATGAATTAGCAGAAAAATAAAGGGATTAGGCTTATAAAAGAATTTCATTATATTATTTTAATTTTACAATTATTAGTAATATTAATTGTGACATTGCTTGATTAAATTTTGCTTTATTCTGTTTGTGTCCTCATCTGTAGAAGGGAATTTTACAAAGTCTTTCATTGTTCTTGCTTGGATAGACACTTTGGTGACAATTTGTGATACTGACTGTTGACCTAATAATATTTATCCATATTCCATCACATTACCACCTAGTTTCTGAAATAAATATAAAGACAGTAATGACAGATATTAAATGTACATGCATACATACATAAATCATGCGTATATACCGAAAGGGCAGGCAAAGGTGAATTAAACACCCACTATTCGGCAAATAAGTTAGGTCCCGTGTAATACGTGGCGAGCCTATTGCCATCTATCGGGCACGTAAATCGCAGTATATTGCTAGGTTGTAGAGAATTGCTGCTGCCCATTATTACTCATCGCTGTTTACCTTCAGTTGTCTTGCACGACACCCACGGGAGAAATGGGTGTGGTCAGTGGTGACAATTATATTCTACTCTGCCCTCACCACACGGCTCATTGAATGTAATGTTATATTTAACTAACCTGAAAAAATCCAGTTGCTAAATACCGCAATGTTATTAACAGTATTACTTCAGGGGCAAATGGTTTCGGTGCTTTTTAAATCAGGTTCCAAACTTGGGGGTAAAGTATTTTTTACTGCCCGGAGTGTAAATCTGTACCTTGCATGAAATTCAAGCACATAGTGAAAGTATCAGAATAGTCGCGTAAATAGAATCTAGGCTGTGCTTGTCTGAACTTTCTTACGTTATCTGTAAGCTCCACAAAATCCACAACGTAATTTATTATAAATTATTATTGAAAATATCACTATGAATGCACTGAAATATAAATTACAACAAAAGATAACCCTACTTTTCGAATGTCAAATAAACGTCACATAAGACCTAAGTAAGGGTCACTCAAAATTTAAGTTTCATTAGCGTCACTATTGACCCATTATCTGACTCTGAGAGGGAATTTTATTTAATGTTTACTTAAATGTCATTTAATGATCATTAAATCGACTCTGAGTGCGGCAGTTAATGCATGTAAACAATGAATTAAGCAATAAGTTCCAAGTTTTTAAAATTTTAGTCACTTAAAATCAAGTTAAAGTTTAGTTTACAACTTGACTACTTAATACGTGTAAATCAGCCATAACGGCACCGGCAACCATGGAAGTAATCGTTGACATTGACAACGATATTTTTGTCGGATCACGGACAGATCACGGACCAGTGTTGCCGAACGTACGGCAATAGAGGATCGGACGGTAATCAGATTTAAATGTTAAATGTGCTTAGATAAAAGAAATATACTGTTTTACGATTATTTCTTCTTCTTCTTCTTTTATGAATGGCAACGTGCTATCGTACAGATAGCAATTTTGCCAGGAGCAGTCTTGTTGATGTTTTTTGATGGTAAAGCGCAAGAGTATCTAGTTTTACGATACAGATGATATAGGTACAGAGATTATTTGACAGAGTATGCGTAAATAGATTATCGAATAATAGTTCGATTACGATAAAAAATACGATTAACCACGGACACGTTTTCACTGAAGCTCCACTGACATGTGTTTTGAATTGAACCACTGACGGAACACTGTAGCACTGTTAGGTACTGAACTGTGCCGGTACTGTGCAGGAACTGTGGCGTCACCGATATGTGTGAATCGGCCTTAAATCGCTGGTGACCTGTGATATTGCGATAACGGCCCGCGGGCCGGCAGACCCAGACGCCTTTGTTTGCAATTCTCAAACGCTCGCCGGGGCGTCGCGGTTCGGACTCAGCGCGGTGGTCACCAGTACTTAGTAGTCAGCCGGCTGTCGGGCACTCAACATTCGCGCCGTCCCGCCACCACGCCGACCCCCCTTTTCCGCGTAACTCAATTCACAAACTGCATTTCGCCTCGCCGCGAACGCGCTCAGTCAGTCGCGTCAATTTCGCAATAAATTTCAAACAGTGCCCAAGAATTTAAAACAGTGTAACTACAAAACTGGAAGTTTGATACAATTTTGTGTTTGGACTAGTGTGATGTTTTGAATAGCTGCGCGCTACGATGCTGTCAATGGACTCATTGTGGTCTGCCTCGGAGGGAGAACTCAGCAAACTGAGGCTTTGCAAGAGTGCCGCGGAAAGGACAGAATACCGGCTGTCCAGGCGGAAGCTCTCCAAGAGCCTAATACCCCAAGGCCTGCTGCACGAGCTCCCAGAACAACCCAAGGTCCACAGGCGACGTAGATCGGGCACATGGCCGTAAGTGTACAGCCGTTTCCTAATCCCACAAGCCAACTTTATAATTCGCGCATTAGGACATGTGACTTCGAATGTTTCGTCAGTTTTGCATTAATCAACTTACTAGGTAAGCGTTCGTTGTTATGTGTGCTGTGGTAAACAGTAAACTCCAGAGAACATGTGTGTAATAGGTATACTGAACTTTACCTCAAACCGAGCCATAATAAAGTAGGTCGTGATAATAAACAGGCTTGTAATATTAACAAAATAATATGATATCCTCATGACAAAAGGATGTTATGCCCTGATTAGCACGTTAACTTAACTTGCTTCAGTGATTTTAGCCTTCCTAATGTATATAATAAAATGTTATTAAAATATAACTACGTTAGCAAGTAAGATACTAAAGTTTCTGAGAACTATAGAGCGGATATTGATACAAACGTGTCAGTAAATATATCCGTTACCACTACAAAGTATAAAACAAATTAATCTAGAAAGTTCACAGAGCAGTAAGTTTCTAAAGGATAAAAACCTGGAGAACATAAAAACTGACATATAAATTATTACTAGTACCATAAATTAATGAATGTTATAATGCGCAAATAGTTTTCTCAGATTGTCAAGAGCATAAATACCGCATCCCCTTTCAACGGTATGCCGTTAAAGTCTTTCCAGCCTCGGTAACATGATTAAGCGACTGGTATCCAGCTAGACTAGTTCCAACTTGCAAGCATGTCTTATAATCCATAATCAATAAACGATCTCTAATTGCAATCAGCATGAAATAATTATGCAGATTGCCCCCTCTTGAAGTGAAGACATAACGACATTAGAAAGGTCCGACTATGCTTATTTCTGTCTATTTAATTTTGTCTCAGGTTAAAGACACACTTAGTAACGAGTAAGTATTTGAGATGTGTAGTGACACAGAGATGCAGGATATTACTAATCATTTAACCTCATGTTAACTTTGCTAAATTACTGCCCATTTAACGTCAAGTTAACTTTGCTAAGGGGAACGCAGACCAAAGACTGTGCTGACGCCTTAAACGTATACGATCGAGTACAAATTAATTTCATCCTCATCATGTCTACCCACTAGAGACGTTAGGTCGAAATTTATATTCTATTGATGCAAGTAGCATCTATTTGGGTACTTATAGGGAAATAATTTTACACACCAGAGACATCAGTCTTAAGCCCACCATCTCTTACTAAAAATAATAAAAATTTGTGACATAATTGTCTTAAAATTGTTAACTATAGAATTCCTTTAAAATTATTGATGATAATTTTGGTTGATGGACCGATTGTTTGATTAGATGTTTTTTATGAAAGTTGTTAACTTTCAAATAAGTGTTTTTCAACTCCAAAACCGTGCGCTTGGAAAAGAAAGGCGTTCTGTAGTCCTATAGCATAACAACCAGATATTGTGTACCTAAGCACCGAAAACGTTAGGAGCAAGAAACTTGATAGTGGCTGGGATTACTAAAATTAAGTAATATTCGTAATCCCAGTCATTGAATAGGTGGCCAAATATCTCCGAACTTCAGAAGGCATGTTAAGCCGTATTCCTTCCTTTATTAACTTGAAAACTATCAATTAATGTCTGGTCGTTTTTTTAAACTCTTGGTATTTTATGCCAACGTTCCAATTTTTTTTAATGCACGGCAGGCTTTGTATGTTGAGTTATTTGTGGAGTATGGCTTGCAACTATTCGTGTCTTTCTTTAATGTAATTAGATTATTTTTTGTATGGTAACGATTGTAAAGAGTCCCTTTACCTCAGGTCTTTACTAAATACCTCCTGATTTTGTGATTTTTTTAATATATAAGGGAGATAATGAAAGAAATGTGGTTTTGTGGTTATATTTCTTATCTAATAACTATGCATATTCCATTATTAAGTTCATTATATTGTAAGTACTTACTTTTGCTGTGTTATTCTGAGATGTATTACGTAACACAGAAGCTATCATAAACAAATTGCCTACAATGTTGAAATTGTCATAACTCATTTGAAAGAGCATTGAAGAAAATGACATTCCTATGATAGTTTAAATAATACCATACATACGTTTGCGTAAACTAAGTAATGTTTAAGCAAGTTCTAGGGTGGGTGACCTAAGTGGAAGGCAAACCACTAACAACATCAGCATAAATAAGAGGGTTGGTGTCAGTGTCAGGCAGGCGGCCGGCTGTAGAATCAAAGACAAAAGCTTCAACAGAATGGGTTGGAATGTTGCCATTGCTATACATTCATTCCTCACTAGCATCTTTCCGGTGTGATAGATGATTTGAATCCAAAAGGATAGAACAGGGCAGAAAGATTATGATGATTTAATCGCTAATATGAAACGAACTCCTTAAATTGTAATACTCACGTAAACGTGAATGACTACATAATATAGTAACCAAATCGATTACCACTTGGAACAGTTTACGAAAATTTTATAATAGTGATGATAAAGGCACTATTAGAAACTGGCTGGTCATCAGTTCCGTTTTTATTTATATTTTACATGTTTTTGATAAGTTTTGTATTTTGACAATTATTGTTTTTGTGGCTTCATTTTATGCGACGGTCGGTGAAACTGTTTTTGAGCTACATATTATACTAGTGGTCGGCCGCGGCTTCCCTCTCGTTAATGTCGGTTATTATATACCATATTGCCTCGATAAAAGTTAAAATATCCAACACAAAAATAATCTTTCAATTTAAGTAGTTCCTTTAATTAGAGCGTTCAACAAACTCTTCAGCTTTGTAATATTAGTATAGTAGCGCCAGTGACTGAGAGATTGCGGAGTAATAGCACAGTATCTATTACCACAGTATAAGTAATAGGCTGGGATGGTTTGGTCATGCTATACGAAGGGATGAAAGCTATGTTGGCAGGAGAATGTTAGGTATGAACGTGGAAGGACTTCGAAGGAGAGGAAGACCAAAGAAAATATGGATGGATTGTGTAAATGAGGATATGATAGCGAGAGGAGTGGATGAGAAACTGGTGAAGGATAAAGAGGAGTGGAAGAAGAAAACATGTTATGCCGACCCCGCCTAGAGCGGGATACGGGCAGGAAGAAGAAGATTTCATATTGAACAAGTACGTGTTTCCATCATACAGTCCAGTCCGTCGCTAACAGTTCGTCCTTAAAGATTTCCGTCCAAGTACAAGCTAGCATCTTTTTGTGGGGTTTCATTGGTGGCAGCCTATTTCTCCATTAACACATTTGTGGTGACCCAGATGTCCTACGTAGCGCAACAGCAGCCTTCACGATTTCGCATAAGCTTGTAGTTTCATTCTGTACTATTTTCCATAGATCCGACAAGAAGTAGGTATGCTACTCCATTTGTAATTAGAACATATAAAGCTTGTGGATGGTCTTGACCGTTTACTTCTCTGCATTTAGTTGTGTGGCAACTTTGTATTTATTAAACACTTCCTCCAGAAACAACAGTATAACAAAAGCCAAACTTGGTTATGTAAATATTTACGATTTTACAGTTGCAGTTGCTAAGAATGCGATATGAGAGATGTAAGAGACTGTCTTCTAACAACTGATCATAACATCTTATGATTAACTAACTAAAATAATATATAAAATAATGCTATCTCCCTTGCCAATGTATTGTGACCGAAGTGAACATTTCGGTCGTCATTTTCGCAATTGGAAACTTCCAGAGAAACCCAGTTATTTAACGAGCTTGTGTCAAAGGGTTCTTAGAAACCGTTGCTGGTTAAGTATCAATCGACTTTCTCGCATAGAAATGCATAAGAAAACAGAGCAACTATAATGCCATATTAGTACACGACTAGTTTAGTCCATAACGCCAGTATAGCACGTGCAGATAGCTGGCACTGAACTAATTATATTGTATTACATACATACATCAATCACGCCTATTTATCTCCGAAGGGGAAGGCAGAGGTGAATTCACACCCAGGTTTCACTAGTTATTATCTAATGTCCTCAAACTGCCGCAATCAGAGACGTCAAATAACATTAATGAGTACTTAATGTCTAAAAATGGCAATTCAAAACTAGTCGCTATTCTTGCCGGGTCTATGGTCTAGATTTGAATGAAATTTTTTGACATTTAATACTCATTAAAGTTAATTGACGTCTCTGAGTGCGGCAGTTAGTCCCCTTGTACGACAACCGCGGGAGAGATAGGGTGTGACAATTGTATTCTGCGCTGCTGTCACTATACGGCAGTCTAACATTTTTAATTGCCAATGGCCAATACACACGGTTCTAAATACATATTCACTTATAGCACTTACTTCCGCACTCAAAGACGTCAAATATCGTTAATGAGTACTAAATGTCAAAAAACGACAATTCAAAACTAGTCGCTATTCTTGCTGAGTCTATGGTCTTGATTTGAATGATTTTTTTTGACATTAAGTACTCATTAAAGTTAATTGACGTCTCTGAGTGCGGCAGTTACTTTTCACGGCCAATGGCGATGCACATAATTTTAATATTATCTGCGAGATACCCTAAGAGCGTGGTGTCAGGACGACTTTAAAAAATGTCAAGCCTAATCAATTTCCCCGTTCTCTTGACATTGTACTTTCCATCACCTTTCATTAATTCATAAATCTAGTGATGACGACTCCATGATGTCTGACCGATATGATTGACCCCGCTATAGGTCATCTTCCCCTCCTAATGTTATCGCTGTTTCGAACGTGATGATTAGTGTTGCTTAGTACGCATTATTGATACGCATTAGTACTTGTACGTAATTGAACTAAAACAATTACGACTTTGTTGTGCGCATTGTGATTTTCTACGTTTTTACTTCCACCTTTTTGTTAATAAGAACAAGATGGGAGTTGGTTATTTAAGTGCCAATTAATACTTTATACATCTCTACTATTTTAAAGCGAAATTGCCGCAGTGGGATTAGTTTTAGAAGGACGATATTGCAACACATAACACCAAAAAATTTAAATAGCAAATTTAGTATTAGTTCATTATTTTTGAGTATTGCATTATCATAACTCCTTATTCTTTCTATATGTTGTCCAAGAACTTAAGTAATTAGTTTTAAATAGCGCTGTGCATAAATAATGTAATTGGGCGCAGACACGCTCGATGTTATCATAACTGTTTATTTTCCTGTATGAATGCTTTGTCTGTTGATTGTTATTGTGAAAAATAAAAATAGATTACTATCTCTGAGCTTCTAAAAAAGCAGCTTATAAACATTATTTCAAAATTAAGACACTGTTTGGTTTACACATATTATACGTTTATTATGTTAATATTTCCATTCTCTTAAGAACTAATACATACGTATTAGGTAATAGGCCTAAAATTCAACCTGTTCCTTAAAATTTTAAAGATGCACTCATTGTTTTACGTTGACCACCGTTTTCTATTTAAATAGCTAAATATTTAAGCTCACAGACAAGGTCTACGCGCTATTTTTTATTTGGAATCGTTTCCTCTATACATTTGAACAGGCGGGCGGGTATCCTAGCGTTTAAAATTGACGACGTTATTTAGGAAGTATTGCATGCAGCAACACAACACTTTTAGTACTTGTTCAAAACTCCTTGCTTTTTAGCTTCCTAGGCAAATAAAATTTACACGGAATACCACACTAATTATTTCATCGTCACCAGGCGCGCAGTGGGGACATCCCTGTATGGAAGATTATAGGGAGAATTCATTGGATATTTTTATGCTGCATATAAAGATGTAAGATTTTTTGTAGAATCGAAGCGAAATCGGATCAAAATATTTTTAATAAATAAATTATTTTGATTCCTGACATAATTTTTTCTGACTTTTTCTTTAGATAAGGGTTTATATTTAAAACTGAAAACTTTATAAAAACGACATTTCATTACAAGGCCCATCAATTAAAAAACAACGACGTAGGCATATATTATCCTCAAAGACTAGACCCGGTTGATATTTCCTCATCTCGGTGACATTTTTAAAATTCCCGCTGCTACCACAGTAGAGACGTACATATTCCCATTTTGTAGGTTCTGAGTTGGGATTTTCCGGTGTACAATCCCCGACACATAAGTTGACAAGGAGGTCGATGGCGCAGTGACTTGGTGCGATATTCGCTAAGGCCGGTCATAGGATGGGTGATCAAAAATGTATTATCTATCTCGAGTTTCTCCTTTACTGAAGGCGGTTTAAGTCGATAGTTCCCGCTGCATCTGAAGTCGTTAATAGCCACCTATCTGCACTGAGCCAGAACACATCACGGCTATGGTCCATTCTCCCCATATTCTTCCATCCATAGGGAAGTCATGTGCCCCAGGGACATTAAAAGCCTGGTGATGATTACTAATGCCGTGTGGTGACGGCAGAGTAGAATACAATTGCCACCACCCCAAATCTCTCCCGTGGGTGTCGTACAAGGCGACTTAAGGATAAATTAGCGATGAGGAATGGGCAGCAGCGTTCCTCTTATATCACCTAGCAATAGTACTGCGACTTTTGTGCCCGATAAATGGCAATAGGCTCGCTATCTATTACATGGGACCTAACATAATTGGCGAAACGTGGGTGCTAGTTCACCTCTGCCTACCCCTTCGGGGATATAGGCGTGATTTATGTAAGTATGTATGTATGTATGATGATTACTCGTGGCTGTCTTTACCCTTAGTCGTCTTATACGACATCTAGGTCTACTAGGTTCTCAATATGCTAATGTTACGGCCCTAGATCTTTTTACGACTTCTCTCTAGTCTGAGTTTCATTCAGGTCTCTGTGCGTCATTCCAGTCTAGTTACTAACGAGTTAAAAGTCTTAAATTAACATTACAGGCCGGTAAAAGACAACTTTCTAAATTTGGAACACCAGCAGTATCCACCAACATTTCATCTCAAATATTGTGAAAATAATTAAATACAATATAACGGCAAGTTAACTGACGTCCTGTAGGCCTATTTGTTAACTGTTTTTGGCAGTTGAAAGTGATGATCACCGAACTATTTACTTATTCATTACTGCAAAGATTTTGGGGTTAGAAAAAGAATTTCGAAAAATTATGATCTTGAGGCGGGCAGCGGACGCGGGTTCGATTCCCGCCTCAAGATCATAATTTTTCGAAATTCTTTTTCTAACCCCAAAATCTTTGTACTAATTTTTCTAACATTTATATAATGTTAAAATTAAAATCGAATATTCATTACTGTTTTCAAAGGACAAATTTCACAATAGCGTTATAGTAAAGTAGTAATGGATCAGTAAATATTATAGTTCAGTGATTATCACTCTCAAGTGACAAAAAAGTCAGCGAATAGGCCTACTGTAGATGAGTGGTATAAGCAGCCGCCCGGATTGCGGAGAATTCCCACTGCTGTCGACCTAGCACGGGACGTGGGCAGAATCTCTCTCCACCACTTGACAGTGTTTTGTCTCGGGATTTAGTGGGAGTTGGAGCGAGAGAAAAAATGTTTTCTTTTCCCCAAAGAGATTTTGGCCACGTCCCGTGCTAGGCCTACTGGAGATGCCTGCCGTAGAGAAACCCTCTCAGAGAGTGCTCGAATGCAAGGGTCGAGGATCATTCAGTTTTTTTACCTTCCCGAAAAATCCCGGCGGATGCTTTAAAGCGGTCGCGGACAACTTAGGTCCCTTAAAAAATCCCACTTCAGGACATTGAACTACTATTACTCAATGCTACAGGACAATAATTTGTGACATTTATTACCCCCAAAATACAGAAACGCTACTCAAATTTGGGACACTGCTTAAAAAGTTAAGTGGGCATTACGTCAATTTTGACAACATTTAAATGTTAAGCAAGACTCAAACTTTGATTAGCGTTTCTGTTTTCGGGGGTTTATGACCTCTTTTGTGTTATAATTTTTCTAACCTTAAATAGAAATAATACTTCAATATTAAACTTCTTAGTTTAGTTAATACGTTGATAAACAGTAAAAGTGAATTTATAAATTATGTTTCGTTCTGGCATCTGGCCTAAACTGACGTATGGCGTAGCTTATCGCGTTAATTATTGGAAACCTTTTGAATGCGACACGCACGTTTTCGATGTTTATGTAATTGCGACCTTAAATAATTAAACCATAATTTTACTTTATGATTTATTTGACCAGTTATCTAAAAAAACGACATCGATATTATCGGTGCAGCGTGTGTCCGATTTTAACCGAGATATAAGGTGAGAAAATTATATGATTACTCTGTCTCGTCAAATGTAGTTTTGCCCTTATCGTGGTATAAAAAATATAGTGGTATAAATTATGTGCTATAGTAGTATAAAATATAGCCTACGACCTATTGTCAGAGCTACCAAATATACACAAAAAATTTCATAACAATTGGTCAAGCCGTTTCGGAGGAGTTTTTTAACAAACACTGTGTCATGAGATTTTTAGGTATAAAGAATATTATGCTTGGATCCAAAATGTTCTATTTCCCTTCTATGCTGGCCTGGGAGCGAACAAATAACGTGGAATCGGCCAGCCCCGACTCATCCTATGGGTGTTGTAAAAGCCGACTAAGGGAGATCGCCCTGTGTAGACCAATTAGCACCTTGAGGCACCAGAATAGTGGAGGGCAAACCACCAACAACAGCATACCCAAAGAGGGTTGGTGTCAGGCAGGCGGCCGGCTGTAAAACCTAAGCCAAAAATTTGAGCAGCATGGATTGGAATGTTGTCATTCCAATCACTCTCTCCGTTTATCGGTCTCTCGACATGGTCCGTTCCGGCTCTTTTCTATACATTAATTCATCACTAGCACCTTTACAGTGTTGGATGATATGAATCAAAAGGGATTGAATGGCTTGATGACGTCTGGCCGATATGAATGGAGGAGGAAACATACTGCGCCGACCCCAGATAGACTGGGAACAGGGCACGGAGAAGAAGATCCAAAATGTTCTATTTTATAATATCTAATGTAATATATATTCTAATCTGAATTCACATTGTTAAGCCATTAAAGGAATTGTGCCATTGTACTCCAATGAATCAGGCGCCTAGAGGCTTTGTGGTCACGATAATGTGAGGACACCGACCAACTGGTCAACCGACGCCTGTGCAATAACTTCTATAGCGTAATTTAACCATGATACACCGTAACGCCAGTTAACGACTCCTTGATACCGTTCTATAGTGTTTACGGGGGCTTAGAAATTTAAAATAGGCTCAAGTTTAACTTTAATCACTGTAATTTCTATTCTACTGAGGTTCTACCATACATAAAAACAACATATATCCCCGAAGGGGCAGGCAGAGGCGAATCAATACCCACGTTTCCCCAATTATGTTAGGTCCCATGTAATTAGGTGTTATTATTAAATTATTAACATATTATTTAATTAGGTGGCGAGTCTATTGCCATTTATCGGGCATGAAAACCGCAGCACATTGCTAGGTATAAGAGGAACCCTGCTGTCCGTTCTTCATCACTATTTTAACCCTCAGTCGCCCTGTACGACACCCGCGGGAGAGATTTGGGGTGGTGACAATTGTATTCTGCTCTGCCGTCACCACACGGCCGCTAAGGTTCTGTAACCTACTAAATTATTTCTAGTAATCGCGTCGAATACAATGGGGGTTCAAGTCCTTTGTTTACGTCCTGGTTGCTATAGAGAACTTCACTCTATCGATGAATGTATGTTTTGACATACAAACTAACTTTGGTTAGCTAAGTGAATTGGAGGTTGTCATTAACTATAACAACTTGTACAGACTTGTAGGCTTATAAAAATATAAAGTTTGCCGTGTGACGGCAGAGGAGAATACCTATGTTTGATATGCCTTAATCAAACTTTTTTTTTTGGAAATAAGTATTTTTTTGGTGTTGCAAGTAATTTCTAACGAATTATCAAAATTAGCAGAAAAATATTGTCTTTTATGTTCTTAGCCATCTATCTAGTCCTAAGAGGTTGCCGGTGTGAACCCAATCTACATTTTATTGAGAAATATACAAGAAGCCTTTACCGACTCATCGGAACATTATTAATGTTTTTAACTTTTTATCCTTTTCGTTACAGTTTGTTAACAGCTGAGCTGTCAATGTTTTGATGTCCTTGCTGTAGTACACGGTGAAAGTTTTACGTCACCGCACTTATCACTGTTCGATGCGACACCGAACAGTGCTAAGTGCGACAAAGAAACGCGGCCGACTCGCCAATGTGCGCCTTAATTCCAAAGGCGCAAAATTGCCAATCGAAAATAATCATAAAGTGCACAACTTCACTTTCTGTGACATTTGAATCTGCGAGCCGCGGGCGGCACACTGAGAAAGTTTGTCGGTCAAAGGTCACGAGGCTGTGGTCCCTTTCACGGTTGCATTTGTGGCGGTCAGTCAGGGAGATAGTGCGAAATAGTCAACATTTCGTACATACATAATAGTACACTTATTACCAAGGGCGGTAAAAAAAACAAATATTAATATGCGACTTGATTAAGGCTTTACACCTGCTCCTCCTAATAAAATAATTCATCATCATCATCATTCGCCTGCCCTACTATGTTATCTGGGGTCGGCGCAGTTAGTTTTATCTTCCACAAATCCGGGTCGGATCCTAATTAAATAATTACGAAGCAATAAACTGTCCGCCAGAGTCCTTCGTCACTCTGATATAAAAAAATAGAGCGGCAGTCTATCACGCACCTGGCTGATAGTAAGTAGTAATTACTCTTCGATAGTGGAAAACGAAGCCACGCCCCGAACACTGAGACACCTCGTGAAATGATAACAATTATTAACGAACTATCAATTGCATGTCTCCCAGTCATGGTAAACCCGAGTGCATTGCGAGCGATATTATCAGGCAACTAAGTAATGTTCAAGGGAATGCTATCAAAATTGTATTTATTATACGCTCGTTCTGCGCCTTCGTCTCTGGTATAATAGAAAACATCCTTACAGATTGAAAGCATGGGAATGTGTTGCTTGCTACAGTATTTGAGTTTTGTTTTAGTATACATGTCTAAAGAAGTATCTCTTCAGAAGTAAGAAATTATATAAACGTGAATGAGGAGGTGACAGCTAATAGGAGCAAATTGGAAGAGAAAAATCATACTGCGCCAATCCCAAATGAAACGAGAGAAAGAATAGTGAAGGACAAAGATTTTAATGGTTAAAAAAAGAATTTCGAAAAATTATGATCTTGAGGCGGGAATCGAACCCGCGTCCGCTGCTATCAGGGCAGGTGCCTGACCGCTCGGCCACCCAAGACACTAATTAACTTGCCGAAATTATTCTAACCTTTACACTTCACGTTGTAAGCCAACGGGTACCCTCGCAATGTAGAAATAAATTTAAAACATTCCAAAGCAGATATTTTTACAAATACCGTGCGTTCGGTTAAGCTTGGGTTTGCTTTATAAACTATTCGATTTTAATTATAACATTGTATAAATGTTAGAAAAATTAGTACAAAGATTTTAATGGTTAAAAAAAGAATTTCGAAAAATTATGATCTTGAGGCGGGAATCGAACCCGCGTCCGCTGCTTTCCGGGCAGGTGCCTGACCGCTCGGCCACCCAAGACACTAATTAACTTGCCGAAATTCTTCTAACCTTAACACTTCACGTTGTAAGCCAACGGGTACCCTCGCAATGTAGAAATAAATTTCAAAAATTCCAAAGCAGATATTTTTACAAATACCGTGCGTTCGGTTAAGCTTGGGTTTGCTTTATAAACTATTCGATTTTAATTTTAACATTATATAAATGTTAGAAAAATTAGTACAAAGATTTTGGGGTTAGAAAAAGAATTTCGAAAAATTATGATCTTGAGGCGGGAATCGAACCCGCGTCCGTTGCTATCCGGGCAGGTGCCCGACCGCTCGGCCACCCAAGACACTAATTAATTTGCCGAAATTCTTCTAAACACTTCACGTTGTGTAAGCCAACGGGTACCCTCGCAATGTAGAAATAAATTTCAAACATTCCAAAGCAGATATTTTTACAAATACCGTGTGTTCGGTTAAGCTTGGGTTTGCTTTATAAACTATTCGATTTTAATTTTAACATTATATAAATGTTAGAAAAATTAGTACTAAGAAAAAAGAATTTCGAATTTTGGATTTGTATTGATTGAATTTTTTTGAAATTTGAAAATTTCGAATTTCTTTTTTTAACCATTAAAATCTTTGTACTAATTTTTCTAACATTTATATAATGTTAAAATTAAAATCGAATAGTTTATAAAGCAAACCCAAACTTAACCGAACGCACGGTATTTGTAAAAATATCTGTTTTGGAATGTTTTAAATTTATTTCTACATTGCGAGGGTACCCGTTGGCTTACAACGTGAAGTGTAAAGGTTAGAAGAATTTCGGCAAGTTAATTAGTGTCTTGGGTGGCCGAGCGGTCAAGCACCTGCCCGGATAGCAACGAACGCGGGTTCGATTCCCGCCTCAAGATCATAATTTTTCGAAATTCTTTTTAACAATTAAAATCTTTGTACTAATTTTTCTAACATTTATATAATGTTAAAATTAAAATCGAATAGTTTATAAAGCAAACCCAAGCTTAACCGAACGCACGGTATTTATAAAAATATCTGCTTTAGAATGTTTGAAATTTATTTCTACATTGCGAGGGTACCCGGTGGCTTACAACGTGAAGTGTAAAGGTAAGAAGAATTTCGGCAAGTTAATTAGTGTCTTGGGTGGCCGAGCGGTCAGGCACCTGCCCGGATAGCAGCGGACGCGGGTTCGATTCCCGCCTCAAGATCATAATTTTTCGAAATTCTTTTTTTAAACATTAAAATCTTTGTACAAATTTTTCTAACATTTATATAATGTTAAAATTAAAATCGAATAATAGTGAAGGAGTAACTATCTCCACCTTGCAGAAATTTCTTACGCTCCACCCAATTTTTTTTGGGATTGGCGGGATTTCTGATAAAGAACGCTATTATGCGCGGTTTACTAGCTACTGCGCGAGAAATTTTAGTTGATATGACAAGTTCAGATCCAGAAAATTTCCCTAAATAGTCACTTACAGCAAGCACGGAATGTGTAAAAGGTTGAAAAGTGTATAAGATTAAACTGTGTCCTCATGTCTCTCGCGAACTCGCTGATGAAGTAATACGTTGTGGGGGCAGGAACTGAACTGTCACTTCAGCTAGATCGGTCAGTGTTACTGAACCAGTTGCGATTGCCCTTATAGGCTTCATCCATCAAGTATAAGAGAAACTGTCGCGTTTGCAATTAAAATCTCCCATGTACATTATCTGTGGCTTGGTACAAAACCAACCTAACATTGTATCAACTTTCCTAAAAAATAATTAGGTGGTTTTAGCTCGATGAGTTTATAAATAAACAACCAGACGTGCAGACCTTTGCCGAATAAGAATGATATCGTAATTTTTATGAAGTGCATCAATTTCGCTACTGAAGCGCGTGTTGTAAAGATAAACAAGTACGATAAAGATTGCAAGCAGCAGACTTTTTGGGTTCAATCTTATCACAGATACCATCGACGTGATCCGCTTTCAGTCCTCGATGCAAATTGTATGTAACGTAAAGGACTAAAAAAAGACAAACAAAAGATGCTTAAGCAGATACTGATTTACATTAATAATTTAATAGACCAACAGAAGACGGTAAAGGATTATTAACCTCCTGGAAAAGGTTAGATTAATTAATACATATGGTGATCAGTTACAGTCTTTGTTTTGGAGTAATGAAGTTTTATAATATGCAATATGAAATGTTTATGGAGAAAGTATATTTATCTTGTAAGTTGTTGTTTTATAATAATATGGAATGTTTATGGAGTATATTTATCTTCTTAGTAAGTATTCATTACACAAATTCTTATATTTCCCATTCGACCTAGTTGACAGGGTGTGGACGTATGACGAGCTAGATGAATTATCGAATTCGGAACTAGATATATTTTCTAGTTTAGATATGACTAGGAAGGTACTCTGTCCACAGGCCGAAGGTCCGAGAAGCGGGCGAAGGCTGCCGATGTCGGTGCCGATGTTGAAATCGCGATGCGTTATGTCGGTCAATGCTGTCGGGTTGACACCTAACGCCACACACCGGCGCGGCGCCGGCCGGCACGGTGCGCCTTTACGATAATCGCCTTCCGCACGCGTTACAAAATTTTAACTCGATCTTCTGAAAAAATCTCCCGATCTGACCAGCTTCTGAACTCATAAATGCTCGCAGTCCTTCGTTAAACAGTGTTAGGCTCGAGTTCACAAAAACGTAAAACAAGTGATTTAAAAATAACCGCCAGTTTAAAAAAAAACAAATAATATTCGCCTGTTTATGTGTTGATGAACTCTAGCCTTAGTTTTCTAATTTCAATAGTCAGACGAAGAGACCACTATTATACTGTAATTTTCCCCAATAGCTTCAATTTAAACTTCCTTCATTTGTGACTGTGTACAGTAACGAGAACAAATATGTATACAATTATGTTAATAGCGTAAAATATATGGTTTCCATTCTACTGCCAAGAGATTTTAGCACCAATAAACTGACCATTCCAGCACTCCTGGAGCATAGGCCCATCCTACAGGCATACAGAAACGTAAAACCAGAACTAACTAAAGACCACCCAGACACATGCCTTGCGATACTTTCGCCATTTCCATAATCGACTTCAGTAATAGTTGTTTCATCATCGCCAGCCCTTAAATGTTGCTGGAGCACACGACTTCCTTGTGAATGGAAGTATATAGGAAGAAACCACGCGGGCCCAGTGTGGATTGGTTGCTTAACGTTCGAAATCAAAACGTCCAACATCACGTCCGATCAGACATTCTAATAATAGTAGTTTATTCTAAATTGGACTCGGTGTCAAGTTGTGGCGAAATTCGTATGCAGAAACTGGCGCCAGTCAGCCAGTTGGTATATGTTTACGCACTGACTGCACTCTCAGGTTCCGTGAAAGGCGTTTTATGTGCAAATTTTGGACGGAATATTTTCACTTGCGCAATAACCACACAGCCGTTCTTGAAAACGTTGACCTTGACTAATCTTAAGTTAATTGATCAACGAAACCCTTACAAGTGTCAGGTCGATAACAGTTCAATTTCTCATATTTTTATATCCATCTATATTAGTGTCTTCTATCTATTCGCCCACTATAATATTTTCTTAAGTTACCATAAATACTATGTTTTGGTGATCTGGTTCCCACGGTCGCCTGTAACGTATATTACCCCAGCCAGACTCTTAATTTTCAGGATAAACCACTAGGTGGTTTCTTCAAAAATTTAAAAAAAAGTTATTAGTGGTTGTAGACATCGTAGAAGTTGAAAATGCAGAGATGAATATACAACAACGATTATCTGCAAAATAAACAATCCTGAGGTAATAAAATAAAAAAGCTCATCGGTTTTGCTTTCTAAATAACTTAAATCGCTGGATAGTTGAATCTCAATTTCGTTGTCATAACTTAGAGTTACTGTAGTAGTAACAAACAAAATAGCTTCATTGACCATAATTGTTTTGAAGTTGGTGTTAAGAATCTGTTGTATTTCTGCAACTAAAACCAATCAAAATTTATTGGCATAAAGTTCATAGCTAATTTGAACAGTTTCGAAAATTTTCGTACCCACTAGACTTCGTTTTATTTAATAATGGGGTTTTTGTGACCGATATTCTTATCGTGATATTACTTTTCGTCGGTTTGGTTAGGTTAGTATGGTGTTCAGTTAAAATACAAGCATAAGGCTATATTTAATATGTATCTCATTCTGCATGCGATAACTTTCGCCATTCTATTCGCTAATTTAAGTCAGTCCTGATTTCTGTTCTCCCAGTGTAGCCCGAATAAAAGAATATTGATTGGATGGAATAATTACAGAAAATATTAAAAAGTAGGCTAAATAATTTTGAGAACAAAGCAACTGCTTGAGGTTGTAAAGTTACCGTTTAAATATAAATTGGGCTTCTCCAAATTATTTCCATAAACTGACGTGACTTCCTTCATTAGTAATTTAAATGCTAACCCCACACACCAGAGGTTACATCGACAAATTTCCCTTTGACCTCCGGCAGCCGTTGTTTGGAATAAATTTAGAAAACTCGCAGTTTCAAAAGTAACGTATTGCGTTGATAATAAATATCGGTCATGTTCGGCACGTCAGATAATCTTATACATTGCGCATCAAGGTCAGGACTGTCACCGTGACTGGGAGGGACGGAGGCTTGCGCGCGCGCACTCACTCAGTCACTCGCGCGTCTCCCGCGCATCTGAATACCCCTCAAACACTAGCACCAAATTTCGTAATGTTCAACAACATTACCTTCATCGTAAACATAAATATGTGAATGTTATAGAACGCGTAGTTCTGGCGACCTTTGGTGCTCTCTCATATCACAGTGATCGTTAGTTAATAAAAATGTTTTGTGTAGTGTAAGTTTTTTCTAATCTAATAATAATGATGCTGCGAAGGCAGTTTTCGTGCGAATCCGGGAAGACGGAGCTGGTCAGGGCCAAGGAAGAGTATCTTGACATGCGGAGGTATCATTATTTTTACCGTTAAATTTTGAAAGTTATGTTTACTAATGTTATTTTTCAGGTTCATAAAAATCTTGTGTATAACATTGAATCTTTTAGGCATCATTAGATCACTGCGAATAAAAAACAATGCTCATCTATTGTTTAGAAGCTTTGTATTGTTTACGATACACTTAACTAATAAATATATTCAAAGTTCTATTTACTCGTATACATCCAACCGTACCTATAGAAGATTACAAGTGTAAACACTGGTACACCTACATACTATTCGTATCGACTATAATTACTTCAGAAATAATCATAGCGTCATGTCAGGTGGATTGATGAGGATGATTATTGTAGGTAGACCTAGTTCCTAGAAATCTGAAATTAGACGTCTAGAGAATAATCACTGGTTTTAGGCTATTTATATATATTTTATTTTGTTTATAATATTAGTAGATGCACAATAAACACCATCAATTATTGATGATGGTCTTGAAAACGACATATGTTTTGCTATATCAAAATTTAAATCCTGGAAAATTAAGTCCCATTTGATTCGTGTTCCAGGCCATGATTTTTTGAATTTTGTCTGACCTCTTTTTCTTTCTAATAATCTTGTACTGCTTTATGCTTCGCAAGACTTGCTTAAGGATAGAATGAGTATCTAACCAAACGTGAAGGTAATAATGCACCGAAGCATTGCATCCTTCCAGAAGGTCTTTACCAAAAAATCTATTTTCGTACCACCTGCTCAAAAATGTCATCGCAATAACATCTTTATTGTTATTGAGATCACAACATTCCAATCCATACTACTATTTTTTCGCTCCTAGGTCAGCATATCTCTAGTAAGTGTTGTCCATAAAGCAATATAGTATTAGAAATAGGGTAAAACCTAATGATAAAAGACTATATGGTCAATGAAGAACCTTTAGAATAGTTCAGAAACCACGAGTAGGTATTCCGTTTCTTCTATGTCTATTGTCTTTCGCTTAGGTGGCATCTCGGCCATTACTCAACTCGGCCACAAATTAGACTATTTTTTGTGGACTTTTTGAATACTTTACCAATTAATTTTAATACACCTAGTTTTATCACGCTAAGTGCCTGTTTCACAATCGATAAGTAAGTCCTAAGTAGCTTACTTCGCAGACCATTTGACAGTTGTAAAATGGAATATATGTCAATTGAACTGCATAGTAAGCTACTTCGAAGTTACTTCTCGATTGTGAAACAGGCCCTAAGCATTATTAAATATTGGTTGGGATAAAATTATTATTACTTATAGTTACTTCTCTTTTAACTAGTTTCAGTGTTTATTTTGATAACTTTTACAAGTGACGGATTATATCTAATCTTGGCATTCTATTGATTTGATTAGGCAATCTTGTTTCTTTAAGATCTTCTCTGACCAATTATTCAAAATCAAACCACAAATAGTCATTTGTTACAAATCGGTCTTTTTTGGGGCATCTTCCTTTATATCTTCCGTCCTTTGTATCGTGTTCTTCATAATAATGGCGACAACTATTACTATAGTTGCCGTAATAAGAAGTAGGTATATTTATTGCCTTTATTTAGTCGACAACTTACAAATTCACGTGAAATATTGTCTCACGATTCGCTTATAGTGCGCAAAGGCTTTACACTACAATTACAATGGGTGTTTCCAACAACGCCGAAAGTGGTCATAATTATATAAACACTACACTGAAATACGCTAACAGATAATAAACGTTGACGAATTTCGATGTTTGTTTGCGAAAACAACTTAATCCGTTAGCTACTTAAGTCGAAAAAACCTGCTGGGTACATCTTTTTGCTCATTAGCAACCGGCGAGGTCGTCAGGGTTAATATCAGGTTCTTGTATAGTAATCGTATTGTAATTTAATTGGTGCTTAGGTTGATTTTTGCCGTATCTTACTTAACTTACTTGGTTTTTAACTATGTTTATGACATTTTTCTGGCATCTTGTAACGCACCAATCCGGCTAATTACCAATTAAAATGAATGAATATAAACTATGGATAAAAGGAAACTGTCACTAAAATCTAAAACCTCAATATTAGTTTTGATACTATATTGTTAAGTGGTATAAGAGATACGGTGCTGCCCATTACTGGTCGGTGTCTTACTTAACCTAAGTCGCCATGTACGACATCCGCGGGAGAGATTGGGGGTGGTGACTATTGTCAGAATACACTGCCGTCACCGCACGGTTTTAATCTGCATGCAATGAAATGAAAATAGCCCATTGTATTTAAAGAGGTTGTTGATAAATCAGCCTGTATATTAATCAGCGAATAATCATGACGAATCAGTAATTCAAAACACCGGTTAATAGGACAGTCTTGTGTTGTTCGGGTCACACGATCGGACGGGCGTGTTGCTATTGTCATGGGGACAAGTTACGGAAAGTGCTGTTCAGGTAAACAGTGTTTTTTTATTTGTTAGGCACACTGACTTCTGCTTCCATGCTGGCCTGGGAGCGAAAAAATAACGGAGAATTGGCCAGTTCCGACTCATCCCATGGGTGTCGAAAAAGTCGACTAAGGAGATTGCCCGGTGTAGACCTAAGCATGACCAGAGAGACGGACACATACTGCGCCGACCCCAGATAGACTGGGATCAGGGCATGGAGAAGAAGAAGATTAATGTTAGATAAAATGTTACAAACAAAATAAAATCAGAAAAATTTCCGCATCAGACCAGATAATTTTACGATTCTTTTCTGACTTTATTTTTATTGTAATATATAAAACATATAAATATTGGTACTATAGCGTGGGAAGATACAATGAGGCATCTACATGGATTAAAGCTCCTTAAAGAGAACAAAACAATCGGGACTTACGGAAATTTTAATATAGATATGACCCGCGACTAATCCGACAAAATTAAATGTTAAATAACGTCTCGATTCGTTTATCACCTCAAATACGTTTTCCTGTTCCTGGTACAAATTTGCCTACCGATCTCAAAACCGCAATTCACGTTGAATATCTTGAAGAAGTAAGGCGGTTTGGTAAATAACCAATGGGGAAATATTTGTTTTGGCGAACACGCCTGAAGTGTTGACTAGATTTCGTAGCGCAATTCTTTTGTCAATCAGAAGGTAGTTTGTTGAAATAAGTTGGAGGCTGAATTCATTAGGCCGTTAAATACAATATCAAAAAAGAAAAAAAAGATTTCGTCGACAAAATCGCAAGCTTCGTTCTGGACTGTCGCTAGTTGTTCGTTGCCGCACCACGCTCGCTACGCTCGCTCGTGCCGTACCATATTTGGGCACCACAACTCACCTAACCTAAACCTAAGGTTTTCATATACAAATATCTATCCAGAAAGAATTTAAGTCCGATAAACTATTGACCGATTTTTTCATAATTGTGTCTATGATACATATTTCGCTTCTTAAATACTAAAGAGACAAAACTCAAAAACTAATAAATAGTTTTTTTTTCCAAAGTAAGTTAACGTATAAAAATAAAATCTACTTATGTATAATATGTCATAAATTTAGAATACACAATAAATTGTATTGTGCTTAATGAGTGATTTAGTTTAAGCTTAACAAGCGATTGCAAAGAAAAAAGGGATCAGAAATATCTCGAAATATGTCCGCATCAGTTTATGATATCTTTTTGTTTCTAATACTTTTCGTAACATTAATTATAATGTGGTGACGGCAGAGCGGAATACAATTGTCATCACCCCCATCTCTCCCGTGGGTGTCGTACAAGGTGACTAAGGGTAAAGAGAAGAGGTAATGGGCAGCAGCATTTCTCGTAGACCACCTAGCAATATACTGCGATTTACGTGCCCGATATTTGGCGAAACGTAGGTGTTATTTCACCTCTGCCTACCACTTCGGAGATATAGGCGTGATTTATGTTTGTATATATAATATTCAAATAATAAATAACCAATTGGCAGACTCCTAAATTTTCTCCTCCCGATACCGTATTTCACTTAACCGTTTATTTCAAAGAATATATGTTTGTTTACAGGAGGACAAGATCCCTGAACGCGCCATCTCCCATACAACAGTTTGGACCATGCGGCAGAATAATGAAAAACTCGGCTATGGTCATGTAAGTATTTATTAATTATTATATACAGCCACATAATAATAATTACATAATTATAAACCATAGTAAAAACTCCTATTTAGAAGTATCTAATATGGAACACTATAACGACGTACATAGCTCTTACAATCGAATGAGTTTAAGACACTATTTAATATAAGTGGGAAGGTGGCCCAGAACGGAACCGCCAAAAGAGGCCACTCGTCTGTAAAATTATTTCCATACACCCAAAGGAAGTTAATTTTCAAATCTCAGAATATCAGATCTAGGAAGCTGACAAAGAGACCTTTAGACTAGCACTTAAGATTTTTTTGCCATTTAGGAAAAAAGGCCTTTGCTTAATTTTAAATAATTGTTTAGTGACCTTGGCTATGAGAGGAGCTTAACAGCGCTGTCGCTAGAGCGTCCGGCAATGTTGGTTAATGCTAATCATTCGTTAAGTGACTAAATAATCTAAGTTCTTCCGTGCTATGGAATCGTTAAAACCCACCAATTCGCACTAAGCCAGGGTGATTATTACGGTCATTGCTATGTATCCATAGGGAAGGTCTGTGCTCCAGCCAGCAGTGGAGGCCATATTAGAAGGCCGGTGGTTTAGATTACCTTTGTAATGAAAGATTTCGATAACATCCGAAATTGTGACTATATTATAGAGACAAGACGATAACTCTTAGCATTCCATGGCAGCGCCTGGGACTTGTGACCTAACAGCCGCACTCAGAGACGTCAAATAACGTTTATGAGCACTAAACGTCAAAAAATAACAATTCAAAACTAGTCGCTATTCTTACCGGGTCTATGGTCTAGATTTGAATGAAAATTTTTGACATTAAATACTCGTTAAGGTTAATTAACGTCTCTGAGTGCGGCAGTAAGTGTAGGTTTAAGGGGCCCCTTGACAACAAGTCAACACTCACCTTCGCCACCCCGACTGCTCTATTTTCCCAGCCATATTTGGGATGATTCTGCCTTTGACACATGTTCCAGTGTAGAACTTACGTAAGTTCTAGACAAGCCAAGGTCTTTTAGGGCCTGGTTCACAATCGACGGGTAAGTTCTGAGTAGCTTACTTGGCAGATCATTTGACTGTTGTAATGTGAAATTTATGGCAATTAAATTTCCAAGTAAGCTATTCAGAACTTAACCCGTTGAATTTGAAACAGGCCGTTTTAATAATGTTATACCCTCGCTCCCACCTCTACAGCATAGAAACCAACAATGCTAGGTGGTATAAGAGGAACGCTGCTGCCCATTCCTCATCACTGATTTATGCTTAGTCGCCTTGTACGACACCCACGGGAGAGATTTGGGGTGGTGACAACTGTATTCTTCTCTGCCGTCACCACACGGCTTTTGTTAATTGGTTTCTTAAATCAAAAAATATTTATTATTGGTTGCTCGTGGATTGTTTACAGGCAGATCCAAGACCCGGCGTCGCAGCGGCTGACGTGGTACAAGCCCCCGCTGACGGTGCTGGTCATCAAGAAGGTGCACGATGCCACCATACTGGCTCCGTTCGTCCAGCTCGTACACTGGCTGGTCCACGTGAGTATTATTTACGACTATACCATACTATAGTCCGACAAGTTCGTGCGTATGCACGTTTTGGGCTAATTTCCCCTACCCCAGTCGCACGACGCAGCGCCACTCTTGAATTATGAAACGCTGACGCAAGTACTTTCCGATGGCGGTCCATACAATGACCTTTTGCAATATTAATTAACCACGAATGCAACGCTTTCGACCGATTAATTAACATGCACGTAAGTTATTAGTGTTACATAATGGCGCCCAAACTGGTGCATGCACTGCTCTGAGCTACTGTTATATGAATTACCTACTAAATTACACAAACAAACATACAAAAATCACTTCTAATTATCCCGGAAGGAATGGGAGTAATGTTAGGTCACGTGTAATAGAACCTATTGCCATGTATCGGGCACGTAAATGTACTAGTATCGATGACAAAATGTACATACATACATAAATCACGCCTATATCCCCGAAGGGGTAGGCAGACGTGGATTAACACCCACTTTTCGCCAAATAAGTTAGGTCCCATGTAATAGGTGGCGAGCCTATTGCCATATATCTGGCACAAAAGTCGCAGTACATTGCTAGGTATAAGAGAAACGCTGCTGCCCATTTCTCATCACTATTTTATCCTTAGTCGCCTTGTACGGCACCCACAGAAGAGCTTTGGGTCGGTGACAATTGTATTCTACTCTGACGTCACCACACGACATAATGTACTGTTAAAAAGGTGCCAGGTCAAGAGTAGATATTCGAAAGGCATGCATGAAGAGATTAATGAGATTTGATGACGCGTAAGAAATTGGTAAGCATCGTTAGAAGTTGAAAGAAGTGATCTTTGCATTCCACTGTGGGAGAAAGGTGTGACGAACGTTAAGGGAAGGAGAGGAAGTGGAAGATGAGAATATGGATGTATTGCGTAAAAATGGCATGGATGTGAGTGGAGTGACGAGATGACAGTTAACAAGAGTGAATGGAAGAAAAAATAAACATGCTGCGCCGACTCCAAATGCAATAAGGAAGAGAGTAATGGTGGAAACACATTATTGAAACGCGATGCGACTCGACGTGTAGACACCGTACATTCGGCGTCTCATCGGATATGTTCATAGTGTGATTCTGGTCATAGAAAAAAATACATTTGATTAGACTTCACACGCATCGTTACATCAGGGGGCCCACCGCCTAACTCGATTGCTGATGATAGCTTTAAAGCAATGTATTGCTTACGGCTATCAATTTAGCTAGCAACCAACTTGAATGTTTAGGCGGTACGGATTTTCTTCCAAATTCATACAAAATCATTCGGTGATCATTTGTTCAAAGCTATCTCTGATAGTGATATATAGGTGTATTTTGTGCGAAATTACAGCATGACGTCATAAACTACAGCTTTTGCTTTAGCAATCGAGTTAGGCGGTAGGCCCCCATTTCGCGTCGTGTTTTAATAATGTGCTGGACTCATAACTATTGGTTACCCTCAGGCCTGCCGATCCAAGCTCCGACTCGGGCGCCCTGTGAGTCTCTCCGCGGCAGTATATCTCCCTCGGGAGATGCCTTCCCCCCACGGGGGACGCCTGCCGTGAAGGCACCCTCACAGGGAGTGTTCGACTGCAAGGCTTTAGGACACGTTTGGCTTTAGGTCAAGGTCTTCGCCTTCCCCAAAAAACCCGGTAGATGCTGTAAAAGCCTCTCGGCCAACAGCCTAGGTCCTTCAAAAAAAAAACTGTTGGGACTCGCCGTCAACCAGTCACCTAGTGTAATGAGGATATATCTGTTCCAGGACAAGAGCATGGTGGTGTTCGTGGAAGCGGCAGTGCTCGATGACACGCTGCTGGCCGAGTATGAGAGCTTCGCCGCGGTACGGGAGCGCCTGATGACGTTCAGGGCGGGCACCGACGACCTCACGGACAAGATAGACTTTATCATCTGTCTTGGCGGCGATGGCACATTGCTGCACGCGAGCTCGCTCTTCCAGGTATTTTTTATTTTTATTATTCTTATTGCCTACCGGCTGTTGGTAATATTTTACTGCAAAGAAAATTGTGGGTAGAATAAGGTTTGAAAAATCATACAGGGCTATTTTTAAAAGATCAACAACCTCCCAAGGCTGGATAGCTCAAACCATAACTGTTCGGCCAAACCTTTTTATATTTATTTAATATAACTCTCAATAAATATCTTGCAGCGACAACACCTCTGTGTGATTTTATCTCCTTCTGCTACAATAGGTTATGGGCCCAGAGTGCATCTATATATTACAATAAGTCGCTGCAATGGAGAATTCAACAAGCCGTGCCCTTTTAATGACCGTAGGTCAAAACATATGCAAATGTAGGAGCTTTGCAATGGAAATGACGCTCATCGGCTTGATTTATGGACAATAGTATCGCAACTGTCTTCGTGTGCTGCTGGACTCACTCCAGAAGAGTTTCGTCGCCACGATCGACGTGCGGGGGCAAAATATGTCTTCGAATAAACGAGAACATTTATCCCTTGGTAATGGAGTTACAACCGAAATATCGTGGCATACGTTAAAGAAAACGTATGCTGCTGGAACCACGTCGGACTGTCACAACATTACACTTCACAGGGAAGACCATCGTCGGAGCAACGGTCACCAATATCGTTCCTGTCACTATATCGAAAAGTTCCGGTATCGTGTGTATTGTTGTAGTGTGAAAAGTTTGGACATCTAAGTGCAGGAAACGTTATCTGATGATTAAGTGGGCGCGTGTACATATATATATACAGGGTGTTTATATTACGGGGAGGTGTTCGGCCAAACCTTTTTATATTTATTTAATATAACTCTCAATAAATATCTTGCAGCGACAACACCTCTGTGTGATTTTATCTCCTTCTGCTACAATAATAACCAACAACGTTTGTTTTATGAGTTTTAATATAACGCAATACATTGTGTAAAATTATTTTTATTGTACTGTTGTGACATTCATACATCTTTGTTCATTCATAAACTAAAGGATGACGCTATATACCTACCTACGCTACGCTAGGCCCGCGCGCTGCCTAATGCTGATGCAAGTAGGTAGGTGTACGTACCTATAGTTATTGACTTTAGAGCGGTAAATTAACGAATTACCAAAAGTCGTAAGTAGACAAACATTGCTGCTTATGATGTTAGACATCTACTCCTGAGAGGTTTTTGGTGTTTTACAAATAATCCTGTATAGTCATGATGCAGGAAGCAAAGTCAATTTATAATGATTTCAAATAAAAAATATTAGTAGATTATATACCAAGGGCGATAAAACAAAGAATGTCTCAGATTGCAAGTATTTGACGCCCGCCTCGCTCGGAAGGCAAGTGTGATAAATATGCGATCTGAGACTTTCTTTTTATCGCCCAAAGTAAGATCATAGTTTTATGTCACCCCCTGACCAGGAAGTGGGATTTTTCGTACGCTTAGCGGACGAAAAAGTCCACTTTATTGTCAGGTGTCGACAGTCGACTATATAATGGACATTGTTTTTTTTTATATTTAACTTTGTCACCAGTCACCGTGAAACTGAATGTCGCATTTTCCATGTTTCAGCAATCAGTCCCTCCAGTAATGGCATTCCATTTGGGCTCGCTGGGGTTCCTCACGCCCTTCGAGTTCAACAATTTCCAGGACCAAGTGATGAATGTTTTGGAAGGTAAGACCTGTGCCTATAGCCAAGCAAGTGGCAAACGATACAGCGTTTCTTTCTATTGAACAAATGAGTTATATAGATGCAAAGGCAGCTTCATCCAATTTTTTAATGATAGCAACTTTGAATGTCAGTGTAAAATCAGCCTAATTATTTGACTTATTTAGTTTGTAGCAAAATAAGTAATATCCCGTATAAAATTTGCATTTAAACTCTTTAGATTTGTAGCGAAAACAGCATTATCCAATAGAGTAATGCCAAAGACAACACCAAAACAATTGTTTACTGTCTTTTTAGTAAAACTGGATGATGCTGCCATTGCATTTAAATGCCTCAAATGTCAATTTTTGACAACTACTCTTACTACATTTGACACGACGGTCGCCATGGTGTTTTCTCAGTGATACGCCAATTTCACACATTTCTATTCTAATCGATCGAATAGATTGGCCAATTGTCTAGGGCCTTGATTAAGCTTTATCTTGTTTACCGACAGCCTAATGCTGTTTTGTGACGTGATGACGTGAAGCCGTGTGGTGACGGCAGAGTAGAATACAATTGTCACCACCCCAAATCTCTCCCGTGGGTGTCGTACAAGGCGACTAAGGATAAATCAGCGATGAGGAATGGGCAGCAGCGTTCCTCTTATACCACCTAGCCAATAGTAATGTACTGCGACGTTTATGCCCGATAAATGGCAATAGGCTCGCCACCTATTACATGGGACCTAACATAATTGGCGAAACGCGGGTGCTTGTTCACCTTTGCCTACCCCTTCGGGGATATAGGCGTGATTTATGTATGTATGTATTGTATGTATAATGCTGTTTTGTTGGGGTAACCAGTTGTAAATTATAGGGTACAAACAAGTAATTACTGCTTACGAAAAACAATCATACGATTTGGGAATACAAATTTTAGAAATAAAACAAATTAAGGATTTGCCTGTATTTATGATGTTAACATTCGGGTTGAGCCTATTGCCATTTATCGGGCACGTAAATCGTTGATAGGTATATAGGAGAAAAGCTGCTGCTCATTCCTCAGCACCAAAAATTGGCGAAACTTGCCAATTTCTACTCTGCCTACCCCCATATAACCACTATAAATAAGTGTGATATTTGCATGTATGTAATTTATTTATTTTTCTATTTATTGTACAAAAAGGTGATGCTTTCCCTTATAGGTCACGCAGCCCTAACCCTAAGGTCGCGACTTCAATGCGTGGTCCTGCGGAAGAGCCAAGACAACACCAAAGACAAGAAGAAGCCGACCACCATCCTCGTTCTGAACGAGGTGGTGGTAGACCGGGGGCCTTCGCCCTACCTCTCCAACATAGATCTGTTCTTAGACGGAAAACACATCACCTCTGTGCAGGGAGATGGTGAGTGCAAAAGTGTAGAGGATTTTCGCTTCACTGTTTTTTGCATTTTGATTTGAACACACGAATTTACTTTAATGCTCTCTGTAAAGGACGACCTCGCAATAGTTGCTTATGATATTTATTTGCACAGTTGCACTGTACTTCAGACTATTCTAGATGGTGTGACAAAAGTCAAAAATATAAAAAGAACACTAATAAAATACACAAAATCATATCAAAAAGCTGCTAGCCAGTGTCTGTCGCTAATGCTCTCTAAAGAAATGATAGTGAATTCCTGAGAGAAGTTATAAAGAATGAAAGGATTTCGACCGGCTGTTTGGTCGAATGTTCAGGTCCCTGGATATATTGTCCAAGAGGTCTCGGATTCGAATTCTGTAGGGGCAAATGCTTAAGTAATGAACAAAGACATTGGCCCTCAAGTTATGAATGGTTTTAAAAATTATAAAAATTATTGTTGTCCGTCATTTTAGTTTCCATAACACAAGTGTTTGTGCTACTTCTTTAGGCTAGCTAGAGTGTAAGATTATTTATTTAAAGGAACACTGCTAGCATTGTACACTTAATTTGGCATGCCTTTGCCCACCAAGTGAATAAAATAAATAACAAAACGATTTATTATAAATAGTATCAATGTTCCTACAATTTTTGATAAGATAGCCGGCCCCTATATATGGTTGAGGGTTCCAGGTGAAGCTCGATTCCGGCCCTTATCATCACTTACCATCAGGTGAGAGATGAAGAACAAGAACTACCCTTTCTAGCACAAAAAATAACAATGTTTAACTTTTTATGTTATGTTTATGTGGAGCTCAATACTAAATTCCTTTATCCCTTTCCAGGTCTAATAGTGTCGACGCCCACTGGTAGCACGGCGTACGCAGTGGCCGCCGGGGCCAGCATGATCCATCCGTCAGTGCCGGCCATCATGGTCACCCCCATATGCCCGCACTCGCTCTCGTTTCGACCCATCGTGGTACCAGCTGGCGTTGAACTCAAGGTAGGCCAGCACCTATGCCTATAGCAAAGAGTAAAAAGATGAGTGTATTAAGAAAATTATGAGCGTGAGCCACGTGCACTGACCTCTATTATACAGGTACGCTGGACTGAATACGTCTACTAAAATTTGTTGTGCCAATTTGAAGCGCCCCATCGAGCGGCAAGGGTACTACATTTAACGTTTGTTGCTTGTATTTGACATTACAAATGCATCTCTTATATTAGTTCCGTGGACGTTCACCTTCGTACACCAGTGCCATCAGCGCCAAGATGGCGACAATCGAATTGGCTTAATTTTTTGGATGACAACCTTCAGTCTAGCGTACATGTTTAATAGAGTTCAGGGGCCACGTGATATTGGCTGTATATTGATAGGTGTATTAGTCCATTTCGATAAGAAAAAATCGTAATACATATTTATACAATGTCATCATCACCATCTAGCAATGTCATTGTTTTACCCGCCTCTGTGGCCTAGTGGTTCGCCGACTGGAATTAGATCCCGAGGTCCGGGTTCGATCCCCAGGAGTAGAAATTTGAATTTGGTTGGTGGTAGCACTTTTTTCAAGTCCGCCTGTAGCTACCACCATCTTAACAAATTCTGTCGCCATAGTAATAATGTTAACAGCATTATACTGTTCCGACAATTTATGATAAGATAGTCAGCCTCTCTGTGGTTGAGGTTTCAGGTTCGTCTGGTGAGATGGAGGGCAAAAATGCTTTCCCTATAAATAGGTGGAAGAATATAGGGAGAATTATATCAGCCATGTCACATCTCACATACAAACTTTCACATAATAATATGATATTAGTATCTATCGAATAATATTAATGACCACATAAATATATAAATAAACGAAAAAGGTTATTCCAATTTTCTGGTAATATATTTAATGCTATCATAGTGTCGGATTTCATTGACCAGACTCCTAAAGCTGTATAAAAATTTTTATTTATTATTTGCACAAGTCATTTTAAAATTTCCCTCACATTTTGTTTTTTATTTACATTTTTTGAAGTTTTTTTGAAGATAACACTATACAGAATATCCGAATCCTTCACAGTATTCCAGTACGGAAATTTGATGCACATTGCTAAGGCCCAAACGATCGAACGTATCCTCCTTGTATGTAGCATCCGTAACACCATAATTGTAATTCTAGATTGCTCTATCTCCGGATGCGAGAAACGCTATGTGGGTCTCCTTCGACGGCCGGAGCCGACAGGCATTGCAACACGGAGATAGGTACTGAGCAGTATCCAGCATGCATATGCCATGCATGCTACGCATGATATTTGTGCTTACAGTTAGATGCTTGCTGTAGTCGTTTTTGTGTACGAACCAATCACCACCTCTGTTTTTAGGCGTTGTATTTTTTTAATAGGTAGCGAATGTATATACATAATATTATCTAGTTGTTGTTTTAATGTAATGTGAGGCTGTATAATCAAAAAACTTTGCCTGGTAATTTCGTTACGTATTCATAAGTGTTTGTGTAGGCCAAGGGAATTAATTCATAATGACAAAAAGTCTTAATTTTTTTGGGTGATGAAAATATTTATAATATAAATTTAGTCTGTACCTACCATAGTACATAGCTAAGCTTCAAGAGCTTGTTTCAGATAACTCCTAGCCTAGAAGCCCGATCGGCTGCCAGTGTGTCGTTCGACGGCCGCTCACAGTTGACACTCAGGCCGGGCGATAGGTAATTTGCGTAGTGCGAAATCATGCATTTATTTGTTAAAATAAAAATATACAATAGGTTATCATTTGGTGTAGGAACGAGGTGGTTCTAATAGTCATTTCTCATTCGCTTCGCTTTTAATTTTTTTCCATGCTTTATGATAGCAACCTCTTTCGAAGAGTGTTGACGTTGACATTTGTTTTTTTTTTTAATCCACAGCCTATACGTGACCACGTCAGTGTACCCAGTGCCGTCGATATGTGCGCAAGACCAAATATCGGATTGGTTCGACTCTCTAGCCGAATGCCTGCACTGGAATGTCCGCAAGAAGCAAAAGCAAATGGATGAGCTAAGCGACCTTACGCACTCATCCAGCGATACCCTGGAAGAGCTGGACAATAACCACCACGACGAGAGACCGGTGGACACGTGAACTCATCGGTCACACATACATACATCACTAGGTTATGGAATGCAATCTGTTTGGTCTGTTTAAAAAGTGGCGGTTATATTCAAATTTCGCACAAAGCGAATCTTTTATGTGCCTTTGAAGCAAAGGAGTCCAATACTTTCTTCAGGTAAGAATAGGTCTTGGATTTTTATACATAGTTTCAACAGTTTGCTTTTATGCGTTTAAAGCACATGAAGCTATATAAATTTTGTTTTAAACAGATATAATTAAATTGTTAATTAATAAAACGAGTGTGCTAGTTAAATGAACAGAATATCCGAATATTTGTGTACAAATTGCTGTAAAGATAATTATTGTGTTGTGGTGATGTGATGATTAAGGAAATGAATAAGTATAAGTTCGTTATACAAGGTTATTGTTGATATAAATTATCTATGTATAATACATTCCCTTGAACAGTAGACGTGTCAAGTTGTTATGTTATCTCCGGTTGGGTTGACCTATGTTTTAATTGTTTGGGGCTGGGAGTTGGGTCAAGCGTGTAAACTGCGTTCTTTTCCTTGTAAGTATTTAGTAAACAATTATAATGTGAGAATGTTAGTAAAAATATCGTATGTAGAGCAATCTAAAGGCTGTGCACACCACACGTGAGCGGTTATCGGGTAATTGGCAACATTTCATAAATTTTAATCACCTAAAACAAAAATCCTGACTGCGAAAGATATTTTTATATAATATGGGTGTCTAACTTTTCGGTCTAATTTCATTTGAAAAATATGGAATGTTGTCAATTCGATCGAAACGAATCAATCAAGAGACAGTGCCAAGTATGTAGTAATTGATAATCGATTAAAGTGCGCAGCTTGCATGGTTCGTACGCCAGCGCTGTCAAATATAAATTACAAAAGTAATTTTTATAAAAATGTGTGCTAAAATTGCCTAAATGAAAAAAGACAAATATGATAATAAAACAGACTGTTATCCTGCGGGGCTTACTTAGCTATCCTTGGTCTTGTGTTCTTTCATTTTGTTATTTACCAGTTACCAGCACCAATTCCTTGAATTTCATTTTCGCAGTAATATTGTTTGACATTACATTTCTTAAGAGGACATTATTATTTTACACCTGCACCTACCTACATAGTTATTTAAAGTGTTGCCACTTTACAGATTCCAATAGACAATAATTACATTTTAAAATAATTTATTACTGTAATGCTTTTTTACCAAAACTCTCTTTTAGAGCTATAGTTAAATTTCACTAAAAAAGCAATCCGCCATGTTTATGTAGACTTGCCTAATTAAAATATCATAGATACATCACACCATTGAATTTGTTGGCAGAGACAGAAGAATATAAGGAGAAGGTCAATCAAATTATGAGAGTTGGTACCTATTAATATATCTCAACGTGCCTTCTTGAGCACGGTATTGACTTTGGTAATTTCGGTCACCCGTCTAATGACGAAAGTTACTTGGTAACGTAATCGCAAGCCGAGCGTCCGTATGTTGTCTCTCAAGATCTAACAATGTATTCTCGATATCAATGTAATGTTGAAGAATATTTGAGCTCTTTCAAATCCAATACCTTTACCATTTACTGAATTTTAAACGAGTGCTTACATTTTTTTCTAAATGAACTGACGGGTCCCACGAACACAGTCGCATTAAGTAAGAAATTTTAAAGGAATATTAAAGTAAAGGCTTCGTATCTGCCTTTATATACTATGGTTAGTATTCCTTAAAATTTATTTTCTTAAATAAGTAGCTGCAAATACAAACTGTACGCAACTAAGAAGCAATGTCCCAGCAACTAGATGTTTAGTAGATGTGAATTTGTTCGTGGGACATGTCGAACTATTGAAGATGAAGCTTGGTGCTATCAATAAGAAATCAGTGCCAATAAACGTATGACTAAGGTTAACCACTGGTGTTCAAGTGGGAGCACAAAGTGTAGTATAAAAGTAGTTAAGTCATTAATCCCCCCCTGTTTCGGCAATCTTTCAAGAGCGGGGGTTAAATTGTTGTAAGCTATTTATAGTTGATTGTCTTGAGTTGTTACGTATACACTTCGTTCACAGTTATTTTACCTCTGACGTTTCCATTTACGTCCTATGTTAGAGATGGATACCTATATGACATTTCCATATGTTAGAGCAGAATGGTGAGAAGTGTCAGAGGTAAAATAACTGTGAACGGAGTGTAGTGAACGGGGTCTAGCCAAGTGGCTTTTCTATTCGAACGCATAGAATACAGGGGCCTTACCACCTAACCTTAACTCTAAACGCGAGTCAATTCCCATTGATAAAGTGAGACAACGCTAGAAGCCGAGTAGAGCGGCGTCCCGTTTTGTCACCCGCGTTTGGATCGCACTAATACTTCATGGTACGGCCACAGGAGTGAGAAACTGACGTTTTGTTTTCTCTGTAATGCGTCAGTTTCCTATGCGTTCAAATAGATTGGTCACTTGGCTAGGGCGACAGCACCTCGGGTTGCCGTAATTTTTTGCACTTTAACTTCCAGGATTTGACTTTAAAATGGAATGTTCAAATAATCATTGAAAAAATCCGCGATTATTCAACACTTTTAATTATTAAGGAGGAGTTTTTAACAAGATTAGCTATTCAGTCGACTCCTATTTTTTTACCGACGAAAAATGCGAGGAAGTTATGTAGTATGTTTTTTTTTCTACTACGGTTTTTCTAGTTGGCAAATATTACAGTCGTTTTGACACCAATCAATAGAGTATTTTACAAAAGCCAAAACATGAATGGTGTATGAAAAAGTCCAAAAATTTTTTTTTATGATATTAACCCGAGGTGTTGTGTGCGTAATGTCAACAGCACGTCGGCTACCAACAAATGTAAAATTTTATCAATCGACTTTAAGCAAGATAAGGTTGACAAACGATTGAAGAAATTTGACAGTTTGGATAGTCGGCAGTGCTTTTGCCGTACTAGCCAGCAGCAATAATTGATGTGATGTAACAGCAATAAAGTATGTTAATTCTGCGATTTATTTACGTTAAATTTCATGTGCAAATCTTTTAAGTAATCGACTGTTATGAACGAACGTTTGTTTGATGTTCACAAGTTATGATATAATTTGTAAATGTTACATTTTAAATTATATACAAAATTTAAAAATGTTGCTGTTTTATTATTTTTGAGAAATATAATTAAGGAGGCGGTTATATTTTACGGGCTTCCCAGATTATGCATATTTTTTATTGGTACCTAAAACCACGCCCATTTATCCCCGGAGGGGTTAGCAGATGTGTGTTTACATCCACATCATGTTAGGTGCCCAGTAATAAGGTGGGGAGCCTATTGCCATCTATCGGGCCATAAATCGCAGCACATTCCTATGTGGTATAACAAGAACATTGCTGCCCATTCCTTATCACTGTTTTAACCCTTAGTCGCCTTGTGGGTGGTAATTATTAAGTACCTAATTGTATTCTGCTCTGCCGGCAGCACACTACGTTTTTCTTAATGCAGTTTGTGAGGTCGGTTTACGATTTATGTCGGGAAGGGCAATCCTATGACAAAATTGTCCTCATGATGTAATCCATTGGATCACCATCCCCAATAACAGACTGCCCGGCAAACAACCGGAAGCAACTTCACAATATCATCACCTAGCCCTAGTAAACAGCTGCAGTGCTTATGTTGTGGAGAACAGATAATAAAAATAAGGAAAACAAATAGACATAAATATAACGCTGGATCCATTATAATGGTCAGTGTACAGACATTCGCGCATAGAGGTTTTATTTTTATGTATGACTCACGGCCTCACCGTCTATGTAGAATTTCATGTGCCTTTTAGGCTTTAAAGCTGGAATAATAAAAGAGCAGACTCGCAGTTAAATGCAGCAAAAGCACCTAGAAATTCAAGATAATGTATATTTTGTAGTCTTTCCGATTTCCGCCCTAGTAAACATTGCTTTGCTTGCAACCGCAAGCTGAAATGTTGTAAGTATGTATTGACTTGCTTGTTTTCAAGTGTGCCAGGAATGTGAAGAGTAGAAGTTACGGAATGCCTATCTCAAATATATGATGATAAAATAAACTACATACATACATAAATCACGCCTATATCCCCGAAGGGGTAGGCAGAGGCGAATAACCACCCACTTTTCGCCAAATAAGTTAGGTCCCATGTAATCTATTGCCATATATCGGGCACATAAATCGCAGTTTATTGCTAGGTGGTTGTATGAGAGGAATGCTGCTGCCCATTATCACTGTCTTTACCCTTAGTCGCCTTATACGACACCCACGTGAGAGATGGGGGGTGGTGACAATTGTGACCACACAGCCTAAAATAAACTATGTTCTGATAAATCAAATAGCATTCCTATGAAACTAGTATGAGATTTAAAAGCGCGGCGATTTGTTAAAATAAATTGAAAAACCTGTAAACATCACTAACCGTATTTTTCTGAAATTTAGAACAGGCAAAGGTTTCATGTCATTCAGCATACATTATTGTCAGTTTGACATTACAATACAAACACAATCATTATAGTCTGTGGACCAAACCCAAAGTTAACCTTAATTTTTATTATCAAATAACACTATATTGTCTGCGTATCAATAACAATGTCCAAATTGACTAGTTTAATTAATTTTATTTCAAAACGTAATATCTCTCTATCTGCACCCAGGGAGGGTAAGAGGAATTTCAAGAAATTTATTATCGCTAACAAAAGAGGCTCTCGGCTTCATAAACAGAGACAGGCTGGGGAGAATCCAGAATTGGAGGTTGATAAAAGAGGTGTCCGTGACACTGGCTACAAATTAGACGGCCGGTTTATTAAAGTACCAGAAATGATACCAGAATTAATAGTACCCGATTTGAAAGACTGCGACTTGAAACCCTATGTATCTTATAGAGCAGAGGATGTCATACAAAGTGAGTTTACAGCAGAACAGCTATTTGATGCAGTCTACAGCAAGAAAATAGTTACAGACTTTAAATTGGGCAAACTGGATGAAGACGGACAGCCACTGGAGCCATCTGAAAATGAAAAACTAAAACCTGAAGAGGCTGTTACGCAAGCCAGAAGGACAGGCTCTGATATTTTTTAAAATATCTTAGTAATGTGTAGATTGTTAGCTTTAATAAATAAATTATATTATTAGGAATTAAATGATAATTGATCAAATTTAAATATTTTATTTATTGGTAATATAAATTATTATGAAGTAATCCCAAGGAGAGGCACGCAAGAAGTACCTAGGTAGACTAAAAACTTGTCACAACTCATAGCCCCAAAACATTTATACCCACTTAAACCCTTAAAATCAACATTTTAGATAAGGCAAGTACTTGTAAAATTTAAACAAAATTAGGCACCACATCACGTTTGATAGTGCACCGAACAAAGTAAAAAGTTCTTAAATTAATCCCAGACCCCAATACTGTTTTATTTAATAGTGCTTCACAGAAAATAAGCATCGAAACCCGTTAATATTAAAATAAAAAATCTTTTTTTCAATTAGATTTTTTAAAATCCAATAAAAAATTTCTTTCCATTTTGTACATTTGAATATTATGTCTTAAAGAGCAGCTATATAGAGCACTTGTGTTATATATGAGTAGGAGATGAATTAATCAACATATATATACACACAGTACACACACATACATTGCATTATCTGACAATAATCATTAAAAAGATTTCTTCCTTTATTGAATTTTTTTTTCTTTAATGACTGCTATTTGTATTACTCAAAACAGTTAATTATTTAATATCGGGCACAGTTTAACATCGCAATGAAGATGTTTGTAATACTTTACAACCTATTGATTACGGTAGGTATGCTATCTACAAGAGCCAAACTTGACCCTAGGTATTATCTGCATACCTACATACTGTGGTCAGTAAAATATTAACCACTCTGCAATGCATGTTCCACTGGTATCCCATTTAGTTAGAATAGAGACATCACTTCGCGCAGTTGTCAAGGCGCGTGCGCAGTTAAAGCCGGTTATCAAACATACATACACAATATAATGGGTGGAAACTATTCCGCTATGGATCCACTGGCAGTGCCCGTGCCCGATTTAGGTAAATTATTCGAGCGTGATGGTTACTTGAAGCCCTACGAACGTGAAATTAGACGCAGGTAAGACTAACGCTTCTATTTTACATGTTAAAGTAATGTTTGATTCATGTTTTTTCGTTTTTGATCACAAATTCTGCGAGTAAATAAACGAGAAATCAAGTTTGAGGTTAACTCAGCTGTGTTTACTACAGCCGTCAACTAAGCTTAAAGCGCTAAATTATACTCCTAAATACACAGAAATATCTCTGGAGTTATCGCGAATATTTTTAGAAAAAGTAAATACATTCAAATTAATTACGATATCTATGTTCAAATTGTCTAAGTTTTATTTAATTTAACATACATTTCCGTTATTTTATTCCGTTTGTTATTAATAGTTGCTGCAGCGCTTTTTTGACATGAGTGGCTTGATTTCAATGTCAAATCTAAGGTCAATTCAATTGTTTTGTTTCATTCTACTTGTAGGTAGGGTAATGGGTATTATAAATATAAAGTTTAACCCTGCATGGGAAAAAGGGAATTATTTACCCACTTCTAATTCGACAAAAAATGAATGTTGCAGGAATACCTATTTCTTTGATTATCCTTATAAAGAATACCTACTTTATGATGATAATCAAAGAAATAGGTACCTACCTACCTACCTAATCATATTATAACTGAAAGTATAGTTTTAGTAATGTAGACTGATGTAATTATCATTCAATTTAAATTGATTTAAAGAGGTACATAAGCTGCTACTATGTTATGTTCTAGTAAAAGATGCTTAGCCAGTAAGAATTCTAAATTCTTCTTGCTTGAAACATATTTTTGGAACTCTTTGCAGAGTAATTTGAGAAACATCTTGGGAACAATTAAGTATTTTGTCGCTGCAAAGTATACATAATTATAACTAAGTATAGGATACGATTAGCATGCATGGCTTTATTACAAAATTGTTTTACTATGTTTATAGGTCACAAAACTAAAACTTCAAAGTGATTTACATTGTGTAACTTTTTCCAGTCATTATGGTTGTAAAGTTAGTTTTTATCTAAAGAGAATGTGGCCCACAATAATAGGTACTTTTTTATTTCGGCTACTTTTAACGAATAGATAGGTACCTGAGGATACCTACTTAACAAACAATTAAATATAGGTATCTTTAATGCAATATTAATAATAAAACAGTACAAGTAGGTATTTAAACAGTAACTTAGTTTATTTACTTTAATGTTTACACATTTAAAAACAAATTCTATTCCAATCCATGCATCCAACTCAATAGATTGTGCTAGTAATTATATTTATATAATATTGTACTATCTACTTACATAATTATGTTTATAAAAACTTAACTTTTTTTATATGTCCGATTTTCTAGATATGCGTGTTTTAAAGATATATGGGATCGAATCGAGTCTTGGAAGGGGGGATTACATGACTTCACCAAAGGGTACAAGTATTATGGACCACAGCATAACAAGGACGGGTCAGTGACATGGAGGGAATGGGCTCCCGGTGCACACTCGTTGCATTTACAAGGAGATTTCAGTAAGTTGAAAATTAAACACCCCTAGGCACTTACCACCTAAAAGCCTTATTAGTGCGAGCCCATTGCGATCTATCGGGCACTTTGGTCGCACTCTGTATATTACTTTAAAGGTATATGTATATATATGTATAAGAGGAACGGCTGGCTGCCCATTACTAATCGCTGTCTTTACTTGTACGACACCCTCGTTGTGTTGCAATTCGTATGTAGGTACACACGTACCTACTTACCGACGTGTGTACTTACCAGCTCGGTTATATTAATCCTTAATTTACTGCCGCACTCAAAGACGTCAATTAACGTTAATGAGTACTAAATGTCAAAAAACTAGTCGCTATCCTTACCGGGTATAGGTCTAGATTTAAATGACATTTTTAACGTACTCATTAAAATTAATTGATGTCTCCGAGTGCGGCAGTTACTGACATAAAAAAATATTAGGACATCTAAATTCCAGCAGGAGAGGAGGAATGAGGGTTAGAACTCACTGCAAATAATCTTTCAAGCGTTGTTTTATTTAGCTATGTATCTCAACGAATTTTATTGCAGAGTTAGATCATTTAATGAATTTGGCGTCGGCATGTGCCTATCACGCGTTAGATCCGTGCGCCTGGCAGATTTATTTTTTGATGCGCATCGTTGTTATGCCAGCTCTAAATGTGAATATTATTTTTTATCCCACATGATTGTGTGACAGAAATACATTCAACATTGTGCAACTGAAACGGAAGTTTTAGTAACAATTAATGGACCACAGATTAACAGACCAGGAAGACCACGGCCGCTGTAAAATGGGGAATATACGCGAGTCTTATCCGTAAAAGTTGTTTTCTTTTAATATGTCCTGCAAATATAAGAAAACATTATGAGCATTGCTTAGGGTTAACGCAATCGCAGGCCAAGCGCGCTACGATATGCCACATGCCACTGCGCTAGCGAGCTCCGCAAGTTCCATGTAACAAACTTAATGCAATAAATTTTTGACAGATGGCTGGAACTTTTTTGACACACGGCTGGAACTTTTTTGACACACGGCTGGAACTTTTTTGACACACGGCTGGAACTTTTTTGACAGATGGCTGGAACTTTTTCTTTTTTTGAGAGATGGCTGGAACTTTATCTTTTTTTGACAGATGGCTGGAACACAAAATCGCATGCGTTCAAAAAGTTGGAGTTTGGCAAGTGGGAACTGCACATAGCAGCCAACCCTGACGGAACGTGTCCCCTGAAACACGAGAGCCGTGTCCAAATCATTGTCAACGACAACCTGTACAGAGTATCGCCTTGGGCTAGCTACGTGAAACCTTTCGAAGGGTACACTTATCAACAATTCATTTACAAGCCCAGCCAGGCAAGTTGATTACTTTTATTAGTCTTATTACATTATCTAATACGTAAGTTTATACACTATTGCCATTGGTGATAAGGCAATGTTTGGTATCTTATTCGTTTATATGCCAATGTATATTTGAACGATTTTCAAACACGGAACGTGGCGAAATGGTAGAATTTGAACTATTCTTTTTGTATGCTGACAACATCGCTTAAAATCTCAATTTAAGGGCTCTTTAAATGGTCTTAATTTAAAAGAACGGACAAGAGTAGTCTATTGGCTTGAGTCTTCAATTTTTATCGTAGAACCGAAAATAATTTTATAGGAGGAACATGTTTTGTGGAAATGAAATCATTCGTTTGAACAATTCGCTCATACTTTCAGCTTTTGGGGGAAAACATAATGTTATGTTTTCACTTAAAAATTGATAACTATAAACACATGGCTAGACATAAAACACGATACCACATAGCAAACGTCCTATGTATAATTTACAGGAATATCAATTTAAACATCCCAAAGTGGAGCGCCCAGCGTCTCTGCGCATTTACGAATGTCACGTGGGCATCGCTACTCCTGAAGGAAAGGTTGGCTCGTACAATGAATTCAGAGAAAACGTATTGCCTCGAATAAAAAATCAAGGTGGGTTATCTAATTCTTTTTATTGAAATCAAAGAGTATATAAACACTAAGTTATTGAAATGATAGTAAGTTTAACATTTAACAAATTAGAAAGAAAATATTAACTATGATGTTGGTGTCTTTGTTTGTCCTTTTCACCAAAGTATCAGCACTGATCTCATGTAGTTTGCTTAAATTTTGTAAATAAAATATCTTTGAATGGCATCATTTTATTAAAAAAGAGAGACATACTTAATAGGTCAAAAGGACCCATTGTTAGGATTTTTGTATTTATTTTAAAAATCTGCTAGCATGATATGAATAAAAATTTTATTTACATTTTAGGTTACAATGCGATACAGTTAATGGCTATTATGGAACATGCGTATTACGCGTCCTTCGGATATCAAGTTACAAGTTTCTTTGCGGCTAGCAGGTAACTGTATATACCCATTGTAAATTTATTATTTGAATCTAATTAGATTTGACTCCTTATGAGAATGGTTATTAAACCTAAACTCAGTTATAACAAAAACTGCTTAAATTTTCGATGCCTTTCTGTTTCATTTTTGGCCTACAATTATATTTTGACGAATGGCAAACGAAGGGTTGCCATACACAAAAATAGCTTTACAACGGTTGCCTTTGGCGCAAATCGGTGTAACCCCAATGACTAATCACCATAATTCAGCCGATAGATGCCCACTATTGGGCATAGGCCTTCCCCATGGATCTCCAAACCGATCGGTCCTGCGCTGCCGGCGACCTTCACCAGATCGTTAGTGCACCTTGTAGGGAGCCTGCCAACGCTGCGTCTCCCGGTGCGTGGCCGCCATTCGAGGGCCTTTCCGCCCCAACGGTCGTCAGTCCTCCTCGCAATGTGCACTGGCCACTGCTCCTTATGGTTCGCAATTCTTCGGTTGGGCTATGTCGGTGACCTTAGAGCATAGCCCTTTGAGTGACTTTGAGCCTTCTTATAAGTCTCATTGTACAACAGTAACAATGGACCACAATGACTATCGAAATATTTCGTAGCCGCTACGGGACCCCGTGCGAATTGAAGCACCTCATCGACCGAGCCCATGAGCTGGGCCTGTACGTGCTTCTAGACGTGGTACACTCGCACGCCTCCAAGAATACGCTCGACGGGTTGAACGAGTTCGATGGAACCAACGCCTGCTTCTTCCACGATGGAGCGCGTGGCACGCACAGTCTCTGGGACAGTCGGCTCTTCAACTACTCCGAGTAAGTTGGTTGACTTATTTCATAAGAGCTACCCTTGCTGTAATTTTTTCAATTACAATTGTAAATAAGTTCCTATTCCATTTTCTAACACTAAATACAACGTTTTATTTCCTATGGAATTGTCTGCGGTCTAACCTGTGAGCTAGAATCCCATGGATATACATCAGACTAAAGGACATTCTCCATTTTGACCCAAATTCAAAAGTGCCGGTCAAAAGAAAAAAAGTGATGCATTCTCATAGAACACGTCGAACGAATATGTTGATGATGTGGCATTAAGGGCAGCTATCATATGCCTTGCTGCCACGCAGAAAATGGTCTTAGGAGACCTTATCCAACTTTTTTGTGATGACAATCTACATTCACAGATTTTAGATAAAATGTACAGTCAGCGATAAAATCGTCGGAATAAATCGTCAGAATTGAAATTTTTTTTTCAATGCCAATCGATCCCATTCCATATAAAATTAAAACACTCTTTGTGACCAACTGCGGTTAGAGTAATAGTACACCCACAAATCAAACAAAACTTTTTTCATAAAAAAATTCTAAATTGACGATTTTCTCGTTGACTGTACATTTAATCAAAAATCTGTGCATGTCGATTGTCATCAATCAAAAAGTTGGGAAGGGTTTCCTAATACCATTTTCGCGTGTCAGCAAGGGATCTGGTAGCTGCCCTTAATCCATCTCAACTTTCCTCGTTGTATAGCACTACTAATATTGGTGCTACAGCTTTGGTCCCATAGTAACAAATGCCAAGGCGGACGTGTTCTATGGGAATGCATCACTTTTTTTCTTTTGGCCTGCACTTTTAATTTTGGACCAAAAATCTTTGAAACGTGGAGGATGTCCTTTGAACTGTCTTAACTATTATGTATATCAATGCCTAATTACACCATTACTTTTAATATTACAGAACTGAAGTTCTGAGATTTTTACTGTCTAATTTGAGATGGTACCAAGAGGAGTACCAATTCGACGGATTCAGGTTAGTAGCATTTTTTTTGTAGCTACTTTATAAAATTTGTTAATTTAAATACACTTGCGCCATCATCATCACCAGCCCTTTAATGTCCCCACTGCTGGGACACGGGCCTTCCCTATGGATGGAAGAATATAGGGAGATTAGGCCTAAACCTACCACGCTGGCCCAGTGCGGGTTGGTGGGTATTAACGACTGCAGATGCAACCGGGACCAACGGCTTAACGTGCCTTCCGAAGCACGGAGGAACTCTAGATAATAAATTTTTGGTCACCCATCCAATAATGACCGGCCTTAGCGAACATAGCTTAGTTTACGCAATCGCAGGCCAAGCGCGCTATGCCACTGCGCTAGCGAGCTCCTCGGAAATTGCGCCATACAGTCAGTATTATATAAGCCGATTTCAGTTGCTTTGGTGTACCCATCACTCTCACACTTTGCTATTATTCTCAATGAGCGAGAGAGACAGGTAGACGAAAGCAACTACAATCGACTACATACTAACCCCACAGCTCTTCTATATTAATTTTCACACTTCATTCCCAAGATTCGACGGCGTGACGTCAATGCTGTACCACAGCCGCGGCATCGGCGAAGGCTTCTCCGGGCACTACGACGAATACTATGGCCTGAATGTAGACACCGAGGCCCTGGTGTACTTGATGATTGCGAATGAGCTCGTGCACAGCATAGACAGCCGGGCTATCACTATTGCTGAGGTTGGTGTTGAACTATTCTGCCGCGCTTTCGTACAACGCATATCTCACTTCTGAGAAAAACGCGTTCCAGCCAAAAATCGTACATGATGCGTTCTTCGTAATCGCGGCAATATTACACAACAAACAATCTGAATTCTGCCCCCGTAGCATGGGACGTGGACAAAATCTCCACGGGGAAAAGAATAATTATATTTTTATCCCGCTCTAACTCCCCCACTAAATCCCGATGACACTGAGATCGGTTGGAATTTAACCACCTCCGTGGTCCAGTGGTTCGCCCACCGGAATTAAGATCCAGCGGTTCGAACCCCAGTGGGGTACAAATTTGTGCTTGGTTTGGTTGGACTTCTTTTCTTCTGGCTACCTACCACAATCTCATCAAAATCTGTCGCCATGATAATAATGTTAACAGCATTATTGTGTTCCGACAATGTGTGATAAGATAACCAGCCTCTCTGCGTGGTTGACCGTTCCAGATGAAACTCGATATTCCCCTTATCGTCACTTACCATCAGGTGAGATAAAGGGCAAGAGCTTCCCTGTTTAGCAATAAAATAATAAAAAAATTAGAGAGCGAATCAAAATGGCCCCTACTAGGTGTTGCCAGTAGAAACGTAGTAGTAAATATTGATCTATAGTAGTTTTTTATACTAAACGTGAAAATAAATACAATTATAGCCATCAAACTGAACAACCTTCACTACGGGACCGAAAGCGAAATCTCAGAAAAAAAATTCACTTTTCCATACTAAGCTGAGTACCAGCTGACATCAGTTTGTATGGAGATTTTTTTTTTGAGATTTTGTTATTGGTCTCTTAGTAAAAGTTGTTCATTTTGATGGCCTGAATAACCCCTTTAAATATTAACTGCACCTTTATTTTACACCTTGTATAATCACAGCTTTTTTTATACAGGACGTGTCGGGCATGCCGGCGTCCTGCAGGCCGGTGTCGGAGGGGGGCACCGGGTTCGACTACCGGCTCGGCATGGCCATCCCCGACATGTGGATCAAGCTGCTCAAGGAAGAACGCGATGATGATTGGAAGATGGGCCACATCGTGCATACCTTGACCAACCGCCGCTGGATGGAAGGCACCGTGGCGTACGCTGAGAGTCACGACCAGGTATGACAAACATAATAACGTGGCTTATACAGGTTTGATAACGAAACAAATCGTCGCTTACAGGTTTGTTTGTAAAAGATCAAACTCGCTTATCCAGGTAGGTAACATCATAAACAACGTTTGTTCAACATACATATCACGATACAAATCACGGCCAAATCGGAATGTCGGCAGAGGTGAATAAACACCCACTTTTCGCCAATTAGATTAGGTCACATGTAATAGTTGGCAAGTCTACTTATTGCCTTAACTGCAATCTATCAATGCATTGCTAGGTGGTTTAAGGCGAACGCTGCTGCCCATTACTCGTCGCTGTATTACCTACTCTTACTGCCGCACTCAGAGACGTCAAATAACGTTAATGAGTACTTAACGTCAAAAAATTACATTTTCCTTTGACAAACAGGTTTTCGATGTCAGCATTTAACAAATCATAAGTAATCATACCAGCCCTTGTACACAAGTGGCCAATCTATTCGTAAATAAAGAATAAAAGTGTAATAATAAGTGAAACTGACGTATTACAGAGAAATCAAGATGGCGACCGTTGTGTCAAATGTAAGAGGTTGTTAAAAATGGAAAATTCTATTCTATTCGTCCGAATCTGGCCACTTATCTAGCCCCTAGATATGACTAAAGGAGTTTTGATTTTATGCATGTTTTCCTAGGCCCTGGTGGGTGACAAGACGATCGCGTTCTGGCTGATGGACGCGGCGATGTACACCCACATGAGCACGATGAGCGAGCCCAGCCCCGTGGTGGAGCGCGGGCTGGCGCTCCACTGCATGATCAGGCTCATCACGCACGCGCTGGGCGGGGAGGCCTACCTCAACTTTATTGGTGAGTCAGATCTTCAATGGCATTTTCGGGTGGTGCCGAGTGGTGACGGCAGAGTAGAATACAATTGTCATCACCCCAAATCTCTCCCGCGGGTGTCGTACAAGGCGACTAAGGATAAATCAGTGATGAGGAATGGGCAGCAGCGTTCCCCTTATACCACCCAGTACTACGACTTTTGTGCCGGATAAATGGCAATAGGTTCGCCACCTATTACACGGGACCTGACATAATTGGCGAAACGTGGGTGCTAGTTCACCTCTGCCTACCCCTTCGGGGATATAGGCGTGATTTATGTATGTATTTTTAGGTAGGAACTTGTCTAATGCAGTAGTCAACGGTCAACGAACTTACGTGAGGCGCTCGGTAGCCTACAAGGGGTCTTATTCTAGCCAAGCGGCTAATCTATTAAAACGAATAGATTTTTTTTACAGCTTCTCTAACATTTGACACGTTAAGTGGTTTTCTCTGTAATACGTCAGTTTCATACATTTGTATTCTATGCGTCCAAATATCAATAGATTGACCACTTCGATAGGGGCTGTAAGTAAAGAGACACGACTATGTAGATGTCGGAAAAAATTTAAAATGCGGGGAATTCACCACACGTGGGTATACCTGCACACATACCCGTCACCACACGGGCGTAATAAATAATCATCTAAAAATCGTTCATGAGTCGTGATTTTTCATGAGCGAGTTCGTACAGCGTCATATACATACATAAATCACGCCTATATCCCCGAAGGGGTAGACAGAGGTGAACTGGTACCCACCCGTCATAAGTAGATTAACACTTAAGTATACCTACCTTGTCACAATAGTCGTACAAATTTGTGGTTTCTGTCTTTGGTATGACCTTAAATTGATATATCTGTTGGTATGACAGAGTGCTAAAATGGTTATCGACTTATGATGCTGATTGTACCTACTCCGACTCGAGTTCTTTCAATAGCGAGTGACAGGTAGACGAAAACGATTGAAAGAGGCTTACTTAATAAAATAACCCCAACGGCTTTACACATATGTACTGTTGATTAGGCAACGAGTTCGGCCACCCCGAGTGGCTGGACTTCCCCCGGGCGGGCAACAACTCGTCGTACCACTATGCGCGCCGCCAGTGGCACCTCGTAGACGACCACCTCCTCAAGTACAAGTTCCTCAACCAGTTCGACAAGGACATGAACTGCTTGGAGGAGAAGTATCGGTGGCTCAGCGCGGACCCGGTGAGTTTCATGAGTGTAGTTTGTTTATGCACTGAAATCACAAATTAACGTCTCCGTACACGTAACAGGAAAATTAACACGGGGTTTTTTGTACGAGGCCCCGTCCCCGTCCCGTCCGGGGAATTTTCCCGTTACGTGTACGGAGACCTTAATATAGATAGATTAACGGCGGCTCCTAACCCAATATTCTATCTACCTACAGTTAAAGTAAGCTTACTAAAGTTTAGTTAAACTTCAGTACGTCTTTGTAGATAGAATATCAGGACCCGCCGTTAAGAGTCTAAATTTTTTGGCGCCAAAAGTTTTAGCCAATTTTTCATACAATGCTGATAGATTTCAAATTTAGTGAGCGCCCGAATTTTATGAAGATTCACCTTATACCTTTTCCGCGAACTTATTGGCCCACCCTGGTAATAATGGTATGCTATTGCGGAATTTATGAATAAAATACTTAGAATTATTGCAACAGACAGGTATGCCTTCTTATTTAGATTCACCCACTTACTTACTTCTTAAATATATTTCTTGATTTTAGGGATATGTATCGTGTAAACACGAGGGCGACAAACTGGTCGCGTTTGAGCGAGCTGGTCTCCTCTTCGTGTTCAACTTCCATCCGTACCAGAGCTTCACTGACTACAGAATCGGTGTCAACGAACATGGGAATTATAAGGTGGATTGAAATTATAATATTGAGTCATCATCAGTTGTGATTTCGGTAAATGTATGTTTGCAATTTTTTATTTACAGGCCGTGTTATGTTCTGATAGCAAAAAATATGGAGGTTTTGGACGTGTTGAAATTGATGGGGAATCCCACAATACTCAAGGCGTGCCCTGGTCAAACAGAAATGACTCTATTCAGGTAATTTTTATTTCATATGTAGTAATAAATATTTTGATTTAATGCAGTATGTTATTTTGTTTATCATTTGTTTCAGATATATATCCCATGCAGAACTGCTATTGTATATGCAAAAAGTGATTAGTTTTGAGGATACAATATACTATTGTATGTTACATATGCCATTTTAATGTTGTACAATTTAAATACATTTATAGATATCAGTTGTGTAACTGATGAAATTGTTAATTCATGAATGTGGAAGGTTTTTCTGTTAATTGAAATACAAAGACTTTGCTCAAAGTACAAAATTTTATGAATAAAGTTTATGATTATATAAAATTTTACTATTTTATGATGGTATTCCCACAAGCAAATTATTCTTGGGTGTGCAAGTAAGAGGTTTTAGTCTAGACAGTGTGACTTTGTAACCACATTCTTCAGCTAACCGAGCTCTGTCTGAATCTATGACAGCCATACATAGATCGCCTCTCACAGTTAAAGGGTGTTCTTCATGTGTTTGGTCAGCCGCATGACCAATACACATATACTGGTAAGTATTCATGTTACTAAATTTCTCACTTCGTGGATATACCATTCGGTCAGTGGAGTGAAGAGATCCATAACAACAAGGGCAAATAACAAACTTTGCTCTGGCTCTTAAACATTTATCCAGCACTAAATCACTAGCTATACCACATGCATGTAGTGCAATGCCTATATCAAATTCTCCTACAAAAAAATCTAAATTACACTGGAAGAAGAACACATTATTAAGGTTCATACCATGAACTCTCTTTCTAGCTCTCAGAAGGGATTGTTCTTTATTTTCTAATAAAATTACAGTGCATTTGGGTAATAAATGAGCAATCAGTATTCCAAGATGACCACTGCCACTGCAGAAATCAACTATTCTGTTGCCATCTTTTGCAATTCGTAGTACTGCTAATGCTAGATTTTCTAACTGTTCCGACTTCCTATTTATTCTGGTGTCTGGTAAGTGGCCTGCAGCAGGATTCGCACCATCAGGCACACTCTGCCAGTTTATTTTATGATCATAATTATTGGTACTAACGTCCAATTTCATGCCATCAAGTAAAGTGCTCAAGGCATTTTCTATATCATCCTCCTTTGTAAACAATCGTTTCTTAGGATTATGTCTAGTTGGATCACATTTGTACAGACTTACACCTTCAGTTATAGGCAGGATTATGTTGTCTGTCACAACATTCTTATTTGTCATTTTGTATACTGTTTTGTGCAGTATATTTAATTCAGGGATATTTTTTAAATTTGAAAACCATTTCATAGTTAATGGTAATAGAGATTCGAAAATAGAAGATCCCATAACTTCCATTATTAGACTGTAGGATGGCAATAACACAAGATCTGCTAAAGTTAAAAACGGGCCTTCCGCAAACTGGTGACTGACATTTAAATCCTCAAATTTAGTAGAAGCATCAATTTGCTGTTCTGCTTTGGTATTCGACTTCCACTTTCTTGGTTTAGCAACTCTCTGTTTTTCTGGTTTGTCAGTGTTTATCTCTATATCATTTGAGTTAAAATTGTCACTGGATATCTTAACATCTTCTTTCTTTAAATCTCTAGCTATCTTATATACATTATGCACCCTTACTGGTTTGCTTAAATGATTCTCAAAACGCACCAAGTTTTTAGGCATCTCTTTCAAAACATCCACACTGAGAATTTCTTTTACAGATCTGACAATATCTACTTCACAGAACTTGGTCCAAATCGAAACTTCATTAGGGGCTTGCAAACAGCTCTTCCGAAAACCTAACAGTCCGTCTTCGTGTTCCTTGCAACTTTTTGGTCCAGACCTGTACTTTGTGACGTGCCTAGCTACTGCACATAGGCCCGTTATAATTGTATCATCGAACATAACTACAGGATATAAACAAGATGAAACTTGCCAAGGAATTTTCTTTACATACATTAGAGTATCATCAGCAACACAGAGACTAATTTCATTTTTCAGGTTATTTTTTGGTACTAAATTTAACTCGATTTCTTGCGGAGTACAGTATTTAAAAATACAATAGGCGATAAAAGACTCCAAGGGCATAAAAACTTTAAGCGAATCCTGGTATTCTATGATACTTGTAAAGGTGTTTAAATAGATTTTATGTTCCATTTTATATTAGTATTTATTTTTTGTTTTTCTAAAATCTTCGGCACAACAAGAGCACACAACTGTCAAGTGTCAGTCACTGAATATTAGTTTTTTTAACATGTTTAAGAGGCAACAAAATCTAGACCATACTGCTGGGTGCTTCGGTATTTAATTATTCCGATGATGACTTCGAACAGTTGGTGTTTAAAATGATTTTGGTAGCACAGAGTGGCTTTGGTATCTTTTAGCTTTCTCAATTACCTATTTGGAATCATTAAAATAATATAATTTTATAGTGATGATCACTACCTCATCAGTCGCCATCATGAATTCATGAACATCATGAACTCTGTTACAATACCATTTGATTCGCGCCAAGCAGCAGAAGCGTTATAATGTGTGACACCCATAATTGAATGTAAAATTCATTTCAATATGAAATAAATACTAGAGACGTGGCTGTATGGGCTATAGACAGACAAGTTCGTGCGTGACCCCCCTACAATACGAGACGGTGGCGGGGCACTCAAGAATTCAAGATGCTGAAGGTCGCCCACGAAGTTGTCGGATTAGATTTCCCTTTGCCTTCTCTGAGAAAAGAAATTAAAACAGAAAAGTTAAGTCAAGACTTTTGACATTTTATTAAAAACTAACCTCTATTGTAAAGTAACAAAATTGATTAAAAAAGCCCAAAATAAATGAAATCGGAATTTTTACCGTATTAGAAATTATATAGCACTATTTTTGAGTCGTACATTAAAAATATTTAAAATTTGATATACAAGATGTTGGAAGTTATTAATGGTGTATTACTGATATATTTTGTAATTCTATGTGGATTGAATATTTCAGTACCCTATCTAGTCAAACCAGTGCGTACCTTTTTTTTTAAAAAAAATTAAAACTCGAACGTTATGGACATTATAACATTAATATTTATTTTTCAGATTGCTTCTTGCTTTGGTAAACCATCAAGTGAAGAGAGGACTATATGGACTGAAATAACAAAACTCAAAGATGAACAGAAATTAATATCGATGAAAGATGAGTTTGCAGCATTTTCAAAGTTGCAAAGAAAAATTAATAAACTCGAGAATAGTCTGAAAGAAGGATCTCAAGCACGCATGAGTAAAAGTATAGCTATAAAAAGCTCAATACAAATAGTACTGCAAGTGACTTTGGCTTTGGTGACATTATTATCCGTGATTTGGTTCAGACGTGAACCTGTAGTAGCTTTTAGAGCTAATTTGTTCCCTTGGAGTACAATATTGAGGTATCCAAGTGAAACTCCAAATGCTATCTCAACCCATATGTGGGTAATCATTTCGAATGTATCAATGAGGTCTTTATTTAAACCATTCCTATCTTAGCTTATTGGATAAAGGAATAAAATTGACATAATTATAATAATAATCTATTTATTTATATAAAGTTTTAAACATTTATAACTCAGTCCAACTCCATTTTTATGTTAATGTTGTATGGATTATTTTCAATCTCCATCATTTTATTACACTGCTGTTATAAAATCAAAAATAAACTATAAATTAATTTTGATTAACCCAATGTAATATAAATTCCTTCTACATAATTATACAGCTCTTTTATCTTTAGCTCTTTAATGGACTAACAGAAAAATTAAAAAAATTGACTTTTGTCAAGCTCTTATCATTCATTGCATGTTATGAAAAACTCAAACAATATATTTAGGTTCTGCCTCTTATAAAAATGAAAATATAAGGATTCAATCAGCAAAAAATGGCATCTATTTTTATTGTTCTTCTATCGAGTGGCATAATGAACCACTACATTGAATGTGTCTTAAATTCTTTCTCACCTTGTAAGGTACCATATAACATACATACCTATTATAAAATATTCATGATTTAGTTTAGCTTGTCAATGTTGTGTTTCTCATGCCACGCACATGTGCATCCTATTATTGCGATAAATATCCAACTAGTATATACAAGCTATATATCACAGCTTACAACTTACTATGACAACTAAAAGATTCTTATTGAATTATGTAGACAATGTGCAATTGTCCGAATATGAATAATATGAAACTATTATTATATAAAAATAAAGCAACCACTTGTGCTTATTCAGAAGCCATAAAAAGGCCCTTGTACATTCATTGTATTTTTACTACAATACAACAACCTTATGAGTAAATAAAGTCATATAAAAAGTATTTGGTATGAGGATTAAACTTCAATCTTTGTGTTTGTGCTTTTTATAAAATGTTAATCAATTTATGTATGTTGGTTACTAGTGTCTCTCTTTTTAATATAAAATTAAGTATTTTATTTCATTTTCGAGAACTTTCTTGAAGCAGACACCTCTTTCTTTTCAATGCTGGGGTCATGTTATTTTATAATTTCAGAATCGTTTAAGAACTTTCATTAATGCATATTACTAGTATGCATGCAAGCATACTGTTATATTACCATCCCATAACACAGTTTTCACTTTAATACTCCTTTGTCTCTTTCTGTCAAAAAGAGTGAAAAGAGGTACATCAGTTACTTAGCTTTTGCAGTGTTTTGAAATTGATTTGGTTATTTATAAACAAGAAGGTTAGTGTGTACGGTTAGGTGTAAGGTTAGTGTGTGTTATTATGGTTTAAATTTAAACAATTGAGAACCAATGTAACTTGCTAGTAATAATTGTAAATTGGAAAGTTATCAAAACATTTGGTAAGATGCATTTTTAGAGTTAGTACAGTTTATATCTATGGGCGTAACCAAAATTATACATAGTTAACTTATATAATTTGATCTGTTAATATTTATGATTTAACTTTACATCTCTTCTTACACTTATAACTCATGCTGGGTTGTAGTAAGAAGAATACTATATATTATACAATGTTGTTCACAACATTAAAAATCCTGCACAAAACAAAAATACAACCTGTGTAACAAATGGTCAATAGTAATAGTTATGTGCCATATTATTATATTTATTTTCTTTTTACAAATGGAAGTAAACATACTGAAGGATTTTGAAGGATTTAAGTAAACATAATGAAGGATAAATAGTAGAGGTTACTAGGTATATAAACAGTGCTAGGATTATTTTGATCTGTAAGTTTTTTTAATATTGAGATGGACTGTTAGACAACAAACTTACTATCTTTGTTTAGATTATGGAGATAACGCGTTCTTTGGATGGCCGAATTAGATTAAAATTTACTCTGTATTTAGTATTATTACTAAATAAATATATAATACCAGTGGAAAATAAAATTATAGCAGAGTTTACGGCACATATTTTGTGTTATTAAAAATATAGTTTGATTAATTGTTTCCTCAACATTTTCCAAAACAGTAAAAATATGATGCTAGCCATTCTCAAGTATTTATTCATCTAGTCTGACTGATTTATTTTACCAAATGTAAAATACGACAACAAATGTACATACATTGTTTAAAATAATGTGTTCAACAATCACATTGTCCAGTATATTTCTATGTACCTGCAACTCTCGTTACTTTATAACTGATTAAAATCTACATAATATATGATAAGCCAGAACATAATCAACATTAGACTAGAAATATGACTACCTGCAGACAAACACTGTAGTAACTATTGATAACATTCACTGACAACAATGCTTGATTATCATGTTACATTATAACATACCACATTAAATTTATTCTTGTAAATCGTTAGATTATTACGACATCTATGATGATGATAATAAGGCCGAGTAATAGCACGCTAAACGTTTTTGTTTTATCTAATTACATACAACAGCTGCATTATGTTTAGACCAGAAAACAAAGCATTTACAATAATCAATAAAAATCACTATTCAACAACTTCTAAATATATCAGTCACTTATGTGGCACAGTGAAATAGTTCACCAATATATTCTCAGCCCTTACTAACTAATAACACTCTACAAACAAAAAAGATTCGACTGATTAACCCTTTCTGGGGCAGTGGCAGAATGGTTGCCAACGTGATTTGAATATTATTCGTTGACCAATAAAGCCGCGTTTCCACTAGGCAACATTTGGCGCGCGACATGTTGTTAAAAGTCAGCGCGGGCCTTTTTTTTAATAACTTCAACAAGCTGGCAACGTCGCGCTGTTGTGCAACGTTGCCGTACATGTTGAGCGTCACGTGTTGCGCGTCAATTGTTGCCTAGTGGATACGACGCTTACGGCCTTATTAATAAACACGGTTTTAGTATAGACTAGTTACTCAGTGTTTTGTCTTCTTTCCTCGCATTCAAAATCATGTTTGTGAGATGAAGACAAAACACTAGCTATACCATGTTTGCTTTTAGTTTATTAATAAGACGCGGTAAAGGTTCAAAGTCGATTAAGAGAAATACATCGCATTGCCCTATAAAGGGTTAATTGTTTCGTTCGGGATGTCGGAGGCGCCAGTCTCTCACGCTTCCATCACACCTTGTAGCCGACTATAGACTAGTTCATCACTACAAAACATTGTTTGATGATTTCTATTCGTAGGCAGCAAGCAGTTGCTAAGTGTTCTCGTAGAAGGAACTGTTGAAATGAGTCGTGAGCAGGTAAACCACCGCTTCGTACGTGGACATCATGATTGCTGTGTTCGGTATTTGACGAACCAACTGCGTGCCGAGGCCCCTGTTGAACAAAATTAATTGGTTATAAAATCGTTACGTCTAGACGTTACATAGTGTATTTTTATTTATTTATATAGAATAATAAATAAATAAATATTCTTTACACTGACACCTATCATAGTACCAAAGTAAGTAGCATAAAGCACTTGTGTTTTGGAGACTAGATGAAGGATAACTTTCTCTATTCTTCTCATAACACTCATGTATTTTTCCCAACGTGCAGATTAATAACATTGTTATATCTCAAAAAAAATTGCAACGATTATATCAGAACAGTCAGTTGCCTCTCAATTCACTCGGAAGCAGTTCCAAACTCATACAACCTACTTAATTTACACTTATTATTACTTCATGCATTCTCGACTCTCGATTGTTTACGCATCTCAACAAAGTAATCTGTGCCATTTAAAATTTGGCCATTTGACACACTCCAGTGATCTTTTTTTACAAATACATCATTGTATTCTATTTTTGGAATGACTTACATTTTTAACAACAACTTTTCTTTAACATGCATAGCATTATAGGCATATTTGATGATGATAAATAGAGTAGTAGTTAAACCACATCCAATTTCAGAAAGAAAGCTTATTACTTTTAAGAACGTGTTTCCGCATTTTATCTCTGAAACCAAACTTTGAACGCTCGGTGGACATAAGATAAATTCAGGGTCATTCCGCTATCAAATGAGAGTGGGAGTAGTGTAAAGACAGAAACTGTAAATGTAACACGGAAGATACGTTGTTAAGCCTATTATAATCTCTGTGGAAACTGATAAAATTCAAAGCGTATCCGGAACTCTTTTAAAACGATCACACCGCAATAAATCGAATTAAGTGAAAGAAAATAAGAGAACTGCGCCGTGTGGTGGACGGCAGAGCAGAATAAAATTGCCAACCATCCTTCGTCACCCAGCGGGTGTCGTACAAGGCGGCTAAGGGTATAGACGGTGATGAGTAATGGGAATGGGCAGCAGCGTTCTTGTACCACTTAGCAAACTACTGCAATTGCCGTGCCCGATAGTTGGCAATCCGTTTATATAAGACCTAACATAATTGGCGAAATGTGGGTGTTATGTATATGTCGTGGCCAAATCGTAGAATTCATCACTTCATGATGTGGCCGACCATTTCATGAAATGGTTGCATTTCATGAAGTGGCCAGCTAAAACTGACCATATCGTTGAAATGTCAACGTTTGATGATATTTCCATCCACGTTTGGCCATATAAAGTAAATGTTTAGTATTTTTACGTTGCGCTCTTTTTTTGAGTGACTTAAAACGTAAAATTCTAGTAATTTGGTATTCTAATAATATTGTCCGCCGCCATGATGCATCACAAAAACAAATCGAAATAAGCGCCTCTAACGGTGGTTAATGTAACTATTTTACGATATGATTATTAATGTTTGGCCATATCATGAAATAGCCATGCGTTTAGCTGTTCATATCGTTAAACGTTGTTTATTCATTGATCTGGCCAGACCATTATCATGATATGGTCAGTTTTAGTTGGCCATTTCATGAAATGCCACCATTTCATGAAATGGTCGGCCACATCATGAAGTGATCAATTCTACGATTTGGCCACGACATATATATATAGATATTTAAATAAACAATCGTGACTCCAGAACTGTGTTCATCACACAAACATTTGCCCCTTCCAGGTTCAAACCCAGGGCCTCTTGACCAATAGCCAGTGATCTGGCCATCCGACACAGCTGCCCGTTAATCAAATATAACTTTACCACCCATTTTTCGAACCAAACTCGTCTGTGTCGAGTTAGTTTTACCATTTTTTGTACGCAAACCTGCGGAGTACTCTAGAAAAATATTAGAATAATAGTGTACCTGTACACTCCACGATACCCCTCTTCCATCCAGACTGTGTGTAACGTTTGCCAGAACTTCCGGTATTTGTCGCCCTCCTCCCTTAGACGTGTTCTTGCCACTTCTGTAAATAAAACATATTAGGTTTATTGCTAATTGGTTACTTAACTAGAAGTAAGTTAAGCATGGATGCGCATGGACCTAGAATGAGAGGAAGACCGAAGAAGCGATGGATGGATTGGGTGAAAGATGATATGGGAAAGAGGGGATTTTATGTTGAGCTCACGTCTGATAGAGGAGAGTGGAAGAAGAAGACATGTTTTGCCGACCCTACTTAGAGTAGGATAAGGGCAGGGAGAAGGAGATATGTTGATTGCTAATAAGCTAACGAAGAACGTGAGGATTATAAAACTATTTAGTGGAAATGATCAATTATCTAAGTTATTACCCACCAATCAGCACTGGCACATATAATTAGCGACATTAACGCGAGCGAAGCCGCGGGCGACCACTAGACTTACATCTAACTAATGTATCGTAATATCTTGTTATGTATTTTAAAAACAAATTTACTGAAAAATTCCATTACCTATATCATAAATTATTAGAGGCTCTCCCAGTATTGACATATCAATGATTCGCGATATTATATCTATATAAAATTACGTACAACACCAGTTCGAATCGGTTTTTAGATATTGTAGGACTCAGCGTTTTGGTTAAATGAGAACGAATAGTTGAAGGTCAAACCTTTATGGTGTTATAGTAATCAACGCTGCCACTAGGGGTAGCGCCATCATTCAAAATTCACAAGTCATCTTCAAGTAAATAAAATTGTTACCAACCCCCATCTCTCCTGCAGGTGTCGTACAAGGCGACTACAGGTTAAGAAGTAATGATGACGATTAGTAACCGGCAGCAGCGTTTCTCTTATACCGCCTAGCAATATTAATGTGCCCGATAGACGGCAATAGGCTCGCCCCTATTGGATGGGACCTAAAAACGTAGGTATCAATTCGCCTCTGACTAACCCTTCGGGGATACAAAGGCGCGATTTATAAAGTGTATATTAAATAAGACTATAAAAATAACGAACGAAGCATAAAAGGCATTAGCCCGATAATTGGTCAGAAAAACGTATGTAACGATTACTACCCAACCAATTACCAACTAAACCGCTAAATCCTAAATCAATTGAAATCTTGCCAAGGATTAAAATATAATATCATCGGTGTTTATAAATACCTACGACACGATGACAGACAAACAACGGTCACATAACTAGATAAGAAACTGTGCGCAAATAAAGAGTTCTCAGAAATGGGAGGTAAAAGGAATTTCCAATATTTTTTTCTCATCAACATATTCTATATCGCAGAGGAGCTCGCTAGCGCGGTGGCATAGCGCGCTTGGCCTGTGATTTTGTAAACAAAGCAATGCCGCTAAGGCCGGTCATTGGACCGGCGGTGACCAAAAATTTATTATCTCGAGCTCCTCCGTGCTTCGGAAGGCACGTTAAGCCGTTGGTCCCGGATGCATCTGCAACCAACCCGCACAGGGCCAGCGTGGTGGGTTATTTCCCAATCTCCCTATATTCTTCCATCCATAGGGAAGACTCGTGTGCCCCTGGCAGAGGGAACATTAAAAGGGCTGGTGATGGTGGTGATGATGATGATGATGATGATATTCTATAACGCAGTGCCCTCTCCGATATTTTTTGTGTATGGAATCTAGACATAAATCAGTAGGTAGTAAGTAGACAGAGGTGTATTAACACACTTTCGCAAATTATTGTAGGTCCCATGTAACAGGTGGCGTGCCTATTACCTTCTATCGGGCAAGTAAATCGCAGTCTTTAGTAATACCGGGTATTTTAAAGATGTTTGATAATAATTATTACACATTCACACAAAATTGCATATTCAGTATCTACCTACCGTACAAATAAATATTTCGATATGTTATCAGTAATAAACGTCTTCTCAATTTGTATTTAAGTTAATAAAAAAAATACCGGTTTCAAATTCTTGCTCGGTTGTGTAAGATTCTGTGGTGATTTCCCTTCTTTGTGCTTTCCAAGGCACGTTAAGTTGATTGTTTCTAATGCAATCGTTCATACACCCACTCCCTATACTTCAAGTTTGTGATGAGTCATGATGTCATGAACTATAATCACTGTAGCTTTCTATCTCTCTTCTTGACTACAAAACGACACAGCTCCTAAAACATACACATACACACACATCATCCATTTGGCTTATCGTTTAGTATGTTTTTTCTTCCATTCATTCTGTTATCTTCTCCTCATTCACTGTATTCACAATCACGTCTTTGGGAGCTCGATAGAATAATAAAAACACTAAAAATTATAAAAAAAAATTGTGCAAGCATCTCAATTCTATATAAAAAATTCCTACTAAGCTACTTAGAGATATTGAATGAGTTTATTAAAACAACAAACAACAACATTGAATTTCTCAGAAGTTAAGGTTGAGATATCGATTTATGGCTTATGAGTCAGAGAATACGATAGTATAATTTCTACATAATAATATATCATCATCATCATCATAATAATATAGACATACACAAATCTTGGCCGTGTGGTGACGGCAGAGTAGAATACAATTGTCACCACCCCCATCTCTCCCGTGGGTGTCGTACAAGGGGACTAAGGGTAAAGACAGCAATGAGTAATGGGCAGCAGCATTCCCCTTGTACCATCTAGCAATATACTGCGATTGATTAGCCCGATAGATGGCAATAGGCTCGCCACCTATTACATGACCTAGCTAAATTGGCGATAAGTGAGTGTTAATTCACCTTAGGGGATATAGGCGTGATTTATGTATGTATGTACAAATCTTGCCTATTTATATCCGAAGGCCGGCTATCTGCCTAACACCAACCCTCTGTGTATGCTGTTTTTGGTGGTTTGCCCTTCGGTTTACGGACGGTCGGACCATTCGGTTGCCCCAAGAGGCTTATTGGTCTACACCGCGCACCCTGGGGTGAGTCGGGGCTGGCACATTGTAGTTTAATTTTTTTTTTCGCCCCCAGGCCAGCATGGACGACTAGAGATGAGAAGTCTAATTAAAGTAGGAAAATGATTGTAAAAGCAGTGTACAAATCTGAAGGCTGGAATTAATAGAAAGAGATAATCGAGCCTTCTATCTTGAGCAGCGACCGCTAGTTGCGCTACCCCGAGTAAAGAGATGTGTCTTTTGAGTGCCAATCGACAACTCTTGAGAATAAAGAAGAAGGAACTGCACCAGTGATGGTCCTTCGAGCCGGATTCACCATTCTGAATCGAATCCTCCTTAGTAAAAACTTAGTAAAGAAACTTTCTACTGAGTTTCTTGCTTCTTGTTTTTCCCAGATCAAGGTCTCCTGGTAGTTTACGAACGGATGGCGTAGCTTATCACGTCAAATATTGGAAATCTATTTTGACACGCACGTTTCCAATGTTTAACGTTATTCCTTTGAAGATTCACGAGCGCATGTAACGTTACCTCATATAAATAAACCACTTTTCATTTCAAAGTATCCGTAAACACTCACCGTGTGGATAAGCAATACACGAGGCGACCGTCTTGGAGAAAGCGCCCGCGCCCATGAACTCGAGGAAGTCCCGCGGCGAGCGCTGGTCGCTCGGCACGCCGTCCACACTCCTGGCGGCCATGAGCCTCGCCTTCACACCCTCGTACAGGACGAAGTGGACCACTGTCTCACTGATGCCCATGTACGACGCCGTTATGCCCTTGTAGAAACCTTTTACACCCTGAAAAGGAAACATTGTTTTCAGGAGGCTTATATTATAGATCCGGCAAAGATGGCAGGCAGGCGGCCGGCTGTACTAACCTAAGCCAAAACCTTTGAGCAGTATGGTTTTAAAATATTGTCATTCCAATCACTCTCCCTTCATCGGTCTCTCTCTTTTCTATAAATTCGTTCATCACTAGCACCTTTCCGGTGTGATGGATGATATGCATCAAAAGGAAGAGGATGGTTTGATGACCTCTGACCGATATGAATGGAAGAGGAAACATACTGTGCCGACCTCAGGTAGACTGGGAAAAGGGCAGACTATTTCAAAGATTAATTTATTAATCCAATACACATTGTATTATTGTCAAACTTAAGTGGATTATTCATTGCGCATTTCGCTCAGGATTGGATAAAAGATAATGTATTGATTTTTGTACGATAGTCATTTTAATCAAAACAATCGATTTTTTGGAAGATTATTATGTATTTCTGACTTGTAGATGTTTTCCATCACTTTCATATTTCATAACATATCATATGAATCAAACGGGAGCTTGATGACGTCGCCACCAGACCGGGGTCGAGCACAGGGGAGCGATGGGGAGCCCCGCCGTCTTAGACGGCGGCTCAGACCACCGGGGGACTGATGTCCCCTGAGTTGATGCCCGGGCCATGAGCTACCGCTCGATGCCCGCAGCCTGCCATCAGGCGGATGACCCGGATGATGATGACGTCTGATCGATATGAATGGAATGGAAGAGGAAACACACTACGCCGACCCCAGATAAACTGGGAACAGGGCAGGAAGATAATTAGTGCTCAAATTAAGGTCCTTTATAACCAGGCAATTACGGCCGGCGTACACAACAGCGCTTATCGCAAAATCAAACCAGTTGTTTAGTGTTTACTACAGAACCTACATATAATCAAATGAAACCTTGAAGAGCGGTTATAATTATTTTTGTTGTTTTTCCTTTTGTTATTACAGTGCACACTTGTCTCGCGTTGTTATTTTTAAATGCATAATATGTGCTCTTAATTGTAACGCTCAATAGATAAAGTGGAGAAAAACGTGATTACCGCATTACGCAGTAGGTACCAACGTCTTACCCTCTGTCGAGAAGTACGCGCGAGTGACACACGATTCGTTATGCATTGCTCTTCCTAAAGGGCCTTGGTAAGATTGGGTAGTGACCGAGTAGACCAGTATTGTACTCGAAAACGCTAAGAATTTGCGTATTTCGCCAAATCTAAACATTCTCTTACCGTTTTAGCGTATATCCTCTTAATGCACTGCAAAGCTGTTACGTTTTGTCCGTCTAGTTGAAGTCGTGTCTTCACAAACCATATTGGATTGGTCATTGTGCATGATACGAAACCTGAAACGTTATGTTTTTATTAGCTGATAAACTAGAGTTATGACTACATTATAATATTATCAATAAATATTTGTTCACATGTTGTGAGGGGCCCCGTGAACCTAACTGGGGTCAGAAGTACACTAATCACTGCGTGACCACCGAAACACGATATGATATAGCCATTTATCGCTTTAAACTGTCAAAAATATATGGAGTTTTGACAGTTCATACCGATAAATTTTAATGGCGATATAATAATATATCGTGTTTCGGTGGTCACGCTAGCCGGGCTGATTCGAGAGTATTTAAAAACTGCAGGTGAATCCGGATACCTGAAGGATCGATCGCTTCTGAGGAAGCATATAGACCCTTCCCGGATCTGGCATTAAGGCTGCGTTTCCACTAGAGAAGTGCGAGGATGCGTTGCCAGAGATGGGTTTGAGGAGAACCAATAGAAACCCAGACTCAATTTTCCTAGGCTCCCTCAGTACCTACAGCTTTGGTGGAGTGATTCTATTGGTTCTCCTCAAACACATCCCTCGCAACGCTTCCTTGCACATCACCATGTAAAAGGAGCCTAAGATAGTTTTAATCGGTAGTAATTCGATATAACTAAACCTCCAGGCCCATCTGGGATATTTATTATGCATAATGAACTTCCACCTCCCTCTCCCGCTTTCCAGAGGGTTGCTCACCCACCACATCATACTGCATAGTCGCCGACCGCAAACAATTTCGAATTACGGTAGGAAGAAGAAAAATTTGTATACTGCATAGTCATAGTCACCAACCGCAAACTATCCCGAAACGACCGACGGTAGAAAGAAAAAGTGGTGTAATTGTGATACCTGCTGCGCTGGCCGCCGACAGATGCACAATGGGCGTGTCCGGCGATATGTTCTGGTTGAGTATGGCCTTCGCCTGGGAGTATGTACAGAAATAGATGGCCCTCGAGGGCGCCACGCCCACAATGTTCGGCCCGAGCCCCTTGAACAACGCCTTCGGCCCTTCGTTCTGGACTATGTGCCTGAAAACCGTAATCCAAGGTCAGTGAAACGCTGCGTCACTGCTGCACCTATAGCAAATCTATACTAATATTATAAAGCTGAAGAGTTTGCTTGTATGTTCGGTTGGTTGGTTAAACGCGCTAATCTCTGGAACTAATGACTCAAACTGAAAAATAATTTTTGTGTTGGATAGTCCATTTATCGAGGAAGGATATGGCTATATAACACTAATGAGTAAACAAACAGAATAGAGTGACAGCTTGTCCACTGGCCGCTAGACAAGACTAGAAAAAAAACGGTTTACGCTCATACAGCCAGTGGAGAAGCAGTCACTCTGTTCCGTTTATTTACTCATGTGCATATAGTCCGCGCGCGAGATCCGAGGAATCGGGGGCTGAGGAAGCGGGCGGGCGGGTGTGCGCCGCACTATCCCTAGTGTAGTATTCTAATCTAATGACACTAGGGATAGTGCGTGGGTACTATGGAACGTGTTCTAATAACACTTTTTTATACTAGACATAGACAGGGAAGCTCTTGCCCTTCATCTCACCTCATGGTAAGTGACGATGAAGGCCGAAGATGGAATCGAGCTTCACCTGGAACCCCCAACCGCAGAGGGGCTGACTATCTTATCACAATTGTCGAAACAGAATAATGCTGTTAACATTATTATTATGGCGACAGGTTTTGGTAAGATGGCGATAGCTAGCCAGGCGGACTTGAAAGAAGTCCTACCACCAACCAAACCGAGTCCAAATTTGTACCCCCCTGAGGATCGAACCCGGGACGTCTGGATCTTAATTCCGGTGGGCGACCACGGAGGCGGTTAAATTACTGTGTATCATATCAGCCTGTTTTCTAAGCCCCCGATTCCTCGGAGTTCGCGAGCGGACTATAGTTTACAGTTTACACAGAGCTTGAAAGATAACGACTATGACGTAAATGGCATTAGCTTCTCCCACGGTGTTCTGTTAGTGTAACATTCAAAAGTTTGAAGTGTTGTTGTATTATTGGGGATATTTACGATATCCAAATCAAGCGATGTCTAAAGGAAAACTTTGTGTGATTGCGTCAAAAGAATTTCACGTAGCGCGTAGACGTAGAACAGCCGATAAACGATTGAGATAACCGATAAGCCAATATTGGGAGACGCTAATCACAGAAAACATTTTGAGAACCACTGCGGCTCCGGTGAAAATCCGGCTCACGCGAGCCTCTCGTGATGATCGGTGGGCGCATTTAATTTCTTATCTATTAACATATACACGATAACAATGTCGGTTTTAAGCGGTTCAAACTTCTTTATTATTTGTAGGTGGCATATCGTTGTGTAGTAATATCTACACGATTTCAGGAGTTGTTTTTGCAATGTTCGATAAAAGCTGTGTGTGGTGACGGCAGAGCCATCCCTATATTCTTCCATCCTAGGGAAGGCCTGCGCCCCAGCAGTGGGGACATTACCGGGCTGGCGATGATGATGAAGGCAGAGCAGAATACAATTATCACCACGGCCATCTCTCCCGCGGGTGTCGACAAGGCGACTAAGGGTTAAGATACACTATGGGCAGCAGCGTTCCTTTTATGCCACCTAGCAATATACTGCGTTTTCCGTGCCCGATTATTGGCAATAGGCTCGCCACTTATTACAGGCTACCAATAAATTGGCGAAACGTGGGTATTAATTTACATCTGTCTACTCCTTCAGTGATATAAGCGTGATTTATGTATGATATGATAAAGCGCTTTGCTTCGGACTTTAGGAAGTCTTAAGCGGGGAATTCACTGCACGGACATGCCCGCCGGACCTAGCTTCTATTAGGTCTGTGCGATGTTTGCATAGTGTAGGAACAGCACAGTCAGTGTGGCCTATACAAACGAGGTCCGCGCGGGCATGTCTGGCGGGCATGTCCGTGTAGTGAATTGCCCGCTTTCAACGCAGGCGGAAAAAAATCAATCGGCACGAAACACGGTCACGTTTCTTCCTCGCATAACAGCATGGGGCACGCGGTGGCGCCGAGCCAAAATGTCAATCACCCAATTCTATACTCAGTGAAAATACTCAAGAAAGTTGTGCAGCTAATGGGTTGCCAGGAAACAATAGTGCGACGCATTAATGGGTGGATGTGGGTCATAAACGCGAGAGGTGTTACTTTGATCCAGAAATTGCAACAGCGCCGAAATCCTTAAGCTGTCACTTTTTTCATGAACGACGGTGACACTTCGCTTTTCGATGAAAATGTTGCCAGAGAAGCAGTTAAATAAGGCGAAAGCTTGTTGATATACTTGCTCCATTATATAGTCAGTAGGTATAGGAACATTGGCCCTTTGTCCCATCACAATGCTTTCCAACTAGATCTCGGGACTTTACTAACCGCAGGAGTAGACTCAATTCACTACACGGACATGCCCGCGCGGGCCTCGTTTGTATAGGCCAGACTGAATGTGACGGTCCTACACTAGGCAAACATCGCACAGACCTAATAGAAGCGATGTCCGGCGGGCATGTCTGCAGGCATGTAATCAACTCGTTGGATGTTTGGCGATAAATTTCGTTCTTTGATTGTTTTTACGGACGAAACTCAGGTGACTGGGTTAGTCCACAGTATCCAGCATAGGTTAGGTTAGTTAAAGTCTACGAACCAACGATAGCACGAGCCGAGTAAGCGTAGAAACGCTTCGCGACAGCAGCCGGCGAGTGCCAGTATCAAAATTTTGGTTCGTGTAGTGTTGACGAGGGAGTGGTTACTAAGCAGGTAGCACCAACATTTGAAGATTTAGCATGGCTGGCGAATTATGAATGTCAATACGGCTCTGCTTACCTCTTCGAGAATCTCTCATACTATGTTATACAGGCAATGCCCCAAATAGCAATACAAGACACATGAATCAGCATTTCCGACGAATTTCGAAATGCACATCACAAACAAAAATATTAATAAAAACTTTCCAATCATTCTATGGTATTCATTCATACGATTCTTGAATTCATGAATTTTTTTGTACACGTTCTACTGGTAAGACGTCAGGGTAGGTACTCACCTGATGCACTGTATAAGGCTCATACGGGTGGTAGCCCTGGCGTGGCCGGCGTGCGCGCACTGCTGCACCTGACAATTGTACGACATCAGCATGCGATCCGCCTGCTTGCTGTATGCGAACATCGCACCCATCGTGCGCCTGTAGCCCCATTTGGCCTCCTGTAGGCCAATTTATATTTTAGTATTTTTTTTTACACTCACAGCTATCATCTAGCTAACCCATAGTAGGTAAGTAGCCTAAGCACTAAGCGCACACACTGTGTTATTGATACTAGATGACGAACATATTTTTAATATCATAATACCTAATTATTTATATGTATACCATAAATATTGGAAATATACTATATAAACATATGCACAATGTCAACGTTGAATCGTTTTTAAAAAGAGTTTATTGCAATGCTGTTTGATGATATATAATAAAATAGTCAAGTGAACACCGCTACAGTTTGTGGCCTGTGGGATGGGTTCTATTCCTATGACAGCAGAAAAGAGAAACAAATAAATATTTCTGTCACTCACACCTATTATCTAGCGGCTAGGATGATAGCTAGATTCTAGCCCTAAGTAAGTAGCATAAGCACTTGTGTTATGGATACCAGATTTCGGAAAAAAATATAATATCCTTACAAATATATTTTAATATATTAAATAACGTATATAAACCACTATGACTACAGAACAAAATATCTGTGTTCATCACAAATGATTGCCAAAATAAATGTAAAATGGAATATTAGGTATGTATAGCCAAATTGAAATTAGCTCGTTCATATAAAAAAAAACTCTCACAAAACAGGTTTTTTCGAGAAACTAGAAATATTTTTTGTCACCCACTTATAATAAGTACAGATGGTTTGATACGTGATTAATTAATTTTGTTCAATTACACATAAAATTAGAATGTGTTTCGGTACCGTATAGAAAAATTAAAAACATCATTTACAAAATTATTGTTAAAAACAAATGAAATATTAATTTATATCAGGAAGGAAACCGAATGCCATATCAAGACGTTCATGCCAGATATTTGTCGACTTTTTAAGTGCGAATTTAATATCCGTCCGGCATAATAATATCAACAAGGCAAGCGTGATCGAGTTTTCGGATTCGATCAATCGCTTTCGTCATATATTGTGATTGAGGTTAAATCAAATTGGCTTCGCTTCCTCACCAAGCCAATCAAAATGGCAAAATTTCTTAATCGATTTTGTGCTCTAATTTAACCAAGTTAAGTTTGACAATCGATTGAAGAAATTTGACAGTCTTGGGTGCCGTTGACTGTACGAACGTCTCGAGAAAACAAGAATTGCATTTCTGCTTTTGGTGCGTGGCTGGCCCGTATGACGTCTGGGACGGACTCCCCAATAACCCAGAAAAAAAATACTAGGATAAAGAAGAGAAGAATTTTTGTTCTAAAAATATTGCTTAAGACCAAGTGAATATATTTTTAGAATAACGTAATATTTTAAAAAAATTCTTACTTAAAAAAATCCTTTTTTACCGTGCAGATGTCAAACCTGAAGTAGGATGGAGTAGGTGGCACATAAGATTCACAACCTAACAACTTGGGTTTATGCAACGTTTCTCACCCGCAACGTTTTTCAGGAAGGTCGAGCACGTATGAGTTCATACGCACACTACAAGGAATAAACTAATCCGGAGAGAGATTATTACATACTGCGGATCATTGCGGTCGAAGATGAAGACGTAATGAAAACTTGGTATGGCGCATCTTCCTGCCTTCGTAGCACGGAACGTGGAAAAAAATCTCTTCGAGGAATAGAAAATATTTTCTTCTCGCTCTTACTCTCACTAAATCCCAAGACAAAACACTGTCAAGTGATGGAGAAAGATTTTATCCACTTCCCGTGCTAGGATTTCTACACTATTATTTTGGGACTAAAATAAGACACTGACAAATACATTCTTTGAAATTGAATCAAGAACTCGTCCGTCGGGCTTTTCCAATGTGGCAGAATGCTTTATGAATTTATCACAATTCAAATATAAGTGAACACACAAAAAGCAAATAAAATATGCTTTACACAAGTGGACTTGAATAACTTGTTGCGCCAAATGTTTTCATACGGCTGTTCATAACATTTCCTTCATTACCTTTAAGTACATTGTTATTATGACCTACATCATTGCAACTGTGAACTCTATTATAGAATTCAATGTGACAGTTCCTCCGTGTTCCTTTGTCGGTCCAACTATTATCTGTTTTAAAAAGTTGAGCTTGACATTAATTTAAATAATCTATGGCGGTAGTTAAAAACATACCAAATGGGCATGCAAAACAATCAAGCGGCTTCGCGGCAAGCTCGTTCATTTTCTGTGTGTTTCATTCTATTGCTGGGTCAAACAGACCTTTTTTATATCTGTTTGATTTGTTTGACCTAGCAACAGATTGAAACACAGAGAAAATGAACGAGCTTGCCACGAAGCCGCTTGACCGTCTCGGAACCGCATAACAATCACGTGAAGTTATTGATCTAGTAATTTAAATTTTGGATTTTTATTGTGTTGGAGTTAATGGTGCTAGCTTAAACGCCATAACAACATAGCTACCACAAAGTTCTAAAACTTCCAAATCGACATTTATGGTAATATAACCACGACTTTAAGGGGGCCATTACTGAATCTGTTTTTCCGATTTTATTTTTTAAATATTAAATAGTGTTGTGGCGACATTTATGTAGGTCGTAATGATAACCGCTGAGAAATATGCTCATGTCGTATTAAGCAATACCTATCTGATAACAGTACTGATGCGATAATAGTAGCTGTTTTCACTTGTGCGGTGTATCTTTGCATAAAAAAATGTTTACCTACAGAGCATAATTATTTTAGTTCCAAATCACTTACGGCGGGTCCCAATATTCTATCAACAGTTGAAAATAGACGTACTATAGCTTGCTATACAGCGTGCTTAGCAACTTCTGTTATTTATCATAAGTCTTCTTCTTCTTCCTTGACGGCCGCCTTGGTCGAATGCTCAGATCGCTGGGTATTGGCCAAGAGGTCCCGGGTTCGAATCCTGGTAGGGGCAAACTTTGTGATGACCACAAATGTTTGTTCCCGAGTCATGGTTGTTTATGTAGTATGCATGTGCATGTTTATGTAGTATATTTTCAACATTTATATACATAATTATTTTAAAAATATGTCCGTCATCTAGAATCCATAACACAAGTGCTTAGGCTACTTACTTTGGGCTAGATGATAGGAGTGTGTAAAAAAAAAAATATTTATTATTATTCTTCCTGCCCTGTTCCCGGTCTATCTGGGGTGGCGCAGTATGTTTCCTCTTCCATTCATATGTCAGACGTCATCAAGCCATCCACTCCCTTTTGATTCATATCATCCATCCCACCGTAAAGGTGCTAGTGATGAATGAATGTATAGAAAAGAGACGGAACGGACCATCTCGAGAGACCCCATGAACGGAGAGAGTGATTAGAATGACAACATTCACAGGCTTAGGTTTTACAGCCGGCCGCCTGCCTGACACCAGCCCTCTATGGGTACGCTGTTGTTGGTGGTTTGCACTCCACCATTCGGGTGCCCCAAGGTGCTTATTGGTCTACACCGGGCAATCTCCCTTAGTCGACTTTTACGACACCCATGGGATGAGTTAAGGCTGGCCTATTCAACGTTATTTGTTCGCTCCCAGGCCAGCATAGAAGGGTTATGTTATTTATCGTAAGTAATATAACAAAAATGTAAGGCAACTAAACTTAAGTAACATTACTTTTGACTGTACGAACTAAGTATCCGTGTGTGGCAAATTGCTATGTCGCCTTTATCAATATCCAATCAGATGCATTCTCTGTTCCGTGATATCACATTGTCTAAGTTTAGAACGGCCTTGAGAGCTCGTTAGTTTTAGTTTAGTACATAATTATAATGACATTGTGTGAGGTCACTCACGGAGATTTGCGACGCATTACACTTATTATTCAACCTATAAGTAGATAATGATTACTTCGGTAGAGGCGCTCGATAGCGCAGTGGCTAAGCGCGCTCGACTGCGATTGCTAAAACTAAACAATGTTCGCTAATTTGATGGTTGGTCGTCCTATGGGTGATCAAAAATTTCGCAGCGGCATTTTCAGTCGTGAATACCCATCAAACCGCACTGCGCCAGCGTGCGTGGTGCGTTATGGCCCATTCTCCCATCCATAGGAGGAAGGCCTGTGCTCTAAAAGTGGGTTGTTTACGGCCGTTGGTCGCACCGGCATTTGCAGTCGTGAATACCCATTAATAAGTGCCGTGTGGCGATGGCAGAGTAGAATAAAATTGTCACCACCCCAAATCTCTCCTGTGGGTGTCGTATAAGGCGACTAAGGATAAATCAGTGATGAGGAATGGGCAGCAGCGTTACTCTTATACCACTTAGCAATGTAGTGCGACTTTTTGTGCCCGATAAATGGCAATAGGCTCGCCACCTATTACATGGAACTAAACATAATTGGCGAAACGTGGGTGCTAATTCACCTCTACTTACCCCTTAGGGGATATAGGCGTGATTTATGTATGTATGTAATACCCATTTATCCGCACTGCGCCAGCGTGCGTGGTGGGTTATGGCCCATTCTCCCATCCATAGGGGGAAGGAAGGCCTGTGCCCTAACAGTGGGTACATGACAAGGCTGGTGATAATGAACTTCTGTAGGCCTATTCACTAACTTTTTTAACACTGAGAGTGATAATCACTGAACTATTTACTGATCCATTACTACTTTACTATAACGCTATTGTGACACTTTATCCTGTGAAAACAGTAATGGACAAGTAAATAGTTCGGTGATCATCACTTTCAACTGTCAAAAAAAGGTTAGCGAATAGGCCTACTGTAGAGGAGCAGACAGCAATAGTAACCACTCATTACGAGATGCATTGTGCGCAATCAACGCCATAATTAGACCAAAAACCTGGCTATTTTCCCAAAAACAATTAAAACCTATAACCTTTATCATCCAATTGACACAATGGAGGTCAGGATCCAATGTTTTTTTAACGTATTATTAGCGAGATTCGTTTGCGCAGATAAGAAAAAGCCAAAGCCGATTGAAATATGGACCAAAAAAATAAATATGTAGATCGCTTTGATTCGACTCTCACACTACATAGCAAACAACCAAATTATTGCCTCATAAAACATGAAAACTGTTTTAATACAGGCTTCGTTGTTTGTAACTAATTCAGAAGTCACGCCTGTATATTTCCAATGTGTACAGTCAACTGCACTTCAGACTACGCAAAACTGTCAAATTACTTCAATCGATTGTCAACCTTAACTTGGTAATAATAGAGCACAAAATCAATTGAGAAATTTTGCCATTTTGTGGTTGTCTGACGTGCTGTTGACTGTACAAAATGTGTAGGTGTAATAAAAACTGTTTATATCCTGAACTATACGTTTTTTTTATTATTATTTTTGGCTGGTGAGCGTCTGCCACGTGTGATTCGCGTGCAGCAACATATAGGATTGAGTTATATGTATGTAGTTATACTGAAGGAATTCCGTTAATCTTGGTGTTTGTTTTGGTATTTGTCTAAATTAAATACCAAAAGAGCTTAAGGGCCTGTTTCACAATCGACAAGTAAGTTCTGAGTAGCTTACTTGGCAGTTCAATTGACATTTAATACATATTACAACTGTCAAATGATCTGCTAAGTAACTTACTTGGCGATATTGAAACAGGCCCTTAGTGACATAATGTTTGTACGATTATGTCGTCTGCTCAGTAAGAGGCTGTGAAAAAAGGTTTTGGTTTGATTCAAATATTGAATCATTCTGGCAAAATGAATAGGTAATACTTAATTTTTTCGCATGATATCCTGGGGCATTTGATTACGGGCAGAAGACCATATAACACGCGAATCCTTTTGCGAATTCATGTAGGTACAGACCGCCAGAGTATATAAAACTGTCAAGTATCCCCAATGGAAAGTCAACCTTCAATTGTTCGACGTAAAGGACAAAATTGATTGTGATAATATTTCTGTTTTGTTATACATAACTTTTAACCCGCGCCTTATTGCAGTGTTTAAAAAAAGTATTGATTACAGCGTGTATCATGTCTCATGTCTAGTCTGCTGGGAGTGAAAAAATAACGTACAATGTATTTGGGAAGGGAAATTGCCCTGTTTACACTAATAAGCACCTTAGGGCAAATCACCAACAACAGCTTACCCAAAGAGGGCAGGGCAGAAGGAAGAAGAATCTTCCTGCATAGTGCATGATATAGGTTAGGATTTAGAGTAGGGCATCATACTGTGATCAGGAAGATACATACATACATAATTCACGCCTATATCCCCGAATGGGGTAGGCAGAGGTTAACTTGCACCCACGTTTCGCCAATTATGTTAGGTCCCATGTAATCTGTGGCGAGCCTATTGCCATTTATCGGGCACAAAAGTCGCAGTACATTGCTAGGTGGTATAAGAGGAACGCTGCTGCCCATTCCTCATCACTAATTTATCCTTAGTCGCCTTGTACGACATCCACGGGAGAGATTTGGGGTGATCAGGAAGATGTATTTTTCTAATTGACGTAGGTAACCTTGAGCGTTTCGTCGAATCATAACTGACCTAGTTTTATGCTTTACTGTATTCTATATTGGTTTTTGGTAGCCACTAGCCTATGCCGTGTGGTGACGGCAGAGTAGAATACAATTGTCACCACCCCGAATCTATCCCGTGAGTGTCGTACAAGGCGACTAAGGTTAAATCAGTGATGGGGAATGGGCAGCAGCGTTCCTCTTATATCACCTAGTACTGCGACTTTTGTGCCCGATAAATGGCAATAGGCTCGCCACCTATTACATGGGACCTAACGTAATTGGCGAAACGCGGGTGCTAGTTCACCTCTGCCTACCCCTTCGGGGATATAGGCGTGATTTATGTATGTATGTACTAGCCTCATGTTATTTTTGCATTTCTACAAATTGGTTGTTGATACTGTTTATTTTCTTTGATGGCGGCCTAAGTTTCATTAGCCAATAAAACCTGGTTGTTATAAGATTGCGAAAATCAGTAAATATATGACAATAGTGACGGTCGATTCGGTCGAATGGTCAGATTGCTTGCTATTCGCCAAGAGGTCCCGGGTTGGACTCCTGGCAGGGGCATGTTTGTGTGGTGAACACAGACATTAATTGTTCTCGAGTCCTGGTTGTTTTTAAAGTATATTTTCAATATTAATATTATAATTATAATCTAAATTAAAACATTTTCGGTCATCTAATAGGTATCCATGACACAACTGCGGTACGAGTGTAAGAAATATTTATTTATTATCTACAACCGTCGTCGGTTGTTTGTTGTCAATTTTTAACACGTCCATTAATTTCTGTTTAAAATTTAAATCATTCACTACCACTGTCATGGTTTAAAACTTTGGCTACCTACTACTGAACTACCAATTCAGATCATAAAATAACAAATTTAATAGACGACAGGGCGTCAATCAATCCGAATCATTTTAAATAGAAAAAATTCAGCCTGTATTCGCTTTTAATTTCAAGGCGTCGATAAATACAGTACGCATTAAGGCTGCGTTTCCATCAGATATGTGCGAGGATGCGTTGCGAGGGACGTGTTTGAGGAGAACCAATAGAATCACTCCATTTTGCATGCCCAGGAAAATGGGGTGATTCTATTGGTTCTCCTCAAAAACATCCCTTGCATCAACGCCTCCTTGCACATCTGGTGGAATTTCTATTATAATCTTGTGGAAACGCAGCCTAAAGCCGGGTTTTCACTCTTATGACTAGTCGGACGTTACTCGTATTCGTATCATGTAAGTAAACAAACACTTAATCCGAGAGCACTCGGACGCCGGCATCCAATCAGAGACGTTCCAGTAGTCATCCGAGCCCACTCGGTCCGAGTGTACTCTGACTGTGAAAACCCGGCTTTATCGGAGTATTTTTGCCTTGATATACGCAAGATCAATGTTCCATGCAAGCCGAATTGTTGTAATTGGACGACTGCCAGCAGTGCCAGCGCCATGGGTCACTAGCACAATGTCCATAATTCATTTACACTCGTATATTATATTAACGTTATCTATATATAAAAATGAATTGCTGTGCGTTTGTCTCGCTAAAACTCCAGAACGGCTGGGCAGGGCAGATTTAGCTGTTTTTGGTTTTGAAATGATTGTCTTGGGCCAGGCAAGGTAGGTAAGAAAATATGGAAAAATGCGGGGAAAATAGTCAAAACAACAATTTAATTTTCCCATACAAACTGCTTTCTAGTCAAACCTTTGACGTAACCGTGGCAACCAAATCGTAACAATGGCTACGGGATCATTTATATGGCATAACAACGTATGCCGGGTCAGCTAGTTTAAAATAAAAGCGTTCATAAGCGAAACGTCATTTCGGAAACAATTTCACATGGGCGCTCTACTTTGATTAAATATTCTTATCTCCATAAAGTCGGGTTTATTATTATTATTGAGAAAGAGGCAAACGGTTCGCATAGTTTTGATAGTATGCCATATACACACATTTCGCCTTTGCTCTACTTTATAAGGCGGTGCGGCGTCGCGGCACAGTCAAAACGAAGAGTCGAGGCCTGGGCGGTTATGCTTTCTTTAGACGTTCCATTCAACACGTCGCACTGACCTCGACTATACAAGTACGCTGGACTTTGTTGCTTGTTGTATTAGACATTACAAATGCATCTCTAATATTAGTTCTGTGGACGTTCACCTTCGTACACCTGTACCATCAGCGCCAAGATGACGATAATCAAAATGGCATTTTTTTTATGACAACCTTCAGTCCAGCGTAGTTGTATAATTAAATAGAGGTAAGTGTAAACAAGTCTCAACGCAACACGTTCGAAACAAATGACAAAATGGCGCGGAGTCGAGGCGCCCGGTTCACGCGTCTCGCCTTCGCCTCGACTCTACGGCGCCCATGCCGCGACGCGGTTAGTGGGCGCACTGCCTAGATATTTATAAGAAAGCTAGATGCGGTGCGGCGCTTCGGTGTCCGCGCCTCGAAGCCGCCTCGACTCTCGTGTCTGTGGGCGACCCGCCTAAAGGGGCCAAATGGCCGAATTTAAGGACAGTTAGAAGTATAAATTTTTCCTCATTTCATGAAAACGTTCAAAAATATTGTTTGTCAACTTGTAGAAATTGTATAAATTTTTGTTTACTGCTTATTACTTAGGCTATAATTTATTACTATTCGATTTTAATTTTAACATTATATAAATGTTAGAAAAATTAGTACAAAGATTTTGGTGGTTAGAAAAAGAATTTCGAAAAATTATGATCTTGAGACGGGAATCGAACCCGCGTCCGCTGCTATCCGGGCAGGTGCCTGACCGCTCGGCCACCCAAGACACTAACTAACTTGCCGAAATTCTTCTAACCTTTACACTTCACGTTGTAAGCCAACGGGTACCCTCGCAATGTAGAAATAAATTTCAAACATTCCAAAGCAGATAAATTCGATTCCCGCCTCAAGATCATAATTTTTCGAAATTCTTTTTCTAACCACCAAAATCTTTGTACTAATTTTTCTAACATTTATATAATGTTAAAATTAAAATCGAATAGTTTTATAAAGCAAACCCAAGCTTAACCGAACGCACGTTATTTGTAAATTATCTGCTTTGGAATGTTTGAAATTTATTTCTACATGCGAGGGTACCCGTTGGCTTACAACGTGAAGTGTAAAGGTTAGAAGAATTTCGGCAAGTTAGTTAGTGTCTTGGGTGGCCGAGCGGTCAGGCACCTGCCCGGATAGCAGCGGACGCGGGTTCGATTCCCGCCTCAAGATCATAATTTTTCGAAATTCTTTTTCTAACCACCAAAATCTTTGTACTATAATTTATTGTTTATACTTTCTTGTGTCTATTTATATATTTACAAAATATTGATTTCTATCGACATCTCAACTTTGGATTATTATTATTAAATAATGTTATTTAATAATTGAACGTTCTGATTCAGGCAAACAAAGGTCACAATTTCTATGGATATGGCAGTATGAGGACGAGATTGGGAATTGGGATTTTATTATCCTTAATATATACCACCTGCTTAGTATATTACCCACCCAATCAGGTGGTATATTGGAATATTGAAGGAACATTATCCCTATTGAAGGTTAAAAATACTCGCATGCAAAATCCGTTACATTGTTTTATTTAAAATACAATGTAGTGTTCATATATGCAACATTATATACTTTAATGCATTCTTTTTTCCATTTATCTTATTAAACAGACATCACTGGCATACATAACAGAGAACATTTATACTAGCTCACATTTGCACAGTAAATAATATTATTGTAGCAAAATTTTGTTCAAGGAAACGTTATTTATCTCAAAGATAAATTTTAATTAGAATTCAAGTAAATTCTATTTCCTTAATTATATTTTGAGATGTAGGTACAAAGATTTATTTTACTCTATTTGTTGTTTTTTACATTTATTTTATAATTATGTGACCACAAATATATTGTTTGTTATATGTGCTTAACTATGTTTATGCTTGATGCACTTTAAACCACTTCAATCTCAATAACTAATATCATAAGAATTGTTTACCACTTATTACCAGAAACTATAACATGTTATAATGAAACTGGATGTTGACTTGCATAAAAGAATTAGTTTTAGTTTATATGTATTAAATATAAATAATTGTGGGAGAAACAAGTTAATGTTTAGACATAACTCTTACCTGATGCTTTGGTATTTTGGAATACACTTTTCTGAGACTGGCCGTATTATCAGATGGTGGAGGTTTTGCTGGAGGCACTCCAACTCCCTTAGACGATTGCAGACGAGTTTTCACCACTTCCAAAGGGCATGTTACAACGGCCCCAGCTGTACCTGCAACCCTACAAAAAGGATGGTTTTGCAAAATATATTTCCTGCCCAAGTTTGATTTTAAACAAAATTTTAACAATACATTGACACAAGATAAAAATTTGGCTTGTTATTACTTGGTATGATAGCTTAATAACCTCACCACTCACACACACTTACACAAATCTAAGTTTAGTTTATTAAAACATTAAAAAATCATCATCAAAATCATCATTTTAAACCAAAGATAAAGCAGAATAAACCTAGATTAATACACTATTCGATTTTAATTTGAACAAAAAAAAAATTTTAATTGAAAAATTAGTACAAAGATTTTCGAAAAATTCTGGTACTCAAAATTATTTTTCTAACCACCAAAATCTTTGTAGATTAATACATTTTGCGCAAGTGGGCCTTAAGGACAAATACACTAGAATCAAATTTGAGTATGTATACCAAAAAAATTCGTTACTTCCTACTAGGCTATAACTCATGGTCATAACTTATGTAATTTTACAAGTGTGACCATGAGTTTGTTTGTAGATTACTTGTATGATACTGTTATGATAAGTGGTGTTTTAGGAATGTTAATCTTGTTACTGTGTTAACCAAAAAAAAACTTATACTGAATTTGTATATTTTTTTATTACTCTTTAAAACAAATTTCAGGTAAAAATGGTATAATTAAATTTAATTGGTATTACCATTTATTCTGTTTTTTAATACAGGGGTAGTAATCTGTAAGGGTTCTAGGATAGTTATTTATGCAGATGAGACAGTCAGACTATAAAATTGTTAAATATTTCCAATAAAAAGTAGAGCACAACATCAATTGAGGAAATGTACATGTATGTCTGAATGTGGAACTCCAGTTATTTGTACAAAAGATTTACAGTAGAAAAGATCCAATCACTCATTAAATCCCCAGCATTGCCAAATATATCATTAAATTAGGGTCAATCTGGGATACTTTCTTTCTTTATTTACATGTCACATTATCACAGTACAGAGTCCATGGGTCCATCCATGAACAAATAACGTAGAATAGGCCAGCCCCAACTCATCCCGTGGGTGTTGTAAGAGTCGACTAAGGGAGATTGCCCGGTGTAGACCAATAAGCACCTTTGGGCACCCGAATGGTGGAGGGCAAACCACCAACAACAGCGTACCCAAAGAGGGTTGGTGTCAGGCAGGCGGCCGGCTGTAAAACCTAAGCCAAAACCTTGAGCAGTATGGAATGGAATGTTGTCATTCTAATCACTCTTTCCGTTCATGGGTCTCTCGACATGGTCCGTTCAGTCTCTTTTCTATACATTCATTCATCACTAACACCATTACGGTGGGATGGATGGTATGAATCAAAAGGGATTGAATGGCTTGATGACGTCTGACATATGAATGGAAGAGGAAACATACTGCGCCGACCCCAGACAGACTGGGAACAGGGCAGGAAGAAGAAGAAGAGTCCATGGGTCTTGTAATTATACATGTAGCACCCTGCAAGGCCACAGCAATTAGAAATAAAATTTTCCTCATGACATAATAAAATTAATATGGATTCATGATGGGTCAAAATTAATCTTAAAACGAAAAGGGACAGATCATTGGAATATTTAAGCATACATTATGAAAGTGTCAGTGAATTAGTTTGCATTTAACATTATGAATATAAAAATAAACAAACTATGAGATAACTATTGATGTATTAGAGATTTAAGTAATTATTTTAAAGGGTATAATCATTATAAAGCTTTTGAGTAAAAAGATATATAAATCTCTGTTCCGTCAATAGATGTATTCTTTGCATGTCCAGTATGTATACTAGAATGTAATCTTGTTACACTTCTTTTATCAATTATAATAATAACTCACTTTGTCTAATGTATTAAATGATCAATCAAATTCTATGATTTCTATAGTAAAAAAGTAATCAAGAGTTGCAAACAAATATTTCCATAACAGTGTTATCATTTTAAATTGGTAACTTAAACTTGGCAACAGGAAATGTTTATTTAAAATATTTATGACATTTTTGGTATTTTAAGCTATTTTAAAAATAAAACGTTCACTTTAAATTCAATGTGATTATGACAATAGTTTCCAATCAACTGTATCATCAGACAACTAACAGTAATTATTTTTACACAAATTTAAGATAGTTCCGGCGACGTCGCAGTTAGCCGAATCGCATTAGTAAACAACGTTTTGCCACATGTGGCAAAAAATGGTTAGGTTTATAACTCCAGTCTAAGTAACAACAACAATCCAGATATTCTTATCAAGAAGTGAAAACACTTACCCGCCGGCTACAAGATGTATCGCTGTATCCTTCTGAGACATTTTAGCGCCACAGGAGTAATTACATGACTGCAAATTGCGACTGTCTATAAATAAACAAATGCACTGCTGTGCTGAACTCACTATTTGTAAAATTCAACCTTATTGTGTATAGTTCAGGTTATAAGAACTGTTTTTAACTGCACAAAACCAATAAATATTGAATGTTATTCTTCAAAAATCACAGAAATATCAGAAAAATTCTTCACAACAATTTTTATGCGCACTCGAACAGCATACTTCGTAACAATTTACGCACACAGCCATAAATTCTGACTACTTCTGTCTGACTGAATATCCGTACTTGTTTTTGTCGCACACTAAGATACTTTATACTTTGCGTACGTGACGTGAACCGCGAAGACGAAAACAACTTCTGTCAGTCAGTGAAATTCTGTAAAATTAGATAATCAAATGAAGCCTTTTAAAGTTAAAAAATCGTCAAATAAATGTAGATATATACGAGGTAAAGTTAGTTAATCAATCATATTAAGCATTTAATCCCTTTGCTTTTATTATTGCAGAAAAAAAACCTATCCAAAAGCAACATCCGTGAGGGCGAGTTCCGGTCAGATGGTGTCTTTGGCGCGTTTCGTTGTGTCATTACAATTTTTTTTTCGAAAATTGTAAAATTGTTTTTGAGTGGATTTTGTGCAGTGAAAGTGGTGTTATTTTGATGCGCAAGCATCCGCGTTGATGTGCAATTATTCAGAATCATTGAAAATAAGTCTTGTAATGATTGTATTGTAGTGAAAACCACTCAAAAAGTGGTTTTGCCCACTTCATCAGTCTCTATCATGAACTCTGTTACCATTCAATTCGCGCCAAGCACTCCCTAGATGCGTTAACATGTGTGTTTGTTTTACCCATGTTATAACGTAAAATTTATTTCATTCATAATTTCACCCACTCATTAGTTCATGTGAATTCAGATAAAATATACTAAAGACATGGCTGTATGGGCTAAACCTATTGCCTTCCCTAAAATAAAGGGGGAATTTAAAAAAAGAATAACAAGAGAATAAAACAAGAAGTTAAAGTGAGCGCCAGATAAGTCTGTGCGTGGTCAAAATTGGAATCAACTAAAACTTCGTCTGCTAGGTAGGTATTTTGTTTGTCTAGGAGTGTCATTAAAGTGTTCTGTGGTGTCAATGTTAGCGAGCAGCGCCAACCCTCGCGCGCAGACTTATCTGGTAAGCACTCTACTGTCATGTCAAAGTGACGTTGTTCAAACTTGTTCCTTAAATAGTCTGTGGTGATGGTGACGTGAATCTTTCTCCGGTGTGCTTGGCGGGCTTTCAATGGCGTCAGTAAAATTTTTATTTCAGTCATTCAAAAATTGTTTCAGAGTGGACTTTGTGTAGTAAAAGTGGTGTTATTTTGATGCATAAGGATCCGTGTTGATGTTCAATTATACAGAATAATTGAAATAAAAGTGTTGTGACGTGTTTGACGTTGAGAATTTTATAGTGGTTTTCACCAACCTCATCGGTCACCGTCATGAACTCTGTTATATTCGACTCGCGCCAAGCTCTCCCTAGATGCGTTAAAATGTGTTTCACCCATATTTTAATGTAAAATTCATTTCATCCATTAAATTAATTCATTCATTTCATGCATTTATTTCATTCATTCATTTTATTATTCATTCAAAATTAAGAAAAGTAAATGAAAATGTATTCAAGAAAGTTCCAAAAAGACTAGTTTTTAAGAACGTTAAACCTATTAAAAAAAAGAACTTCCTCCGCTTTTGACAGAGGCCATACATACCTAGGTACTTAAAAAAAGATACAAAAGAGTGCTTGGCGCGTTTCGTGGTGTCAGTCAGATTTGTTTTCGCTAATTCTAAAATTGTTACAGAGTGGATTTTGTGCAGTGAAAGTGGTGTTATTTTGATGCACAAGTATCCGTGTTGATGTGCAATTATGCAGAATCATCGAAAACAAGTCTTATGATGTGTTTGATGTTGTGGTGAAGATCACTATATAAAGTGGTTTAATCCATTTCATCAGTCACCATCATGAACTCTGTTACCATTCAATTCGCGGCAAGCACTCCCTAGATGCGTTAAAATATGTGACACCCATATTTTAACGTAAAATTCATTTCATTCATACTTTTCACCCACTCATTATTTCATAAGACTACAGATAAAATATACACTAAAGACTTGGCTGTATGGGCTAGACTCTTTGCCTTCCCTAAAATAAAGGGAGAATTAAAAAAAAAAGATACATATAAATCTTTCTCCGAGTTTCTCCACCACTTGGCAGTGTTTTGTCTCGGGATTTAGTCGGAGTTGGAGTGGGAGGAAAATATTTTCTTTTCACCAAAGAGATTTTCTCCATGACGTGCTACGGGGGCCGACTGTCAAATAAAATAAGTGTGACTTTGACAATGACAGTTGAATTGTAAGCTATCTATACCTGCGTAAATTGCATTGCATAATTTTATCTCCGCCGGCAATTAAGATATTGCCTGACATAATAACGATATATCAGTTACATACATTGTATTTACCGGCTTACTACCTTGTGGAAAAATGTTTCATACCACTAAGGTTGGGTTGATGATGTGAGTATGAAATGGTTGAATAAATTTAATTTCTCAAAATTTACAGGTAGTCGTTCTATATTTGTTCAATCATGCATTTTCAGGCGAGCATTCGGCGCTGCCCGGCAGAAACATAGCCTACCTGATCTGCCATATGAATACAGTGCTCTAGAGCCGGTCGTTAACCGAGAGATTATGAGCCTTCACCACAGCAAACATCATGCAACATACGTGAACAACTTGAATGCTGCCGAGGAAAAACTAGCTCAAGCTCAGTCCAAAGGTAATTGTATATTTTTATTTGATTTCGACCTGTGCTGCTTCCGACTTACCCCTCTACTTCACTATGGACCTGCATGGTGAATCTACAAATACAAAAAAGTGTTTACTCATGCATCTATTTGACAGTATTTGTCTAACCTTAGGGCCCTATTAGACAAGGGTTGCAGATTTAAGGGTAGAAAACATTTTATAAAAACAAATGGCAACAAGAATAGTTTGGATTTGATTGATATGCTATTATTTAATTATTATTAGCTACTTAATTTTGGCAGCAGCTGATACCAACACCATCCTCGGCTTGCTGAGTACAATAAAATTCTATGGTGGGGGATATGTGAACCACTCAATATTATGGACCAACTTGACTCCATCCAAGACTGAACCCTCCTGTCTATTTTTAAAAGCAATTGAACAGTACTCAAATGTTGTTATACGGTTTTTGTATTTAGATTAGTATTTTACGTAGAGTAGAGTAGGAGAAGCTGGGCTGCCCAGAGCAGGTATACTGCCTAAAACGGACACATTCATTTATAAAATAAAATGTATAGAAAATGGATGTACTTCTCATCAGCACCATTGTCTCCTAAAGGAGTTGTTCCCAATACTTCCCACCTCTTGCCTTGTGTATTGGCAAATAGTTCACGAGAAAACCCGCTTTAGAAAAGATGCTGTTTTGGGCCACCCTCCTCTGTATAAATTTGTCCCAACTTAGTAGTTTCAAAATTATGGTTTATATTCCATAGTAATTAATAATGTTGTCACTTTTCACTATAGTGATCATTTTAATAAAACTGCATTATTATTAACTATATGTTAATTTATTTATTTATATTTATTCTACAACATGTTATATTACTACTACAGGTGATATCAACACTGTCATCAGTCTGGCCCCAGCCTTGAAATTTAATGGGGGTGGTCACATCAATCACACTATCTTCTGGCAGAACCTCTCTCCAAATGGTGGTAAACCATCAGATACACTCATCAAAGCAATTAACAAGTAATAAATATTCCCTACAATATTTTGCTTATGTTTTAAGGCTTTTCATGTCTGTTACAACAAAACATATCATTGCAAATTGATTAAGCTTGAATTTGTTATCTTCCTACACTCTATTAAATATAATAATTAATATTGACTATATAACATTCACTTATGCATTTACTAAATTTTGACTATGAATAAAGATATAAAAAAATAGATAAACATTTTAATTTTATTACATTTTTCATTACACTAGTATTGTACTTGAATATTTTATATTATATTTTCATGGTAGAATGTATGTAGTACAAGCAACAATGTATGTAATTATTAAATAATATCTTGGGTATCAAAAAGAGTACTTAGATTGATTGATTGAGTTTTATATTTTTTGAAGATTATGTAAGATACCTATTATTGTGTAATAATTTTTGGGATATTTGTGATTATTTTTTTATAGACTGCCTAGCTAGAGCAAAGATAAAATAGATCAAACATTATAATATCAAAAATTCAAATTTAATTATTAGTAAAAGTTACTTCCTGCATCAAGGCTAATTATTCGAACTTTTTCTAACCACATTTTTTTGTTATTACATAGCAGGAATTACTTTATTCAACCATCATCATAGATATGTATTTCTAAAACTAACTAACTCTGATAAGCTTGTAAATGTTTGCTACTTTTGATGCTGTTGTTGATGAATGCATTGTAAAAATATATTGCATTTGAAACTTTCAGTGACTTTGGATCTTTGGAGAATATGAAAAATCAGCTGGCTACTGCATCTGTGGGAGTGCAAGGCTCTGGCTGGGGGTGGCTGGGCTACAACAAACAGATGAAGAAACTGCAAATTGCCACCTGCCAGAACCAAGACCCACTGCACCCCACCACAGGTGACACTGGATTATTCATGAATAATTTTATTTTATTAACTATATTGGCTTGATTTTATTAATTATATAGGTCGACCTATACTACAAAACAGACTAATACAAAATAAAAAAATAAAGAATGTTAGGTAACATGTAATATATGGCTAGCCTGTTCCCATGTATCGTGCACATAAATTGCAGTATATTGAAAGATGGTACAAGAGGAAAGCTGCTGCCCATTACTTATCGCTTTGCTGTCGTACAAGGCGACACCCGCGGGAGAGATGGATATGGTGACAATCGTATTCCGCTCTGCCGTCACACGGCCAGAACCGGGGGCCTACCGCCTAACTCGATTGCTAAAGCAAAAGCTATAGTTTATGACGTCATGCTATCACTTCGCACCAAATGTACCTAAACTATTAGCGATAGCTTTGAACGAATTATCACCGAATGATTTTGTATGAATTTGGCACAAAATCTGTACTGCCTAAAAATTCAGGATGGCTGCTATAGCCGTAAGCAGTGCATTGCTATATAGCTATCATCAGCAATCGAGTTAGGCGGTAGGCCCCCAGGCAGGCCACAGTAACCAACAATGGTCTTACCGCGGAACTAAAAAAAAAACGAATGTGAGATTACCGCCTCAAGTTTTTCACAAAATCGTGTCAAAAACATCAAGTTTGAAATCTCAATTTTTTTATAGTTCCGCGGTATTGGCTACTGTTGGTTACGTCATGGGAAAATACCCCAAGATGAGACGTGGACGGGACGATGACGGGGACTGCAGAAATATCGTTTCATACAAAATGTACCATGAAGGACATACGTCACGGACGTGACGTGCACGGGGCGTTTTGAACGAGAGAAGCCCCGTCCCTGTCTCATCCAAGTCCCGGCCCTGTCTCATCCAAGTCCCGTCCGGGGTATTTTCCCGTTAGGTATTTTCCCGTTAGGTATGTAGAGACCTTAAGCTGACCTGATGTCAACGGTCTAGTGAATAAAAATATTTTGTTACAGGCCTCATTCCGCTATTCGGCATCGATGTCTGGGAGCACGCTTATTATTTGCAGTACAAAAATGTGCGAGCCGATTATGTCAAGGCTATATTCGACGTCGCCAACTGGAACGACATTTCTACCAGATACGAGGCGGCTCTGAAGTAATCTCACCATTTTAGCGTTATACAACACACGGACAAACTCGCAGGACTAGATGGTTGAAATAATGAAAAAGTTTATTTTTTACGAGTTTTAACTCAATAGGTAGGTGGGGGGTACATTGAACAAATAGAAGATTATACAACAAGGGCGATAAAACAAATAATGCCTCAGATCGCCAAGTATTTGACTATAAGTACGCGATCTGAGGCTTTCTTTTTTATCGCCCGAGGTGAGATCATAGTTTTATGTCACTCCTTGACCAGGAAGCGGTTAAAGTCCACTTTATGTGTGCCATAAAAATCTCTCGCTGTCAAAATCTACGGTTTGTGTGTGTAGGCACGGTCGTCAGTGTTGTATGGATCACTATGGAAGCTTGTAGACGTACACGGTGACAATACAAGCTCCGACGGTTTTTCAACCGTATATACGGCTAACACGCCGTACGGTTGAAAAACCTTGTGTGTACAAGAGGCCTAAAGGTTCTCGTTTATGTTAGTTATCTAGTCCTGCGAGCTTACTGGTGCTTTACAATTAACCCTGTATAGGTATAGTAAACGTGGAAAAATTCACACGTGTCACCTTGCAATAGATTGTGATAATAAGTCTTTATATAATATTTTAGTACGCTTAAATGTGTTTTATTGTTATTTGCGAATAAAAACTACGATTTGTTTGTCAATTGGCTGTTGCAAAAATTATTAGAAAAAGAAATACCTACCCAGTGGCTAGACGATGGTTATCTGATGGGACCAGTTCAGTCTCATAGGTAAATACTATAGTGGATTTATAGGATTGAATGGCGTTCTACAGAAGGACCACATTCTAGTGGTCCGGTGATACAAACCCTAATGATACAAACCCTAAGCTGTTACCAGCCATACAGAGTAATAAAAACTTTTATAAAAAAAATGATTTTGAGGGTAAAATAATTAAGAGTCAAATGTATAGAACTTACCAATAGATGGGGGCATGTGCAATATTAGGGACTCCTTGGACAAATGCTCTAAATTATCCTGCCTCTGTAGCATGCCTAACATCACCTTTAGGGAAAAAAAAATTTCCTCTCGCTCTTACGCCCACTAAATCCAGAGACAATACAGTGTCAACTGGTGGAGAGAGACTTGTCTACGTCCCCGTGCTAGACCTACAAAAGTTGACACATAAAGCCCCCGTCACTCCAACTGCAGCGGTCAGAGTTGTACAATAACCACATTGTACTCTATGACACCGGAGGTAAAATTAGTCAAACCAGTAGGCCTATTCCCTAACTTTTTTTGACAGTTGAAAGTGATGATCACCGAACTATTTACTAATACATTGCTGTTATCACAGGACAAGTGTCACAATAGCATTATAGTAAAGTAGTAATGAATAAGTAAATAGTTCGGTGATAATCACTTTCAACTGTCAAAAAAAGTTAGGGAATAGGCCTACTGTAGGCCTATTCGCTAACTTTTTTTGACAGTTGAAAGTGATGATCACCGAACTATTTACTTATCCATTACTGTTTTCACAGGAGAAGTGTCACAATAGGGTTATAGTAAAGTAGTAATGGATCAGATCGGTGATCATCACTTTCAACTGTCAAAAAAAGTTAGCGAATATGCCTACAGCGCGGTCAACGTTTGTTCGGGTTCGCCACCGCTACCGTCCCGCCATCGCTGCTGTTTGAGTGAGGCTTTAGTTATGAAGTGTTAGTTTTGAAATAGGATAATAAAATTTACTAATAATACACGAAATAATTATGATTATGATCTATTCGAGGCTGTGAATAATAATGCAGATAATGAATTTTAGCTCAAATTGTTACAATGAAACGAAACGTAATGTTAAAAGGTATCCTGCAGAAAGGAACGCTAACGTCAAGACTTTAAATGACGTTTAAATGTCAAATCCATATTGCGTCAAATCAGATGATTTTCACTGTAATCACTGTTTTTCTTTGTGCAGTGTTGTGTTGAAAAATAACAAATAAATAAAGTTTTAGAGACTTTCTATCTGGTGTACTGAGTTTATTCAGCCGCTCTCTTGCTGTTTTATAAGTGGTAAGTTATAAAATATTAATTTGTATCATACTTTTCGAATGTACGGAATTCGGTGGTGTTGTTATTGATTTTTCAGGCAATGGACGGTGTCTACCTCTAACTTTTTCAGTCTTAAGATGTATTGTAAAGTCACACCGAATGCTTTAAGAAGTTTTAATTATTTAAGAAAAAAGAAGAAATAAATTATCTGTAAGAAAAGAAGCCTAATTATTCTGAAGTTCATCAGATATAGCGCATGAAGGTCAATGAATTAAATACTTAACAGTATCTCTTTTGTACCCTGAATAATATCATAATACACTTAAAACGTTTATAACTGTGTACATTTATTACTTTTATTTCTTCTACATTGCAAGTAAATGCGAAAGTTTAAGATTTACATTCGTTTTTTTAACTTTACATATTTCTAATAAGAATAGGTAGGTTTTATTATAGCTTTTATTTTCTGTAATCAAAATAAAAGTTTTATAATGGTTTAATTATGATCTAATTCTCTAAAAGTTCTCATGGCAAAAATTGTAAAGTATTAAGTACCATAATTATTAATGTTGCATTGGTGCATATTATTTAATACCCTTATTTCTTATATAAAATTGCTATTGAAGTTATTAAAAAATATGTAATGTAGTGCATATTTTTCTTCCAATAAGTGAAATTTTTTGTCCACTGCTAGGGCACAGGCCTTCTTTATCAATGGAAGAATATAGGGAGAACTTTTACTTTATTAAAACGATTAGCTTATTTTTATTGCTCCAGTGTCCTGTTTAAATATATTTTTCTTTGAATTGTGGTAATACTTAATTTGAAATAAGTGGGCCACAAAGAGAGATAGGTCATAATTTGTAAGTATAGGGTGACCAAGTTTTTATTATTGCATTTGCTGTGATTTCCTGTCTCTTTAATTTTGCATTATAGTTCTAGTGTTGTAAAGTTGTAAATCAAAATATAAACTTGCATATAAACTTAAACACTTAGGCCAACACCACATCAAATGATTTGATTTGGTCTTAATCTTTGTAGCCAATGTTGCTATCTAGGATTATAGACTAGGTGTTCAGATATAATAATAATTCATTTATTTCAAATAACATAGACCACAATAAATCACATTTTGAACATAAATCAGTCACATTCAAACATAATATGAGTTCACAATATAAAAATATATAAATAATTGCATACATTACATTACAAAAATTTTAACTTTGAATGTTCATACAATTTTGTTTCCTCGTTAGGCTTTCTTTTCATACATACACATAAACAACACCTGTTTATCCCTCAAGGGGTAGGCATAGATGTATTGACACCCATATATCACCAATTATGTTAGGTCCATGTAATAGGGGGCGGGCCTAGTGCGAGACATTGGGCAGGTAAATCGAATTATATTGCTAGTGGTATATTCTGAGGAATGCTGCTGTTCTTTACTTATCACTGTCCTAACCATTAGTCGCCTTTAACGACACCCGTGGGAGAGATTGGAGGTGGTGACATTTGTATATGTCACCACCTCCAATCTCTCCCACGGGTATGACAGACTTAAGCAATAGCAATAACAAATTCTTCCATGCTGACCTGGGAGCGAAAAAATAACAGAACGGTCCAGCCCCCGACTCGTCCCATGGGTGTCGTAAAAGTCGACTAAGGGAGATTGCCCGGTGTAGACCAATAACCAACTTGGGGCACCCTAATAATAATAATAATAATAAATTAGAATTAAATGAGCATCTCTATATCACAATATCACAATGCAAAAGGCTGCTATTCTTAACACTTGTCGAACCGTGCGTAAATTTTTGCAGGAAGATCCTATAGAAGCAGAAAATATCAACCACCAATACTTACACCAATGAATTCCACTTGGCTTTAAACAAAACAATGTTAAGTTAATAATAATAAATCAATTTATTTTCAGACTTTGTGTCCATAGTTCAGTCTTATAAAAATCTACAAACAAATCAAATTAAATTAAATTATCATTATAAATAAATAAAAAAGTTTGAATTATTAATTAAATTTCACTAATAGTCGAGCGAAAACCACCAACAAAAGCATATCCATAGAGGTTGGTGTCAGGCAGGAGGCCGGCTCTAAAACCTAAGCTAAAACCTTTAGCAGTAATGGATTGGAATGTTATCTCTCGACATGGTCTGTTCCCGCTCTTTTCTATACATAGATTCATCACTAGCACCTTTCCGGTGTGATGGAAGTCAAGATATGAATCAAAAAGGAGGGAAAGGCTTGATGATGTCTCACCGATAAGAATGGAAGAGGAAACATACTGCGCCGACCCCAGATAGACAGGGCACAGGGCAGGGACAAGAAGAAAAATCGGCTTACATAATAACCCCACTGAGGTGTTCTTACATAAAGGAATTTGTTGCCATTTACAAAATTTTGGTTACCGCATTAGTCCGATGGTGTATCACGATTGGCGCCGCACGCGACCAGCCCGACGGTGAATGCACTCTAGTGGGTGGAGCTCATCCATAATCGAGGTTCCCGGGTTATTGAGTCGCCGTCCACGTATACTTATTGAGTTCCCAGTACAGCGCTGTATTGCGAGTTGGGATAGGTTGTTGCTTTCGAATATTGATATTTAGGGCAGGTATAAATTATTCCGTGCTGCATTTCTTAAACGATTTAAGGATTTTGCAGGCAAATGTGCCCGTGTGGTGACGGCAGAGACGAATATAATTGTCACCACCCCCATCTCTCTGATGGGTTATAAGGCGACTAACGGTAAAGACAGCGATGAGTAATGGGCAGCAGCATTCCTTTTATACCACCAAGCAATTTATGTGTAATTGGCTAAAAGTGGGTGTTAATTCATCTCTGCCTACCCCTTCGGGGATGTAGGCGTGATTTGTATGTATGTACAGACAAATGTGGCACAGGTTCCGCAATGTAGGTACTATATAACGTAGGTTGTCTGTGTATTGAAGGCTGAACGTTTGATCGCGTGCATAATCGCTTCCTGTATGCGTAATCCCATAAGTACAATTATGGTGGCTCTTTTATTTATAAACAATCATGTGCTAAGTTTTCCCGCATATTTGGCAGTTCGCATGCGAAGAATTTGTCATGTTACCAATACTATTTTACGTCATGAAATGGACAAGGAAGATTCCATTAATGTAAAGCACCATACGTAATGAATCAGGGAGTTGTGAGTCACTGACAGTTGCGAGTTGAGAGTCTAGACTACTTCTGCAGTCGAATAAATATAAATCAATGGACTCGGACTACATTGCATACAACTTTTTTATTTAAGTATCTTAACATGATTTTTTATCGCTGGAAAAGTTTGTACCCTAAAAATTTGAACCTACAGATTTATTATTCTCAGGAATTTTAGTGGTAATTTTATTAGAGGACTTTTATAATAGTTGTTAGGTAATGTGACCTTTTCGTGTGGTGACGGCAGAGCAGAATGTCACAAATCCATATTCCATGTAGTAGGTGGCGACTTGGCGAGCCTATTTACATCTATCGGGCACAACATCGCATCGTACATATTGCCAGGTGGCGTATTACATGGGACTTAACCTAATTGGCGAAACGTGGGTGTTAGTTCACCTTTGCCGGTGCCCACCCCTTCGGAGATATAGGCGTGATTTATGTATGTATGTAATTAATTACCCGTTTTACCAATGTTGTTCTTGTTCTCCCATAAACTTATATCAACATAAAACGCGTATTAAACAGGGGCTTACACCAGGCGTGCTCTTATTTTGAGTTTACGACTAATTCGCATCTAAAGCAGCTCTAGCGGAATCGTATCAAATATCCCCTGGCTATGGCTAGACAGGGGAGGAGCAACGGTCGTGAAGGTGAGCATTAATGGCGTCGTAAAAAGCCCCCTTTACTTGCAAGTGCCAGAGACTAACCTCTGTGGACCTGTAGCCATGGCTTGCGGTACTTATATACCCTGCAAGAGTGTGGTATAATGTGATGGGTCCATTTCAAGCTTTGGTCTCTTGATCCAAACGCACAACGCGGTATACGGTATGCGGCGTCGGACACAAATCGTATCAAAAACTTCTGGAATGGTCTCTTGTTCCGTCGCAATAGGTATGCGCCTGCGGCAACGGGCAAACGCCGCATGCCGTATACCGCAGCGTTGTGCGTTACGATCAAGAGATCAAAGCTTCATAGCGACGTGATGACGACAGAGCAAAATACAATTGCCACCTCCCCTATCTCTTCTGCAGGTGTCGTAAAAGGCGACTAAGGGTTAACTGCCGCACCCAGAGACGTCAAATAACGTTAATGAGTACTTAACGTCAAAAAATAACAGTTCAAAACTAGTCGCTATTTTTGCCGGGTTTATGGTCTAGATTTGAATGAAAAATTAAATAATCATTAATGTTAATTAACGTCTCTGAGTGCGGCAGTAAGACAGCAATGATTAATGGGCAGCAGCGTTCCTCTTATGCCACCTAGCAATGTACTGTACAGACTACTGCGATTTCCGTGCCGATTGGTTAGGTTAGACTTGCGACCTATACGCGCGAGCCGAGCGTTACATTTTACTGAATGACTATTATAAGTCTTGGGATTGTTGGTGTGATAGGTACAAGCACCCCCTTTGCGACACCCGAGAGATATTGTATAATCTGACGTTTTGTTTTGAGGAGCTCGCTAGCGCAGAGGCATAGCCCGCTTGGCCTGCGATTGCGTAAAACTAAGCAATGTTCGCTAAGGTCGGTCATTGGATTTTGACGGCCGCCTTGTTCGAATGCTCAGATCGCAGGGTATTGGCCAAGAGGTCCCGGGTTCGAATCCTGGTAGGGGCAAACTTTGTGATGACCACAAATGTTTTTTCCCGAGTCATGGTTGTGTATATGTTTATGTAGTATATTTTCAACATTTATATACATAATTATATTAAAAATATGTCCGTCATCTGGTATCCATAACACAAGTGCTTGGGCTACTTACATTGGGCTAGATAGGTGTGAGGGTAAAAATATTTATTTATTATTTATTTATTGGATGGGTTACCAAAAAATTATTATCTCCAGTTCCTCCGAAGGCACGTTAAGCCGTTGTTGGTCCCGGCTACATCTGATGCAGTCGTTAATACCCACTAACCCGCCCTGGGCCAGCGTTGTGGGAAGAAAGCCTCAGATCGCAATTTATCGCCGTCATATACCTACTTGCGATCTGCGACATCCTTTGTTTTATCGCCCTTGGTATATAATGTACTATATTGTACCTACCTAAGTTTCCCCCCGTTCAGTGATTGCCCAACACTTCACGTGTTCCACGTGTTTGTAAATGTTTATAAAAGTTGAAATAAAAATCCGTGCACATTTTTCTCAAAGCTTTTTTTTGCTTGGAGTTTTTAGTTTGTTTAGGAACACTTACAAGACAAAGGAAGTCTTGTTAAACAGTGAACAGTTAGCGGCTATTGTTTTTTCGAAGGACTTTTTTGAAATCAAGTAAAACTCTCTTAAAATATATAACCGTAGTATGAATTAAATAACTATTTATTACACTCACCTAAGTAAGTAGGTACCTAGCATAAGAATATGAGTTATGGATACTAGATGACAGACAAATTTTAATAATTAAAGTTAATGTGATCACTTAAGAACAAACATTGTTTACTTTTGTATACTTTTTTTACCTTTTGTCACGTCTGTAAAGTTGGGAAAATGGACATAAGTATAACATATATTACATACATACATAAATCACGCCTATATCCCCGAAGGGGTAGGCAGAGGTGAACTAGCACCCACGTTTCGCCAGTTATGTTAGGTCCCATGTAATAGGTGGCGAGCCTATTGCCATTTATCGGGCACAATAGTCGCAGTAGGTAATAGCTAGATGATATAAGAGGAACGCTGCTGCCCATTCCTCATCACTGATTTATCCTTAGTCGCCTTGTACGGCACCCACGGGAGAGATTTGGGGTGGTGACAATTGTATTCTACTCTGCCGTCACCACACGGCACATAAGTATAAGGTGGTAGATAATAGAGATGATGACACTAACAAAGAATCACTGATATAACGATTTATAATAATAATTGAGGATAAGGAGATTCGTTAATAGTCACTTGTTATCAAATTATACTTGTGATTGATATTTATTTTATAAAAATACAAGTAAAAAACTTAGCAATCCGCCATATTTGCTAAAACGCCGCGTGATGTCATTATTTAGTTATCTCCATTTTAACATTTTATTTGTCAATCAAATTCACTAGTTTATTTATAGAAACTGGCCTTTTTACGGAATAGTGACGTCACGGAAATTTTAAATTGCATTATTCAAAACAAGTATTTTCTATCAAAATCGAAAGTTTTTACAAAATTATATATATTTGGGTAAAGTATACTCGTAAGAAAAACATGGTGTAGTTTTTCAAAATTAGTCACCATGCCTATTGACCTTAAACCACAATATTTACCTACCCTATTTCTAACACTGATTTGCGTTATGGAGGTATGTGAACTATAGAGTATTGTGTTCGGATTATGTAACTTAAGCCGATAGCATACCACGAAATTTTTCTTTAGTGATTCCGCCATTGTCTACACCCCCTTTGTCTGGAGGCCTGCCGGTAGAAATAAATAGGTTTTCTCATATTCTGTTGCGTTGTACGCACTCAGTGTCATATCTTGTGACAATGGGGTTGGTACATCAATATTATGGAGGCGTAGGTTTTGGCTTTGTCTGTCTGAAACAATAAGAATTGTTGTACATCATTTATTATGGTCTGTAAGGGAAAAATGTACTTACCTACCTACTAGAGTGCAAACATCAGTGTACAGATTCCACCATATCAAATATTAGAAAATTTATACTCCTTAGATATATTGGACCATCTGTAATGATTTTATTTTAACCAATGATGAAGTTAAATAATAATGAAAATACTGTAACCTTACCTATATTTGTTTAATGACAATTTTTATTGATGACTTTTACATACATTCATACATAAATCACGCCTATATCCCCGAAGTGGTAGGCAGAGGTGAATTAACAACAACTTTTCGCCAATTAAGTTAGGTCTCAGGTGGCTGCCCACTGGAGCTTAGAGGGGGAGTTGCTGTGATGATGCAATATTAAACAATAAAATAGCAAGAAACTTTGCCGTGACGGCTGAGTAGAATACAATTGTCACCACCCCAAATCTCTCCCGTGGGTGTCGTACAAGGCGACTAAGGATAAATCAGCGATGAGGAATGGGCAGCAGCGTTCCTCTTATATCACCTAACAATAGTACTGCGACTTTTGTGCCCGATAAATGGCAATAGGCTTGCCACCTATTACATGGGATAGTTGTCCTTCGCAAAAAACAATAGCAATAGCCGCAAACTGTTCAAGACTTCCTTTGTCTTGTAAGTTTTCCTAAACAAACTATGTATGTTGCTAGGTGGTGCAAGAGAGATGGGGTGGTGACAATTGTATTCAGCTCTGCGTCACGGCACAGTTTCATGCTATTCTTTTGTTTAATATTGCATCATCACAGCAACTCCCCCTCTAAGCTCCAGTGGACAGCCACCGTAATAAGTTTCTTGTAATTCGCTAATTTTACATTGCCGATTCAGTATGCGCGACCATTCGCGGCACGTGATGTTATTACTGATGCTTTATTTGGAGGTTATTAAATAGGTACTGTTACCAGCACGTCTTTCTTTACAAAACTGAATGTCTCTCCGATCCATTTTGAACTTTACCACGTATGATGTAAAGTGGAAAGTTCAGTGGAGTAATTTGCCTGTTTTGTAGTTACCTGAGGTGTGTTACCTATATCACGTCACAAAATTACGTCCCGTTTTTGTGTCTGGGGTCTTTTACGAGTTGCGTCTCGCTAAAATATGAAATTGAGTTTGGATAAACTTTGGAAGTTCTTCTTATTACGATTACGAGGGACTCTTAAAAGCAGAGAGGTTTTCACGTCATGACATGATGCTTAAGTTTTATAGTTCTTGGAGATACTTTTTAGTGGCGGCTTTGGCTACACTGTTGCGAGATAGCTTAGTTGTTGATGTATAATTGTTATATCGTGCGATGGAGAGTTGTATATCTAAGAATGGATAATGCAGCATTTCCAGTGTTAAAAAACACCATCAACCAATACTGTAATTAAGGCCGGAATAATTATGCTGAATCCGTATCTATGTGTGTACGTATAAGTGCACGAACGGTCAATGTACCCTGTTAACTAGTAGGTATAACAACGATAGCATCGGTGCAGTATTTTAGTTTCCACCATTTTGCATAAATTTATATTCTGCCAGTGTAAGTGTTGATCAATTTATCTCGCTAACCGTACTATGCCAATGCTTAAAACTTATTTTAGGCCTGAGTTCACCAACACTTAAACAGGCGATTATCATTTATCCGTCAGTTTTTGACATTTTATCGTATGGAAGAACTGTCAAACGCTTACGATAATCTTTTAATCCTTTGTTTTACGTGTTGGTGAACTCGGGTTAATCTAAAATAATTGAAATAAAAAAATTAGACAAAAATTGGCTATCCGCCCGTCTACCAATCCGAAACAATTTTTGAATTATCGAAAAACAATGTAACTGACACTTTTTTTTTGGTTAAATTTTCCCTATATTTTAGGGAAGGCAAAGGGTCTAGCCCATACAGCCATGTCTTTAGTGTATATTTTATCTGTAGTTTTATGAAATAATGAGTGGATAAAATTATGAATGAAATGAATATTACGTTAAAATATGGGTGTCACACATTTTAACGCATCTAGGGAGTGCTTGGCGGGAATTGAATGGTAACAGAGTTCATGATGGTGACTGATGAAGTGATCTAACTGACACAATTGAAACGCGCCAAACACCCCCGTTTTTTTTCTTAAATTCTACCTATATTTTAGGGAATGCAAAGGGTCTAGCCTATACAGCCATGTCTTTAGTGTATATTTCATCTGTAGTCTTATGAAATAATGAGTGGGTGAAATGTATGAATGAAATGAATTTTACGTTAAAATATGGGTGTCACACATTTTAACGCATCTAGGCAGTGCTTGGAGCGAATTTAATGGTATCAGAGTTCATGATGGTGCCTGATGAGGTGGACAAGACCACTTTTTATAGTAGTCTTCTTCACAACATCAAACACGTCACAAGACTTATTTTCAATGATTCTTGATATGTATAAGTGTGGGTATCCACACATAATGTTACCAATCTGTCCGTCTGCAGTCAGTAATAAACTAGCCTTGTACACGCGACGGTTGTTTTATTCGAAACACTACATTGGCGACGAGTACCTACCCATTTTTAAAATAAAAAAGAATGTCTGCGATTATTGGAAATCTTTCCGTATTTGACCATAAACATCAAGAATGGTCAATCTTCTACAGTCGATTGTCGCAGTTCATTAAGTTGAATAAAATATCAACCGAAAATAAGTGTGCGGTATTACTGACTCATCTCTCGGACGAAACCTACCGTCTGGCACGGAATTTAGTGCATCCGCGCGAATTGGAGTTTGTCAGTTACGAGGAGCTAGTGACAGTGCTGGGCAATCATTTCACTCCAAAACGGTCGACATTTGCCGACAGAGCAAAATTTTATGAAGCAGTCAGAACAGGAGGTGAGAGTATCGAAGAGTGGGCTGCCCGACTGAGGGGACTAGCGATTCATTGTGACTTCGGTACGGCCCTCGACGTGTTAATACGAGATCGCTTCATATTGGGTCTAGGAGCAGGAGCGGTCCGTGACCGTTTATTTGAGCAAGACGCCGTGACCTTGACCTGGGCTAAGGCGCTTGAAATTGCCCAGCAAACCGAATGTGCGCGGCAAGCACGTAACACCTTCACAGGATTTGGGAGTGAGACGCAAATCAAAGAGGAACAGGTATTTCGTGTGGGAAATACCCGAGGAGCAGCGCGACCTCAAAATCAAGGTCGCGGGTCGTCAGCCAACGTCCCGACTTCCAGCAGTATGAAGTGCACGGTGTGCGGTTTAAAAAATCACAGTGCTATGAAGTGTCGATATAAAAATTATAGATGTCAATCGTGTGGTGAAAAAGGCCATTTAAAAAAAGTGTGTGGAGTGAAACGGTCTAACGGTGCTAATTTGAATAACATAGCCGAAATTTCAGACCAGGAAGATGAAGACTGTAAGGAATGTCAGTTTTTTAATTTACGGTATGTACATTATAAACCGATTACGATTACTGTATTTATTAATGACATGCAAATGTGTATGGAGTTAGATTCAGGGTCCGGCACAAGTGTAATCTCAGAAAGCTTATTTTTAACTCATTTTAAAAGTAGTACATTACAAAAGTGTGATTTAGTAATGTGTTTATATAACGGACATAAAATCATTCCATTAGGTTTTTTTTTGGCAAAAGTTTGTTACATGGGAATTATTAAAGAAATTAAAATATATGTAATACAAAATGGGGGTCCGCCCCTATTAGGCCGTGATTTTATGTCTCATTTTAAAATGAAGTTTATATGTGACAATAATAAAATCAACGTTGTGTTTAAAAATCTAGATAAGGAGATACTACAATTGTTAAATCAATTTCCTGATCTTTGGAAAGATGAATTAGGATGTTTTAATAAATTTAAGGTTGAACTACATCTTAAGGATAATGCATTACCAAAATTTTTCAAGCCACGGACCATACCGTTCGCCCTTAAAGAAAAAGTAGAAAAAGAGTTAAAACGACTAGTAAAATTAGGTATTTTAATCCCAGTAACTTATTCAGAATTTGCCACGCCAATTGTACCGGTATTAAAAGATGACGGAACGGTGAAAATTGCAGGTGATTTCTCGTGTACACTAAATAAGGTATTGAAAATCGATAAATATCCATTACCACGAATAGAAGAGGTATTTGCACGAATTGGTGGAGGGGAGCATTATACAAAAATAGATCTTAGTAACGCCTATAATCAATTTGTTTTGTGTGAGACTTCGCAAAATCTTACCACAATAAATACTCCAAAAGGTTTGTTTAAATATACTCGCTTAGTGTACGGTTTGGCTAATGCACCTGCTATTTTTCAAAAGGCCATGGAAACGTTACTTTCTGGGATTGAAGGTGTGTCCTGCTGGTTAGATGACGTGTGCTGCACGGCCCCGGATAGGCTCACTCACCTAACTAGACTTAGAGAAGTGCTACGACGATTAAATGACGCAGGGTTAAGGTTACATAAAGATAAATGTGTTTTTTTCCAGGACAGTGTAACCTACTTAGGTTATGTTATAGATAAATCTGGGTTAAAGACAAGTCCAAACAAAGTTGAGGCTATTTTAAAGTCACCGGCGCCGACCAACGTGTTAGGTATAAAGAGGTTTTTGGGTATTGTAAACTACTATCGTAATTTTATACCTAACGCTTCTTCGATACTCTACCCGTTGCATGAATTACTCAGAACAGATGCAAAATGGGAATGGGGATCGCGGCAACAGATTGCGTTTGACCAAGTGAAAAGAGAATTGGCTTCAGACCGCGTCCTGGCGCATTTCGATGCGCGCGCGCCGCTCGTGCTGACGGTGGACGCGGGCCCCGCGGGCCTCGGAGCGGTGCTGGCGCATCGGCACCCCGACGGCACCGAAAAGCCTATCGCGTTTGCGTCTCGTTCGCTTCAAAGCAACGAAAAGAATTATAGCCAAATACACAAGGAAGCCACGGCTATTATATTTGGTGTAAAGCATTTCCATCAATACCTATATGGGCGGGATCACCCGTTTATCTTAAAAACGGATCACAGGCCTTTATTGTCAATTTTTGGTAAAAAGAGTGGTATTTCAGTGACGTCAGCAGCCCGTTTACAACGTTACGCGCTCTTTTTATCGGCATACAATTATACAGTTCAATATGTAAATAGTCATAATAATGTAGTAGCAGACTATTTTTCACGTGCGCCGTTGTCTGAAACCATTCACAAAAAAGGTTGCAACTCACAGGATGGAAGCGTAAGCTTAAAATTTTTAGATAGCAACATAAAACCGATTACATTTGAGGACATAAAAGATGCTATTCGTAAAGATAAGACGTTAAAAACTGTAATGAAATATATGTCCCACGGGTGGCCACGTAAAGTAAAATGTAAAAATATTCTGCCGTATTTTTATTGTAAGTCTGATTTGGAGGAAAATGATGGTTGCCTATTTCGCGGACATAGGGTTGTTATTCCAATGACATACAGGAATCGTATGCTAACAGAGTTACATGCTGCACATTTTGGAGTCGTTAAAACTAAGTGTGCAGCTCGGAGTAGAATGTGGTGGCCGAAAATTGATCACGATATTGAACAATGGATAGGAGCATGCGACACTTGCGCCCGAGTGAGCAGCGACCCCCCGCGCGCGCCGCCCGCGCCCTGGCCCGCAGCGCGCGCGCCGTGGCACCGCATACACATCGACTACATGACTATATCGGGGAATGTTTACCTAATTGTAATAGATGCATACAGTAAGTGGCTCGAATGTATTCATATGAGCGGCGGAACGTCTTCAAGGGCGCTTATCGCGAAATTAAAATATTTATTTTCGAGGTTCGGAATTCCAAATTTGATTGTATCCGATAATGATATTAAAATAGCTTCCTCAGAATTTAATAACTTTTGTACTAATAGTGGAATAAAATATCTAACTTCACCAATATACCACCCGGCTAGTAACGGTCAGGCCGAAAACTCAGTAAGAACGTGTAAGAAAATGATAAAATGCATCGTAGATAATGGTAACTTCTCCGTACCTATTATAAACGAAAAGTTATTAGGTTTCTTATTCGAATATAGGAATACAGTCCATTGTGCTACCGGGGAAGCACCTGCAAAACTAATGTTAGGCAGAAATTTAAGATCTAAACTAGATTTAATTTTACAACCGGGTTATAATACGTTGGAAGCTATTAATGGAGACGTATTACAGAAGTCCCGATGTTTTGAAAAGGGAGAAACTGTATGGGCAAAATGGTACATTGCTCGAAGAGCGGTATGGTCAGTTGGCAGAATTGTTGATGTATTAGGTAACCGCATGTATGATGTTCATTTCGATACATATAAAGTCAGTCAAAGACGCCATGTCGATCAAATTAAGAAATATTTGCCGAAACGTATAAATTCTGACGCTTGTGAGGACATGTGGTCACCTCAAGAACATATCACTAGTGATATCCCACCTTCAATAGCACCCTCGGGCTCTTTAGATATTAGTACAGAACTTCCCCCACCAGTGTCAGAACTATTAGGGCCGGCTGAGTCAAATATTGAGACTTTGTCACCTCCCTTTGAGGCGGTGATAGAAACTCCTAAGGATAGCGAGGGTGATGGTAAAAGGGGGGATTGTAGTATAAGTAGTAACGATCTAATTTCGGACAATAATGGGGCAGCGCATGAACAACCTTCAAGTGGTGATAATTCAACAGTGGAATTGAATACAGATGATAAGCCATTCGTGCGTCGCTACCCAAAGCGAAATAGAAAAATAGTGGAAAGATATCTATTAAAATAAAAATATGTATTATCTAGGTACTAGTTAGGTAAGCATGCTATGTCTTAATTGTTTATTGTTTTTTTATTGTTGACAGGATGTCAAATTAACGTTGGAGGAATGATATGTATAAGTGTGGGTATCCACACATAATGTTACCAATCTGTCCGTCTGCAGTCAGTAATAAACTAGCCTTGTACACGCGACGGTTGTTTTATTCGAAACACTACAATTCTGCATAATTACACTTCAACACGGATTCTTGTGCATCAAAATAACACCACTTTCACTACACAAAATCCACTATGAACCAATTTTAGAATTATGGAAAAAAAATCTGACTGACACCACGAAACGCGCTAAACACTCCGTTTTTTTTGTTTTGTTGTCGTAGTCTTGAAAATGCGAAACAAAGGGAAACAATTCTAACATTTCATAGCATGCTAAAGTTTAATACGGCTCAGATTGGCGACTGCGCTCGTTTACAGGGTTAAAGTCGTAAAGCCGGCAGCGCAGGTTTTAAATGGATGGATGCATTCTACCTTTCCTGAATTATTTCCCACAGGGACGTGTCTTGCTTTGTAATACAGCGCTCGTCTGCCGCATGTCTAGCCATAGCCAATGGGGGTCTTCAGATTTTTAGGGTTCTTTTTTTGAAAGTTCTTTAAGGGATCGGGTGGAAACATAATTATCTTTCAGTGATTCGACATTAAAAAAAAAAGAAAATTTACAACCGAACAGTCGCAAGTGTTAAACGCCCCCGAGACGATTAAGCGGCTTCGCGTCAATCACGTAGATTTTCTGTTGTGTTTGCTAAACAGTGTGATTGAAACGCCTGTCAAGAGGCTTGACCATAGACTATACATTAGTACATTTAAAATCAAATCTAGCGCGTATCAAGCTCATTGTCTATGGTCAAGCTCTTGACAGGCGTTTCAATCACACTATTTAGCAAGCACAGCAGAAAATCCACGTGTTTGACGCGAAGCCGCTTGAAACTCAAAAACGACACCTCAGTCAAACCGCGTCAAACTCGTTCATTTTCTGTGTGTTTCAGTTCAGTTGCTTGGTCAAACAAATCAATCAGAAATCAATAAAAAAGATCTGTGGCCGTAGCATGAAGTATTAGTACGATCCAAACGCGGGTGACAAAACGGGACGCCGCGCGCCGCGCCGCTCTACTCGCCTTTCACTTTAACAATGGGAAATGAGTCGCGTTTAGAGTTGGTGGTTCTGAACATACATATATTTTTCGATCAATTATGTGAATCCACCCAGTTTGAGTATGTTGGGTTGGTGGTTTGCCCTCCAACATTCGGGTCCCACGCTGTTTGGTATAATACACCGGCCACCATCCTTAGACACCCCTGGCGTGAGTGGGGGCTGGCACATTCTACATTATTTTATTCGCTCCCAGTCCAGCCCGGCTAGCATGACCACCGAAACACGATATGATATGGCAATTTATCGCTTTGAACTGTTAAAAACCATTGGATAATTGACAGTTTAAAGCGACATATATGGTCTCAGGTATCAGGATATATCTTAAAGCTAACAGGCTATATTATATAGATATAGCCCTTAATGCTTAAAATTGTCAAAAATCCAATGATTTTTGATAGTTCCAAGCTATAAAGTGACATATCATATCGCGTTTCGTTGGTCATGCTAGCCGGGCAGCATGGAAGATTGATAAACTAGTATTCTGAGAATTGGGAACTTGTTATCCTCTTTCAACAGTCTGCGAGAGAAAGGGACGGCCTCAACGAAAACTCTGTAATCTGAAATCTGTAGCTGAGTGAGATAACCAAAGTACGCCATTATAACAATAAAGTATCTACTTAATTCATCCCATTTATTCTTATCAAAGAAAATGTAATCTTATAAGCCACGTCTTTGTTCACTGAAATCTCTGCGTAGGGCAAAATATGAATAAGTTCATTTTATTGCCATAAGAGAAGGGTGCCAAAAAATTTTGCACCTCGTAATAAAGAAAAAGAAAGGTAGTGAAATAAGAGAAGGATAAAACCTATTACATAGACCATACCTTAACTGCCTTCTTGGGCTAGTCGTTCGCCGGAATGAAGATCCAGAGGTCCCGGGTTCGATCCCCAGGGGGGTACAACTTTGTGCTCGGTTTGGTTGGTGGTAGGACTTCTTTGAACTTCGCCTGGCTAGCTACCACCATCTTATGAAAATCTGTCGCCATAATAATAATGTTAACAGCATTATTGTGTTCCGACAATGTGTGATAAGATAGCCAACCCCTCTGTGGTTGAGGGTTCCAGGTGAAGCTCGATTCCATCTTCAGCCTTTATCGACACTTACCATCAGGTGAGCTGAAGGGCAAGGGCTTCCCTGTCTAACATTAAAAAAAATACATACATCATCATCACCAGCCCCTTAATGTCCCCACTGCTGGAGCACGGGCCTTCCCTATGGGTGCAAGAATATAGGGAGATTGGGCTATAACCCACCAAGCTGGCCCAGAGCTGGTTGGTGGTTATTAACGACTGCAAATGCAGCCGGGACTATGCCACTGCGCTAGCGAGCTCCTTCTTGGTAATGGTTTATAGAATTCTCATTCGAAGACAAAACTTCTAAGAGTATCGTGGGAGTACTTTTTATTTAATTCAGAGCACGCAGAGGGTACTATTTTTAGAATAAAAGCTTTGGTTGGCGTGCTATGTGTGAATTCTATTAAGTATTTACATTTTGTTTTGTTTAAAATGAAACAATTACTAATTCACCTGAAAATTTTAATTGAATGAAAACTTTACAGTGTATTCTTTTCACTGGTACAGAAAATAAAATGGTATCACGCTGTATCAATTTACCTACATCAAAATAAATACCTACATCAAAATAAATACCTACCAAATAAAATAAACACATACCTACATCAAAATAAATATCACATAAAAAGGTCTAGTTAGTAATAAACTTACTGATCTGTTCGTAGGTTATCTGGGATCGGCGCAGTATGTTTTCTTTTCCATTAATGTCGGCCATTCACTCCCTTTTGATTCATGAATGTACGGAAATGTGATGGAAAAGATATATGTTGAGAGACCGATGAACGGAGAGAGTGACTGGGATGACAACTTTCAAACCATACTGCTCAAGGTTTCGGTTAAGATTTTAGAGCCGGCTAAGAGGGTTGGTGTCAGACAGGCACCAACCCTCTTTGGGTATATAATAGGTTGGGGAAAAAGTTTCTTCGCATTTTTTAATAAAATTCAAAACATTTTTTAATATACTTTATTTACATTTAACTAAAGTATGTAGGTACCATTTTGTTCGATAACTTTTTGCCATCTTGTAGGCAGAGACATGACCCCATTGCTATAGAAATTTTGGGACTTCTGGTCAAAGTTTTATTACAAGTTTATACATACTATAATGCGAAAAGACTTTTTCCCCAACCTAATATTTAGGTCTATTCATCATAATCACGAGCCTTTTTAACGTCCCCGCTGCTGTACAGGGGCCTATGGATGGATGAATATAGGGAAATTTGTAATTGCCAGAACCCACCACATTGGCCTAGAGCGTGTTGGTGGTTGATAAAATTAACGACTGCAGATGCAGCCTGGACGTGCCTTCGGAAGCACGGAGGAACTCGACATAATAAATTTTTTGTCACCCATCCAACGCCTGGCCTTAGCGAACATTGCTTAGTTTACGGTATCGCAGGCCAAGCGCGCTATGCCACTGTGCTAGCGAGCTCCTCAGGACCACACAGTTTTATCATTAAGTAGGTCATCTCATCTCTATGTCATGTTCCTCTCAGCAGATATGCGATTATCAAGTTTCCATTAGACGACGCCCTAATATTCGACAGACGGCCTCTTTCTTAAAAACTTCACCGGACGTGCCGTTCTGTTTTCGTATTTATTACTGACACACGGCACCGCAAGCCGAATTCGTCCCTTCCGGTATAGTAATACAGTTGGTTTCAGCTTGGATATGCCCGGTGGAAAGTCTGAGGTGTCGTTTAGGGAGCTTACTCGGGTCCCGTTATTAGAGCCTTGTCCTTCTTTATTGGAATATACGAGGGGCTCGAAGCCACCCTCCTCCCGGCGAGAGGCTGTGGTGGGACGCTGCTCCACATTCGCAAGAAAGGAAACTTTTAAAATAAATAAATATATTGATCTCTTTGGTTATCTTTAACTCGAAAAAACTGAAAAGGCAATGGGAAATAGGTGCAAGACCTATTACTCATCACTCTTAGTTGCCTGGAAAAACATAATCTGCATTTTATTCTGTCACATTTGAAAACACTATTAAGTTTTAAATATAGTGCAATGAGTTTGATCCTTAACAAATAAAAGCGAGGTTAAAAGCGAGCTGTCTATTTCGTAATAAGTACGTGTCCTAACAAAATCTTAATATTTAAAGATACCAAGTATAGGGCCTAATTCCACCTGTTGCCCCAGAGCGGATTGGCTAATTCTGTGGAGTATAATTATGATAGATAGATTCAGTTAATGATAACATGTCTTCAGCGTAATATTATTAAAACCTACTTAGTTGTATATTCTCCAAGTCTTATAATAATACCAAAAGATTAAGCTTAAATCCTTGCACGTGGAGTATCATTCGCATTGATAGTCGGCTTAGGGAATAAGGGTTTATTGCCAATTATAAACTTTATCACACACCATAATACAGAGTCATAAACTAGTATTATTTGCTACGTGCTAAAACATGTAGCACCACCCTAAGAGTCGTAGCAGGCATTGTAGCGCTACGTACAATATTTTCAAGCAATACCTCTTCGTAGCCAGAGATACTTCTTTCCACTTGCTACGATCCTTACGTCCTAATTTCGCTTCATCTTTCTTCTTGCTGCCCTGTTCCCTGTTTAACTGGAGTCGGCGCAGTATATTTCCTCTTCCATTAATATTGGTCTGACGTCATCAAGCCATTCCTTTTGATTCATGTCATCCATCTTACCGGAAAGGTGCTAGTGATGAAGGTGCGTCGTCATCAAGCCATCTCGCTTTTGATTCATATCACCATCCCACCGAAAAAGGTGGTATTGTCGCCAATGAATGTGAGGACCACGTCGTCATATTTTGGCTAGTAGATGCTGTAAAGGCATCTCGGCAAACAAAATAGGTCCTTCAAAAAAATGGAAATAAATAAGTGAATTAAGTTATGATGTTAACCACGGCTGGAATTACTAGGACAAGTCGGAAAAGTTTTTAATTAATCCAGCGGTATTGCCTTCGGCCTGCACGCTTCTGAGCTTCAATGAAATGTTCCCTTAAATATTGAGCCAGTAGTGATCGTATACAGAAGCAGTTAAACTGTCGGCTGCTGGTGGTAGCTCGGTGTTTGAGTGTTGGTTCACGTGCGCCTCCATCGTAAAGCGGGCGCAAGGCAGTCTGCATTGCCAGCGTTGCATTTCAAACGTCACAGGGATGGCGGCACATTCACAGGATATAATTTTTTTTTTTTCAAATAAGATGTCAGTAATCCAAAACTATGGAATCTTTACTGAGTTATTTTATACCAAAAGTTAAAACTTTTTATTTTTACTAATAAATAGGGTGACAAAAACAGAGAGCTTTATTCGTACACTAAGGGTTTCACAATCGACAAGTAAGTTTTAAGTAGCTTACTTCGCAGATCATTTGACAGTTATAATATGAAATAAATGTCAATTGAACTGCCAAGTAAGCTACTTCGAACTTACTTGTCGATTGTGAAACAGGCCCTTAGCTACCCCGTCGCTGTACTCAATAAATAAATTGTAATAGTACAATCACTATAAATGATAATAATAACGGTAAATGTAAAGCTAACTGCCGCACTCAGAGACGTCAAATAACGTTAATGAGTAGTTAACGTCAAAAAATGTCAATTTTGACAAAATGACAAAACTAGTCGCTATTCTTGCCGGGTCTATGGTCTAGATTTGAATGAATTTTTTTAACATTAAATACTCATTAAAGTTATTTGACGTCTCTGAGTGAGTCTAAGTAGGTATGGTATGAGAAACAACCATATCTTTAGGTGTCAAAATATTTTAACTTTAATGAGTATTTAATGTCAAAAAATTTCATTCAAATCTAGACAATAGACCCGTCAAGAATAGCGACTAGTTATGAATTGTCATTTTTTGACGTTAAGTACTCATTAACGTTATTTGACGTCTCTGAGTGCGGCAGTAAGTGTAATAAGTGACTGTTTTGCCATGACTTGAAAGAAGTCCTACCACCAACCAAACCGAGTTCAAATTTGTAAATGGGGATCGAACCCGGGACCTCTGAATCTTAATTCCGGTGAGCGAACCACTAGAACATGGAGGCGGTTTAATATACAACCTGGAAGCAACCCTGTGCCTGCTATAAAACATGCTACCGTTGCACATTTATCTTTGTAACATTCACTGTATTACAGTGACTGTAAGAGCCTTTTAGATTTCTCTAACTGAATTTTATAGTTTAGTATGTGGTAAAACGGTCCCACGTAAACTATAAACTGCAATTGGAATGAGACATCTGCTTCTAATTTGATTGGACTCTTTTACGTTACGGTTTTAATAAAAATGTTTGATGTATTGCTGGAGTTCAATGGCGAAAATAAGACGCCTTTTATTACGGAACAAAAAATATATGCTTTATGCATATATTTTTTGTTTATTTTAACATCCAGACAAATGCCTGACTGCATTTTAGGCAGTAAACCCACTTTGGTCTGCATTCACCTAAAAGTTGTTAGGCATAATTTAGTTTCTTTAATTTTCTCGCATAAATACTTAGGTAACAATATATTTATTTGTTACAGATATGACCATCCCTACTGACTGAATTCTTACTGGCAGAAGGTAAGACTTGTATTATTAACCCTACTTTATTATAAAAAAGAAATAATATAAATACTTTTGCATAACAACCACGACGACTCCACTCTTCGTAAACAAACAAGCTCGATTTCATAATGAAAGAACAGTATATCGTGGTATGATAATCCCCTAAAGAATGTTCTAAATCAATTTAATAGGAAATAGGTCTCACCTATTTTTCTTTGTAGAACAAAATGTCGTTCCTTTATTAGAAAAACGACACAATAAAAAAAAACTCCATATCACTTTGTATTCAAAATTAAGGCTTTTAGGACTTATTTTTGCAAGAAAAGAGCTTTTAATTTGTGTCAATTTTCTATTTCAGAAGCGATGTGTTATATGTAACTCGTGGGTATTTTTTCGGTGAATCGGTTATTACGTAGGTGACGTAAAACTTTAGTAGTACTGAACTAAATGCAACGAAACAGAAGAAAATCTTACTATTTACAGACAGGGTTTAGTAAGTTGGTTAAGTTAGTATGAGCGAGCGATGCGAGCGGGGCAGCGGCCGGCGATAGCTATTATAGAATTTGTAAAGAGTTAAGAAAGTTAAGTTTAGAATTTGTAAGAATTAAGCTAGTTGTCTGCGACACATCGATAGTTCTTTAATGTAAAATAAAATAAATAAATACAATATGTTTCAGTAAATCTTTTACAATTTAGTTTACGAAGCTTCCCAGAAAGTAATCAGAAGGAATTAATGTATTCAGATTCATTTTGGTAAAAGCATATTTCATACATTTCTCATTCATCATTATTTGATACATTTCTCGAAGTCAATAAATGTTAATTTAATCATTTGTAAAATCCATTAAGTACGTCTGTCGGCAGTAGGTATAATAGAAGTTTAATCCCATTGCTTATAGCGTGGTGGCTACTTAATTGCTTTTACTACTTAATAGCCTTCGGGCGTCAGGTGAGTCTGCTAATTCATTTCGTAAAACAACCGAAAGATGGCGCTGGTAACACCTGCGCTACAGAAATTGTTTTGGCCACGGTAAGGGCATCTTAGGATCAGGATTGTAGAATAATGTCCTAACACATTATTCATACTGTAAGATATTGTCCTGTACTACGGACTGAGGAGCTCTATGGAGGGAGGATCTCAATGGAACAGTGGCTAGTTCGGCCTTGTATAGAGCAAACTAAGCTATGTTCGCTAAGGTCGGTCATTAGATATTAGATAGACCAAAAAATATTATCTTGAGTTCTCTGTGCTGACCAAACCGAGTACAAATTTGTACTCCCGTACAGGTTAGGTTGGTGGTAGGACTTTTTTCAGGTCCAGCTGGCTAGCTTGGTGGTCCATGTTATAAAAATACGTCGCCATAAATAATAATGTTAACAGCATTATTGTAAGTACCGCCAGTTTGTAATAAATAGCCACTATAGTCAGTCCTCTCTGGTTAAGGGTGTCAGGTGAAACTCTACTCCGTCTTCGGTCCTTATTGTCACTTATTGCCATCAGGTGAGCTGAAGGCCAAAAGCTTCCCTGTCTAGCATAAAAACAAAACAACCGATGCTAACTGCCGCACTCAGAGACGTCAATTAACTTTAATGAGTATTGAATGTCAAAAAATTGTATTCAAATTAGACCATAGACCCGGCAAGAATAGAGACTAGTTTTGAATTGTCATTTTTTGATCTTAAGTACTCATTAACGTTATTTGACGTCTCTGAGAGCGGCAGTTAACCATCTAACGTTAGACGTCATACGGCGCCTAGTAAATTGTTGAGTTGGTTACTTTCAAGGATTAGCAGTACAATGTACCTTTCTTACATTGTAACCTCCAATGTTTACATGCGCCGTTACATAGTGTAAGGAGCACCTAATCTCGCCGATCGGGCTCGTCATGTCGCGACTGCCAGGCGCCCGCCGCCGACGCTGACTCGTACACCCACCAACGGCATAAAGCGGGGAATTCACTACACGGACATGCCCGCGGGCATGCCTGCAAATATGCCCGCCGGACCCCGCTTCTAATATGTCTGTGCGATGTTTGCCTAGTGTAGTATTGTCACAGTCAGTCCGCGCGGGTATGTGTGGCGGGCATGTCCGTGTAGTGTATTCCTCGCTTAAGGCTTGCTATGAATAATAGACTCTTTTATTATACTGTTGTATGTAGCTAGCTATATCTCAATGGTACCTTTTAATCGGAGCTCGTTTTAGGTACATTGAAAATTTCGTCAAGTTAACTAACGTCTTGGTTGGTATAGGCATCTGTCCGGATTACCTATGGAGGACGCGGGTTCCATTCCCGCATCAGGGCTTTTTGTAGATTTTCAAACTTTTTCTAACTTATTTTTGTTGTTGTTTTATTGCACTAATTTTGATAGGGGAAAATGTAACATTTATATTACATGTATATTATTATACACTTATATATATATATATTATTACAGTAGTAGTAGTTATATATATATGAGTACAGTAGTTACATGTATATTATTATAGAGTTTATAAAGTGACTTCTTACGACAAACGTCTAAGCTGGCCTGGCTAATGCATCATGCATTTTGCACCCTTTGTCCCGATTTTCGGTTGCCCAAAATAAAACCCAAGCACTGACCTTGCCCAACGCGATTCTCCTATGACAATCGTGAATGTGCCATTTTGAACTGGAATCGCCGAGGCACTTCCCGGAATTGTACTGTTACGGCTAATATGAAAATTTCATCGTGAAATTGTCGGCTTCGCGTGATTAAAGCGTGGGGTCGATACTTCGTGTTGATTGGCTGTTTGAGCGTGTTTACTAAGCGCCTTGTATTGTATCAGAGCTATAGCTTCTTGGCTTTCATTGTGTTTTCTTTGTGTATTTCAAATGGAGGAGAATATGAAGTAAGGTTAATATTTATTGAATTTTAAAGTATTTAAAAAAGGGCCAGTACAAGAGTACCTGAACCGATGGGCATGCATGAGGACATTAATGAGATTGGATGAAGGGAAAGAAGTATGTAAGGATCGAAAGCAGTGATATCTGCCTACCCCTGTGGAAGAAAGGCGTGACGTACGTAGGAGCGTATGTATTTGTATAGTATGGGGGGCTGGAAGCCGTCTTGTATAATCACTTCTGCGTTTTCAATTGTAATTCAAAGCGTTGTTAATAGAGAGGTACATACTACCTAACGCAGCGACTACGTCAATTGGAACTTGACATGCAGCTTTTTTCGGTGTAAATATGCTCAACGAGGCACGCATTGAGCCTCGAGAGTCACGTCACTGCCGCCCACTTAAAAATATGATGTTACAGAAAGACGTCGAAGGCTTAGACTGGCTTAGAGGTAAAAAGGGCTAACTATGAATGTTAGGACTTTTTTCCTCTGAATGTGCCACAACGAAATTCTTAGAAACATCCTTGTTTTAGGGTTTCGTTAGTAAAAATTACTTCCGCAATAGTTAGTCTTTTCCTTCCACCCTACTCTTAAATCATTTGCAGTGAATGCAGTATGCGGTAATGCCTGTTGTCATAATATTTGTTTTTGGTTAGATTTTTATGGCCTTAAATCTACATCCTCTTAGGGAATTTCGTTGTAAGCTGATAGGTGTGAATGTAAGACATATTTATTTAGTATAGTGTATTATTATTAATGGTTTATCATTCTCCTATCCTGTTCCTAGTTTATTTGCGCAATTTATTTCTCTTCCATTCATATCATTCAGGTGACATCAAGGCATCCACTCCCTCTTGATTAATAAAATTAATTTACCCATCAAACCGGAAAGGTTCTAGTGATAAATGAACGTAAAATTATCATGCCGAGAGAACGATTAGGTGATTGGGGAGGAGAGTGATTGGCATGACTACATTCCAATAAAGATCGTGGCTTGGGTTTTTGAGCCAGCCGCCTGCCTGAGATTAATTCTTTTTGGATATGTTCTTGTTGGTGGTTTGCACTCCACCACTGCCCCAAGGTGCTTATTGGTCTACACTGGGCAATCACCATTAGTGGACTACTACGGCATCTCTGGGATGAGCAAGTAAGGAATTTGATTAACAACAACAACTTGTCGTGGACCGTATTTTTTTTCTTGTGTTTGTTGATGGCAAATAAAAGTCACGAGGGTTATTATTACTTCCTATATATTTATTCAGTTCAGCTGGTTCCGATATGATCATGTTTTCAAAGTCTCCTCAGGTAAAAGAAAATGTTTTCCTCTCGCTCTAACTCCCACTAATTCCCGAATCAAAACACTGTCAAGTGATGGAGAGAGATTTGTCCACGACCCGTGCTAGGCCTGCAAGCTGCAGCACATATATATCAATGCCTGCAGGTATAGAAATCGATTCAGTGATTTTTCTCCACAACCACGGTTCGGAAATGTGGCTCATTTTGGTGGGACAAGTGTATGCCCATTTTTCATCCGACGGCATCTCTGAAAGGGGCAAAATATAAACAATGCTAACATATTGTCGCCAAGGGACGTGCCTTCGGTATTCTGTCGCGCGAGACGTGATCGGAATCTTTAGAGGAATTATAAAAATAGAAACACTGCTTCATTTATATCGGCTCGATTGAAGTTGGCTGTGGGTGTGCTTTGTTGGAACTTGTGTTATTAGGACTTCTCTAATTTCCATACATAAGTCATGTCTGTTTATCCCCGTGGTCCCATGTACCTAATATCGAGTCTACTGTCACATATCGGGCACGTAAATCGCAGCTTATCTTGGCGGTATAATAGGAACTGGTAACACAAAAAACGTACATACATACATAAATCACGCCTATATTCCCAAAGAGGTAGGCAGAGGTGAATTAACACCCACGTTTCGGCAATTAGGTTAGTCCCCATGTAATAGGTGGCGAGCCTATTGCCATTTATCGGGCACCGAAATCGCAGTATATTGCTAGGTGGTCTAAGAGGAACGCTGCTGCCCATTACTCATTGCTGTTTTAACCCTTAGTTGCCTTGTACGATACCCACGGGTGAGGTGGGTGTGGTGACAATTGTATTCTGCTCTGCCGTCACCTCACGGCACCACACATCACGGTGTTATTAGGAATTCTCTAATTTACATACATAAGTCATGTCTGTTTATGCCTCGTAGGAGTAGACAGTGTATTAACACCTCGACTGCAAGGCTTGAGGACAAGGTCTTCGCCTTCCCCAAGAAACCCGGTAGATGCTGTAAAGGTCTCTCGGCCAACACCTTCAGCAGGTCCTTCAATAAAAAAAACCGTCACAAACTATGGTCCCATGTCCCTAATACCGAGTCTACTGCCACATATCACAGCTTATCTAGGTGGTATAACAGGAACTGGTAACACAAGAAACATTTTGGAAAATCGCCTTTATGGTAGGTAAGCACTTTATGCAATGTTCCTCCTATTGCTTAGATGACTGTAATTGGCCCCAATCATAGGAGCTTGTGAATTCAGATTTTCTTTTTCAAAGTAACCCAATACTAATGTTTAACCTAACATCATTAATGAATCATGGGTGTTAATTCACCTCTACCACCCGCATAAATAGGCGTAATTTATGTATGTGTACGTCAATAAATATTAAACACACACACGTATATTTTATAATACTACGTACGTGCGTGTGTACTGTTCGGGAATATCGCTCTAGGGACTCTCTCTGCTCGGGATTTATGGGGTTACCTACAGAATTTGTGCTAAAAGGCCCGTCTGTGGCTGTGTACACGTGGATCACTGTTTGCGTTATTAATAATATCACGAGGCATTACGCCAGGGATCGAGTTGTTTCTGACGATCTATTATAAAAGTTCAGGGCCCGGTACATTTGTCTGGCGTGGTCTGATTTTAATGCGTCAGAACGGTATAGGTTTCATACATTTGACATAAGCCATCAGAACATATCGCGTCAGACTAATGTATATCTCACCATACTAAATGGTTGAAACCCATGTCAGAGCCGATCGGATCAAACCGCGTCAGACAAATGTAAATTCGGCATTAATATAATTTGTACAGAATACAATCGCCACCGTCATGGAATGGGCTGCAGCGTGTCTGATGCATCATATAGCAATTTAAAGCTTTGTCGCTTTAATAACCAAAAAATAATTATTTTACTCACGTTTCGTAAACTATAAAGACATATTTTAATTAAGGGACCCTTAAAGTTAAGATTCGTTGGTGGCAACAGGCATCAGTCTTCTTATGCAAATTCTGTCTAAAAGCACAATTCTGCAACTATTTCTGGGCCTTGGCTTTGGGAATAGAAACGGTAACGTATTTACGACCCTGGTTTGAAATATTGAGGCCGTGTAATAAATATCCAGCAGGTGCGTGGGCACCCTTTAAAATAGTCATCGCGTAAAAGCGACAGAACCGCCGCCATATTTATTTTTTCCATATTTTAAATAATTTCTATGATTTTTTTTCTTTTTTCTTATATTTGCACGAGCACTACACATTTGAAATAAAACAACTTTTACGGATAAGACTCGCGTATAATTTGGTGTTTGGCATATTAATTATTTAACCCGACGTTTCGATCACTTTACAGTGGCCGTGGTCACGGGGGGACTCCGTCCCCCTCAGTCCCCCCGTGACCACGGCCACTGTAAAGTGATCGAAACGTCGGGTTAAATAATTAATATGCCAAACACCAAATTATACGCGAGTCTTATCCGTAAAAGTTGTTTTATTTCAAATTTCTATGAAATCAAAAAAGGATTCATTTTTGCAACATACATACTTATGTCACGCCTTTCTCCCACAGGGGTAGGCAGAGTATGTAAGGATCGTAGCAAGTGGAATCACTTCTTTCCACTTGCTACGATCCTTATATACTTCTTTCGCTTCATCCAATCTCATCAATCTCTTCATGCATGCACGTCGGTTTCGGGTACTCTTGACCTGGCCCTGGCTTCAAAGATCCGCCTAATAGGCCTTCCCCTTCCCATTTCTCCTTTCACTTTCCCCATGTAAATACTTTTTGTCATTTGCAACACATATGTAAAAAACATTGTTATCTATAATAAAAATCTAGTTATGTGAAAGTTTTTGTCTTTTTCGTTGAAAAACCTTTGTCTTTTACTTACTTTAACATAACTATATAGATTTTATTATACATAACTATTATTATCCTTTGATAATGAATGAAATATTAACATAAAAAAGTGCTTTGTCTGTATGTATATTATTATTAGTTTATTGCTTAACTTTCTTTCATCACTAACACTATTCCAGTATGGTGAAGGGAGTGGATGGTTTGATGACATCTGACCGATATGATTGGCAGAGGAAACACAAAAAAAGTAATTCTTGCTTGCCAGTTAGCGTCTGAATATTTTGTTCACGGCAGCCATTTTACAAAATGGCGTCTTGACGACGTTTGAGCTTAAATTACTATCTCTTTAGTTTCCAAATAGCCCCGAGCCTCTATTTAGATACGTGGAGCGCTTAATGTCCTCGTACATGATGCGATATTAATGGTGAATGCGGTGTAAGCCCTCCGCATCAATCATCCCTAACAAGGCTGACAACAGATGGATGGAAGATGGACGGATGGGGCATTGGCATCGGCAGCTTAATAGCTTGAGGTCACTGGCCGATGGACATATTGTTGTTTCTCATTAATGTTTATGAATATCAACGTTTCTGTTTTTTGGTACATTGGGGTGATTCAACCCATATTATTGTACTAGACACTGTCTCTCATAGCAGCCATATCAACAGCAAAAAAATGATTGGTGTCAATGTGACTTATAAAATCATCATCATCATCACCAGCCTTTTATAGTCCCCAGTGCTGGGACACAGGGCTTTCCTACGGATGGATGAATGTAGAGAGAATGGGCCATACCCCACCAAGCTGGCCAGCTGCGGGTTGGTGGGTATTAACGACTGCAGATGCAGCCAGGACCAACGGCTTAGCTTGCCTTCAGAAGCACGGAGGCATTAGTGATAATAATGTTTAGTCACCGTGGTCGAATGCTCAGATTGATGGGTATTAGCCAAGAGGTCCCGGGTTCGAATCCTGGTAGGGGCAAACTTTGTGGTGACCACAAATGTTTGTTTCCGAGTCATGGTTGTGTATATATGTTTATGTAGTATACTTTCAACATTTATAGACATAATTATATGAAAAATATGTCCGTCATCTAGAATCCATAACACAAGTGCTTAGGCTACTTACCTTGGGCTAGATGATAGGTGTGAGTGTAAAAAAAAAAAACCTTAGCGGACATTGCTTAGTTTACGCAACCGCCAGCCGAGCGCGCTAAGTCATCGATGCTATCGAGCTCCTCCTATCCCATCGATCTTACTAATGGCAATAGGCTCGCCACCTATTACATGGGACCTAACATAAGCGGCGAAACGCGGGTGCTAGTTCACCTCTGTCTGCCCCTTCGGGGATGTGGGCGTGATTATGTATGAAACAGTTAAGCTTTTGTAATTCTACCTTGTGTATTGTAGTAGGTATGTCATTTTATTACCACTACCTATGGAGTATTTTAAATATCGCTACTGAACGCGTCTGCCGGAAGTGTCTCGAATGTCTCCGGTCGTAGATTACGTGGATAAGATTTTGTGTTTGCTCATGGTTCTTCCGAAAGCATGCTAGCTTGGCGTTCTGAATGGATAACTAACTTATAAATTATGCGGACACGTGGAAAGACGGAAAGTTGTACGTTGCATCTTCAGCAAAAATGGTCGATCTTCTGTCTACCAACATCGCTCATTTAATAAAATAAATACGCAACTAAAAAAGTACCTAGAGACATTTTGTGTTCTAATTTTATGACATCAAGACTTTTGCAGAAATGCAATTTGGAGTTGATACCTGAGGGGCTACTCTTTAAATTAATTGGAATCGGTTTTGTGTTGCCATCTCTCTCAAACGTTACTACCATACCTAATGAGTGAGAGTGACTGGTAGATCAAGACGATTGCAATCGGCTTGCAGAGTTAGGTCGCTAATCCTATCTTTTGTATTGTTGTTTTAGGACATATTCGTCTATTTAAGTAGACGCGCGCCTGGTTAGGGTGTTAAAGTTTAAATATAGTTAGCTTAGAAATCCTTGCAATCTCCTGCGGCGATTCTCAGGGGATTTTTAGGCAAAAAGTACACAAATCCCCCGCAGTCACAATCAGCAGGTGATCCTCTATGGAGATTTGTGGAATAAGTCATTACCACACCAATCGATCGGTGGTCGCCAAGAAACCAAGTAGCAAACGATACAACGTTCCTAACGGATGTCAATTTTTGACAATCTACTCTTACATTTGATACTATGCTCGCCATGTTGTTTCTCTGTAATATGTCAGTTCGAATAGATTGGCTATTTGGTCAGTCGATATCAGTCGATAACTCCTGCTACACAAATCTCTATAATTAATACAAAATGGGCCAGCACCGACTAATGGCCGATCGTTTGGTCCGATAACAGCATTATACATCGCTCGTCAATAAGGTGTTTTAGTAAAAGGGCTTACAAACCAAAAAGAAGGCCATAAAAACCAATAATGTACTCAAATTCGCAATAGAATCAGCCCTAACAGCCGTACTCAGAGACGTCGATTAACGTTAATGAGTACTGTATACAAAATGTCTATTCAATCAATGTCTATTAAAAACTGGCCGCTATTCTTGCTGTGTCTATGGTTTAGTTTTAATTGACATTTTTTGTATTACTTACTTAAATACGTAAATCACGCGTATATCCCAGAAGGGGTAGGCAGAGGTGAATTAACACCCACGTTTCACTAATTATATTAGGCAAGTACATTGTTAAGTGGTATAAGAGAAACACTGCTGCCAATTCCTCACCACTGTTTTAACCCTTATTCACCTTGTACGGCACACGCGGGAGAGATCTGTGGTCGTGACACAATTGTATTCTGCTCTGCCGTCACCACGCTGCCTACTTTTGATTTAGGTCTAGTTTTGATTGACATTTTTTGTGTTTAGTACTCATTAAAGTTAATTGTCATCTCTAGTCATTAAAGTTAATTGTCATCTCTAGTCATTAAAGTTAATTGTCATCTCTAGTCATTAAAGTTAATTGCGTCTCTGAGTGCGGCAGTACCTATGTCGCCCATCTGGATGGACTCTATTGAGACACCTTTGTTTCCGTAATTAAAATTCCAGCCCTGGATTCGAGGCTGCAATCGATGCGGGCGGAAACAATAGAAACAACAGCGAAGGCGGCTTATTTTGTAGCTTCCTGGCTGGTAACATTGATCAGAATGCGGGAGAACTCAACACATAGTTCCTTCCTACTCATGGAACATACATACATAAATCACGCCTATATCCCCGAAGGGGTAGGCAGAGGTGAACTAGCACCCACATTTTGCCAATTATTTATGTTAGGTCCCATGTAATAGGTGGCGAGCCTATTGCCATTTATCGGGCACAAAAGACGCAGTACTATTGCTAGGTGGTGTAAGAGTAACGCTGCTGCCCATTCCTCATCGCTGATTTATCCTTAGTCGCCTTGTACGACACCCACGGGAGAGACTTGGGGTGGTGACAATTGTATTCTACTCTGCCGTCACCACACGGCTCTTGGAACAGATATCTTTTATTGCTCTGTGTTCCTAGTTTCTTATCCTACTAATGCAAACATGAGATTTTTTAAATAGATTTTAGATACTAGACGTGCGCAATTAATCTCTCCTCCTCCTCCTCAATCCGTATGTGCTTGTGTACCTACCTATATGACCTTTAATTGTTTGAGTTTTCGTAATTTTTTTAGATTATTGAATTTATTAGAATCTAGTTAATCTGGTTTTTAACTTCATGTGATTGTGGAAAAATGGACCAATTTTGTATTAACACTTTTCTGGATTAAAACATTTTGTTTCTATCTACATACAATTATGTCACGTCTTTCTTTCACAGGAAGAACTTAACTTATGTAAATGAGAACGACTATAAAAGTTTATCGCTCAATTTCGCCCAAGCTATACAAAAGTGAGTCTGTGATTAATCAAAAATAAGAACCTTAATTATCTACAAGAGAATAAAAGATTATAAATAAATATACACCATCTATACCCCATTCACTTGGAGTTGAGACAAAATGAAGGATCTTGTTAAGTCTCTTTCCCCCGAATACAGAAACGGTACTTAAATTTTGGGGACTGCTCATCAAGTTAAGTGGAATTTTACTGTCAGAATTTGTATGGAAAAACGTGAATTTTGACAATAATTAAATGTTAAGCAGATCCCAAACTTTGATTAGCGTTTCTGTATTCGGGGGCTTATTCCCGAAATTTTCTTAAAAAAAAGAAACGTGTATTCTAAAAAAAAATACATCATCAATTATAGACAAATAAAACTGTTAGCTGCTTTGAAATGTTGGAGTTACACATTTTTATTTTTGTATTTTATATTACAAGACACATCAAGATTGTTTACATTATGTCTCAAGCCCAAGCGAATGGGGTTTTCAACACAATGTCATTGTACCAGTCTTTCAATGCCGACTGTAGCAAACATTCATCCGTCCAGCGCCCAAAATATTGCCAAGTTCAGTGACGTGTGTCCAATTTAAGCGGCTGTCTGACGCAGTGTCTGCTAGCGGCCCTTGGCCTTCGTTTTGCCAACTAATCAATGAGCAGTGATCACAACTTTTTCCTTATGTCAGATGTCAACAATAGCAATTTAAATATATTACTTTCTATAGTCTGTAATAGAATGATTCTTATGGCAGCAAGCAACAAATATCAAATTGCTTTAAGTGTGAAAATGATAGAAAGAAATTGTATGAGTATAACAGCTGTCATACGAAAATCAAAATGTTTTTATTTTTTACTGATTAGGTTACTTTCATTGAAAAGTCGTGATTATAAATATTTCTTATATTTATACAAATACATAGTTGAATATTAAAGCAGTCACTTAAATAAGACTTATTGCTGTCAATAACCTTCGCAACGTATGAAAACATTATCCACTAACTACAAGCCTTTAAAATCAACGTCCAATCCGTCAACAGTTGCGTCGACCAATCGCGATCGAGCTCCGGCTGCGACGCATGCGCGCCCGTGGGCGTCTGGTCGATAACGCACGTGACGTCACACGCGGTGACCAATGGCGCCAGCCCGTCCCACGTGAATCGATGTGACCGATTCTATTGCTGGTATTTCCTTTTGTTGCCGATCAGTAACCATATTGGAGAAATGCACTCGATAGCTTTTTCACGGTCAAGTGGTTCGTTCTGTTTTAATTATGAGTGAATGATATAATATTAGCCTAAGGCTGGAGTTCACCAACATGTAAAACTAGCGATCAAAATATAACCTTCAGTTTTTTCCAGTTCTTTCATACGATAAAACGTCAAAAACCGTCGGTTAAATAATAATAGCATGTTTAAGTGTTGGTGAATCGCCTTAATCTGAAATATTCTATATTCCTCTAACAAATTATAATCTTCAGAGTCTTATAAGGTTCTATTGAATTAGAATATTTCAATTCAATTTGTTGCAAGTAGCTGTTACTGGGACGAACTTGGCTTACCCATATTTCTTAATAAGGTAGATAGGTACTACCGCGACGCAAAAGGGAAGGATAAAACGAGTTATTTCAGAATGCCTTTATTAGACGATATGGGAAAAAGGATCGGGGAACAGCGAAATTTTCGCCAATATGATGCGTATGTATTTTATCTCATGAATCGTAATGTGTCGTATAATACAAGGGCGGGCTAGTAGGGCTAGTGGCTTTCACGGGACATCCTTGATGGTCCTTCGACGCCGGATACATTACGTGCCCAAGCAGTAGGGTAGATAAGAGTAAATAAACACAAAATTTACCCTGTGAAACGTTTCATACTCGTATGTAAACTATTCTAAGATGTTTGAGAGACTGTATATTTTTAAAGTGTAAGTAAAGGTTAGTTCAGTTAATTTAGGACTTTTATAAAAGTATTGGAAATTATTAGTCAAAACTATTCTAAAATGTGCTGGATCATATTATATCATATTTTTACATCAAGTCTGTCGTTTGTATGTCATAAAATAACATAAAAAAAATTAATATGGTGTATTCTTGGCTAGTAAAATTTTGAGTTTATAGAACGGTCTGTTACTATTAGGTGACGTTTATATTCAATTAAGACTGGTAATAATATTTGCTTTCCTTATCATCGCTTTGTCTTTGTACGGAGGCCGCGAGGATAAAATAGAATGATGAAAACCGAAATTGAATTGATGCGACGAGGGTATATGTGGACGTAAAACATTATATGAGGATTTTAGTGCAGTATTCGTAGTTATTTTGTGGGTGTTTTAAATAACAAACAATTCTGACTATATAGTTTGCGAAGACAAAAGAGTTTTAATTTGACGCAAATTGTAAAGGCACGTCCTTTTATTATTCTGTAGTCTATAACCGCCCCCTCGCCGCTGCTATATGAAATTAGTACCTTTGAGTCTGGTCTCAAGACTCTAATTAGAAAACTGTCTATCTAAAGCCGTTATTAAGCAATCGTTACGTCTTGTCTCATATAAGTCATGCTTCACTATTCCCTCCTAAACAATATTCCAGTTGGTTACGCAGAAAATTAATTTTGTTTTGCGAAAGTTGTCAGATATACGAAATAACGTAGGCGCAACATTGATTATGTATGAGGCACATTTAATTTTAGTTATGTTGCCTCCGTCGAAGTACTTTTACCGGTGAGATTATAAGGCATAACGCACACGTACGGCACAGATCCTTAGTGGGTGGGGCGAGAAGATGGCGTGTGTTTTTTAATCTACATTAGTGTTCGTTAAATGCTTATTTGAATAAAGAATCGTTATTCCAGATTATACGGTCACTTCATACGTAACGCAGGACACATCAATGATGGTGCGAACAAAAATGGAAAATATATAACTGTTTCTCAAAATTGTGCGACTACAAGCTAACTAGCGGATGACATGTGTAATGTAAAAATAGACAATACAATCAATAGAAAACGATGCCGCATAAAGCAAACTTATAAAAAAAAACAATAATTATAAAAAAGTTCGCGACACCCAACGGGCCCTATTGTCAGGGGTACCGTGGTTCTGACACATGAGTAAATAAACGGAACAGAGAATAAAGTTTGTCAACTGGCCGCTAGGTGAGACTGGAAAAAACCGGTTTACGCTCGAACAGCCAGTTAACAAGTTTTTTCTCTGTGCCGTTTATTTACTCATGTGATTCTGAAGTGTCAAGTTCCGACAAGAACCGATTTTTAGAACTATAATTTTGAACGGGTGGTCTAGTTTCAGCTTATGGGTCACGTAGGCTATGACTGCCCGTGGGTTATATTTCCGAGTATTTGCCGACTGAAGTGTATGTCTCACGGGTCCCTTGACACGGTTCGTGTATAGTCAACGGAGTTCAAAAGTTAAGAACACATCAATCCCTTAGGTTTACTATGTTTTATCTAAAGATGTTCATACCTTGTTCTCATCAAGCCTTGACAAAGATTTCGAGCCTGTAGCTTTTCGGGCAAATGTTTAAAAATATTTAGGAAGCATTAATTAACCACCAAGAAGAGCTTGATAGCGCACTTGCTTAGTATGCGACGTGCGTGGTCTGCAATTGCGCAAACTAAACCATGTTTGCTAACCAGTCATTGGATGGGTGACCAAAACTTCTTTATCTCGAGTTCCTCGGTGCTTCGGAAGCCATTTACATACATACATACATAAATCACGCCTATATCCCCGAAGGGGTAGGCAGAGGTGAACTAGCACCCGCGTTTCGCCAATTATGTTAGGTCCCATGTTATAGGTGGCGAGCCTATTGCCATTTATCGGGCACAAAAGTCGCAGTACATTGCTAGGTGGTATAAGAGGAACGCTGCTGCCCATTCCTCATCACGGATTTATCCTTAGTCGCCTTGTACGACACCCACGGGAGAGATTTGGGGTGGTGACAATTGTATTCTACTCTGCCGTCACCACCCGCCACGCCATTTGCAGTCGTTTATACTTACCTAGGAACCCCTATGCCCCAGCAGTGGTGACATGCGTTGGTGATGTTCAATTGACAATTGGTGAACCGAATAGAACCATATAAAGCATCTTTTGTATTGACACCTTTTCAAAACGGTAAAGTAACGCTTGCAAAAATTACTGATTACTAGTTGAAACGTCACTAGATTCATGAATTTACAATTTTAATTACCCGTTCCTTGTGAGTGTTTACCTTTAGAGCGAATATTGTTTGCGTAACATCCGAAGCAAAAGCTTCGGGCGAAATTATGAAAACGTAAGAGCGGGTATTGATTCTCCAATAGAGTAGGCTCTTAACGTGAATTTTATTACTTCATCTAAGTGGATTTACATTTAGGTTGTACGCTTGCCTTTTCACTGGTTCCTTTTAATATTTTACCTACAGATAGAGGTAAACTTATTGTTTTCTGTTCGTACATACATATATAGGTAGGTACATACATAATTCACGGGTAGGTAGAGGTAAATTAAACACCCACTTTTCGCCAATTTATTTTTTCCCATGTGCATTCCTCTTATTCCACCTAGCAATGTACCTACTGCGATTTCCGTGACCGATAAATGGCAATAGGCTGGACACCTATTACATTGGACCTAACCTAATTGGCTAAAAGCGGGTGCTAATTCACCTTTGCCTACCCCTTCGGGGATAAATAAGCGCGTTGTATGTATGTAAGCGTGATGTATGTATGTAAGTTGCAAGTGTATACGATCATAAGTTAGAGCGTAAAGGCATATTGCTATCGACTCGTCTTTTCGGCAGACAGAAAATAAGTAACGCAAAAAGCTTCTTCGTTTCTGCGTCGGAATTCATACTGCTGCTAACACACCACATCGATTCTAGCGAATATACCATAATAAGCCCGTGTTCGCGGGTCTAGTTATTTATACATATGTGTGAGGTGAGCGCGTATGAATAAAACTTTTTTTGTTTGTAGGTGAGGGCTTTGATTCATTGGTCGCCGTCATGAAGCCTGTTACATTCCCTGAATGCATTAAAACGTGTGACATTGTTTAATTCAAGAAAAATAAAACTAAAGATATGGCTGTGCCCTAGATCCTTTTGCCTTACCTGTAAAAAGAAAATTAAAACAAATCAATATCTATCGAGTTATCATTTGATTCAATCTAGCAACATCATAGAGAATAATAGCAACATGCACTAACGTTAATCAAGTCAATATTTTCAATTTGCATACAGTCATAATTCAAACAAAAGTTGTTTGACAACATTTTAAAACATTATATCATTAGCGATTGAATGGAACATTTTAAAAAGAAAAAGGAGATTTTTGAGAAATGGTGATGCCTGATGCGTTTATATTATGTTTTTTAATTAACTAACAAATAATACTTATTCTTAAATTTTAGATAATAACGTATAAATTCCTAATTTTATATGCGGCTTTTTAAATCTATAACTTTCAAGATTTTGGAAACTGAAATCTATTCTCGTTGCCTACATAGTTGTGGTAGTATCCTAGCAGCGTCTTCGTAACGAACATTATTGCTTTTAAGTAGGCCTGTATTCTCCCGGTTGATAAACGAGCGCCTAGACATATTTAGGTCGTGCTTGAATTCAATATTATTCCGAGTTATAATGTATTTATTTTATAAAACGTATTAGCTTACCATGTCTTAAGTGACGTTGTCATAAATTATTTAAGATAGCGGCGCAGTTATTGGTTTGCGTTGTGGATGTCGAACTCGCCAAATACTTGTTATTTACATACATACATACATACATAAATCACGCCTATATCCCCGAAGGGGTAGGCAGAGGTGAACTAGCACCCACGTTTCGCCAATTATGTTAGGTCTCATGTAATAGGTGGCGAGCCTATTGCCATATATCGGGCACAAAAGTCGCAGTACTTTGCTATTGCTAGGTGGTATTAGAGGAACGCTGCTGCCCATTCCTCATCATTGATTTATCCTTAGTCGCCTTGTACGACACCCACGGAAGAGATTTGGGGTGGTGACAATTGTATTCTACTCTGCCGTCACCACACGGCTACTGTTATTTACATGCCTATATTTTATCCCTGAAGCGGTAGGCAGGGGCTTTAAACACCCACGCTTCGCCCAATATGCTAGGTACTCATCGCCCACGGGAAAGATGGGGGTGCCAGGTGATGGGTGACAATTATATTCAGCTCTGTCACACGGCTATTTTTAATTTTTAATTGTATTGTCACTGTCCAAAAATTTATAGACGAGACAGGCTCTTTTGAATTTTAACGACTCATTATAAGGCTCATTTTTTTTTGTGTTTCTTGGTTTCGACGTGTCTTATCAAAAATTCACCCTGGTGATGTTGATGTGGATTGTGGACCAAAAGACACACTAAGGTCCTGTTTCACAATCGACAAGTTAGTTCGAAGTAGCTTACTTTGCTGATCATTTTTAGACAGTTGTAATATGAAATATTTGTCAATTGAACTGCAAAGTAAGCTACTTCTAACTTACTTGATATTCGTATAAGCTAAGACATTTAATATCTCATCCCTTTCACATGCTCGCACCGTTGACATATTGCGTCAAAACTTTCCGTCGCCGACGTTACTTTCAAAGTTCCTCTCGTATATTCATTTTACACGCATAGTTACTTTGTGAAATTACTTTCGCGTCATTTTAACATTGTCGCAGATATGGCGTTGTTTTTCTTCTTTTGTTAAACGATGATGGTGAACCATTAAATGTTGTGAAGACCTGCCGCACTCAGAGACGTCAAATAACGCTAATGAGTACTTATCGTCAAAAAATGACAATTCAAAACTAGTCGCTATTCTTGCCGGGTCTTGATTTGAATGAAAACTTTTGACATCAAATACTCATTAAAGTTAATTGACGTCTCAGAGTGCGGCAGTTAGTAGTGAAAACTCTTGTTGACATGGTCCATCACTTTTCTACACATTCATTACTGGCAACCTTCCGGTGTAGATATTTAAATGACGCCTATTTAGGTACCAGTTGTCAGAGGTGAATTAAATTACGTCAAAAGAAAGAAATGATGTCGACATAGCATCTCTTAAGGGTACACTCAACAACTTTATCTAAGGATATTTTATGGACTTTATATTATATCGGCGTTCAATCTAAATTGCATAGAAATACTGACGATTTCTATGCAATTTATTGAACAAATTGCATAGAAATCGTCAGTATTTCTGATGTTATGATGGATGATGATAATTTAGTAACTCATTGAAAAACTGTAAACAATATGTTAGTATAAAGATTTTGGGGTTAGAAAAAGAATTTCGAAAAATTATGATCTTGAGGCGGGAATCGAACCCGCGTCCGCTGCTATCCGGGCAGGTGCCTGACCGCTCGGCCACACAAGACACAAGAGTGTCTTGGTGTCATTTTTCGAAATTCTTTTTCTAACCCCAAAATCTTTATACTAATTTTTCTAACATTTATATAATTTTAAAATTAAAATCGAATACAATATGTTAGTATTATAAGAATGGAGGCTAATAGAAGATGAAGTAAGTGTACAGAAAATGTCCTTACACATTGTTGAGTAGTGTCGATCGAAAGATAAGCCACGATACCGTTAAAACAAATATTGTGTCACACAAGATTAGATTACTAAACCGCAAGTTTACTCATTAATACGCTTAATAGCTTAAGGGCACTATTACACTCGGCTGGGGAATCAACAAAAGTACCTTCTAATTTGTGCTTTATGCCACCATGTGGTTGTTAACCGCTATCATTCGTTAAAAGCTTTCGGTGGAATGGTCGATTGGCGTATTCTTGGAATATTCATGCATTATCTTCGCTCAGTATCATTACCCAAACGCCGACGCGAATTGTTTTTTTTCCGTTTTAAATCATGACTATTTATCCCCGAGTATATAGGCAGAGGTGCATTAACAGCCACGTTTCGCCAATTATGTTTAGCTCTCATGTAATAGTAGGTGGCGAGCTTATTGCTTTCTATCGTGTTATAATTGGAACAATGCCCATTACCCATCGCTGTTTTTACCCTTGTACGACACCCGCTTGAGAGAATTAGAGTGGAGACTATAGTATTCTTACGCCGACACCACGTAACACCATTACTGATATGGTAGGTGGTTATTTGAACATTCTATGAAAGTTATTAATTATTACGAAGAAAAAGAGGTTAGAAAATTGCATCCTGATGCGGGCATCGACCTCGCGTCCTTCGCTATCCGGGCGGCTGTAAAAAAATAAAAAAACTTATATTGACTACGCCGTAGCCGCTCGTAGTCACCGTGACTTGATTTGTCCAATATACTCGTAGATTGACATGGCCGCCGTTCCATGGAGTTTGTGTCTGTATAGTAATATTGTGTTATCTCCCCTCCGCCTACGTCGAGAGAAGGTGACCCTGTCTGGTTTGGAAGTATACAGCATATATTACTTCGTTACAAGACTATATCTAAAGGATAAATCATTGATAAGGATAAATCATTGATGAGGAATGGGCAGCAGCGTTCCTCTTATACCACCCAGCAATGTACTGCGACTTTTGTAGCCGATAAATGGCAATAGGCTCGCCACCTATTACATGGGACCTGACATATTTGGCGAAACGTGGGTGCTAGTTTACGTCTGCCTACCCCTTCGGGGATATAGGCGTGATTTATGTATGTATGTATGTAAGACTATATCTAGATTCATTTTCTGGACTCTATATTTTTGTTTTGAATTAGTGTAAGAGCGAGATAGAGTTACTAGAGGTTACTTCGACGTAATAATAACGCAGAATGTCTTCATCTTTACTGAAAAAGCACCTTTATTACAGTGACCTAAGATGCATACAATGTCACGTAGTAGTAGCAATCAAGTAGGGTTGTTTGTACAAACTCATTTACCGCTAATCCAGAGATTATGTCATCTAATATTTTGAACAATTAGTTGTGTAAGGTCGTCACGTTGTTCGCCAGACGAGCAGTGGGCGGATGTTAAACGGATTTGTCAAACCTTCATGTAAACAGCTATCGGCGATATGTGTTCAAAGTATAACGAAATAAGGCTGCATTTTAATCGTAAGTCGAGGAGAGGAGTGGCATATGGATGTCTGCAAAGTATATTTTCGCCATGGCTGATATTATTATTTTGCCGCGTGGTGACGGCAGAGCAGAATACTGGTGTCACCACCCCCATCTCTCCCGTGAGTGTCGTAAAAGGTAACTGAGGGTAAAGTAAGACAGTGGTGAGTATTGGGCAGTAGCATTCCTCTTATACCAGCTAACAATTTACTTCGATTTATGTGCCCGGTAGATGGTAATAGGCTGGCCAACTATTACATGAGACCTAAATTAATTGGCAAAAAGTGGGTGTTGGATCACCTCTGCCTACCCCTTCGAGGATATGGGCATGATGTAGGTAAGTTATGCTATTGGAGTTATGTGTTCACAGTACCACTCAATAAGGCTGCATTTTTATCGTCATTATGTTGATGAGAGTAGTGTCGTTGTTGTTGTTGTCAGGGTATTTTTCACTGCTGTATGGTGATGGCAGAAAAGAATACAATTGTCACCATCCGTACCTCTCTCGTGGGTGTCGTGCAAGTAGGCGACTAAGGGACAGCAGAGAGTAATAATGTAACTCGTTATAACGAGGAATAGTGCACCCTCCAGCAAAGTGCGATTAAAGTTCCTGCTATTTAAATGTTTGGCATTTTTATTTTATATTTTATGTCGACGAGACGTTTCGTAATAGCAGCGGCCATTGTTACCGGAAGGCTGAAAGTGCATAATGCTTCATTAAATATTTCATTCGGTGTGGTGACGGCAGAGCAGAATACACACCAACCCCTATATTTCCCAGAGGTGTCGTCATAGTTATACCAAGCGACTTAGCGTCATAGATATGATGAGTAATGAGTAGCAACGTTCCTGGTACAGCACCTTTAAATAGGGGAAATATATACTATGTTAACGTAAATACTATGTTAACGTGCCAGGTATATGTTAATACACTCTAGTAGATGATTGAAGCACTCAATTCTAGGTAAAATATTTAATTTACAAAAAAAATAAAGTCAGAATAATTCGAAAAATAAAGGCGTAACATTTCATGAATTTTATTGCTTATCAAAATGTTATTTAATTACATGTTCGTACTGCGTGAAAAATAATAGAGCTTATTAAAGCATAAAGGCCGCTAAATAATTTAGCTTAGAACGCTTTGATATAAAATAAATTGGGATTACAGATTTCGGCGAAAGGTCACGGAATTCTCTCGAATCCCGGCAATATTCTGACACCGTACATACCGCCCACGCCCAAAGAATCGCTCTCAGGTTCCATTTCGCTCTTAGTTACATTTTATTGCGAGGTATAAACGGACTATTACTTAAAATTAAAACCAATTTCAAAGTAATTTTGTTAGTTTTCGTAAGCGGCAATTGAAGTACCTACCTAATAGACGAAGTCAAGGACTCTCGTTTATAAAGTCTTTTTGAAAATTCCTTTCCTTTAATCTGGTCGCTTGGATATATAATACAATGAATTTTATGACCTTTTGACGGTAAATTATATAAATCCTATCGAAGATTGTCAAAATTGTTGTGATGATGGTCAAATATAGTTAATATAGTTTATTTTCAATTATCATAAGCAACGGAACTACTGACGATTTTCGTGCCGATAGATGGCAATAGGCTCGCCTTTTTTTTACCTTTGGTTGGCGAAATATGGGTGTTATACACCCTGCCCATCCCTTCCGGGATGAATAAGCATGTATGTCTGTTACAGTTCTTTTACAAATGCGTTCATGAAGCAGTTTTCTGTTTCCAAACGTTTCTCGCGATGGACTTTGTATGAGTCGGTAGTATAACATTTTTATAGTGCTAGTTTTATGTCGCGTGGGCCAATGGAATGGTGGGTAATTAGTTTTGAATAGGAATGTTTCGCTTTCGCTTGACCCTGACCGTATGTTTTTACTTTCAGGTAAAGTCACGTGTGAAATTGTTGCACACATTTCCTGATGGTTTAAAGGTAGAATTTGCTGTTTGCCATCTATTTATATGTTTTCTGTTTACTTAAAATATGTATTTGCATAAAAAAAAACTTTTACAATTAAATTATTATTTAAAATTACATTACACCGATAAAAGATATTCCCTTAATATGAAAATAATTATGTTTAAACTACTTTGCCGTGTGGTGACGGCAGAGTAGAATACAATTATCACCACTCCAAATCTCTCCCGTGGGTGTCGTACAAGGCTACTAAGGATAAATCAGGGATGAGGAATGGGCAGCAGCTTTCCTCTTATACCTACCACCTAGCAAAGTACTGCGACTTACACGATTAATGGCAATAGGCTCACCACCTATTACATGGGACCTAGCATAATTGGCGAAGCGTGGGTGCGTGCTAGTTCACCTCTGCCTAACCCTTCGGGGATATAGGCTTGAATTATGTATGTATGTATGTACTTATGTTTAAAACATGTCGAGTGAAACAAACAATTTACGAAAATTTTCACCAGTAATCAAGCCTGTTTGATCAAGAAATTGAGTTTTATTATCATCCTCATGCCCTTATATCATTTGGTTTGGGGGCGGCGCAGCTTGGTTTTTATTCCGTTGACTCCTATTGCTGTAATATCCTCATTCACTATATTCACATTCATGACATGTCATTTCTCACGCAATCCATCTATGTGTTCTGTGTTCTTCCTCTTCCTCTCCATCCCATCTCATCTCCAGTTTAATTGGTCAAATCAAAATAGGCTTCAAATTAAAGTAGTAGGGTATATTTTTGATACTTTATACTAAATTTAATTATCTATGAAACACAATTTATTTTACTAAGTTAGCATAGCTGCTTCGAGATTCCGAGGTAACTTCACTACTCTTTAGTATCCGCATTTAGCTCTCTCGACGGTATATTACTACCATACAGCCTCAGCATTCAGTTGTTTTCTACATCGCGTGTAGAAATTTGGCTCGAGAAGATAGCGTGCTGTTCTACTACGAGATATTTAAATTGAACCATGTCGGTTGATGATATAACTCGTAGCTACGAGCGTCGTAGCTCCAGTGCTCTGTTTGCTACGGTCTACGTGTCGGCTTTGATTTTTAATTCCGCCAGGCTTCTCGTGAGTTTTGTTTTGAGCAAATAGGAAATGTCGGAGTATTATTACATTTCATACATAATTGCCTGGGCCAATCTGTACTGTGCTAGAGTGGTGGCTTATGGCCCATTCTCCCTTCCACAGGGTGTGTGCTTAGTTTAGGCAATCTCAGACCGATCGCGCTAAGCTACTGCACCATGGATCTCTTCTTTCATGTGATACACAATAAATAGATTGAAAGCCGCGGCAAAATGGATCTCTAAATAGATATAAGCCGTGTTGTGATGGCAGAGCAGAATACAATATTGTCACCACACCATCTCTCCCGTGGGTGTCGTACAACGCACCCACGGGAGAGATGGTGTAAGTTATGAGTAATGGGCAGCAGCATTCCTCTTATATCACCTAGCAATATACTGCGATTTATGTGCCCGATAGATGACAATAGGCTCGCCACCTTTTACATGGGACCTAACTTAACTGGCGAAAAGTGGGTGTTTCATGCACTCCTGCCTACCCCTTCGGGGATATAGGCGTGATTTATGTATGTATATAAATTGATATACAATACACATACATAGTCACGCCTCTTTATCCCCACCCATATTTTGCCAGTGTACTGCTTTAAAATGTGCAAACATAACCTGGCTTACAATGTATTTCGTTCGCAATAGGGGTTTTTTCAATACCGACCTTATTTCATTGCCTTAAGACGGATTCTGCTTCCTGCCTTTATCCCGCTCTACCTTATTGCCTTGCCGATAGTACCAATCTGTCAAAATTTTACTGTAACGCGACAGCCACGCTTGCAATTTTTCCAAACTTACAGCAGCAGCTTTCGTAATAGTCCATCAACGAACTAGTTCACGCTTCGTTTGGAACGAAGTTTTAGTTTTAAGTCAGTTCGGGGAGCAGCCGAGGTCGCCTTGACCTGACCATTAGCTCCTTAACCGGGGCGAGGCTACAACAGATATGCTCCTGCTCAAAACTCGGGCGTGCCCGGGATAGTTATGTTCTCTAAGCGCTAGATAGCATCAGGGCGAAGATACGTTTCTCAATTTGCAACTTCTTTTAATTTTAGGTGTGCTAGGAATATTGTAAGTACTGTACCAATATGTAACATAAATAACGCCCATTCTGATCACTACCCATGCTAATTTACAGCGGGTCCTAAACCCAATATTATCTCCACAGTTAAAAGTAAGCCTACTACAGTTTAGTTGCTTGGCATTTTTTGTTATATTACGATAAATAACAGAAGTCGCTAAAACTAAGCTACCACAGCTTAGTCTATCTTCAACTATTGTTAGAATATTGGGTACCCGTCGTATAAAAACTACGTGATATCAAAAAATTCAAAATTGTAAAATTATTTTTCGAATTTTCCATACATTTTGCTTTACTGACCGAACAATTTGTATGGAGGAAGGAAAAAAAAATAACGATTCTGATTTATTATTAACACCATAGTATTTATAGGACTACGTTAACATTGGTAGTATTCAGGGTGTGCGTTATTCAGCTAATGTTAAAAATATTAAAATAAACGGATAAATAACGTAACCAATTTTAACATAGTTCAATAATATTAAATTACATAGTTCTATAATATTGAACTAGTTCTGTACACCAAATTGTGCATACCGACCCAGATTAATTTCCCTGGTATGTAGGTAATCCAAATAAGTTCTCATAATAATATTCAACTGGTAAATACTTTAAAATTTTATAGAAGCGTTTTTTACTCCAAATGTATTTGGAGAATTCTGTACAGGCAGTTAAATGTCAGGTTGGGTCATTTTTCTAACTGTATTACGGCTTAAATGGAGATGCTGAGGCCCGTTAAAGCCTCTCACAGACAGACGTGGTCAGCGGTGGCGGGCAGTTGTAACGTAGGTAACATAAGGCTTTAAGCCTCGCTCAAACAGCAGCGTTGATGGGATGGTGGCGGTGGTGAACCCGAACAAACGTTAACCGCTCTGGTTTGAATAATGTCCTTATGTTACCTACGTTACAAGTGCCCGCAACCGCTACCACCACCGCTGACCGCGTCTGTCTGCGAGAGGCTTTATACTGTTTGCTCAGAGTGGATTGGCGTGCCTTCCGTCGTGTACGTACGTACGAATATTGATTGTGCCGTGACCTTCGCCCTCTTCTCTGGTGCTGAAGTCGATAATATTGTGTTTGCACTTAACCCAACCGTCAATGGACATCAAACACTTAATTTCAATTGATAAGTGCTGAGCGCTCGGTCTGAGATTGCTTTAGAAAACGACCATCTATGTGCTTCGGACGGCACGTTTAGATTTTTGCCCCGATCTCATGTCCCCATCATGTTTGGTCTCGTCTTCAATGTTTATGTTTACTAATATATTTAGACTATTAGTCTGGACACTTTAGTCACGTGCATTTATTACCATTTTGATATTTTGACGGCTTTCAGTTATAGTAAAAGGTAATCGTCTGATAAGAGATAGACAGAAATGTATGCAAATTGTTTGATATCCATAATACACTTCACACGGAGTCGATAAATCTGTAGATCCTTTATTCACTCGCAATTTTATACAATGTATTTTTCTTTACAAAGTGTGCTGGCTCTAGCCAGGTCAAAGTAACATTGTGTTTCTAAGCACAATGTTACTCTGACCTTTGATATTTTCACGGACGTTCTTTGAGACTCTCTATTTGAAGAGATAAGTAATTAATCCCACTTCGGAGGAGGAATGATGTTTGAGATTAAGAATAAAAATAAATACGTTGGCTTAGGTAACTACTTTGCCTACTAATGTATTATCCATCCATTAAATGTTTATTAATTTATTGAGGTTTATTTTGTTACACAAACTTTGAGTGCCGTGTAGTGACGGCAGAATAGAATACAATTGTCATCACCCCAAATCTCTCCCGTGGGAGTCGTACAAGGCGACTAAGGAAAAATCAGTGATGAGGAATGGGCAGCAGCGTTCCTCTTATACCATCTAGCTATGTACCTACTGCGACTTTTGTGCCCGATAAATGGCAATAGGCTCGCCACCTATTACATGGGACCTAACATAACTGGCGAAGCGTGGGTGCTAGTTTCTCCTCTGCCTACCCCTTCGGGGATATAGGCGTGACTTATGTTATGTTATGTTACAAACTTGGAAAGTGTGTGTGTATACATATAGGTAAGGTAGTCTATAGCGAGCATGCTACATAAACCGGCACTACTTAAGTATTAAAATTGTTTCTATTCTCTCAGGAAAACATAAAGGATCTTCAATTTCCACACGCCTTCTCAAGAAAATTATGTATTAATTTTTATCTTCATCTGGTACAACTCATTAAATCCCTTTAATGTCTCCATTTCTTGGACACAGCTAGTCTGCCCTATAGAAAAAATATAGGCAGAATGGACCACAAACCAACATTTGTTTAAGGTTTTTTTCCTAATTGTGTGTGAGAGAAAAACGTAGTAATTTTATTTATCAACCTTCGGGTCCGTACTAATTTCTCGGGATTATTGACGTATGGTGTTCTCAATATCACCTGAGGTCTTCCCTAAGGTTCAGATTCAACATCAATATGTAGTGTGTACATCTAATGAAACCTCCACGTGGAAGCAAACCTACGGCTGCCAATTGAATGACAGCGGGTGGGATGCTTGTGTTGGGCATGGGTATAAAGTTTATAACATAATAGAATTTACCTTGCGATCTTATATTAGTCTAACTAATTTAAAGTTCACCCATAAACACCTATTTTGTAAACTCTTTATTTAGGTACACACAATGACCACTGTATCACAACAACATTTAAAATATCTATTTATATGATATCTAATCCACAGCTCCAACAAACACTCCATGATTTATGAACAAGAAACAAATGAGGCACCACAACAAACGTGTCGAATCTTGTCACCAATTTCTACGTTCCCATTGGTCCCATTGTCACGTGCGACCGGCACGAGCCACTCGCCGGGACCGCCCAATTTCTTTCTTGTCGCTACTTGCATGATATCCGCATCCGTATGAACATCCGCACTGATTAATACGGATGCGGATGCAGATGCAGATGTCCAAATCTATGCAGAAGTTCCGCATTTGCGGATGCGGATGCGAATGTTCGCAACATCCCTGGTATAAACCAGTGAATTTTTATGACATCATCGTCATCAAAAACCTTTAATGTCCTTATATACTACTGGGGCCTTCCCTATGGTTGGGAGAATGGGCCGTAATCCACCATGCTAGCTCAGTGAGGATTGGTAGGTCTTAACGACTGCAGATGCACCCGGACCAACGGCTTAACGTGCCATCCGAAGCACGGATTAACTTATTAAAATAAATTTTCGGTCACCCGTCCAATGACTGACCTCAGTAAACATTGCCTAGAAATCGCATTTTTATGTTAATTTCTCAAAAGTGTTTGTGTGCCTTATTGATCATTAAGGACATTAACTATGTATCCTTAATAATTAACCCACAAATTCGCCGATACAGCGTCGCCTTCTCAGCTACCGCCACAACCGCTCTCATCCAGTCTTGAGCCTAAGGGTCGTGTGACCCCTGACATTATAACGGTTTCTGAGACGCAAATAAATAGTACACTAGTGCCTACCCGTGCCCTTTAATAATATAATTAGCAAACAGAGCGCGTCAACCGCAAATTCATTTACTATTGATAAACGAAACTTGTACTAGTTGTGGCATAACGGTTTCACTGTTCCTATTACGAATTCTTATCACACGAGAATATTCATTATCATTCTGTGGAGCTTTATGGGGGAATGGCTAGTGCTCTCGGCTTGAGATTGTGTAAACTAAGCAACGTTCCATATGGCTGGTTAATGGATGGGTGACCGAAAATACTATCTCGATTTCCTCGTTAATACCCACGAATCCGCACTGGGTAAGCTCAGTCTGTATATACTTCTCTCTAGTTTAGAATTAATCATCAATACTTTTATAATTAGAATTAGTTATAAACATTAATGTTTATCCTTTTTAAAAAGCCAAGAATCGTTCCTCGAAACTTGACTACATTCTATTCAGCAGCTTGAGTTTCGTTTCTGAATAATAAACAAAGTGGGTTTTCTGATTTTTCAATACATTAATTAACTTTAACCTTTGCCTTCCAGCTGCTCTCGTTGAAAGGCCGCAAACGGGTATTTTATTCTGTAATAGCGGAGCCGCGATGGGGCTTATAGGATTTGCGACAGAATTACGGTCCAATTAGAATGGACACAAGTATGTTTTTCGTGTGTACCTACTCGAGGCAGTTATAGTGTTTTCGTACCCTGCTTGCAATTGCTCTAGGATTTGGCTAAGTTTTATGGCCGACGGCTTGCCTGACACCATAACTCTTTATTACAGTCAACTCGGAGAAAGAATTTATGTGAACAAACCGTGTTATACAATCGTCGGTTTTAATTAAGTGACTTATACGGAAAACGTAGTATTACGCTTATCACATAGGGAGTATAAAAATACCCTATGTCATATTCTCAGACCTTACAGATATAAATAAAAAAAATCATAACAATCGGTCGAGCCGTTTCGGAGGAGTTCTTTAACAAACACTGTGACACAAGATTTTTATATTATGTATATTAGATTAACTGCTAACACTGCCTCCTGGTTCAACAAACTTGTAATGAAAGCGTTCTCGTCAGGTTAAATATAGCTTCGTTGTTTACATTTGTTCTTTATTGAATTTGGCCCAAGTGTTGTGAACTCTTCTGTGGGCGGTATACACAAACTCCGGGTGTTTAGATGATAACATGCAAAAGTCCACGAAACATTTAGGTTTTTATACCCTTTATTTCTGGAAATGGATGATAAGAGTGTATTCTTTTAAAATTTACATCAGCCTTCTAACATCCCCACTGATGTGATGGGGCCCAGACCTCCCTATATGAACTGGACTAGAGCGTATATGAACTAAACTGAAAATATGACAAAATATTTTCAATCTGTCTGCTCTCTACGATATTATGTTTAGACATTAAAAATAAATATATTTTTTTTAAATAAAGGAATATTTCCTTTAAGTAAATTGCATTTTAAAGATTTAAGATACTGGCCCCCCAGGGCCCATATTTTTTTATTTCCACACTGTGTATATGTATATAGGGGGGAGGCCTATATACATATGGGGGCGTCTCACGGCCGAATGACTGACTAAATCATAATATAATAATAATGTAAACATTTGTAAAATACTACATAAACATCTTAATAACCAAAATTCGAGAACAAAATTGTCTTCAAAAATATTTACCTCTATCTTAGAAAAATTATTACAAAGAAAAATAGATTATTGTAAACAGATGGATCGGCAGATTTTTCTTTGTCTATCTTATTTACGTTATTCGAATTATAAAACATACTATAAAAGACACTCTCGAGCTCTTTTATCGTTTGGATCTTTGAATAAGCAAAGAAGGCCAATTAAGGTTACATGCGTAGGAAGCAGGATTTTGCCCCGAAATGTGTGATTTCTGCCTAGCCTGACGCGTCTCTAAAGGTTGTTAACTTGAAGAAGGATCTTATTATGACATTATAACCAGTAGGCAACCATGACTGTCACATTTTCTCAATCTAATTGCTGCTGTTTTATGTCAAGTATATTAAGGCTGAAAATAAATGGTAGAAATGCAGATAATTACAGAGAGTGGGAAATTGATCACTTACGAATAGTTGATTAACTAAAATCAATAAATTGGCAGATTTTTGACAATTTTATTAAGGTAAGGAAGTCACTTTCACACCGTAGATTTTAATTTTTTTATTGAATGAAAAGCTTAGCAATGGTACCTTCACCAGCCCTCAGCATCTCGACCGATATCCTATCACACCCTGCCGCTTTTCCGTTCCTGACTTAAATATGCATTGCTTAATTTTTATATAATTTTACTAATTAATTAATATGTCCTATTTACTCCGAGGTTTATGCCAATTTTAAATTGCAATTAATTGTAAGTTCCTAATTCTGGAAACATTTGCATGCCTACTAAAGTTGAGGTATGAGTATATACTGATGATCAAAATAACGTAACCTATTTTACCATCAACATGTAACTCAGTATTAAGCAATAGTTATTTGTTGTACGTGAGTGCAAAGTTGTTTTTTAACCGCGTGCTCAATTTTGATGACCGAGCTAGCGAAGGATTCTAAAATTGAATCACGAGCGTAGCGAGTGATTCAAAAATTAGAATCCTGAGCGATAGCGAGGGAATCAAAAGAGCACAAGGTGAAAAATTTTTGCACTCGAGTGCAACACGTAACTTTTCATCCCCCCCAACGAGGAAATTGCAAAATACAAAAAAAAATTACAATCACAACAGTTTCTGTTTTCACCCAGAAACTTCCACAACACCCTCCTATTAACCCAAACACACTCTCAACACCCACCCAGAAACACCCACAACATTCACACCCATCCACTCAGACACACCCAAAAAACACCCATTCACCCAGAAACACCCACAAAACACCCATTCACCCAGAAAAACCCACAAAACACCCATTCACCCAGAAACACCCACAAAACACCCATTTACCCAGAAACACCCAAAAAACACCCATTCACCCAGAAACACACACAAAACACCCATTCACCCAGAAACACCCACAAAACACCCATTCACCCAGAAACACCCACAAAACACCCATTCACTCAGAAACAACCATTCTCCCAGAAACACCCACAAAACACCCATTCACCCAGAAACACCTACAAAACACCCAATCACACCCAAAAAACACTCAATCACCCAGAAACACCCACAAAACACCTAATCACACCCAAAAAAACCCAATCACCCAGAAACACCCACAATACTCACCCATCCATTCAGACACACCCACAAAAACCCATTCACCCAGACACACCAACAAAACACCCATTCACCTAGACACACCCTCAAAACACCCAATCACCCAGACACACCTCCAACAGCCACCCATCCATCCAGCCACACCCGCAACATTCATCCAGACACACCTGTAAGTCCCTAATAAAAATTACCGTCCCTAATGGAGTTCCGAGACGGTCAATCAGCTTGAGTCAAGCACGTTGATTTTCTGTATGTTTTTGTTCCGTTGCTAGCGTAAACAAATCAAACAGACCTAAAAAGCTTTTAAATGCTTGACTCAAGCATCCAGCAAGCGTTGTAGACGTTCAAAATGTTTAAAGCAAGATTGACGCCAAGCTGATTGACCGTCACGGAACTCCTAGGTTTTAACAAATTTGTGACGTGAAAAGAAAATGGCGCGCGCAAAGCAAATTACAAAAAATGTACACCAAGAAGGTTCCGAGTCTGAGTTTTTAACAAATTAAAATAGGTTGCATGACAATTTCGGCACCATGGAGGTAGAAATAAATAGGTATAATGATGTTTTGAATTCACAAACTCATTGCACACGATGTTCTAAATTCAAATTTACTTTAACCTCTAGAGGATAAAAACGGCTTTTGCACTCAGATATCGAAGAGCAAAAACGGTTTTTCCGAGATGGTGGGATGAAAATAAAGATTTCTATTCTATACAATATTAAAGCAAAATATTCTTTCTGTTATAGACAATCATGTTTCTGGTCTTTTGATCCTACTTCTCAATTATATTCCCTTTTCATCCCATTCCGACGCTGCTGTCACTTTTATATCTAACATTTACAACAAGGTCATTGACCGAACCGAAAAGAACAAATCGATTTTTATCTGCGGTATTAGTTCAGATAGCTTGCCGATATATGTGTTGGGAGCCCTACAGTTTGTCTTGGTGTCGCTTGTTGTAAATGCGGTTTAGTTTCTTGGAGGGCATTGATCTGTTTTCGTATTATACCTTGAAATATTTTATGTGGAAGAATTAATAAACAAAATTAAATGGAGAGCGACAGGACAAAGTCTTAATTAATTAGGGAATTGGGTTGTCTTGGAATTATAATTAATCATTAATAAGCTCCTAGCCTTTTCAAGAAACACGATTCCTGCCATTACTAAAACCCTCTTTGTCTTTCTTCCAGGCCAAGGATTATATATATAAGGCCTTATATATATAAAACCAACTAAATTTTGTGCCCGATAAATGGCAATAGGCTCGCCACCTATTACATAGGACCTAACATAATTGGCGAAACGCGGGTGCTAGTTCACCTCTGCCTACCCCTTCGGGGATATAGGCGTGATTTATGTATGTATGTAACTAAATTACATACCATGACAAAAGATACTTACAAACTTGTCATATTCACCTCGAATGGGTGAGTTGACATGCCACCTTTAACAATTTCTTTGCACTCATGCATTCATTCATATGAATTAAACGGAGTGGATCACGGATGGTTTATTCATACCAGCTGACCGATATGAATAGAAGTGGAAGATGATGATTTTATCGGAGCGCACTGTTACCGTGCTGATGACCTGAGGACAAACGGGCTGTCATTACTTACATAAAATTAGGTATGCATCATGTATTGTAGCTAGATAAATAAGGACAGAAAATAGAAATAAGTGACTGCAACAAAATCTGTGAAAAAAACTTGTCAATATTACTGCAATTTGTAGTTTTGTTCAATATGTTATTCTAAAACCAAACGGTGGCTTATGAGTAATGTAAGTATCACAACAATGAAAACGTAATTTGACTTGAAACTAGAATGAAAAAACACGGGACCACAATGAGGTTTAATAAAGTTAAAAAGTTCAACGGCCTCATGTTCCGAAGCGCGCCTGCCTCGTCACGATTTAAAGCCTAATGGGATTACTTTGAGGTGATATTTTCGTTATTAGCGTGACGACAGAGGTCAACAGCCACATCGGGGGACAAGTCGGAAGCGCAAATTGCTAGTCGGGCACGGAACAATGGACCTCATTAAAAAGTCATAATGGCTCAAAGTCACTCAAAAGGCAACGGAGAGGGCTATGCTCGGTGTTTCCCTGCGTGATCATATTAGAAGTGATGAGATTCGCAGGAGAACTATGGTCACCGACATAGCCTGAGAAATTGCGGACCTTGAGTGGCAGAGGGCAGGGCACATTGCGAGGAGGACTGACGGCCGTTGAGGTGGAAAGGTCTTCGAATCCCGCGCACTGGAAGACGCAGCGTTGGCCGGCCCCCCACAAGGTGGACCGACGATCTGGTGAAGGTCGCGGGAAACCGCTGGATGCGGGCAGCGCAGGACCGATCGGCTTGGAGATCCTTGGGAGAGACCTATGCTGAACAGCGTCTTTCGGCTGACTTGACTGACATTGAAGAGTGACAATTTGAATGAAATTGGTTGAGTTAACTGTGCATCCAAAAACCGGCCCTTACTCCCTAGTCCAGCCACAATAAGTTGTAGTTATAGGCATTCTTGACCTCAAGTCTCTAAGATAAGATAAGATAAGATAAGATAATTTTATTTGCCAGAACAAGAGTATTACATTGGTCTTGAATACATTATAATTATCATCCTTACATGTTCCTGCCGCAAAAACCAGCATGCAAAAATTAAATTGTTTTAAAATTATGGTCCAGTTACATTTAAATTGTCATTTAAAAAATTAATAAAAATTGATATCATACACTATAACATTATTTCATTATACATCAAATAGAATTAAAAATAATAACAGATGTCAGAAAGTACATTAGAATTATCATTATATATTGAGTTAAAATAATTAAAATATTAAAATTGGGTTGTGTCCTTTCAAATTGGATTGTATTTATTGATCAGTCAAATAAGATTTAATGTCATAGTAACACTTCTTTGCCAAATGTTCCCTTAATCTCCGTTTAAAAATAGTCAATTTAAGTTCCTTTAATTCTTTTGGTAACTTATTATATACAATGGGGCCCATGATCAAAATGCTATTGTGCATGAACATTGAGTTTGATCTGTCTATATGAAGTTTGCTTGTATCGCGTTGCTTCCGATTGCTAACTTCAGACCGGAGACGGAAACAGTCTGGATTAGTTTTTATAAAAACGGAAATTTCATATAAATAAATACAAGTTAAGGTTAACAAATTATATTTTTTAAAGAGTGGTTCACAGCTGTCCCATGGTTTTAAGCCGAACATCGCTCTTATACATCGTTTTTGGGCTTTAAATAATATATTTATGGATGTGGAATTTCCCCAAAATATTATACCATATCTAAGGTTGGATACTACTATACCGTGGTACGCCGTGATCAGTGCATGGACATTTAATACTGGAGCCAATTTGAAGAGTGCGTAAGACGATGAGTTTATTTTTTTGGAGGTTTTTTCAATATGCAATTTCCAATTTAGCTGTTTATCGATAATTAATCCTAGAAAAGTTGTATAATTCGCTTGATGCACACTAGCATTTTTGTAGTTAATATTCATATTCAATGCTGGAATTCTTTGACTAAAATGCATAATTTTTGTTTTATCTAAATTTATTTTTAAATTGTTCTGATTAAGCCACTTAATAATCGATTTTAACGCATTGTTTATTTGATTCTCATAAATTAATTTATTTTTACATTCCACTATTATGTTACTGTCATCAGCAAAAAGACACATTGGATGATTTACTGCTTTTGTCAAATCATTGATGTAAATTAAAAATAGTAGAGGGCCTAGTACACTACCTTGGGGAACACCGTAAACCATAGTACGCTCACGTGAAAGATATGTTATTTCTTTTTTTGAAGTCATATTAATTCTTGAGATTTCAACATATTGCTTTCTGTTGGTAATGTAGGTACTAAGTAGTTGAAGAACATTACCTCTAAAACCATACGCCTCTAGTTTGTTTAGTAGTATTTTGTGATCTACATGATCAAATGCTTGTGTCATGTCACAATATAATGCACATATGGGTCTCCTTTCATCAATATTTTTTATAATAATTTTTATGAAGTCAAAAATTGCCATATTTATAGTTTTACCTTGTCTAAAACCTTTTTGTTCTTTGACTAGGATATTGTTTTTCTCTAAATAACAATACATTTGTGCATATATATACTTCTCGAAAATTTTTGAAAATACTGGAGTTAGAGCTATTGGTCTATACGACTGTACTAAATTTTTATTTCCTTTTTTATAAAGAGGTTTGATAACACTAACTTTAATTTTTTCTGGAAAAATACCATTACTAATTATCAAGTTTAAAATATGAGTTAAGTGGTCACATATATTAGTTGCTACAAATTTCACCACTTTTGTTGATATATGATCATATCCTACACTTTTAGTATTCTTTAGAGATTTAATTATTTTTAAAATGTCAGCGGGTAGTGCCGGATTCATAAACATAGAGTTAGTATTATTTGGTATAGAAATTGGCATACACATATTGGATGTGGGTTGTATCTTATCAATAAAATAGTCATTAAAAATATTTGATATGTCATAAGCTCTTGTAATAAGATTGTCATTAACTTTTAAATGTAATATGTTTTCATTGGGTTTATTAGGTTTTGATTGATTTATTATTTGCCATATAGTTTTGGGCTTACATACAGATGTATTAATTCTGTAATTATTCTGAGCCCGCTGTGTTAGTTTTAAAATTTTCTTGTATGTTTTTGTATATGTTTTAAATTTCATTTTATTTTCTTTAGTTCTATTAAACCTATATTGCCATAAAAGCTCTCTCTGCTTTTTGCTACAGATCTTGATACCCCGTGATACCCAAATCGGTTTATTGGTTGGCTTTATTGTTATATATTTATTTGGAAAACAAAGATTATAAAACATAGCAAAGTATTCATGAAACCCATTGTATGCAATATTAACATCTGTAGTGCCATATATTTCGGAAAATGAAAAATCATTTAGGCAATCTCTAAATTTTCTCATATTTTCTATATTATAATCTCGTCGCTTCAACCGCCAATATTTCAATATACATAATTTATCAACAGGAAATTCCAGTAATTGAGCTGAATGGTCAGACAAAGCATATTCAATAACACTGGACTTGCTTTGGTTTTTAGAATTATGAGCAAAGTTGTCGATGCATGTCTTACTTATCATTCTAGTAGGTTGTCTAATTTGTAATTGAAGGTCATAATTTCTAAGTAAATTTTCAAAGTCTAATGTCATATTATTATTGTTTAAAATATTTATATTAAAGTCACCAGCTAAAATAATATGTTTTTGGGATCCTTTGCTAATATTCCCCAGAAGCACAGTCAGTTTTTCAAAAAATACATTCAAATTTTTATAATATGGTGTTCTATAAATACATACAATTACAATTTTATAATCTAATAGTTCCATTGCACAGCACTCGAATATACCTCTAACTGAAATTTTAGCAATGTCACTAATTTCCTTGTATTTATATCCAGATCTAACAAGGATACAGGTCCCTCCTCTTTTTGAATGATCCCTACTGAAATATGCGGCCAATTCATAACCCGGAATCATCAAATTTTCTTCGTATCCAGCCTCCATAAAATGTTCTGTGATACATATTACATCAACAATTATTTTCTTTTCTTCAGTTAATTCATTTAAGTTTACTATCAATAAGTCCGACTTACTCAACAAGCCGGCAATATTTTGATGGAATACAGAAATATATTTATTCGAGAAAAAATTGAGAACCTGTGTTATTTGTTAAGTCCTGCTCAATGTCATACATGGGGTCATAATTGTCGCTGTGAAGATATTGTTGATTGTCAGTTCCAATTTTCAAAATGAGATCCATTAGATTTTTAAAAATTACTCGCATTCCGCTGTCATTAATTTTGCCAGTTCCTCGGTTAAACATTTTATAGTCATATGGTAAATTTAAATTTGAGTCAAGGATGTATGCATATTCGTGTGTACAGACGTCTAAGTATAATAAGTTGTTAAAATTTTCTACTCTCCAATTAAACATATTCTTGTACTTTCCAATCTTGTAAGTGGGTAGGCATACAACAACATTAGTATGGCATAGTTTCTTCAACGATTCTCTCATACAGTATATTAATTTAAAATAGTCCTCCGTAACTTCAAAGTCATTTTCTCCTATTAGCAATATAAGGTAGTCTGATAATGTGAAGCTTTTTGTAATGTTTTCGGTGCTATGTAGTAAATCTTCTAATCTCGAGTGTGGGTATAAGTAGTGACACAATTCATAGTTCCGATTGTGGAATGTGTTTTGTAGTAACGTCGTTATTTTGTTAGTTTTATTAGTACTCATTAAGTGTATCCTTGTCTTTAGTGTCGTAGCGCATGTATTTATATGTGAGGTGGTTTGACTGTCATTTTGATTTATGAGATCATGGTCATAGTCATCATTTCTTGAATTTTTTTTCTGTGTTTGTTTGAAATTATTTTTATTTAATTTCTTCTGTAAAGTAGACTTTGAGCCTTTTTTTGGAGTCAAGATAGGACTTTGGGTTACTTTCTTTAAAAGTTTTGTCTTTTTTATTAAATCGTCGTTGGCGCATTTCAATTTTGTGTTTTCTAAGGACAAAGATTCAATTTCGTTGTGAGCACTCATGAGTTCTATTTTTAATTGATCAATTTCCTCCTTAAGTTTATTTAAACTACTAGTGTCGCCATCTTCTGATATATCGGGTAAACTGTTTGAAGTAGAATCTAATATTCCATCTAAAGATGTCTGGTCAATAATTGAGTCTGACGAAGTACGAGCACGACGAAATGTAATATTTTCGAAGAAATTCATTTTTATAATAAGTTCATAAAATCTTTATTTTGTGTAAAAAGTTTTGCCTGTCTGGGGTTTGATCTGGTGCCCTCTCGACCACTTAGTAGTGTTTTGAGTATTAGGCCAACTGCCTCATTAATGTTTATGCCAAATTTAGCGCTGTGTATTGGGAATACTAGTTAAGGTGGTTATAGTGAGTTATTCAAAAATACCCAACCAACTGATTGATGTAATGTGAAGTTAAATAATCACTAAATTCTACTTTTTGTATATTTTCCTTATAGAGAAAACGATGTGTATCACGTTTTATGATTAAGTTTGAGTTTTAACGCAGTCATAACTTATTTATTTAGATCAACGACACAGCTGTTTTTACACTTTTATCACTTTTAAAAAACTTTGTTTTTTACGTATGTAATTCGCTGATAACTATTACAGTACTTATTTGGATTTAACACTTTAAAAAGTAGTCACTGGAAGTACACTTTTCCTATGTTTATAATTTTAAAATTATTTATATCACGGAGCTAATGTTTACTTGTCTGCGCCCTCTGGCGGTAATCTAAACCAATGATATTGTAGAAAATTGTCTCCGGAATTCAATAATTGATTAGGATTCGTGTTTGTTCAAAAGGCTAGCTAGGCTCTTATTAATCAATTCCAAGGGAACACAATGCCCTAACTAATTAATTAATTTAGTCTTTGTCGCTCTCTATTTTGGTAATCGATCTTCAATCTTGCAAAAAATATTGATTGGAGACTTTAATGGCATTGGGCCAAGCTAGTGGAATTGTGATAAGTCGTTTCTTCTTATTTATGTAAATTCGATTCATCATCCCTTTAATGTCCCCACTGCTGGGACACAGGCCTATGGATGGAAGAATATTAGGAGAAATATTCGGTTGGAAATTAATATTAAATGCGATCCCGAAATACCGGGACGACTGTCCGGATAAAGGACTAACCCCTTAAATACAGAAAAGTGATTAAAATTTTGAGCACTGCTTATAAAGTTACTTGTTAGAGTTTGTATGGAAAAACTTAAATTTTTTGTCAAAACTTAAATGTTAAGCAGGGTTAACTTTGAGTAGCGTTTTTGTATTCGGGGGTTACCCGTGTATTGGTCGATTTGTCGTAATTGCGTGAAACGCCAGTACGAAAAATTTATCTACCTCCGATCTCTGATTACAAGTGCATGTAGATTGCTCCATACTTGTCACTTTCTTAACAAAGACGAAAGCGTAACAATAGGATCGTTTTATCCAGCTCTCATAGTGATGCGAGTGATGCGACTCGAGACAATTTTTGCTACTCGAATCATTCGAGTAATTTTACAACTTTACCTACTCGTATACTACTCGACTGTTTATTTCACTCTTACACCACTCGGGTGGTCGAGAAGAGGTGGTCGAGTGGTTTTCGAGTCATTCGTAATTTGAACAGAAGACTCATTCAAGAAAAGTTCAGCATTTCTTATAACTCAACTCGTCGTCGTTCCTGATGAGCTCGGTTCGTGCAGTGTGCAGATTCATAGTTAAATACATAACTATGAATCTGCACGCTGCAAAATACATGTTTGTATAGGCGAGTGATAAGCGCGTGACTCGAGTTCACCCGAGTGAAAGGCGAGTGACTCGGCTCGTCGTCCTTTCTGACGAGCTCGGCTCGTGAAGTGTGCAGTTTTATACCTGTTTGTCTAGGCGATTGATGAGCGCATGACTCGAGTCGATATTTTTTTCACTCGAGTACCTACCATTTTTACTGATGCCACTCGAGACACTCGATTAAAAATAAGTTCGATTCGCATCACTAAGCGCTCATCAAACACCGCCAAGGACACTAAAAACCTTTGCCCCCTCTTACGTCAGTCGAGATAAGCCCTTCACGATAGTGCGCACCCAGCCAATAGGCAAACGTCCGTCCTTTGAAGTCGCCTGACGGAGCACCGACTCGCCTGTCGTTTGACGTCACCGTTAAATATTCAAACATTTCCGAGGAGCCCTCTGTATAGACCTCGCTCACGCGCTGCCGCCATAAAGCACTCTTCTAAAAAGGAAAGTTAAAAGAACGCTGCTATCCCTGAATTCGTACAAAACTTTAAGGCTCTCGAGATGTTTTTAGCTATGCCATGGTAACTTTCTGGGGTGTTTTATCGATGCTCACTGCTGAAGTTACCTGTGTTTGCAATGTTAATTTGCGGTTTGGTAAAAAAAGGTTTGCCAGAGTGACTGCTTCCTGTTATAATAACTAATGGTATACCTAATTGTAAATTTTTAATAACAGTACAATTTTCTTGCCAATTGATCTGCATGATAACATTCATACCGCTTTTACCAGTCATCGTTAACCTAGCGTAGAGAAACCCTCTTAGAGCGTGCTCGGTCGCAAGGTTCGAAGACCTTTCGAGGTTTTCGCCTTCCCCAAGAAACCCGGTAGTGGTAGATTCTACAGAGGCCTCTGGATCAACAGACTAGATCCTTTAAAAAACTCTTTTGTGTTTCAGAAGCGATAAGTCTTGTTTTACAATACACTGTGTTTATCAAGAAATTCAACATGATATCTATGTTTTAATGATATTTGTTAGCAACATGCCAAAGTTTCTCCATGATGGTACATCATAATGACACGCTCATTAGTTGCTGCCAGAAGCTGCGTCTATTTCTAATTACTTTCAACTAAGGTTGTTCTGGTGATTATTTAGCACGATTTTGTTTGTTGTCTAGGTAGGTAACTTGATACAATTTATATGCCCTTGAGAAATTGTCTTTTTTAAATAAAAATAGCTAGCACTCAATCTTTTAACAACAATTGTCAATAAATTGCCGATTTGTCGATTTTATTTAATAATTTGACAATATATCCCATAACATTGACTTGTATATAACGGGCGAAATATGGGTGTGTTTTTACTACACCTGGGGGGCTAGACAAAGTAACACAGCGACAAAGATAACGAAGTTCGATAAAGCAAAATGCATGGGATTAAGTCGTCGTGAAATCACGTGACCAAAATCGTCTTCGTAAGTTCCTAGTTATGTTGGTAGCGCAAGCTAAGACGCTGTAGATACCAAAGTAATATGGCCGATCGTGACGAACTTCGACACGTTACCGTTATGAATCGATTGCCACTTGGCTACGGGCCCTGCCCTGCCTACCCCTTCGGGGAAACAGTTGTGATTTAGTTGTATATGAGTGTAGATGTAATTGTATGTATTTATCATATGAAATGTCGTCCAGCAGTTCTATTATTTTAATAGGACTTTTAATAATAAGGCAGCTTTTTGTAAAAGACTCTTACTACCTACATAAAGAAGCTTGTCAACTAACTAGTTCTGAAATTGGTTCGCCGTTTCTACTCCACGGGTAACACAGTGAACAACCCTAGGGAGAAACGGTAGTCTAGAAACACGAAATATAAGTCTTAACTCTAAACAAACCAAAGTTTAAGGCGCCAAAGTTCTAGATTGCTCTGCGGCTGTTTTTCGGTATGTTATCCATTTTCTAATTACCTTTAGAGTTAAATAAACACACGAATACTCAGGAGTTCTCCGAGTAGACAAACGTACTTGAATTATTTCATCATTAAAGGAAAGTTGCTTATTGGTTGTTTGGATTTTGATTACCTAACTAATATCATTAGTGGAAACTTGGTTATGTAATTCGTTTGAGTGAAATTATCATCGGGGATTTCCTTCTGAAGGCCGATTAGTAACTATGTAATTAGTTTCCTCTGATCTTCTGATAGTCACATTTGGCTGTTGGTTGTATACTGTTGCGTAAACGCCTATGTCTTAAGTTTGCTCATTGGACTCAAAATGGCTGCTGTTTTAAAGTTATCGATCAATCGAAAACGGTTACATACATAAATCACGCCTATATCCTCTAAGGGCTAGGCAGAGGTGAATTAACACACACTTATCGCCAATTTAGCTAGGTCCCATGTAATAGGTGGCGAGCCTATTGCCATCTATCGGGCACATCAATCGCAGTGTATAGCTAGATGGTACAATAGGAATGCTGCTGCCAATTACTCATTGCTGTCTTTACCCTTAGTCGCCTTGTACGACACCCACGGGAGAGATGGGGGTGGTATTCTACTCTGCCGTCACCACACGGCATTGAAAACGGTTACGATATTTGCAAGATTGTATTGGTCTCTTTGCCATAATATTTTAAGCATTTATGCTTTGGAAAACACATCTTCAATTTTATTATAACACTAAAAATAACAATATAAAATTGATTGTTACATAAACCAACACTACTCTGTAATGCATTATTATTTCTAAAGGTAAAAAATATCACCAATCTTCTATTACGAAGATTTGGTATATCTATACCGATTTGGATACAGATTAACCAGCGGTGTTTGTATATATGCTTGTACTGTTTCATAAATGATTTTCCTGCACCTTCAGTTTCCTTCTCATATAGGTACGTCAACTACGCTATCGAACCAAATCTCATTATTTAAAGATGTTCTTTATTTTACAACATAAACCTAACCTTTCGCATTAGTAGCATCAGAAGGACCTACCGGAGGTATCCGCAAATTAATCAAAGTGTTCTGCTCAAGAATTCTCGCCTTATGACCTCGATTCCCCCCGAGATGAGAGGGGAATCGCCTGGTTAGAACTTCAATTTCATAGCAATATTTGTTTCGGAATCCCAGGAGTATGCCCTGCGTTATATAGATACGAAGGTTGGGAAGTACCCGCTATCGTTCGACTTGGCGTTAAAATAAATATTGTTTGTTATTGCACACTGGAAAAACATTTAAATGACTACTAGAGAGTAATAAATGCTTTCTTAAGTTAATATATCTTCAATAAAAATGTTGAAGAGGTAGGCAGAGGTGTATTGACTCCCACATTTCGTTATGTATCTTCAATCCCATGTAATAAATCGCAATCTCAAAGGGCAATGGAGAGGGCTATGCTCGGTGTTTCCCTACGTGATCATATCTGAATTGATGGGATCCACAGGATAACTAAGGTCACCGACATAGCCCGAAGAATTGCGGACCTTAAGTGGGCAGGGTACATTGAGTGGAGGAGTGACGGCCGTTGGGGCGGAAAGGTCCTCGAATGGCGGCCGCGCACCGGGATACGCAGTGTTGGAAAGCCCCCCACTAGGTGGACCGACGATCAGGTGAAGGTCACGGAAAGCCGCTGGATGCGGACGGCGCAGGATCGATCGGTTTGAAGATCTTAGGGGGAGGCCTATGCCCAACAGTAAGCGTCTTTCCGTTGAATGAAAATAATGCTAGTTGGTATAATAGGAACCTTGCTGCCCATTCCTCAGCTTGAGTCAATTTCGTTCATTTTCTGTGTGTTTCTGTTCTGCTGCTGAGTCAAAGAGATCAAACAGACTTAAAAAAGATTTGTTTGGCAGAACAGTAAAACGCAGAAAAAGAACGAGATTGACTAAAGCTGATTGACCGTCTCGGAAGCCCATTAGAAAGCAGTACTTGAAAACAAGGTAGCAACGACAGGATCTTAACTTTTTCTTCTTCCTGGCCTTATATCCCGCTCTAGGCGGAGTCGGCACTACATGTTTTCTTCTTCCACTCCTCTATATCCTTTACCAGTTTCTCATCCACTCCTCTCGCTATCATATCTTTTTCTTTGGTTTCCCTCTCCTTGTACGTCCTTCCACGTTCATACCTAAGATTCTTTTGCCAACATAGCTTTCATACCTTCGCATTATATACTGGATTTTAACTAAGCGCACCAATAGGCACAACTATTGCAAGCTGCCGAAGTAAGCAAGCAAATAAAAGGTAATGTCGTTAATAGTAACGGGAAAAGAGCGGTGTGTTTGCTTCAGCGTTTTGAAGGGTTAATGTTTGGGTTTTGAACTGCTCCCCAGCCGCATCGCACCGGCTCAAATATCGTAAAATTGTTCCGAATCGTGCGTCGGTCCCGACATGGCGTCGGTACGTGCCTGGGCCGCGTTTTGAGGAAACTGTTTAACTACCGCTATTTGCCTCTATAGTTCTTGCCATCGTAGTATTAAATATTAATGTCTGTACAATTCTTTCATCACCTGCACCTCTTTTGTTGTGATGTATGGTATGAAACAGAAGGTAGTGGATGGAGCTTGAGATAATAAAATGTTGGTCACTCGTCCAATGACCGGCCTCAGCGAACATTGCTTAGTTTACGCAATCGCAGGCCCAGCGAGCTATTCCACTGCGCTAGCGAGCTCCACAGCTCCTATTACAATACATAGGCTGATAATTATCATTCGGCAACTCATTATCGTGAGCCTGATCGGACGCATTAAGCTCATTTGGCTGAACGAAATAGGCCTAGCGTGATTCGATAGCTTAGTCGACGTCTCGCTCGGATTAAGATTGAAGTGCCGCGGTAACCTCATTCGTTTACTCGTGGCGTGTGGGTCGACCACCCCATCTCCACAGTTGCGGGCGTCCCTTGTAAGTTTTGTTTACTTTTACTAGCGATTGTTTTGGTTGATATACCCAAAAAGGGTTGGTGTCAGGGCGGCCGGCTGTAAAAGCTATGCCATAACCTTGAGCAGTATGGATTGGAATGTTGTCATTCTAATCACTCTCTCTATGTTCGTCGGTCTCTCGACATGGTCCGTTCCGTCTCTCTTATATACATTCATTCATCACTAGCACCTTGACGGTGTGGTGGATGATATGAATCAAAAGGAAGTGGATGGCTTGATTGATGACATCTGAACGATATGAATGGAAGAGGAAACATATTGCGACGAGCGCGAATGATAAGAAGAAGAATTTGTTTTGAATCATCACCAGCTCTTAATGACCCCACTGCAATCCCATGGCTAAACGGAATTCAATTATAATTGTCACCACCACCATTACTATTAAATATTACAAAGATTTTGGTGGTTAGAAAAAGAATTTCGAATAATTATGATCTTGAGGCGGGGATTATGATCCCCAAAACAAGATAAAAACAAGATAGATAATTTTTCGAAATTCTTTTTCTAACCACCAAAATCTTTGTACTAATTTTTCTAACATTTATATAATGTTAAAATTAAAATCGAATAGTATTAAATATTATTTACACAAAGCATATAGACTGGATTGTAAGTATTGTAACCCAAAAGAGCTAACTTACTGAAGAGACTTATAAGAATTTTCGAATTTTAACCCTTTCAACATGATATGTAAAAAACTTATGAATAAAACCAAAGAATCCAAATAATACTGTGATGGTCGCTATTTATTCAAAACTAATATCCAAGTTACATTGTAATTAAGTACTTCGCTCGTACGAAACAAATGTTGTGAAAAATGATTGTGTAACTGTAAAGATACAGCAAGAACATATCCAATCAAGTGAAAAGTAAGGGCGTGACGACCTTGAAACTGAGTGCTGTAATGGAATACAAGCCACCGTAGGAGTGACGCAATCTATCTACGCAAACTAACATGGAAAACGCAATATGTGGATGGATCTATTTTAATCCATGGACACTATCACAATAGTGGGCCATTTCGACCCACAAAGATTATTAATAATTAATAATTTTACAATTTAGGTACTTTTATAGTTTCTGGTATTTTTTTGTTCTGAAGTAAATCTCGAAAATAATTCCGAAGCGATGTTAAGTGTAGTTAAAAATTAGTATAATGTAGTTTCAATTACACTGTGACAGAGCATAACAATACTAGGTATAAGATATACCTAAATGTGCTAAATTTGGGAAGAGGTAAGAACTTTAGGTTTTATAATAGAAGGTTTTAAGCAAGGCAATTTGTAAATCATAAAATAAGCATCATAAATAAATAATGGAAGTATTTTTATTGCGATAGGTATTTCTGGACAATCGTTGCTCCAGTCTACAGCAATTTGATGATACATTTCGATTGCAACCGGATATAATACGTTATTGCGGTTCTGAAGCGCCGCAGACAAATTATAAAGCAAATAAAGTTGCTCATTCAGAATAATTGACAGATAAAGAGGGTTGCCCAGATGAGAACGAACGGAGAGTCGTACCATGACCCGCCACGTCCGGGTTGTTTGATAAAGCTTAATCTTAATGTATCCTTTGGGAGTTATTACAAAAAACAGCTTAAGACGTGTTTTGTAAGATGCTGTCTCTGTCACAAACTATTGACCAAAAGGAGACAACATCAGTTTTGAACACGTCTGAAAATCTATTAAAAAAGGACCAGGTCAAGAGTACCCGAAACCGACGGACATGCATGAAGCGATTGATGAGATTGGATGAAGCGAAAGAAGTATGGAAGGATCGTAGAACGTGGAAAGAAGTGATCTCTGCCTAACCCTGTGGGAAAAAGGCGTACTTATGCATATATATGATAAACAAAACATGTCTTACTGCCGCACTCAGAGACGTCAAATAACGTTAATGAGTACTTAACGTCAAAAAATGACAATTCAAAATTAGTCGCTATTCTGGCCGGGTCTATAGTCTAGATTTGAATGAAATTTTTTGACAATAAATACTCATTAAAGTTAATTGACGTCTCTGGGTGCGGCAGTTAAACACTTTTTTGTATTAACATCGTTTATGTTTTCCCAAACGGTACTTCTTCTGACGAATCCCTTGTCTTGCTTCTTTCTCCAGGTCCTCCATTGCGCTGGCCTTTATTCCCTGGCCAACCAATACGCCGTTCCCTTTATTAATATTGCCCTCTATAGTTAATAGTAGAATCTGCATTTTTTGCCGATATCCATCTGAATACAAATTGGATGCATTAAGTTTAAATAGCCTTATTTCAAGACGCGTATGGCCGATCGCGTTGGCTATTGAACGTTATTGAGTAAGGGTTCCTTGCAATATTTGGGTACGGGTGTTTTATTGGAATATTTGGTTGTATGTATCTACCAAAAATACTTGGCTCTCACTTATGTTCCAACAGTTCGTCTTAATATTATTCGAGTTAGTAGTAAGTTGTATATTTATAACAGAAATGCTGCAGTCTATTCCTCATTGCTGTTTTAATCATTGGTAGTAGGACACTCGCTTGAAACACATTTTTGGGTGGTGACAATGTATTCTGCTCTGTCATTGGCCTAAATGAAGATTGGTAACGGTAACAATTCAAGCATCATATCAAAAAGAGAACAAACAGCTTATTATTCAAAAGAGACCAGACATGACGCCACGCCATAAAATAATATCGCATGTCATGTATTCATCTCTGTTTACTCACATAATTTTTGAAGTACGGGTAATAGTGATAATACTGCTATCGCTTAGTGACAATTAGATACTATTAGTGCCAATTAAATAAAGTAAATGAAATCCCTGTAATATGGGAATTTCATGATGTACGCGTCTGCAAGAGAGCGACTTGTTGACGTGAGCAAACTGAGGAATAAAGACAGTAAGTGCCGTTACGGTATAATTTTAATATGTAGATGAGACGATAGTTTTATATACAAGGACGACGCCTTGGTACTACCAAAACTTCGTCCATATATAGATGTATGTCTTGTGTTAGATATCCTATGAAAACTCACATTTGTCTTTGCTTTGTTGACTTATTTTAATAAATGTTGAAATAAAAAAATAAAATCTTCAGTGATTTTATACTTTTGCGTTATTTTTTCTAAAGAAGAAAAGCCAGCTATAGAAGAGATAAGTATTTTCATTAACGTGTCACTTGTTATTTGTTCTTACTAATCATAGATGAAACCCCGAAAGACAAAGATGTCTTTCGGGGTTTTATTTCCTGACTATCCTTGGGAAAACCAGGATAGTCAGGAAATAAAACCCCGAAAGACATCCTTCCTGCTGGATTCTAGCTATTTTAGCGAGAGGAAAATTAGAATTTGGTCCAATTTCTTTACCGTCTGCACTTAGATGGTTTACTCCAGTCGCAATTCAAACCTCTATTATTGACCTCTAAAAAGTAAACCCAAAAGACTCCACGCGTGCCGTGTGGTGACGGCAGAGTAGAATACAATTGTCACCACCCCAAATATCTCCCGTGGGTGTCGTACAAGGCGACTAAGGATAAATCAGTGATGAGGAATGGGCAGCAGCGTTCCTCTTATACCATCTAGCTATGTACCTACTGCGACTTTTGTGCCCGATAAATGGCAATAGGCTCGCCACCTATTACATGGGACCAAACATAACTGGCGAAACGTGGGTGCTAGTTCACCTCTGCCTACCCCTTCGGGGATATAGGGCGTGACTTATGTATGTATGTATGTATGTAAAAGACTCCACAACAATAAACCTTGTATTTTGTCTTCACTATCCGTGAAAAGGTAAAGTAACAAAACTGATTTTATCTAAGGTCCGATACTGTCATATCGGCAGTCTGCTGTCGGTCGTCACTGAAAGAAACAGCGTCGAATCCGGCAGTACCATCCCTGGCCAATCAATATAATTTTGATTGATTGCGTCACGCGACTCGCAAGGGCCTGAGCGGTGTATAATTCGATACATACAGTTCCTTGACCTAACCTTGTCGTGGCACAAATGTCAACTGTCCCTAACTAATGACATTGAGATCTCTGCAGATTAAAACTACTTTTGTCATCTTATACATTATCTACTGGCGGATGAAATTTGTCAGGTATTATGCTTCTACAGGCCGGTCATTGGATGCATCAGTCGTTAATACTCACCAACCCGCAGTGGGCCACCGTGGTGGGTTATGTATGGCCGAATCTCCCTATGTTCTTCCATCCATAGGGAAGGCCCCAGCAGTGGGAACATAAAAGGGCTGGTGATGATGATGCTTCTGCAAAACATGCTAAGGTTTTTTTCATAGCATGCAACTCAGAGCAGTATTTCGTTTTTTTTGGATCAAGTTCATGCGTAGGTGTTTGCGAAGGACGTCGCTTGTTAGAGGGCGAATTTTATCAATAATATAAAGTGCAGTTTTACGATGAAAGTTTGAGATTGCGATTGAATTTAGATTAATAATAAAGCCTCTATTGTGATAGCAAATTAAGCCCCTTGGTAGTTCGGAGATAGGCGTGATTTATGTATGTATGTAACCTACGTTACAACTGCCCGCCACCGCTACCGCTACCGCCACCGCCACCGCTGACCGCTGCAGTTTGAGTGAGGCTTTAGACGAAAAGTATTGTGATCAATAAAGAAACTGCTGTTCCATCCAAGCAAGTCCGCAATTTCAAGGCGACATTCTCTTCCATTATTACTCGATCACCAGTCGTATACATTTGCACAAGAACTTTATCGAACGAAGTTAAAGTTCGTTTTCAAATAATAAGTTGTTATACGCTCAGCTCTTTATGAGTGTCACGTTAGGCTTGTCCTCTTTTTTATTTCCCAACGCAATTCTAGTCTGCCGTACCTACGTATGCAGAATTCCAGTGATTCCTAATTCATACTTGTCATAAATGCAAAGCAGGCTGCCGATCAACTAGATCAGGATTGCTGAAATCAAAGCGCACGTGCCCTGAATTCGCGTAACAATCACTCCTTTATTCGGGGCCCTTCGACAGGCTTACATTTCGAGATGGCCTTTTAGCATCTATCACCGTAACAAGATTCATCAATCGCCCCTTTCTTATATCGCCGACATTTAATCCTATAATTCGTCATGAAGAAAACAAGGGCTGGCTATGACGCAGTTACGCCGTGTGGGCGTTAGGTAAATGCGTCGGAGGATATTGCGAGCACTCGAAGCGTCATCGGGATAATTCTAGCGCATCTAGAAGGCAGTCATATTTTGGAAATTTCGCTGTGATGTGTTCCTTATGTAAATTCGTTCATTGATTAATGACGATGGCTTAATGAGAGTAGCCACCCAGTCGGAATCGGTCAGGTTCGAGTAGTTGTGTTATTTGCGGTGTGGGTCGCAACATCGCATGCGCGCTGCGGGCCGCGCGTCGTTAGATCGAAGGCAGTGCCGGCGGCAGGGCGCATGCGCCGCGGCGGCCGCTCCGTCGCCTCCGCCGGCGGCCGCAGTCGCCCCGCGCACCCGGCCGCGACGCCATGTCGCCAGCTGCCACCTGACGGACCACCCAGATCTTGGGAATAACAGTGGTGACGCGAATCGGAGCCCCCTCGGAGACTTCGGCTTTAGGGTAAGTTGGTTAGGCGCCCGTAAGGCTCCAACAATGCCGTGTCTAAGTAGGCAGTGTCTTCCTGTTCGTGTTCCTTCGGGGGTAGTAGAGGGCGCCAGTGCGCGCCGTGAGTCATCTCTGCGACACGCTTTTCATGGCCGCCACTTCGATCTCGGTGCCTTGTAGGTGTCCTCGTGGAGATTGCACTCGGCCGTTACGTAAGGCGCTCGGCCAGGAGTGCAGCGGCCGTGGACGAGCACTTTCGACTCGGCCGCGCGCACTCGACCGCAGCCAATTACGGCATGCGAGCGAGGACCACCGCTTTCGGGGAAACATTCACCATTTTGTACGCGAGCCTCGCGCTGGGCGCTGTGTTTGGTTCTGAGTAGTGCTGTTCTCTCGTCATGATCAGATCCGGTATCGGATATTCGTGCGTCGTTCGGGATTATAATGTGTTTTGATTGTTCTATTGTATCGGATTGTGGCAGTGGTTTTTGAACAGAATTTTATGTCTGTTGGTGTACCGTGAGCATCGTCTCTGGTGGTTTCTTGTCTGAGGTATTCAAATATTTTGACTTGAAAATATTTTTGGTATAACTCAACGGAACAGTTCCAGCATTGAACACATTTAATGAGGTAACTGAATATCAATCGCTTTTTTTACAACTGCGCAATAATATATTTATGTAGAGTTTCCATTTTTCACAGTGTAAATTAAATTGTAATAATGAGTGCTCATCATGCTCGCAATTATGAATTAGTGGTACATCTAAAATAATGCTTGCAAGCAAGACTTCTTATCGTACCTTGCATATTTCATTTAGGTACAAGGCACTCAATTATCATAATCATTCTAAGGACGTTCTAATTTTACATCAATTATTTGGGTATATAGTTTGCTTGATCGACAAATGTTAATATTATTATGAAATAACTGTACAATGTTCCGTAGAAATAGTATAATATTTTTCCTTATTAAATTAGTCCTTAAATTATATGTATTTCAACATTACATAAACGTCAAACATTACCGTAAAACATGCTAGAATAAATTATGCTCCTATACGGGAGACGTACATAAATCACCTATGTATCCCCGAGGGGGGTAGACACCCCATTTTCGATTTCATTTTAAGTCCCATCTTATGTGGGCGAGCCTATTGCCATATATCTGCACCTAAATCTCAGTATATTGCTAGTTGGTTACAAAGGTACGCTGCTGCCAGTTCCTATTCACTTTTTGACCCTTAGTCGCCTTGTACGACACCCGCGGGAGAGTTTTGGGGTTGTGACAGTGGTATTCTGTTCTGCCGCCACCACACGGCAGATCGGAGTTGTAACCTTCGACAAATTCCAATCATTGTCACCTTGATGAAACTGTTTTTTGTCGGCAATCTGATTTTTGGTTGGTGCCAGGCTAGCTACCACCATCTTATCAAAATCTGTCGCCATAATAATAATGTTAACAGAATTATTGTGTTCTGACAATTAGTGATAAGAAAGCAAGCACCTCTGTGGTGGAGGGTTCCAGGTGAAGCTTGATTTCATGTTCAGCCCTTGTCGTCACTGACCATTAGGTACGTGAGATGAAGGCGAAGAGCTTCGCTGTCTAGCATAAACAAGTGGTCTCAACTAAAAACGTATTAAACACTCTTTAATACTCTGTAAACACCGTGAATGTTCTATTATTATTTAAACACAGCAGAATATCTCGACTTTGAAATGAATTCTCAGTACCGGTATTGCGTGAAAGGTAATTTTACCGGGAAATACCTGGAAAATAGGTAAAAAGTGCCCATATTTCTCTCGACTTGCCACCCATAACATTGGACCTCTGTGAATTAACACGTGAATGTATTTTGATGTGGCAATACGGGATGTTATCGCATTAGTTTTTCGACAATGTTTCCTTATTCTTCTAAGTTTAAAACTTAAGTGGTAATATTATTGTCGTTGTAGTCTATTGTAACAATGACAATGGTCTAAAACGGCTCGCGAAACGCTCAAACTGTAAATTCGACTGAATGGCCTACTTTGGCGGCGGCCGTCGGCAAAAAGCGAATCAGCTGTGCGCGTGCGCAGTCTGCGCAGCGGGCCGTGACCAGAGGCGCTACTCTGGACGTTTATTTCGTTCGATCGACTCTTTGCGCCTTTGTCGCTCCTATTTTAACACGCAGTGGCGTGAGAAAGACGGATAGATGTGAGTTATTCGTTCGGAGTTTCTGAGTAGACCGCTAGGCCATTACAATAATACACTGACCCGTTGCATTTGAACGGTATTAGCGGTTATAGTGTAACCGACTGTAATGTTGCGGGTAATTGTTACCACCACTCATTCACAAGTTACACTGTTTTGATGGATCGCTAATTCAATAATTACTTATTTGGAGAAGTCTGTGTTTAATTCATCTCTGCCTAACCTTTCGGGGATATTTTATAGGCGTATATTATTTGAAGAAATTATTTATCAAATTAACATTGTATTGGTTTTGATACTAATATTTTTTTAAGTATCACGTTGGGTCCTTATATCTACGACCATTAAATAAATTATTATTAATTAATACCTATTGCGTTTTTTAACTGGAAGGCCGTTAAGCCCAAAATGTCATTTTTGAGAAAATGGCCACAAAGGCAAAATGGGAAACGTACTTTTAAGTTAGTAGGTAATTAGAAATATTTGGTGAATAGAAGTGGTAAAAATTGACAAAGCATTTTCACACCTCTTTCTAGAACTATAATTAGGTGATTGAATTATATAAATTAAGTTTTCTTTCAAATATATAGCACCAAATAGTAATTAATAAAGTGGAAAACAAATAATGTATATTCGTAATAAAATACGTATTTTGTGCCACTTCAGTAATGTCGCTTTGAGGTTTTGAAACTGTAATTTGCTTTTTTTTAGCTGGCTCCACAATTTATATTCTTGCTTGATACGGGAATCCAACCCGCGTCCTCTGCAGTCAGGGCAGATGCCTATACCACTCGGCCAACCAAAACGTTAGTTAACTTACTGATTTCTTTAACCTTTACACTAAACGTTGTAATCCAACGGAAATTCGTTTAACCACAATTTTCTTTGTGATAATTTTTCTAACACTTATAGCATGTTCAAATAAAAATCTAAATATTGACTTTACATCTGATACGTCTTTTTTGGTTGTAATATTTTAGTTAAATGTTAGACAAATAAAGAAAGCCGTGTTGCTGTCACAACATACGAGGTTTTAATTAATAAAAGAGTATTTATAAATACAACAGTCTTAATCCAAATTTCCGATTTGTGGCAATGTAAAATGGTTCTAATACCGTTCTTAGCGATAAAGTCAATGACGCCATTGGGACACTTGGAATAATTGCCACCGATTTGGGTAATTGTTATTGCCAAGACAATTTGCAAGCGATTCGTACCCTTGTGTCGCCGTCTTAACGGGCAATGGGACTTGATATTTGAAGTTATGCCCTTTAATCGGCTTTCGCGACCAGCTTTAACTTGGTCTTGCAAAGTGAAATAAAAACAAACACGGTTGAACCGGTAGGTAGCCATCTACCTTAAATTGTTAGGCTGGCGATCTACTTAATTTCAATGTGGCCTTTGAATGTGCCATAAGTCACCACGCTGATTCAGTGCGGATTGGTGGAAATGACTGCCTGCTAGTAGCGGCTTGACGTGCTTTCGTAGCACGAAGGAACACCAGATAGCCTTAGCGAACATTGCATTTGCGTAATCGCAAGCGAGGGTAATAGCTACGGGCTGCCACTGCGCGATCGAGCTTACAACTTAACCTACTTTGCGACTTAGCTAAACAAGCATCTTCTAGACGAGCGCGTACCATCTTAGGCTTTATCATCGTTACGCACACCCTATTGATCACAAAAAAGAGCTCCTCATAAAAAAATATTAAATTTGAAAATACTCATTATTGTACACAACCTAAGGAAAGGACTTGGTTTCAACTTCCAATGTCGCAGAAAGTTACGGTGCACATATAATTATAAAAAGAATTTCTGTCTATTTTTAACCGACGAATAACCGGAGGAGGTTACTCAATTCGTATCGTATGTTTTTTATTGACGATGTGTTTCTGTTTCGCAGGTATAGCACCGATGCACTAGTGGCCGTCGAGCAACAAAGCCGCAGCCATGTCGTCGGTGAAGGTGGCGGTCAGGGTCCGCCCCTTCAACTCAAGGGAGATAGCCAGGGAGAGCAAATGCATCATCGAAATGACCGGCAACACCACAAGTGAGTGATGATTGCACCTTGTCAATTGAATATATTAATAACAGGAGACTTTTTGGTCACTGCAAAAAGTCTCCTGGTATGTACTTGCATTTCGACGACGGCGAAGTGCCAATATCTTCTAAGGGCCGGTTTTTTGATAATTTTTAACAATTGGTTGAGTCGCCGGTTTTTTTGATGCATAGTTAACTCAACCAATTGTTACTAATGGTTAAATATCAGACTATTAGTAAGTAACAATTTTAACCATTGGTTGAAGCTATGTCCGCGTTTGAATTTGTCGAGTTCTCATTACAAATATAGATACGTTATTTCATGAAAACACATGTACGTCCATCTAAGCTTCCTCTCTCTCTCTCCTAGCCACCAAGTTGCGTGCTCTAGGTAAATAACAACTGTGTTATATTATTTTTGAATGATTTCGTTGTCGCAAACCGGGGGACTATTCGTCTCTTATTTATATTTTATTAATAAACAGTGCGTTGTAAAGCGTAAAACTAGTAGTATGTAGTTGATGTGCTCAAAGTAGTACTAGAAGGTCGATGAGAAGCCCCTAGTGAGCAATGTCAGCAAAAAATCAATCCTAACACCTGTCAGTCTTGTCCAACATCGAGTATAACGTTCGGCAATACCTACTAATCAAATCACATGAACTTCCGCGATTCAAAAGGTTTTTAGGCAATATCGGTAAACAGACATTGAAGAGAATATATACGCTTTATTATGTACGTTAGGTAATAATTTGCTTCTTCAACGCTCTCTTATAGTGCTTGTGTGATTTGTGGTGTTATCTTTAGTCCATTATAAAAAGAGATAGAGAATTGTAATCCATTTTACATACATACATAAATCACGCCTATATCCCCGAAGGGGTAGGCAGAGGTGAACTAGCACCCACGTTTCGCCAGTTATGTATGATAGGTCCCATGTAATAGGTGGCGAGCCTATTGCCATTTATCGAGTACAAAAGTCGCAGTAGGTAAATTGCTAGGTGGTATAAGAGGAACGCTGCTGCCCATTCCTCATGACTGATTTATCCTTAGTCGCCTTGTACGACACCCACGGGAGAGATTTGGGGTAGTGACAATTGTATTCTACTCTGCCGTCACGACACGGCCACAATCCATTTTAATCTAGTAATAATCCAGTCTCAATAAATGTCTCTTTCCTTCTTTTAAGATAATCAAAACGAGGAATCCTATTGATTTTCTACTTTTACGACCGCATTTGAATAATCTGTTACATCTTTATTGTAGTATTTTATATTCAAAGATACACCAAGGTTTTGTCTCTCGCTACCATACCATGGCTGCGGGCCTAGCACGGGGACGTGGACAAGTCTCTCTCCACCACTTGACAGTGTTTTGTCTCGGGATTTAGTGGGAGTTAGAGCGAGAGGAAAAGATTTTCTTTCCCCCGAAGGAGATGTGTCCACGTCCCGTGCTACGGGGGATGGAGTATTATAGTTCTACTTATTTTTGTCTTCCGTCCTCTTTTTAAACTCACCATAAAATTCATCATTGTTACTACTAGCCCCAGTGTAGTGAGTGACTACAAGAGAATCGTAGTGCCGTTTTATAAAAGTTACTTTTAAAAAGTAATACTGTAGTTCGAAAATAATATAGATTTAAATATATTCAATTTTCATTGTCTACGTGGACAATAAGGTTTCTTGCGTAATATCTCTTTCGTTCCCGCTAGTCCCCCAATGAAACAATGAGTGATGGAGATTCCTCTCGGCGTATCCGAATTTCCAACTGTTCGGTCCTGACGACGATTGACGTCATTTTATTGTTTGATCGAAGTTAAACTCTCGCAAATGAAATGACCGGGTGTGACAGCTGACAAGGGGTGTCAGAGCCAGAATGCTATAAATAAAATTAGAATTGTAATTGGATTAAATATTTTAAAACGGACATTGTATAGGTAAGGGTAGTAAAACCTTACACAGGAAATGAAAATTGTGAAAATAATTATGTCTTAGAAAGTCATACATAGGTAATATGTTGATGATCAAAGACAAAGTTAGCTAGTGATCTACGGAGAAATAGAAATTATTTAATTTTAATCCATTTAGTCTGAGAGATAGTCTCAATGTTGTAACAAAGTTGTATAAGCGCAGAATGATCAAATCAATTAGTTAAAATGAAAAGTCTGTTTTTTTTTATAATTATTAATTAATATAATCATTCTGCGCTCATATAAGTTTGTTGTTTAGGCAGGCACATAAATTAACTCAACTCATTACAGTTAAGCTAATGCATTTTAGCTCGCAAAATGGGTCAAGAGAATCAAAGTGGTTTCCCGAACAATTTCCAAAAAGCTGTATAGAATAATGATTATAAACGGGTTTATATTTTTACTAGTCTCATGTGTAGTGGTTACTTAATTAATGTCACATTTTCAATCCTTATGTTGGATTGGAGTGAGTCAGAAAAATATACACCGGTGTTCCCAAAGGGGTCTATATGGGCCACCATATTAAGAGACCGTGAGGATGAGGGTCGTATGAGGAGGTGAGACGTAAACGGTGGTCTATATAAGTGGATCTTATTTGAACAGTAGGAAGCAAGGCGTGATTTATCTAAGGAACAGGGGTTACATAGAAATTTTCGATTTTTACAAAGAAGATTGTGGTTGTGGCCGTGTGGTGACGGCAGAGTAGAATACAATTGTCACCACCCCAAATATCTCCCGTGGGTGTCGTACAAGGCGACTAAGGATAAATCAGTGATGAGGAATGGGCAGCAGCGTTCCTCTTATACCTACCACCTAGCAAAGTACTGCGAGTTTTGTGCCCGATAAATGGCAATAGGCTCGCCACCTATTACATGGGACCTAGCATAATTGGCGAAGCGTGGGTGCTCGTTCACCTCTGCCTACCCCTTCGGGGATATAGGCGTGAATTATGTATGTAGATTGTGGTTAGAAAATAGTTCAATAAACTAGTTGGTGCGGGAAGAACCCGCGTCCTCTTCAAATGCCTAGGTATAGGTACCACCCGGAAAACCGAGACGTTAGTTAAGTTGCCGAAATTTCTTTCACTTTTGAATTTTATTTTAATTCTATTTAAAAATGTTGCTGTTTTTTTTATAAATCACTCTATGAAATCTAAGTCACTTCTAACCGGCTTCGTTTAATCAGAGTCATTGAAATCAACCGCGCCGGGAATCGCGTCGAGTTGGCGGCCATTGACGATTTATGAGCTTCGGACGCCCCGTGGACAAGGTTTATTGGCCATAATGGGGTTTATGGGCCATTGCAGTCCATTGCGGCAGCCCCACGCCCTGGTGAGGGCATCCCACGTGGCATAGATCGAACTTTGACGTAGATGAATCTACACTAATATTATAAAGCTGAAGAGTTTGCTTGGTTGGTTAAACGCGCTAATCTCTGGAACTACTGACTCAAATTGAAAAATTATTTTTGTTTTGGATAGTCCATTTATCCAGGAAGGCTAAGGGCTATATAATAACCGACATTAACGCGAGCGAAACCCTGGGCGACCACTATTATACTATACTACAGCTGTACCCTGCCCTGTTCCCAGGTTATCTGGAGTCAGTAGTATGTTTCCGTATCCGTATCATTGTCATATCCTATTTGGGGTCGGCGCAGTATGTCCTCTTACTCCACTCTCTTCTGCCACTCGTCATCTCCTCATCCACCCCCATCACCTTTATTTATAATATACCTCATACAATCCATCCATCTTTTCAGTGGCCAAAAAAGGCTTATGACGTTTAGGTAAATATGTCTATTGTCTACGAAGGTTTAAAAGGGTTAACACGGTCCTTAGTAAACAAATGAACGTATGTCTTGATACAGGCATTTATACCTACTGTGTTTTTAATTGATTCGTTTATTTATTAAAAACTTTATTTATTTTAATAACACAAATATAAATGCGGAAATAAATACCTAATAGCTAAAGTCAGTGCACAGAATGTAGGCTCAATTTTAATATGGTCCTATGATAATAATAGAGGTCAAAATATGAAATTGCCGATGTTGCCTCATTATTTAGTAGTAGTGTATAATTCCATTAAAACAATAGTTATGTCCATTATTCTTTTTTTATTTTAAAATTTTTAAGGACTTATATTTATGTATAAAATGTTATCTTATTTTTATTTCTTTCAACACCAATAAATCTTCAAAAACAGCTCATCCTAAGTACCACTTAGATCCACGGACACGGACACGGACACCAGGCCGTCTCCGTTATAAAAAAAAAACTAGGTATCCTATAGCTTAATTTTGTGTAAATATACCCACAAAATTATATAATATTTAGATTTGTGGTTCCTTAAAAAATCGCAAATATGTTTGTATGGAAAAATGAATTATCGCTAAATTCTCCATACAAAACGGCAATTTGATACTTAAACCCCTAATTATGATCCATCCATCGTTCAATAACCCATATTTCACAGATACCGTTCTTTGGATGTAAGAGCCTTTCCCTGTCCACTTAATGCATATTAATGGTGCGCAAATGGGTGGAAAGAGTGACGCACGGGTGACGTCACGAAAATTTTACGATGAGGGCGGTTTACACCCTCACGTTTTGACGCGACAATGAACTTGACGTTTGGGCAAATTGTTATGAAGGCTGGAAGGGGTTAAAAACGGACAATAATAAACAAATGAACGCGTGTGTTGATACAGTCATTACTGTATTTATAATTGGTTAGTTAAGTTAATAATACTATTAATAATTTTATTAATACAAATAAATAAATAAACACCTGCGGTGTTCTTACAAAAAAAAATTTAAGACGTGTTTTGCTTAAGAAAGATCAGCAGTCACGATACTGTGGTGGCATCTCTAGTCTAAGAATATATCGTTAATTTATTAAAAAAATGGCACAATCCAAAAATAGTTCGGAACATTGCGAAGGTATTCAAAATGTGCGGCATTAAGAATTATTGTTGCAAGAAAAGCGTTTTTGATTTGTGTCTCTTTTTATATTTAAGAAGATTCTCTGTTTATTTTATATGCAAAATTTTTAACGTTTTCTAGTGCCGTGCTACGAATTATCAATACCTCGTAGAAAGTTTATTTGAAACTCACAGACTTGAATACACAACATTTATTTAATACATAATGCATTATGTAGAAAAACAAAGACCCTTACAGCACACTGAAAAGTAAAAAATTAAATTAACATGCTGACGAAGTGTGGGTTGTAAATTTCCCAAAAACGCACGGGCTTTAAAACCTTTTTTCGTCAAAAAATCCTTTAGTAGTTCTTAAATATATTAATGTTAGTTATATTTTTTAATTCTTGCAAACTGTACATCAACAGTACAGTCAACAGCACATTAGGCTACCACATAATGTCAAATTTTCTCAATCGAATTGTGCTTTAATGCAAAAATCACAAGGTTGACAATCGATTGCAGAAGTTTGAGAATTTTGGGTAGTCTGGAGTGAGTAGTCTGAAGTGCCGTTGGCGGTACACGAAATAACTGTATGAAACAATTCACTTTCGTATCAATACGTCTAGACGTGCAAAGAGTGCAAACTGTAATAGTCAAAGCTTGTAGTTGTTTCGTCCCTAAAACTAGAGCGTTAGAAGCTATATTCGTATAAAGCTTTTAGCGGACTGGGTATTTAATAGGATCTCCGTGCAAAACTAACGAGGTACAAACCTCGTTAACTGGTAATAGAAGTTTCTCGACTATGGCTGTAGTGGTCGAGTCGAGGCTTAATTGGTTGCCCTCTTTAAAACTATGTTTTTTACGAAAAGTATTATATATCGATGCCTTTTTGTTTTTAGAGTGATAGAAAAAATGGTGGAAAGAATATTACAAAGAAAACTGTTGTTAGAAAAAGTTCGATGCGGGAGCTCGTTTTCGAACTTTTTCTAACCGCAATGTTTTTATGTTTTTATATTTCTTTGGAATTAATTCACACCAAAATCTTTGTAAGACAAAGATTTTGGTGGTTAGAAAAAGAATTTCGAAAAATTATGGTCTTGATGCGGGAATCGAACCCGCGTCCGCTTCTATCCAGGCAGGTGCCTGACCGCTCGGCCAACCAAGACACTAATTGACTTGCCGAAATTCTTCTAACCACGTTGTAAGCCAACCAACGTATACCCTCGCAATGTAGAAATAAATTTCAAACATTCCAAAGCAGATATTTTTACAAAATACCGTTCGGTTAAGCTTGGGTTTGCTTTATAAAACTAATTCGATTTTGATTTCAACATTATATAAATGTGAGAAAAATTAGTACACAGATTTTGGTGGCTCTAACCACTATAGCTAAAATAATAGTATCAATTCTCTTAATTTATTGTTCAGAATAATAAATAAATTCTATAAATCAATACATAACGAATGCAGTATTAAAAGTGGCCAAACTCTCAATTGCAGAACTGGTAGTTAGTCAGTCATTACCCTCCTACTGCCCACCCTCCTATTTTGCCACGCCATCATCGGGCGGAACTACTGTGGCCGTACCATGAAGTATTAGTGCGATCCAAACGCGGGTGACAAAACGGGACGCCGCTCTACTCGGCTTATAGCGTTGTCTCACATTAACAATGGGAATTGAGTCGCGTTTAGAGTTGGTGGTAAGGCCCCTGGTGGCTAGTCGGCGTACTCTGACCTCTTTAGCTTATTGTTACACGGTTCATTCGCTCCTGGAGTGACTTTTCGTGGAGATTTTCCGTTAAATTATGCATACTGTAAATTATCTTTTGCTTCGGTGTGTTGCTACGGCCATTTTTTTGTTTTACATTTTTATTCTGTCCTGGATACAGTTTAGTACCGTGGAATTTTTTACTGTGCATATTGACGATGTATTATTATATTGTGCATATCTATGCCTTAAATGCTATTAAAATATTCTTCTCCTATTTAATTACTGATGATTAAAAATCTGTATTGGCATACAACAATTCATTAAGAGCACGATTAAAATAATCTAATGAAGAATGGACATTTTCAAATAAAGATATTGCTCAAAGACCTATTAAAGACTATGCTAAAAACTGTCAAAAAATAATTATGATACCGTAAAATTGTAAACTAATCCAAAAGCGGTGTCGTTGCTATGACAGAATACTAAATGAATTACGAGGCTGACCGTCATCAAGCAGTGTGCTTACGTAAAAATATAAATATTAGTGTATAGCGTAGTCAGGTACATAATGTGAATAGTCACGCCACAGTTCAATTACGAGATAAATTGGAAAAGTTGCCGCTTATAAAAAGACGTAGACAGGTACTTTGTAGGAAATTGTGGCGGAAAATATAATTAACGTACGTCCAGTCCCTCCTTGTCCTTACATTACCATTACTTAAGTAATTTACATATAAATTTCCCATCTCAGGCTCGCAATCTAACTTTGGTTCTTTCACATCCTGTGTATAAGAGCGTTTATGCACTACGTCCGATCTGAATCCGTGAAATAGGGGTCCGTTGTAGTCATTGAACTATTTATATCGTAACTTACGCACTACTCCGATCTCGGTCCGAGTTTTCTAGACCAATAATTTTTCACAGATTCAGATCGGACATAGTGCGTCAGCGCTGTAAGTGTGGTGACGACAACGCAAACTACAATTGCCACTACTGCTCATCTCTCCAACGGACGTCGTACAAGGCGACTAAGCGTAAAGACAGCGAAGCGATGGGATTACTTACTAACAAGAAAACGTTATTCTCATTCTCCTGCGCCGAGAGGCACGGTGTAATTGACCTGCATCCCTGTCGGGGCAGAATTTTTAACGTTAGCAATAAATATATTCAAATAAGTGTCTCTCTCTACCCTCCTTCTCGGCTACTGCATTATGCATCACAGGGGGTGGGCGACGCTGTACTCTTTGTTCGAGTTTCTCAGGCGACCTTGTGCAAATGTACGACGTAGGGTTGCCATTCTTCTCCCCGAGCGCGATAATATTTACAAAATTCGCATTGTGTTTCGTTAAACCTTTTTATGCATTATGTATACGTGAATTCATCAAAGCACTGCATTTAATGAAATTAACCTTAGTAAATAGCAATTTTATAATGTGTTTGAAATTATTTATAGTCGTTAACAAAGAAAATTGTGGTGGTTACTCGGCCAACAAAACGTCTTGGTTGGCCGAGAGGTATAGGCATCTGCCCGGATTTTTATTTGACAATTTTCTTTAATAATTTTTTGTACACATACATACATAAATCACGCCTATATTCCCGAAGGGGTAGGCTGAGGTGAACTAGCACCCACGTTTCGCCAATTATGTTAGGTCCCATGTAATAAGTGGCGAGCCTATTGCCATTTATCGGGCACAAAAGTCGCAGGACATTGCTATTGCTAGGTGGTATAAGAGGAATGCTGCTGCCCATGGACAGTTTTTCTTAAATAAGATTTTTGATGCGAAATAATTTTAATATATCGATGTATAATTTATAACTGTAAATGCTCTTCTAATGCTGCAAGTGGATATATTTTGTTAATAAATTGGAATATTTTCCCTTATCAAACGGTTGTCCTTTTATAATGTAGTGGCAACCCTGTAACCTGTTCCATGTAGATACTGGTATTCGTTTCCGGTGACTTCCGCTTCACGTTACTGCCGCCTCCTTTTTCCAACATGGCGTCGAACAATTTAATCTAGAATGTTCTTTTCAGAAAACAAAATATTCTGTTCGGTTTTTCGTTTAATATTTTATTTTGTTTCCAATGGTGCGTACTGCGTATAACCAACGTTTCACCGTACAAGCAAGCATTGTTTTTGTTCTAGGCGTCTGCCTACACTTAAGCTAAGTTATGTATATTTACTTTGTTTTTTTTTTTTCATATTTAGATGACGTAGAACTTTACGTAGAATTTTGCAGTTTCTAAACACGAGATCAAAATCATAATAAAAAAAGTTGCAATATACACGAAATACATTAATTCTTATCTCGTGAAGTTTCTTTGAAAATTTCAGACTTTAATTGAAAAGTTATTCAATCAACGAAAGAAGTTATTGGGTGGCTCTATTCAATTTCTGCGGCAGTAATGTTGTTAGCACCTATTCACGGCGGGAGCTGAGGTCTGAATGAATGAACTCTGACTTTCAATTGTACTTTTAGGTTAAGTTAGGGCCGGTTTTTTGATACATAGTTAACTAAACAAATTGTTAAAAATTGATATCAGACTGATATTTAACCATTAGTAACAATATCAGACTGATATTGCATTATTAGACTGATATTTAAAGAGAGATAGGTATTTATATAGAGCTATTTTTAACATAGCAGCACGGCCGTGTGGTGACGGCAGAGTAGATTACAATTGTCACCACCCCAAATCTCTCACATGGGTGTCGTACGAGGCGACTAAGGATAAATCAGTGATGAGGAATGGGCAGCAGCGTTCCTCTTATGCCTACCACCTAGCAAAGTACGGCGACTTTTGTGCCCGATAAATGGCAATAGGCTCGCCACCTATTACATGGGACCTAATATAATTGACGAAGCGTGGGTGCTAGTTCACCTCTGCCTACCCCTTCGGAGATATAGGCGTGAATTATGTATGTATGTATGTATTTTTAACAAGTGGTTGAGTTAACTATGCATCAAAAAGCGGCCCTTAGGTACATTTTTACTCTCGAATTAAGCTTAGCGTTATAATTCATTTATCACCCAGTGAAATTAATGGCACTCGCCATACAACAATGGACATGATTTTTAATATCAGCCCTTCAATATCCCCCTGCTAGAGCACAGGTCTTCTCTTCGGTGTTACAAATACAAAGGAGGTAGACAATATCATCATTATAATTTTACTCTCGTATACAAATTATTTGTGTTCTGCGCATTTTGCCTATTATCTTGTAAATGATGCTCTAGCGTTTGGCTGTGTTGTTACTTTTTTCTCTATGCCGAAGAAGTTGTCTTATTTTGCAAATATTAAGCTACTCATAGTGCCGCCCGTTCCTAATTTTAATTTAAAGTATCTTGTTTCATGAAGGCTATGTCCTGTGAGTAAATAAACGGAACAGAGTAAAAGCTTGTCAACTGCGAGCGATAATCGGTTTTTTCCAGTCTTATCCAGATAACAAGCTTAATTAGTTGACAAGCATGTTTTCTGTTCCGTTTATTTACTCATGTGGCTATGTTACGTAAAGAGAAAGGTAGGTAAATAACAGTTACAAGTGAAGTCAGTTTATCATAAATAAATTGTCACATATTAAACAAAACCCGGAACTGAAACCCGCTTTTGACATTCTGACGATCCGCACAGACGTAGCTACGATGGTGCACTCGGCTTGATTGCTCCCGGCTCAGGTCCCTACCCCGGATGCAACGACGTCTGGAGCCCGGCAGTGAGGCGGCAACGACCTCGCTTTATCTTCGGCTCGAATTTATACACCCTCCAGACAGCGAGGACGAGGTCGACGGTCGTAAAACCGTAGCTGACACTCCTAAACAACGCACGGTGACACTCAGTTGATGCTGAGTTTATTTGTTTGTCTGAATTTCCAGGGAATGTTGGTGTATGGGAATGCGCTCGACTGTCCATGAATATAAAAGCACTCCGAATTATTAATTATATTTAAAACATTTTCTATAATCATTATCTGTATCATTATCATACTTAAAATCTAGCCTATCTAATCCTGATAATTAATCCGGTATAATTAATTAACCTGGCTATGATGGTGACTAGTTCTTCTGCTTATCTCAATATCATCACGCAAAGAAACACGAAGTACAGCTTTCCAAATTGCCCTTTGAGCTTAGTTACTATAGGCTCCACCTTAAATAAAAAAAACCTTACCTTGTGCTGTATTAGGCTGGACATTTTGCTCTAAAATTCGAACGTACATACGTAATTTTGGACACGTGACAATAACAAAATGCCTAACTAAAACTATGCAAAACTACTACTTTTATGCATATAAATATTTAGCCCTACAAGAACCCAAAAAACCTAAAAAAGCCAAACATGGCAACCCTCCCCTTGCGGGCTTAATCCAACACCGCTAGTCGGAGTTACCGACAGTGGTATCGGAGACAAAACTTCCAAGTGGTCGTTCATCAGCGTCCAGTTCAGTTGGTACCTTAAAATAGAACGACTATGCAAATGCCCCGGCTCCGTCTGTAAACATCGCACCGACGCGACGGGGCGTCGTCGCCGCCGGTCGATACGTCGCGACGACGCGGAGCAGATCGACCGGATCCATCTGCGAAGGTGGCAAATGGGAAAGCTATCGAATTTACCTAGTCGACTTCGGAAATAGGGATAGGGAGCGCGGGAGATACGTGGCGGACATTATTTCCTTTAGGTATTTCTATTGATAGAAATACTGGGGCTGGTTCTCCCACTATTTGTGCTGGGAGCGGCGGCGGAAAAAAACTGTATTCATTTTATTCTAAGGACCTGTTCAATCGACAAGTAAGTTCTGAGTAGCTTACATGGCAGTTCAATTGACATATATATAATATTACAACTGGTAAATGATCTGATATGTAAGCTACTCAGAACTTTCTTGTCGATTGTAAAACAGGCCCTTATTTGATTAATAACTCTCCTCTCATTTTTTCTCTTTCGTTTTGTCAATAACTCTTTAGAATTTTTTATCAGGCCGTCATAAATATTAAAGTGGAAACAAATTGTCAAATAACACAAGTGCGTTTTTTAAATACAAAAAATAATGATTAAAATTATATTATTATTTGTCATGGTTAAACGGGTTAAGCCAACTACGGCTTTTGACGTTGATTTATTGTACTTTTTGGAAGTCAACGTAATGAAATGTGTAAGCGGCAACTGTGAATTAAATATTCAATTAAATATACTTATAACAAATTCTAAAATGGGTCCTTAAACTTGTGGTAAAACATAATATATATAAAATTATACGAAATAATAAATAAGTACTTCTTGTGATTGAATACCCAATAAAATTGACCTTTGCAATTTCTTTTGTTACAGTTATCACAAATCCGAAAGCACCACCAGGCACCAAAGATGCTGCAAAAAGCTTCAACTTCGACTTCTCATACTGGTCGCATAATGTAAGTTACCTATCCTATCTCTCCTCTGTTTTTTATTGTCACGAAGTTGAGTAAATAAACGGAACAGAGTATTGTATACAGAATAACCTTGTCAACTGGCCGCTAGGCGAGACTGGAAAAAAACAGTTTACGCTCCCACAGCCATCAGTTGATAAGTCTTTACTCTGTTCCGTTTATATCCTCATGTGGCTAAGCGGAGGAGCTTGCTAGCGCAGTGTCATAGCCTGCTCGGCCTGCGATTGCGTGAACTAAGCAATTTTCGCTAAGGCCGGTCATTGAATGAGGGACCAAACATTTATTATCTAGAGTTCCTCCGTGCTCTGGAAGGTACGTGCTTCGGAAGGCACGCTAAGCCGTTAGTCCTGGCTGTGGTCGTCTCGAAGTGTTTATTTATTTATTTTATATTTATGAAACTGTATTTTCGATTATCTTGGGTTGCAAAAGAAGTTGCATTCGTTTTGATAGAACATATGACTATGAAGCTGTAGACATACCTACTTGGGATTATATTATAGTTGTTCTACACTACAATGTGCAACATACAAATTAGTTTTAAAAGTATCATTTTTCCTAGCACTTTATCCTTAATTAAAACTTTCGTGATGGAGTTATTCGATTTTGTTTTGTATTTGATTATTTGTGTTGTTTGTTATGATACAAATTTGAATTCTGCTATATTTGTAAATGTTACGTCTGATAATAAGATTTCGCGCCAATATCCCTAGCCAGTTTCCGTTTTGGACAGAGCCCATATTGGATTTCTCTGCAACACGATTAGGATTACAAGAGGCTTTATTACTACGATGAGCTCTCAATTCAAGGTTTCGGTTAATTTCTATTTGTAATATTAGTTAGGTAGTATCGTCATATTTCAGGGGTTCCGAACCTGGGGGTAAACACGCTATCCTTCAAGGGTAACAAAGAACAATTTGTTAACGAATTGTTCTTAATCTTCCTAATCATTGTAAAAAAGATACCCTCTAAATGTTAGTGGATAACTTTTTTATTGTTGGTATTACGTAATAAAAAAATACACGACAGTAACGCACATGATCACAAAGAATGTGCTCTTTCTTTATTTCTCGATTGCATTGTGTGTTTTTATAACATTTTTAAGTTGGGGTACAATCTGTTTTTCTAACATGCTACAGGGGTAGCAGTATTAAAAAGGTTAGAAACCACTGGTCTATTTACTCGAACAAGCACGCCACACAGATTAATAGATGTCAGCCGAAAGGTGCTTTGTTTCGAATTTGCCCCCGACCAAATTGTTCGGAGTGCTAATATCCGCACGCAAAACGTTCTGCGCCCGCAAACCGCTTGTCTGTGTGTGCCTCTTTGTTAATAATTAATTCCAAATGTTCGATCCCACTTCAGCCAGCTTGTGGTTTCCTTTCCGAGTTCGACGCGTTTGACATTCCATTTGCTTTGTTAATTAAACGGGATTAGGGTTGCAATTAGTTTTTGACTGCCACGGCTCATGTGTCTCCTAGGGTGGGCAGAGCTGTAATAATACCATCATCACGCTAGGTTATTTCAGGTCCCATGTAATAGAGAGCGAGCCCATTGCCGTTAAGCGGAAACTACGGAACGGAAATAAAATAGAATCTTTTTACTTCAATCATAGGTACATACATACATACAGTACAAAGATACATTTTATTAGTAGTAGTTGTTCACAAGTTCCTCGTAATAATTTTCAAAACATTGCAATAAGTAATTTTTTCCACTGTTTTTTATTATTTTTATTTTGAAATATTTATTTATATAAACTAAGCTTTAGTTATTTTGGAGCCATTTTGTGTTAACGTTTCCGTTACGGATAATACAATATTTTTGTCTTAATTTCAACTGTTGTAATTTGGCAACATCTGCGTTATTTAAATTCGAAAAGGCATTTAGCTGTTCTAGCGACTGTACGGATTCCAGCGGGAGATTTGGCTCATTTGCAATTTTAACGAGATGATTCCCGAAACGGCGTGATTTATTCAAATGTATTCGAGCACTGGCCGCCTTTTGGTGGCAGATACTGTATTATATGAATTGCTATTATTTTATTAAGACGTTGTAGTACCTACTATATGGCTGAGTAACGATTGTACGCTGGCCTGGGAGCGAAAAAATAATCTAGAATTTGCCGGCCTATCGGCTCACTCTAGGGGTATCGTAAAAGTCGACTGGAGGGAGCCCCAGCAGGGAGACTACACGGTGTAGACCAATAAGGTGCTTATTGGTCTACACCGTGTAGTCTCCCATGGAGGCATGGTGGAGGTCAAACCATCAATAGCAGCATACTTAAAGAGGGTTGGTGTCATGCAAACCTTAAGCAGTGTGATTTGGAATGTTGTCAAATCAACCACTCTCTCCGTTTATCATATAGGTACACTTCTGCCTAACCCTAGGCATGATTTATTTAAGTATGTTAAGATACTGCCAAAATCTTGAATAATTATGTTTGTTATATACAGATACTGAGAGCCGTGTTTGATATTATATGGAACTCGTATTGGTATTTGCGATACATGCAGGCTTGCTGAGTGCGAATCACACGAGAAATGTATTGTGAGACGTTATTATTATGTGTTCCCTTAATAAATTGTTTTCCATTTTCAAATGTAAAACATTGTCTTGTTGTTTGTTGCAGCAAAGCGATCCGGAATTCTCCTCTCAAATCATGGTCTACAAAGACATCGGAGAGGAGATGTTGCAGCACGCCTTTGACGGTAATCAATTGCATTATAAACAAAAGAGTTCATCGTAGAGAGGAGCTCGCTAGCGCAGTGGCATAGCGCGCTTGGCCTGCGATTGCGTAAACTAAGCAATGTCGCTAAGGCCGGTCATTGGATGGGTGAACAAATATGTATTATCTCGAGTTCCTCTGTGCTTCGGAAGGCACGTTAAGCCGGTGATCCCGAATACATCCTGCAGTCGTTAATACCCACCAACCCGCACTGGGTCAGCGTGGTGGGTTATAGGCTATAGCCCAATCTCCCTTTATTCTTTCATCCATAGTGAAGTCCCGTGCCCCAGCAGTGGGGACTGTTAAAAGGGCTGGTGATGACGATGATGATGAGCACGTTTATAGTAAAAATATTTATATGGTTTTTATGAGGGCTGTACTGGGCTCAAGGCATGTGCCGCTGCCATCTTCTTTTTTTGTCACGCCACGTCACGCCAGATAAAGATGGCCCCTCTCTCTCATTATGCAAACTATAACACGAATGTAGTCTTAACATCGTTGCAGATATGTTTAGAATTTATGTAACAAACCGAAGAATAGAAAGGAAATGTTTTTCTTACGCAACTTTACGAATTTTAATAATAACGTAATGTGAAATTACAAGCAGTCTTAAATAATACTGCACTGCACTCGAAACTTATTAATATATTAGCACTGAGAGTATTGCTATCTTTAGGGCCTGTTTCACAATCGACAAGTAAGTTCGAAGTAGCTTACTGTGCAGTTCAATTGACATATATTTCATATTACAACTGTCAAATGATCTGCGATGTAAGCTACTTAGAACTTACTTGTCGATTGTGAAACAGGCCCTTAGAAAATTGAAACCATTAAAAAAATGTCATATAAGTAAGTAGGTACATTCCTATACATTGAAAGCATTGAAAAATAAATTTAATATTTTTTTTAATATTTACCTGAGCATCGCTTTGCAACCCGAGTGGCAAATGATACAACGTTTCTATCGAACAAATGTCAGTTTTTGACAACTACTCTTACATTTGACACGACGGTCGCCATATTGCTTTCTCTCTAGTACGCCAGTTTCATATATTTTTGTTCTATTTGTTCGAATCGATTGACCGTTTGTCTAGATTGGCCGACAGTAGTCCTTGCACGGGACGTGGACAAGAACTCTCTCCACCAGTATTATGTCTCGGGATTTTGAATGAAAGGAAAATGTATTTATGTCACACCTGACCATAAAGTGGACTTACCCGCCCGCTACGCGTATATCCCACTGCCTGGTCAAGGGGTGACACAAAACTATGATATTACTTCGGGTGATAATAAAGAAAGCCTCAGATAGCATATCCAAATACTTAAATAGGTACTTGCGATCTGACAAGACATTCGCTGTTTTATCTCCCTTTGTATAATTTACTATCTTTCCCCGAGGAGATTTTCTCCACGTCCCGTGCTATGCGGATCGACCTGCTATCGTAATCTGTCACGCGTGTCACGCAATCTTTGTTCCAGGCTACAACATTTGCATATTCGCGTACGGGCAAACCGGCGCTGGCAAATCGTACACCATGATGGGGCGCGGAGAGGACGGGCAAGAGGGCATCATACCGCAGATCTGCAAAGACCTCTTCAGGCGCATACGGCAGACCACCAGCGAGGATCTCAAATATTCGGTGAGTTCTTTTTATTTATTTATCGAAAGCCTTATCCACTATTGGTTGGTCCCAATATTCTATCTACAGTTAAAATGGTTTATGGCCCATTTTCTCTGTATTCATCCATCTATAGGGAAGGCCTGTGACCCAGCAGTGGGGAAATTTGAGGGTTGATGATAGTAACATAATTGATGGAACGTGGATGTGGTCTGCCTACCGCTTCGGGTGAGCCACTTATAACACAGTAATGGTTCACCCGCGTTCCTGAGATAGCAGTACAGAGTACTAGTGTCCCGTCTATATCATAAATACATACATTCAAACCCTTAGTCGCCTTGTACGACACCCAGAGATGTGGGGGGGGGGGAGTGACACTTGTATTCTGCTCTGCCGTCACCACACGGCCTGACGGTAACATATAAAAAATAATTACATATCACTGATTTTAATTTGAACTTTACATAAATGTTAGAAAAGTTAATATAAATAATATTGTACTCATAAAAAATTATAGTCTTTATGCGGGAGTTGTCCTTTGCAGTGGACGCGGGTTCGATTTCCGCATGAGGAATATAATTTTTCGAAGTTTTCTAACCCCAATATTGTAATTACTTATCAATTTATTTTTACTTACCAATTTCCTCTCTCAACCAGGTTGAAGTGTCCTACATGGAAATATACTGTGAGCGTGTCCGCGACCTCCTCAATCCGAAGAACAAGGGCAACCTGCGGGTCCGCGAGCACCCGGCGCTGGGCCCCTACGTGGAGGACCTGAGCAAGCTCGCCGTCACATCCTACCAGGACATATACGACCTCATCGACGAGGGCAACAAGGCTAGGTTTGTGCCTCTCAAATTTGTTTATGTCACACCCGACCATAAAGTGGACTTTTCCGCCCACTACGCAGAGGCGGATTGAACGTTGAAAGGCCGTCGCCGTAGGCGTCTAATCGGCGCCCCTATAATAAAAATAAATCTTACTATACTATTTATGATTTTAATTTCAACATTATATAAATCTTAACTAAATATAAATCAATATAATATAAATCGATTCTATTCATCAATATAAAATAATCGATATTATGTAAATGTTAGCAAAAGTTCGACAAATTATAATCTTGATGCGGGAACCACCTCTGCAACCACCGGGCAGATGCCTGTACCACTCGGCTAAGACGTCTTGGTTGACCATAAAGTGGACTTTTCCGCGCGCTACGCATGCGGAAAATGGTTAGGGGAGACATAAAACTATGATCTCACTTCGGGTGATAAAAGAGAAAGCCTTAGACCGCATATTTTACGCGTTAAATCTCAAATTTGGTAACGCGGTAATATAGTACCAACGACGAATGTACCAAATCTAAAAAATACCACCTCTAAATTTTTCGTGGTCCGAAAGGATCGTCATAGAGATTTAAGCATTCTATATATTTTATATTATGTCTCATATAAAGTTTCTCTTCAACAGGACAGTGGCGGCGACAAACATGAACGAGACATCATCCCGCTCGCACGCGGTGTTCACCATATTCTTCACCCAACAGCGGCACGATAAAATCACAGACCTCATGTCAGAAAAGGTATAAAACTTCATATTTCCCCAAAAGCTTCGGTAACAAAGAAAATTGTGGCTAAAAAGAGTTCGAAAAATTATAGTCTTGATGCGGGAATCGAACCCGCGTCCTCTGCATTCCGGGCAGATGCCTAGCTAGATGTAACCTTCGGTAAATCAGTTCGTCCGAAAGACTTTGGAATTTGCTACAAACTTCTATCGAATGAAGAAGTGATGTATGTATGCACTCAGTAACCAACCAGATTGATTTTGCTTTTTCCTGTGATTTTGGCGATTGGCAAAGTTGGGTTGATGTACTATATACAAACATCACTCATACCGAGCCTATTGTCCGGGCAGTCTGATTGCTACGAAACTCTTCTTCTTCTCCCTGCCCTGTTCCCAGTCTATCTGGCGTCGACTACGAAACTCTTATATCCGTAAAATTTGAATTTGGAAGATATAACCGTCGTACGAAAAAATGGTTAAAACCTTTTGGCACCAATCTGTTGACCTATTAAAAATTTAATTTAAAATTGGAACATTTCGAAATTGGCATAGAAAATCGTAGTTTCCTTCACTTTTGTTTTATTAACCTTTAATTATGGAAAAAACAACGAATTTTGAGTTAGAAATGTTAGAAATAGTCTCAATGTAACCATCATCATTTAAGTGTGGCATAAACTTTAAATGCCAATGACGTTAGTGATAGGAAAGTCCTAGAGGATACAATACAGTTTGTTGTTCCTATTGATTCCTTAGTTTACTTATTTACTAGGTTTGTGGTGTCACAACTACCATAGGTGCTCACCTCGCTTCGTTTTTGCCAGGTCTCCAAGATCTCCCTTGTAGATCTGGCTGGTTCCGAGCGCGCGGACTCCACGGGGGCCAAGGGCACCAGGCTCAAAGAGGGCGCCAACATAAACAAATCCCTCACGACCCTCGGCAAGGTCATCTCGGCGCTCGCCGAAATCGTAAGTACAACACCGAACCTTCCGCTTGACGCGACATGTACTATTTTCCTTTACAACTGTCGATTTTTTTGTTTTAACGCTATATTAACTTTGTGTAAGTCAGCACCTAAATATGCGGGCCTTGCACTTTCCTCGATGACGTCATCGCACGTTTGATTGAATGTCGCTATGCAATAACGCTATTGTATTAAAAATGATATAATCTTTATAATTATGCATATCAGAATTGTTGTCAATACACCAATGTATTATTGGACATATTGCTAATATCTCATGTAGATTAATCATGTTTCTGAACTATTTTCATTGCGTCACTCTAATCTTGGATAACCGCAGTCGGTAAGTGCTGTTGACATGAACTTAATAAAATTTTCAATTTACTTTTATTGTTTTTTCTTTTTTTTCTCTTCAAAACTCTTTCAATAATAATTTCATAATTCTGTACAGTTCGTTTCTTTTTTGTTGTATTTATTGTCACCGCCATTTTAGATGTCAAAGAATTTAGATTCAGCAAGAATTATCTTGGAGAGTATAATCTGTGCGAAACAAAAAAATTAACGCTAATCGACTAAAAAAATAAGGACTCGTATAAATATCTCTATAAATACAATCTAATATACTCTAAAGAACAATGGATATTATCAAATGAAGATTTGGCTCAAAGGTCTAAGCAATCAAGCCAAAAACCCTCAAAAAAAATTAACACTAATCGTTGCTATTCATTGTCTATTGGTTTTGTAGGTAAGTTGTGGAATTTCGGATGACACATAAAGATGGCGCATATTTTATTAGTATTGTCAATGTTTACCCACATAATTGATAATATAATCATTGAGGTCAACCCTGTAAAAATTTTATTGATTGGGGATTTTCGACAGCTTTCCACAGTCTCGTGTGCTATTGAGTCTATTCTTATATAATGCTATTGATGCTCTGCAACCCGGTGGTGTTATCCCGTTTTTTTCAATTTTCCATAACTCACATTTTGAATATTTAATGTTACTTGTTTTTTAATTCGTGTTTTAAATACAGTACAATTATTTACCAAAATTAATCCACTTCGGTGGTATCTTGGAAAGAAAAAGATAGGAAAATTAAAAAAAATCACAACTCGGAGGTTCACAATAAAAACTTTGTCTACCGTCATTTGATTGGAAATTTATTCGAAAAATCATTTGGTTGTGATAAAACAAAAACTTTGGCTGATTGGAAATTTTTCGTAACCCTATAACGTGACCCCGTGTTTTCAATTACTAATGACGTGCTCGCTTGCTTACACCGCGACGTCTATAGGCGTCAAAGAGCAAGAAGTCCAAGAAGGCGGACTTCATACCGTACCGCGACTCGGTGCTGACGTGGCTGCTGCGGGAGAACCTTGGCGGCAACTCAAAGACCGCCATGATAGCGGCCATTTCGCCGGCGGACATAAACTTTGACGAGACCCTCAGCACGCTAAGGTAACAATTATTTTCTTCGCTGTAACTTTATAATACAAAGATTTGATTACTTACTACTTTTGAGTTTTAATTTATTACAGATATATATAAATAAATAGCGCCATTTAGGCAGAGGTGAATTAACACCCTTAATTCGCCAATTTAGGTCACATGTAATAGGGACGAGTTTGTTACCATCTTGCATACATAACCATTTTAGTTGTAGTACAGGAGAAAGCTTAGGAGAAGCTGGAATTTTCAAAGATTTTGTGAAATTAAAAAGAAAAAATATGTCAGAATAATAGCAAAATATTGTTTCTTACTAGTCTTTAAAAAAATATTCATACATACATAAATCACGCTTATATCCCCGAAGGGGTAGGCAGAGGTGAACCAGCACCCACGGTTCGCCAATTATGATAGGTCCCATGTAATAGATGGCGAGCCTATTGCCATTTATCGGGCACAAAAGTCGCAGTACATTGCTAGGTGGTTTATGAGGAATGCTGCTGCCCATTACTCATTTATTTACTCAGTTACTTTAATTATTCGTTTATTTTACTTGTATACATACTGTTTAGATACTGATAGTATCAATATAAATAAAACAATATTTTTTTCTATCAATTCTGAAGGAAAAATAGGGCAGTCTTAAAAAGTCTAACATTTATATACTGTTGAAATAACAAACATATTAGCTAAAGCTTACAATTATGCAACCACCCCTCAGATACGCAGACCGTGCTAAGCAAATCGTTTGCAAGGCCGTTGTCAACGAAGACGCCAACGCCAAACTCATCCGCGAACTCAAGGAAGAGATCTTCAAGCTTCGGGAGCTGCTCAAGGCCGAAGGCATCGAAGTCGAGGAAGGTACGTGCCATCAGCATCATGCACTTAGCAGAGCGGTGGCGACGGTCGATCGATGACTCGTTTGAACTTTATTTTCTTGGAAATACAGTCGAATATTTGGTTCTGCTTCAGCCTTAGATTGCCAGTTAGTCGCTGGTTATTTATGTTGTTTTAATGAAGCGTTAAACAGAGCTTTCATTGTAATCATCATCTCATTAAATCGTTTCTGTGTAATTTTAACAAATATTTAATTTTGTGCAAATTTTACAAAAAAAAAATGCAATCCGATTCTTTTCTGACACCACATAGAAAGTTTGAGTGTTTGTAAAATAGTTAAACCTTTCTACAAATGGCCCATCTATCGACCTCGACATGAAAGAAATGCTACTGCTGAGTAGGTACATGCTGTTTAGTCGTCATGTGACTGATAGAGTGTGTTGTGTGAGTGTGTGCATCGTGAGACACAGAAGCTAAATAAAAAGCCACAATTGTCCATTCTCCGATACTAAATGTCAACTTTTGTTTCCAAAACCGACACGAACTAGGACCAGACGGTAGAGTCCTTTACGAAAAGAAAGAACTGCCTACCAGTAAGTAATAAACGAGAGTAAAGAGGCTTGCGCATTTTGCATCTGTACACCCCACCTGTACGCTTAGCCTCCATCTTGGTTTGAGATTGCCAGGCTGGAAAATAAAATTACAAGCAATTCGGCCTACTTGCAATCTGGCAACACCAGTCGTGGAACAGAATAAGCAATTTGTTTTGCACTCCTTGTCTGGCTTGTGGCGTTCGTAGGCATAGTGTATCGTGTTCACTTCACACTATAAAATATATAAGTTGAAGTGGACCTTACATAATATATTATCATACATATTGTATCTGCGCTTTTATTATAATATATCAATATTGGTTGTGGTCCACTCCTAATATTTAGACAATATTTAATTAGGGTTCCATATTTATTGGTTGGTGTTATGTATGATATGGCTTAGAAGTAAAAATCTTCACGTGGTATGGTGTTGGTTTGGTATTGTTTATGCGAAGTCTGTTCTAGTTCTTTCTTTAACGTGATTCATCGCTTATCTGGCAACACAATAATGAGATTCCATAACAGAAAAAAAATTAATCATATCTGAGATTAAACAAATATGATAATTATTTCCAAACAATTGAAACTAGAATAGATTTCTATTAATTTTCAATGCTCATTTCTCGCTCCTGGGCATTTCAACTCTTACTTATGAAAATGTGTTTATCTATGAAACTAATTACATAGTAAAATTTTGCAAGAAATAATATATATAATACCTACATTAAGATTTTACTTGAGATGCTCAGTATAAAACGTATTTATATGTATAATATAAAAGTATGTAACACTGCCGTTCGCGTCCAAAAGAAAATTGGATGATATGATTCACCACGGCCGCGATCGGTTAATATCAATATTATATGCTATAAAGCTTTATAGCTTTTACGGCCTTGCATGTTTTCTCTTATTTTGATGTCGATATTAGATATTTTTATTAAACTTCTTTAATATTGATGTTGTGATAATTAAATAATTTGACATTTTTGAAGAGAACTCAAGCCGATTTCTTCTGTAATAATTGTAGTCTAGGTAAATTAGACCTTAATTCAATAACATTTTGAAATAGTTTCACGTGTGATTTATAAAAAATTCAAGAGGATTCACTTTGGGATTTTGTGTGACACTTGTACTTCTCTTAACACTAATCACCATGTGTATGTATTACTAAATATTTGCCATTCTTAGAAACACCTGTTCTGTGAACTAACTGACATCGGTAATAGGTTCCACTGTACCTATTAAGACAAATATGTTTAAAACTTCAATGGATTACATCTGAAATGATTAGACCTGTATGATGGAGTTCAGATGCAAAATACATAATACATATCGCCTTTTTATCCCTGAAGGGGTGGGACAGATATGTAAACAGACACGTTTCATAGATTATTTTAGATACATCCCATGTAATAAATAGATGGCTAGAGATGCAGTTAAGAATATCTTATTTTGAGAGTTATTGGCTTGGTTTCTGAGACCTTTGAGCCGTTCAAATGATCTTCATTTGAAAATGTCCATTCTTATATCTTATAATGAAATATCTCCGAATAGCATATCTGTGCCTAGTGACCACCGTTAGGTAGTAAGGAATTTGTTGTTCTGCCAAACCAGCTAAAAATTTATATGGTGACAGGCCAAGAGGATGCATCTCCTCGCAAGAAGAGTGAGGCTGAAGTGCTGTCTCCCAAACTCTCCCGGGCTGCCACCACCATTGCTGAGGAGGCTGTGGATCAGCTACAGGCTTCCGAGAAGCTCATTGCAGGTAAGTGTCATTTTTTAATAACTAGACTTTGCCAGTTGGCAAGGTGTCCCGTCTCGGGTTCGAGTCCTGGTAGTGGCAAATGTTTGTGTGACGATGCACGTGGCATCTCGAAACATACTTGTTTATGTTGTATATTTTAATTATCTATATTTATTACGTACGTTTGTATGTCTTTTACTTGCCATAACTAAGCGTCTTTAGCTTCTTCTTACTTCGGGCTAGATGGTAGTTGTGAATGTATGAAATTACAGTAATTAGTCACTAAGTCACATGTAACGCAATTATGAAATAAACAAATAAATATGTATTTGTATATTATTAGTAATATCCATAACATATTTGTATTTTTATCCCCGAATGTAGCAGGTGTTTTAATACCCACTTTTCTCATGTTATTCAAAGTATTGCCAGGTAGTTTACAGAAACACTTGCCCATTCTTATAATAATAATTTTAAAATTGATGATATTCATTATTTAATATAGTCATTAGGGTCGATTCTGACAATAGTTCTCTAAACCTAAGATTAATTTGACAACAGTGTTTCTCTTTCATTCTCAATACAGAATGAAGAGGAGAGACTGATACTAAATTTAGTTTTAAGTTTAGAGAATCATGTCAGAATTGACCCTATTATTTGTTTTTATTTCAACATTATTAATATTAATGTCAAATAGATTACTACATTTAAAAAAAAGTCAGAATATTATTGTATTGTATCATAATATATCATCAGAACAAAAATATTTTTTTAGATAATTTCTAGCCCATTTTGCTTTAAATTGTATAATTTGAATACAAAGCTTGATCAAACTTACCACTGTCAACTGCTCTCCATCAGAACTGAACGAGACATGGGAAGAGAAACTGAAGCGCACCGAGGAGATCCGCCTGCAGCGCGAGGCGGTGTTCGCCGAGATGGGTGTGGCGGTCAAGGAGGGCATAACGGTCGGCGTGTACTCGCCCAAGAAAACCCCCCACCTGGTCAACCTGAACGAGGACCCGAACCTGTCCGAGTGCCTCATTTATTATATCAAGGACGGTGAGTCGGAATTCGATTATTTTTTTAATGTATACTAATACGCGGGCCGACCGGCTTGGTCGAATGCTCAGATCGCTGGATATTGGCCAAGAGGTCCCGGGTTCGAATCCTGGTAGGGGCAAATTTTGTGATGCACACAAATATTTGTTCCCGAGTCATAGTTGTGTATATGTTTATGTAGTATATTTTCAACATTTATATACATAATTATTAAGAAGTAAGGAATTATTAAGACTTGTGGTGACGGCAGAGTAGTATACAATTGTCAACACCCTAAGTCTCTCCCGTGGGTGTCGTACAAGGCGACTAAGGATAAATCAGCGATGAGGAATGGGCAGCAGCGTTCCTCTTATACCACCTAGCAATAGTACTGCGACTTTTGTGCCCGATAAATGGCAATAGGCTCGGCACCTTATTATGTTAGGTCCCATGTAATCATGGGACCTAACATAATTGGCGAAATGTGGGTGCTAGTTCACCTCTGCCTACCCCTTCGGGGATATAAGCGTGATTTATGTATGTACGTATGTATTATTAAGATATTATAATGTCCGTCATCTAGTATCCATAAGACAAGTGCTTATGCTACTTACTTTGGGCTAGATGATAGGTGTGAGTGTAAGAAATATTATTAAAAAAAATCATGCCTATATCCACGAAGGGGTAGGCAGAGGTGAACTAGCACCCACGTTTCGCCAATTATGTTAGGTCCCATGGTTGGTTGCGAGCCTATTGCCATTTATCGGGCACAAAAGTAGCAGTAAATTGCTAGCCTAGTTGGTATAAGAGGAAAGCTGCTGCCCATTCCTAATCACTGATTTATCCTTAGTCGCCTTGTACGACACCACTCTGCCGTCACCACACGGCTGTATATTTACAATTATTATATTTATTTTATAAGGGCCTGTTTCACAATAGATAAGTAAGTTCGAAGTAGCTTACTTGCCAGTTCAATTGACATATATTTCATATTACAACTGTCAAATGATCTGCGAAGCTACTTAGAACTTACTTGTCGATTGTGAAACAGACCCTATGTCTTCTTTTTTACTTTTTAGCTCGGAATACTCTTAAGGATTGATTTTTGTATCTGTATTTATCTTGGCACGACTTAATATATTAAGAACGCCAGAGTTATAGATGGCTTCCTTTGCCGTCGTCGTATGATGTCATGTGATTACTTTATATATTTTTTCCTCTAGGAATTACCCGCCTCGGCACAGCGGAAGCGAACCTCCCACAAGACATACAGCTGTGCGGCTCGCACATTCTGAGCGAACACTGCATCTTCGAGAACACTGATGGAGTCATCTGCCTCATACCGCACCGTGGAGCTCTAATATACGTCAACGGACGAGAGGTAACAGATTATCTCACTAGGTCGCTTTTATCCGACAAATATTTTAATGTCCACTTCGACATTGCCCCTTGTCGGAAATATTCGACAGATGAGAATATTTTACTTGCAACAAAATAGCTTACGACCAGTTTCAATAGTTTTATTATTTTTACCATTACCCCGCTCTAGGCGGGGTCGGCAACATGTTTTATTCTTCTATTCCTCTTTATCCTCCACCAAATTTCTCACCCATTCCTCTCGCTGTCATATCCTCATTTACACAATCCATCCATTACTTCTTTGATTCTCCATCACAACAGAGAACAAGAGGCGGTCTTATCGCTATTAGCGATCTTTACCCAAACACCTTAAGGATGGAAATAATTTTCTAAACTATCAATTGTCGGTTATGGTGCACATAACTGTGAAAATGAATGCCCCTAACGTGACATATAAAATATTAGAAGGGACGAAAGTGAATAAGAGAAAATTTTAGCTCTGCACGTGCGCAAAAAATTTACTATTGGGTTATATTTGTTGTTGTTTTATTTTCTTTAGGCAGGTTAGGAAGCAGAATATTGTATTTAACAGCAGAATATTATATTTATTTTATTAAACATGAAACAATACCTACTGCCCGAGGAAAGGTATGTCATACGGTCTCATACGTGCTCAAATTGACAATGATAATAATTGATAACTACGATTACTGCAAACTCGAATAATCTGACGTGACATTCCGTTGTACTCATAAATAATTCAAATTAATCCAGCCGCAGTTTACATTTATGTAGCCGGATTAATAACACGTCACTTAAATATTTACAATTACATGTAAATGTTTTAGTTTTGTGATTTGAATCAATTTCCAACGTGGGTGCGTGTAGCTACTAGCAGCCAGTAGTGGACATTGGTGTAGTATTTAATGTCGATAACTTAGCTGCGAAATATTTGAAGAATTTCCAAATTCTCCAAAAGGTGAAAATGCGTAATATATCATTTGGTTTAATGAGTAAACTACATAATGTGTCGTTATTTTTACCCAGGTCACAGAGCCTATAATCCTGAAGACCGGGTCACGTGTGATCCTGGGCAAGAACCACGTGTTCCGGTTCACTCACCCCGGGCAGCCACGCCAGGAGATCATAAGCAGCAACAACAAGGAACAGCCTCAAGACACTACGGCAGCTGCTGACGGTAGTTGCTATATATGTTTTAGAATTTTTGATAATCCAATCTAATAAAAAAGGCCAGCCCGGCTAGCTTAACCATCGAAACAATTTATCGGTTTGAACTGTCAAAAATCTATGGAGTTATTGACAGTTCAAAGCGATAAATGGCTATATCATATCGTGTTTCGGTGTTCATGCTAGACGGGTGGTTAAGAGTAGGTACCCGAAATCGCCAGGCATGCATGAAGACATACATGAGATTTAATTAAACGAAAGAAGTATGCAAGGATCGTTAGCAAGTGGAAAGAAAAAAGAAACATTTATCGAGACAGCCCAACAGAGACACAAAATTATTTTATGTCACAGTTGACCATAAAGTGGACTTTTCCTACCGCTACTCGCACGGAAGATCCTACTTTCTGGTCAGGGGGTGACATAAAACTATGGTCTTACCTCGGGCGATACCTAAAAAATAAAGCCTCAGATCGCACATTTATCGCCACATACTTGCGATCTGGGATATTGTTTGTTTTATCGCCCTTGATATATCATCATCACCAGCCCTCTAATGTCCCCACTGCTGCGGCACGGGCCCGGGCCTTCCCTTTGAATGGATGAATATAAGGAGATTGGGCCATAACTCACCACGCTGGCCCCGTGCGGGTTGGTGGGTATTAAAGGCTGTAGACGCAGCCGGGACCAACGGCTTAACCTGCTTTCCGAAGCACGGTGGAACTCGAAATAAAAAAAATTTGGTCATCCATCCAATGACTTACTTAGCAAAGATTGCTTAGTTTACGCAATTGCAGGCTAAACGCGCTATGGCATTGCGCTAGCGAGCTCCCTTTGGTATATCATCTACTATTATTATGCCATCCAGCGCCCAGTGACACTGTGAACGTGGACTGGGACTACGCGCAGTGCGAACTGCTCGAGAAGCAAGGCATCGACCTGAAGGCCGAGATGCAGAAGCGGCTCATGGCGCTCGAGGAGCAGTTCCGCCGGGAGAAGGAGCATGCCGACCAGCAGTTCGAGGAACAGCGGAAGGTGAGCTCAAGTAGGAAAGACGGAAGTGGGAAGGAAGGACGTAGGAAGGAAGGAAGTAGGAAAAAGTGGCCCTAAGCTGGGCACGTATCATGAAGTATTAGTGCGATCCAAACGCACTGACAAAACGGGACGCCCCGCTCTACTCGACTTATAGCGTTGTCTACTCACTTTAACAATGGGAATTGTGTCGCGTTTAGAGTTGGTGGTAAGGCCCATGGTATACTGCCTAAGGGCCGGCGCAGATTGGCGGCACGGCATGGCTGCGTATTTTTAGGTGACGAATAAAAATATAACTAAAGGGAATGAAAATAAAGTTGAAAGTTCAATGTTGAAGGTCGTAGGTAGATGTGAGTGGGATGCTTAGGCATGCCGTGTCGGCATCCCTCGGAACGCTTGGGCAGTCTTCGGGATACCGAGAGGTACCGCGACAAGACAATACCTATGAACACCTCGGCACGTGCCGCCAATGTGCGCCGCCGGGCCTTAAGCGGCCCCTAACACCTAAACGTCGGTAAAACATGACGTGCATTCAATTATATATTTAATCGGGGTGCTTAGCCAAGTGCCAATGGATACAACGGGTCTATCGAACAAATGTCAAATTGACAACTACTCTTCCATTTGACAATACGGTCGCCATGTTGTTTTCTCTGTAATACGTCAGTTTCATACATTAGTATTCTATTCGTTCGAATAGATAGGCTACTTGTCTAGAGGCACTGTACTCATAAGTATTTGAACTCGAAATCCTGAAATTCCTTAATTCGAAAATGCCCTCTGTAATAGTAAACTTAAAACGTTTAAGGTTAATATGTATTCGAATATCCGATCTCTAACATTAAGTTAATTATTGATTAATTCTAGGTTTAGGTAAGCCATTATTTTTGGTGGCGCACCAAAGATGCGTCATAAATAACCCGTTAAAAGGTTTATCTACCCCCTTTTTTGAAATGATCGGATTTAAAATAAATATTGATATATTTCATTTTTGCCTATTGAGATTTAAAAACACTGTAGTGGAACAAATTAAATATTTACATTGTATTTTATTGTGCAACGAGATGTGGTTTTAATATGCCGAAATTATATTGCTTCGAATGTTGTACCCAGAACTACGAGGCTCGCATAGACGCGTTGCAGCGTCAAGTAGAGGAGCAGAGCGTCACCATGTCAATGTACTCCTCGTACACGCCAGAGGACTTCCACAATGACGAAGATATATTCGGTAAGACAGGTATATACAATGTGTGAGAAAACAGATTAAGTCATTATTTTATTTTCATTCAAACGTTATTCTATAGGCTATTCTTGTTTTGAAAATAGTGGGGTTTCTTTGACCTTAACGTCACGACCAATCACGTTGCAGAAAATAAGCTTCTTCATAATTTTCTGAGACGTGATTGGCGGAGCGATCTGACGTCAACAGTGATTCGCTGTTTTTAAACTATAGCAGATATAAAAGCATGGTAGCTTTTACAACATTTTGTTCTATTAAATTTTTTATAGGGTCCTTTTATATTTATGAAATGAAATGAATTCTAAAACTTGTTGATACGAGTACATAGTTTGCAAGATGTCACTTGTGTAAAAAATAAAATTATTCAAGATTATTTTCCTTTATACATAACTTCCCTTTTTAAAACCCTATTTATTCGACACCGGATTACAATGCGACATAATTATTTAATTTGAAGTTACCATTGATATAATTATTCAATCTGTATGCAGTCAACCCTCTGTTCGAGACGGAATGCTGGTCGGCGCGCGAGGTCGGCCTGGCCGCGTGGGCCTTCCGCAAGTGGAAGTACCATCAGTTCACCTCTCTCCGGGATGACCTCTGGGGCAACGCTATATTCCTCAAGGTTAGTAATATACTAACAAACAGCCTGGTCAAGAGTATTTGAAACCGACGTTCATACATGAGGGCAGTATGAGATTGAGCGAAGCGAAAGAAGTGTGTAAGGATCGTAGCAAGTGGATAGAAGTGATATCTGCCTACCACCGGGGAGAGAGAGGCGTAACTTACGTATATAACAAATACATATACATTAATCACGCCTGTTTGTACCCGAAGTGTTGGTAGAGGTGAATTAACACCCGCGTTTCGCTAATTATGTCTGGTCCCATGTAATAAGGGGCGAGCCTGTTGTCATCTAACGGGCACGTTACTAGTAGTATATTGCTAGATGGTATAAGAGGAACGCTGCTTCCCATTACTTATAGCTGTCTTTAGTTTCACCATCTTATCAAAATCTGTTGCCATAATAATAATGAAGAAAACAGCATTATTGTGTTCCGATCGTGATAACATAGCCAGCCCCTTTGCGGTTGAGGATTCCAGGTGAAGCTCGACTCCATCGTCGGTCCTTATCGTCACTTACATTCAAGTGAGATGAAGGCCAATAAAGACTAGTATAAAAATATAAAAAAACAATACTGGGACATTTAAAAACACGTGACATTAGAAACCCTCGCCTTCGTCTCGGGCTTGTTAATTCACAGCTCGTCTGCAATTATCAACTTTCCACTCCTGTATCACAATGTACCAATGTACCCTTGTGCCACTATTTTGCCACACCTGACCAGAGAGTGGCATTTTTACGAAATATTCCCACTTCCTGATCACATATTAATCTTGTGATCTGAGACAATCTTTGTTTTACCGCCCGTGCTAATAAACGCACTATCGTTCAGGAAGCGAACGCAATATCGGTGGAGCTCCGCAAGAAGGTGCAGTTCCAGTTCACCCTGTTGACCGACACGCCGTACTCTCCCCTACCGGCCGAGCTGGCCCCCCGGGACGACGCCGACGACGAGTACCGGCCGAGCGCGCCCACCGTCGTCGCCGTCGAGGTCACCGACACCAAGAACGGCGCGACCCACTACTGGACCCTTGAAAAGCTCCGGTAAGTGTTATTCTTCTTCGTCCTGCTCTAGACGGGGTCGGCGCAACGTGTTCTTCTTCCACTCCTCTCTTTTTTTTCTTCCGGCCCTGTTAACAGTCTATATGGGTCTATGGAGCTATAGACCTGCCTCTATTCACTTGGGCTTGAGACAAAATGTAAACTATCTTCATAATTATGTCTCTGTATCTACGAAATGCTATTAAAACAAGAAACGTGTATTCTAAAATAGGTACATCAACAATTATTAGAGACAAAGAAAACTGTTAGCTGCTTTGTGATATTCGTGTTACACATTTTTATTATTGTATTTTATATTAAAAGAAAGACGCATCAAGATTGTTTAACTTTTTGTCTCAAGCCCAAGCAGTGAATGGGGCATAGCATGACCACCGAAACACGATCGTTGAACTGTCAAAACTCCATAGGTTTTTGATAGTTCAAAGCGATAAATAGCTATGTCATGTCATATTTCAGTGATCATGCTAGCCGGGCTGCTCTAGACGGGGTCTAGAATGGCACAACATGTTTTCTTCTTCCACTCCTCTCTTCTTCTCCCTGCCCAGTCTATCTAGGTCTATGGAGCTATAGCTCTGTCTCTGGACAAGTTGCCAATTTATTCGAACGAATAGAATACATATGTATGAAACTGACGTGTTACACAGAAAACAACATGGCGACTGTCGTGTCAAGTATAAGAGTAGTTGTCAAAACTGACATTTTTGTATTCTATTTGTTCGAATAGATTACATTGGTTATTGTCTAGGCCCCCTGAGAAATTAAATTAAAAGATAAATGTGTAAATTTGTAGTATAACATTACAATTTAAATGTGATATTATTATTTTGTACTATTCAACTCTTATCAAATTAAAAAATAGACGTACATACAGTTATAAAAACAGGATGCTATAATATACGTATAATATACGTATGTCTGAATTTGCCAATTTGAATTAGAATCTCGTTAAAAGAGCATTTTACAACAACGTTCCTAAAATAAAAATAAGACTGATATGATTAGTTTTCGCCATTCAGACATTTGATTTTTAAAAACCCTAATTTCAATATTTTAAATGGAGTTGAAGTAAATTTGTTTTTTTTTTATGATTTTCATAATTATTTATTTGATACTGATACTGTAAGAATGTTTTATTTAAGTTATCACAGTAATAATTATATTTCTTTTATTATTTTTATTTGGCATTTTGTTGTATTAATTTTTTGTTTGTTACCAAAATAAGTTATGATAACACACTAATTTTGCTAGTGCCGTCGGAAGTACTATAAAAATACTATATGTAGGTGTATTTTATATGATACTATGTAGAAATAATGTACATTATTTATGTCAATTTACGGGTAAGTAGTCCTTATTCCTGTAACAGGTATGATATTATGAATGTATAGTGCCAATGTTCCGATCTCAAATAGTGCTTGTTTTATTTGCTGCTTCTTTACTTAAGTTTCCCATTATGTGCCAATTTTACTATTAAGTAGGTGTAATAGTTTAACATTAACATTAGTGAAGCGATTTAGGTAGATGTATAGGTTCCTAGGTGTGTTCTTGTGATTGTTGTTAACTTTTAAGTCGTTCCCTGAGTCATAAAGTGACCTAAGTTCAAAAGGTGAATTTTTACATCTGCAGTCGTTAATACCCACCGATCTCTACTGGGCCAGCGCGGTGGGTTTTGGCCTATCTTCATATATTCCTTCATCCATAGGAAAGGCCTGTGGCTGCATTAAAGGGCTGGTGACGACGATGATGAGTGCGAGTACGTGTATTAATGTAAAGGAAGTGAGAGAAACCGTTAGCCCTCTTGTAGACACACGGTTTTTCAACCGTACGGCGTGTTAGCCGCACGGTTGAACAACCGTGACTTAGACAAGAGGCCATAGACTGCCATACAACACTGATAAAAATCACGCCGTGCGTAGACGCGGCGCACACTACGCCGCCGCCGTCTACAAGCTTCCATAATGATCCATACAATGCTGACGGCCGTGCCTACACACGGCGAATTGACCGTAGATTTTGACGCCAAAAAACCGTGTGTATACAAGGGGCCTTAGGGACGCCATGGCGGTAGGATACATGGCGTCACTGACCTCTATTATACTAGTACGCTGGACTGTAGGTTGTCATCCAAAACATGAAGCAAATTTGATTATCGCCATCTTGGCGCTGATGGCACTGGTTCACGAAGGTGATCGCCCACGGAACTAATAGAGAGATGCATTTATTGTAATGTCAAATAAAAAGCGACAAACGTCAAATTTAGTACCCATGCCGCTCGATCGGCACAAGAAATATTTGTCATTTTTATAGAAGTGTTCAGTCCAGCGTATTTTTAAATTAGAGGTGAGTGCATGGCGTGTGTTGTCCGTAGCCACCGCCTGGAGCTAATGCGTCAGATATACAACATGAACGAGAGCGTGTGCGCGGAGGAGGAGGAACCGGTGCCGGCGCCGGCGCCCGCCGCGCAGCAGGACATCCTGCAGTGTATCTCGGCGTGCGCGCAGCAGACGCGCTTGTCGCTCGCCAACCTGCTGCCGTCGAGGTTTGCGCTCGGCCGCGGCGCTCCCGCTGCGAAGTTCGATCGTCCGAAGCGGGACAAATGAAATACCTAAATTATCAATTGCTGTTAAAAATAAAAATAATGTTAATAAAAATAGCAGAAATTGGAATGAGACGCTTTCTGACAACAAGTTAATAGGACAAACACAACTAGTAATTTTTATGTCTATTGTTATCCCTGAAGGGATAAAGTCACATTTATGTTTTATATCTCTTGTTTCCCATGTCCAGGATAAAGTCACATTTGGGTTACTTCTTCTTGGTCTTGGCAATTTATGTTTATATAAGTAGGTACGTAGTTTGGCGTCTTTGATGCTGTACGACTAATATCTGAAGTAGATTTATCTTCTGTATTTGTTCCTAGATAATAGCCTAAGTTATGTATTTTTAATTCATCATCAGGCACCTACAGTCTTTTATTTAAATAAATATTTTTGACTAAAATTGTACTTGGCTAGTTTGCCAACCAAGGTATCGATATGTAACTACTGCGGGAATTTAATACATGCCTATGGTGTACCTATTTTAGTGTCTATTTAATGAATTACAATTTTATTAAAGTTCAGCTAGCACATTATTTGGTGCTAATTATCGATTAAAGAAAAAAAAACGAAAAACTAACTGTTTCGACGATCGAACTTCCCAGTCGGACTGCTGGGAATGGAATGAGGTTTGAGACCCCTTGCTGGTGCGACTCAACATATTACCCGAACAACTTTTATGTGAAACATGTTCAAGTTAATCTGCAATACACCTTCGGGTAGCTTAAAGGGGCGGATTGAACGACTCTTTCGGTGTAAGCTGTCGCTTGCTTGTTCGGCTCTCAGCGCACGCCAGAAAGTACGATATAGTACCTACACAGCAGGCAGTGTTATACAAAACACGCGATAGACGGATTTTTACTGCTTTCGGTGTCACGTTCGCGGCTTGCTTGTTGAGTGCATCTATAAATAAGTTAAACATTATAATGGTTATACAAAATGGTGGATGGAATTGGAGACGAAAAGATGTATCGGTAAAACTTTTTTTTTAATTGATATCAAGATCAAGACACGTATTTTTCGTGGTAGTACATGTAGAAGGTAGGCAAAGGTGTACGGTACTAAATGTAGACGCTTACTAGACGCTTACTAATAAAAATATATAACGATCTTGACTTTATTATCACTTGTAGTTCTGTCAGGATACATTCAGAAACTGTAATAGTCAGTGTAATAGTCTCGAGTAATTGTTTTCCGTTAAAACAGCGGCTACAGTTGTTTCATGCAAAACTAAGCATAACGTACAGACATTTGTACTTTACAGTAAAGAAGTTAAGATTGAAAATCAGTTGAAGTAATATGAAATTTGGAATTAGTTTGCGTTGTACCTAACTTATATGTATAATACGAAGTAGTTTTATGCTTGTTCTTCACGCTTACAGTAACTTTTTTATAAGTATGTATTTCTATGCTGGAACGAATTGTTCCACTATAGTCTGTTCGCTGTAGGATGGTGTCCGTGGTAGCTCTGTCAAATTCATACATCTCTTTCACACATTGCCTATTTGCTGCCACACAACGACACAACCCATCATCTACAGCGCACGGAGTATAGAATGGTCGTACAATCTACTGGAAAAAGCTTTTATGTGTTATTTCGACGTTACATATTAGGTATAATGTTGGCATGTTTTTATAAGACCTATAATACTTAGGGATAAAACCGCCTGTGCTAGGAGTAGATGAAGGTCGGGCAACGGTGTACACAGTGCGTTTATACTACATATGTATCCTTAACGGTCAGATGTAATTGAACCATCTCTTTTAATTCAATGTCATCTATTGTAACGGAAAATTTAGTGATGAATGAATGTATAGAGAAATGATGCAAAAGCCATGAGCACGGGCCAATATAATCAGACTTTTAGGTGTTTTTGTGACTACCTATAAACCTACCAGAGATGTCAAAGCGTTCCTTACGAAAACCGTCAACGATTCTATTATGGACTAATTATAAATGTATCAAATAATTAATACGTATTGGCTGTATGTTTTATGCCTTCTTTGCTAACTTAGTATTATAAGTGCTTATAATTTAACGCTTGCACTGTATTTTCATGCTTTACAGAATGTTTACATTAATGCAATAAAATATCTTAAATTTTTTAATGATTTCTCAAGCAAGGAGAAACTTGCTTGTGTATTTACATAAAGTATGTTTTTCCTTTTAGTATCTATTAATTACCGGCGCTTGTTTAATAGATAGAGCATCGAATGAATATTCTTCAGTTATATTCATACAAAGAAAATTAACAAGACTAATAAATATAGACTATAATATAAATATAAATAATGCCATAGAAGAAATAATTATTATCTGAATTACTAAATTTCATATTTAATAGAGATTTTGATTACAAGGAGTACAAACTTGATACAAACATTTGAGTGAGTATGATCGCTTGCCTGGCCTAATGAATGCGCGTAGTCGCTTTTTTATATACAGCAAAGCAATCACTCGTATGTTTGGTCAAATCAAGTATCAATAGTAGATTTTCCATCAAATGCACAAAACGAATCATTTTTGTCCGAGACTTTTAGCATAGACTTTTAGATAGTAATGTCGAGGATGAAAATGGTTTTGTGAACGAGTTAGAAACTCTGATTTTCACTTCGATTGCGATGAAATAAAATAGTAGTTTACCATAACATTTCTTAAACTTCAAACTAAAATATGTACAGTTTTGAATACTGAAGGAAATTGTTTTTCCCATTGATATTAGGCTTAGGCTGCAGACCTATAAAGCCAAGTATTAAATTAATTTTGAAATAATAATTTTCTTATATTAATTTAATAACCTACCGTACCTGCTTGAATTAAAATTTTAATATCTTTTATGTTTTAAAAAACACATTAGGCAAATTAATTTAAGTAAATAATAAAATAACAAATTCTATCTCTGAATTTCTTATTGTGTTTGGCTGCATGGCTCATTTTCTTTGCCTAAATATAGACATATTTATGAGTAGATACGTTAATGCTCTAGAGCACAAAATTCGATTTTGTGCAGCCTATATCCTGCACAAATAAGCACTTTCAGAGCATGAGAAGTGAAAAACCTATTGGTCATATTGAAGCTCTATAATTTTCTGAGAACAGCCACTCCTTAAGCGTATGCCTTGCACGTTAGCTACGCGAGCGTATTTAAAACACACAAAGATTAAAATTAAAATGACTTTACTCGAAAGGTTATAAGGTCGTGTTTTGAACTTTGACTCGTCCACAGACAACGCCTAGAGCTGATGCGGGAAATGTACCACAACGAGGCAGAACTCTCCCCGACCTCTCCCGACCACAACATCGAGTCGGTGACCGGCGGCGACCCCTTCTACGACAGATTCCCCTGGTTCCGTCTAGTTGGACGGTAATGTGTTTTTTTTTAATATATAACATGTAACAGAAATAACTAACTTACTGCTGCACTCATAGACGTCAATTAACGTTAATTAGTACTTAATACAAAAATGACAATTCAAAACTAGTAGCTATTCTTGATGTGTCTATGGTCTAGATAATCTAGATTTTAATAAAATTTTGTGACATTAAGTACTCATTAAAATTAATTGACGTATCTAGGTGCGGCAGTTAGTCATATAAAAACTATGGTGATATAAAAAATTCGAAATTGTAAAATTAATTTTATGATTATTTATAAATATTTTTGTTCGAAATGGGCTCTACTTATGTAGTCTTTGCTCTTAAAATTTTCTTTGCTGAAATTTTCTTTTTCTAGAACCACGCTGTGTAACATTTGCAATGGCCGGTCCTCAGATAGGACACCCATTATTATGTCTTAACTGATCCATGCTTTGAACGCCTAGGTTAAGACAGCAAAGGTGGTAATAAAACCATATTTTTTTTCTATATTTAACATTTTAGAAAACTGCATATCCCCTTAATCAAATTTATTTTGTGCGGGTAGTATCAGAATAGCTCTGTTGAATGTTGAAGCCGATCGTCCACCGCCAACTAAACTAAGGCCCGAGTTCACCAACACGTAAATCAGGAGATTAAAAGTTAACCATATATTTTTGACATTTCTTCCATACTGGTACATGTCAAACAGAACCAGGTACATAATAATCCAATCCACTGTTTACGTGTTGGTGAACTGCAGCCTTAGATAGTTTAGCTTAGCTTGCATAGTTAAATCAGTTTTTCATACATGTGCGTCCACCGCAAACTATGCCAGCTAAGCTAATCTGTATGAAAAACTGGCTCAACTATGCGAGCTAAGCAAAGATTATTATATCACGGTGGACGATCGGCTTGAACTATGTGCAAGAATACTGAACAATCAATCCTCTGTGGCACAGGAGCTTCGTGTATTTGTCGAACCTGCTGTATCCGGTTCCCCTCATCCACAAAGTGGCCATTGTCAACGAGAAGGGAGACGTCAAGGGCTACCTGCGTGTGGCCGTGCAAGCAGTCATAGACGCCGACAAAAGTTAGTGTACTTTAGTTTTATCTATACTAATATTATAAAGCTCAAGATTTTTTTTGTTTGTTTGGTTGGTTGGTTAAATGCGATAATCTCAGAAAGTACTGGTTCAAATTGAAACATTCTTTTTGTGTTGGATAGTCCATCTATTGAAGGCTATAGGCTATATCAACCGAAATTAACGCGAGGCTAGCCGCGGGCGACCCCTAGCCACTATAGTTTTTAAGGCACCCCAGAAGGTTCATCACCAAAGAGTACTTTTAATTGCAAATTTAACGGAGGATAGCGCTGTGTTTCAGAGTCTGAATAAATTAAATTAATTAAAAACATTATGTGTACTCTTATTGATTTTTTGTAAACCACGTGTTTAGATAGTTCCACCGATGTGAACTAGATAGCATTAGCAGTGTAGGTTTGAAAGGGGGTGGCGAAAACTGTCAGCTCTGTGATCTTGCGCCGACAAGTCCGGCCGCAGACGTTCGGAATCCGTATTAGGTTTCCGAATCGGGAATTCAGATTCGGAATTCCGTGAGACTAGCACAAACGTTCGGTTTTTTGTTCGGAATTTTTAACTACGCACCGAACGGAACGTTAGGCTTTTATTCCGTTCGGAAAAATAAGAATAGTGTGCGCCTTGTTGAACATTTTGTATGTAAGCACAGCGTTCAATAAGGAGTTCGGAAACCTAATTCGGATTTCGGACGTCTTCGGCCGGCTTAAATGTAAGGATGCTAAATGCTGATTGTTTATATGACAGAGAGCCGTCTGGTGACTGCAGAGTAGAATACAATTGTCACCACCCCAAATCTCTCCCGTGGGTGTCGTACAAGGCGACTAAGGATAAATCAGTGATGAGGAATGGGCAGAAGCGTTCCTCTTATACCACCTAGCAAAGTACTGCGACTTTTGTGCCCGATAAATGGCAATATATAGGCTCGCCACCTATTACATGGGAACTAGCATAATTGGCGAAGCGTGGGTGCTAGTTCACCTCTGCCTACCCCTTGGGGGATATAGGCGTGAATTATGTATGTATGTTATATGACAGACAACGCGGAATTCGTGGCCGGCGTGAAGCAGTCCGCCAAGATATCGTTCGACGACGACGTGGCGCCCACCCGCTCGCGACTCAAGGCCCTCGCCAGCGTCGAGAAGAACAACGCAATAAACTTGGACTCGGAGCGCATCGGGGAGGTGCAGGACTCCAACATCAAGATTGAAGGTAATTAACACCGGAATACAGGAACGCTTTTTGAGCACTGCTTATAAAGTTAAGTGAACAATACCTGTCAGAATTTGTATGGAAAAACGACAATGTTAAGCAGGACTTAAACTTTGAGTAGCGTTACTGTATTCAGGGGATAAAGTGTTAGATAATAAAACATTATAAACAAGATTTTTTTCTCATTTATTTTTAAGTTACCTGTCATTGAATGAATTAAACTTTTTTTGTTACGAATTCCGTGCGACTGCTTTACGTTACCAAATTTATATATTATCATATTAAAGTGTTTTTCAAGCGACACTTTCAGCGTCCAAATGCGAATTTTATGCTGATTCGCATTACAAAACTTTTCTTTTCGTACATTACGTAGATAACTGCTGTTTTCCAGAATGCTGTAACTTGCATTTTTATAATTGAACATTACGATTGGATTATTTTAATTATTCGATTTTCCCTTCGGGAATGAACAGGCGTGATTAGTATTAAATATACAGGGAGAATAGATGAACAGGTGTGATTGAAAAATGTATTACAGGAAAATGAACTAAACGGCCCAGTGAAACGCTCAAATAAAAATAAACACATTTTCACCCGCAGAATTAGCAGTGGGTGAATGCGACGCGGACAGCGGCCGAGGCGACAGTTCTCTAGCCTCGGAGCTGAAGGACGAAGAGCTGCCCGAGCATCTGACCCTGGGCCGCGAGTTCACGTTCCGTGTGACCGTACTGCAGGCGCACAGTGTGTCCACCGACTACGCCGACGTGTTCTGCCAGTTTAAGTGAGTTCGGTTGTTTCAAATCTACAATAGTATAGGTTTATCAAGCGGGTGAGTTTACTTCACTGACCTCTATTAGACAAGTAGCTGGATTGAATATATAATCTACTAAAACTGCAATTGTTTCTGTGCCGATCTGAAACGCCCCCTCGAGCGGAAAGGGTCCTATATTTGATGTTTGTTGCTTGTATTTGACATTTACAAAGCATCTCTAATATTAGTTCCGTGGACGTTCACCTTCGTACACCAGGCTATGATGGCGATAACCAAATGGCATAATTTTTATGCATGACAACCTTCAGTCCAGCGTACTTGTATAATAGAGTTCAGTGGTTTACTCGCTTTAAAGCCACAAAAGTCTATATTTATTTTGATAATATTCATAAGAAAATCGAATAAAAATCTATTGTTGTCACAGCTTCCTCCACCGCAACGAAGACGCCTTCTCGACAGAGCCAGTCAAGAACGCAGGAAAGAATACGCCTCTCGGATTCTACCACGTGCAGAATGTCAGTACCGAAATGCAATAACTTGAAGCAAATTTGTTTCAAAGTTGACTTTGTCACAATTAAAGTTTTTTTTCTTCACACAGATCACTGTGCCAGTAACCAAATCGTTCGTCGAGTACATTAAAACGCAACCGATCGTTTTCGAAGTATTCGGACATTACCAACAGCACCCCCTTCACAAGGTTTGTCAAATCATTTGATTGTTTTATCGTAATATTTATTTGTCCACTACCAAAAGTATATTTTATGTAGGTACTAAATACATACAAGAAACTATAGGTTATATCTGCAAAAGAAAAAGCTTTCGTCGATTAAAAACGTTTCTCTGCATACAATAAAATAAGTCCGGATTATTTGAAGAGTTTGTTGTACCACAAAGTAAATATTCTTTATGTCACACCTGACCATAAAGTGGACTTTTCAAATAAACGATCGCATATTTATCGCCCTTGGTTTAATATAAACTACTATTTCTACATCAATAAAATAAGTTCGTATAAAAATTGCGCTATAACCCAATATTTATTTACACAATATAACTAGTATCATCATCATCATCATCACCAGCCCTTTAATGTCCCCACTGTTGGGGCACGGGCCTTTCCTATGGATGGAAGAATATAGGGAGATTGGGCCATAACCCACCACGCTGGCCCAGTGCGGGTTGTCAAGTAATATAACTAGTAAGCCAAAGAGTAAATATTCTCTTTGGCTATATTCTTTGTAGAGACTCCAATGACTTATGGAGCAGGTGTATTGTCTGCAGGACGCGAAACAGGACGGCGTGGTCGGTGGCCGCACGCCGCCACGGCGCATGTTGCCCCCCTCGATCCCCATCTCGGCGCCGGTGCGGAGCCCTAAGTGGGGGGCCGCCAGCGTGGCGCCCCCTTGCTGCTCAAGCCACCTACACAGCAAGCACGACTTGCTGGTCTGGTTCGAGATCTGCGAACTGGCTCCGAGCGGCGAATACGTGCCTGCGGTTAGTATTATAAAGACAAAAACCAGCCCGGCTAGCATGAACACCGAAACACGATATGATAAAGCCATTTATCGCGTTTGGTGAAGCCGTGTGGTGACGGCAGACCAGAATACAATTGTCACCACCCCAAATCTCTCCCGTAGGTGTCGTACAAGGCGACTAAGGATAAAACAGTGATGAGGAATGGGCAGCAGCGTTCCTCTTATACCACCTAGCAATTTACTGCGACTTTTGTGCCCGATAAATGGCAATAGGCTCGCCACCTATTACATGGGACCTAACATAATTGGCACAACGTGGGTGCTAGTTCACCTCTGCCTACCCCTTCGGGAATATATATAGGCGTGATTTATGTATGTATGTATTTATCGCGTTGAACAGTCAAAAAACATTGGATTTTTGACAGTTAAAAGCGATCAATGACTATAACTACATGTTATAGCCAAATATGCTTTATAATATAGCCATTTATCGCTTTGAACTGTCGAAAATCCAATGATTTTTGTAAGTTCAACGCGATAAATAGCTATATCATATCGTGTTTGGGTGGACATGCTAGCCGGGCAGCTATTCTTATAAGTCCCAGTTTGGGTGCCATTGTTATAGTGATCACAATTACACTATAAAGACGCTACCATTAAATTTAACTGTTTATGATTGTCACCTACACTAAAATTAACTAAAAATAATTAATTACCGAAAAATCTTACGGTAATAATAATGTGATAGTGTGATAATTTCTAGCGATGTTTACAATTAATGAATCTGATGATCAATTCAGAAATCACATTACGCAGTCCCTGTTTGGGCGCCAATTTATTAGTAGCGTTATTTTAGGTATATCTAATGTTACCAGACATATTGACGGTAGTCTGAGCCTTTTTATTATTATTATAATTTAGTTACTTGACTAAGTAATGACTTATTTGTGCAAAAACGTAATTTTTTTCGATTTTATAATAATTAATTGTTTATGCTGTTATTATGTTCAATGCTCTTGTTATTCTTACTATGTTACTTATTCTCAGGTGGTAGAGCACAGCGATGAGCTGCCTTGCCGCGGTCTGTTCGTGCTACACCAGGGCATACAACGCCGCATCCGCATCACGATCCTGCATGAGCCGTCGCAGGATCTACAGTGGAGTGACGTCAGAGAATTGGTTGTTGGTGAGTAGTTCTTATTTGCAATCTTCACGTACAGTGTTATTTTAACTTTATCAACGCAACAGAAGCACACACTGCAGCACTCAGAGACGTTAATTTACTTTAACGAGTACTTAATATATAAAAAATCATTTAAAACTAGACCATAGACCCGGCAAGAGAAGTGGCTAGTTCTGAATTGTTATTTTTTTACATAATGTGCTCATAAATGTTAATTGACGTCGCTGAGTGCGGCAGTTAATCTGACTACTTTGGACTTATAATGGCAGTTCTTTAGTGTGAGATATGATTGTTTTTGTTTTCCTAATGCCTGTATTGTTTGACAGGACGCATTCGAAACACACCCGAAGCCAACGAGGATACGACCGATGGAGACGAGGATGGGGCTCTTTCCTTAGGCCTGTTCCCAGGAGAGCGTCCGAACCTTGACGATCGCGCTGTGTTCAGGTAGATAGATGGTATAAAATAATATACTCTCATATACTCATTATATCAAACCGCATTAGGCCAGCGTGGTGGGTTATGGCCCTATATTCTTCCATCCATAGGTAGGGCCGTTCTCCAGCAGTGGGGACATTAAAAGGGCTGGTGATGATGATAATCTCATATGTCATATATCAGCCTGCAGTTCAAAACCATATGCATCATGACTGACTATCCCTGAATGCTTATTATGGAGGTTTATGAAATACGATACTTAGCCGGTTAGAAAATAAATTAATCTTAGATTTTGCTCAAGAAGTAGCACTATATATTTATTTACAATATATAATTAAGATTGCTAGGGACATGATTATGCTAATGAAAATGGTGTGGCTTAGGATTATGACAATCCAAAGTCAGTGTAATAGACGGACATTATGCTTTTGAATACCTCCTTAGTATAAATATCCATCTGTATAATTAACCGATTAAGTTGATGTGGATTTCTGGAGTTTAAATTGTAGATTCTATATTGGCGCCCTAACATTTCTTCAAATTGTTGAAGTGTATTAAATATAAATAATGGGCAACGTGGTATCATGTGACTTTGGGAAGGCTTTGTTGCTTATAAGCTGTCATTTTGAGTTAGGGTACCTACCATTAGTTTAGCTGGGCCTTTTCCGCACTTAGCACTTAGCCATTATACGTGTACGTGTAGGATACCATTATTATATTAAATGGGTGTCGTTAAAGGTAATTTGTTTCTTATCACTTGATAATTTTTTTGCATTATTTATGTAAAATAAGTTTATTTTATTCGTTATTAGTAATACAATTTTTAAATTGAACGAATGTGATATCAGGTTTGAGGCAGCATGGGATAGCAGCCTCCACGGCTCACCGCTCCTCAACCGAGTCAGCGCCAACGGCGAGGTCGTCTACATAACGCTCAGCGCGTATCTCGAGGTATGTCTCTCGTTCTTGTCTAACTGCCGCACTCAGAGACGTCAATTAACTTTAATGAGTATTTAATGTCAAAAATTTTCATTCAAATCTAGACCATAGACTCGGCAAGAATAGCGACTAGTTTTGAATTGTCATTTTTTGACGTTAACAACTCATTAACGTTATTTGACGTCTCTGAGTGCGGCAGTTATATTGTCAAAATTATTCACAGAGGGTTGGTGTCAGGCCGGCTGTAAAACTTAAGCCGTAACCTTGAGCAGTATGGTTCGGAATGTTGTAATTTCAATCACTCCCTCCGTTCATCGATCTCTCGACATGGTCCGTTCCGTCTTTTTTCTATGCATTCATACATCACTAACCACACCGTAAAAGTACTACTTTTACGGTGTCATGTGGATGGCTTAATGACGGCTGACCGATATGAATGGAAGAGAAAACATACGGCGCCGACACCATATAGACTGCGAACAGGGCAGGGAGAAGAAGAATTGTCAAAATTACTAATGTCAATTATTTAATTAGAGATAAGGTGGGAATCTAGATGGTGCAGTGGCGAGCGGGTTCGACTTAAAATTGCCTAGTAAATTTTCGCCACTTTACCTTTAACCGCCTCCATGTCTAGTGGTCCACCCACCGGAATTAAGATCCCGAGGTCCCGGGTTCGATCCCCAAGTTCAAATTCGTACTCGGTTTTTTTGTTGGTGGTAGGACCTTTTTCAAGTCCGCTTGGCTTGCTACCACCATCTTATCAAAATCGGTCGCCATAATAATAACGTTAACAGCATTACTGTGTCCAATTTGAGATAAGATAACCAGCCCCTCTGTGGTTGAGGGTCTCAGGTGAAGCGCGATTCCATCTTTGGACCTTATCGACATTTGTCATCAGATGCGATGAGGGCCAAGGTTTTCTATATCTAGCATTAAAAAACAGTAGGCTTGATAACAAACTTTGAATGGCAAATAAAATGTCAAATTGGTGTTTAAGAAATCGTCACATCACGCAGCGTTTGACCAAATTTTAATATGGCGGATTGTTAAGTTTTATATTTTTTATTTTATAAAATAAATATCAATCACAAGTATCATCGGCGATTGATAGAACAAGTGATTTCTAACAAATTTCCATGACCTAAATTATTATTTTTAATAATTATTTCAGTGATGCTTTGTTGGTGTCACAGTCCCCATTCTACATTGTCCCCTAGTCACACCACACTAGTAGGACGTGGAGTGAAATACTATTGACCACGATCCCACCAGGTGGAGAACTGCGGGCGGCCAGCCATCGTGACGAAGGACCTGTCGGTGGTGGTGGTGGGCCGCGAGGCCCGCTCGGGCCGCTCGCTGCGCCGCGCCCTGTTCGGGTCCCGCGCCGCGCGCGCCGACCGCATCGCCGGCCTCTACGAGCTCAGTCTGCACCGCGCGCTCGAGCCAGGTCAGTCGCTGCCCCACTCCCCCTGTTATTTTTATTTTGCGTACCAAACACACTGACCTCTATTAAACAAGTACGCTGGACTGTAGGTTGTCATCCAAAAAATGAAGCCAACTTGATCTTGGCGCTGATGGCGCTGGTTTACGAAGGTGATCGTCCACGAAACTAATTTATAGATGCATTTGTAATGTGTAATAAATAACAACAAACGTCAAATTTAGTACCCTTGCCGCTCGATGGGGCGCTTCAAATCGGCACAAGAAACGTTTGTCGTTTTAGTGAAGTGAATACTTCACTAAAATGTCCAGCGTATTTATATAATAGAGGTCAGTGATCAGACAGTCCGGGAATTTGTCAATAGCCTTCCCCTATTATTTTGCGTGCCAGACAAGCAGAGGATCTGTTAGCTATCTGGAAATTTATTCGGGTATACAGAGTAGGGCTGACGCTACCCTTTTTTTCTGTCTTCTCCTTCTCCTATAAGACAGCACTATTGCTCTCAAAGAGCCTAGCATAGCATAGCTACTTCGAAATTTATTCAGATATACAGGTGCAGGGTTGATGCTTCCCCTTTATCTTCTTACTCTCTTCTCTTTGAATGTGTATTTAGGTATACTCATCCCCACTCCCTATTATCTTCTTTCCCTCTTCTCCTACGATATCTTATATTAAGTCGCGCTCTTGTTCTTCTCACACAGCTGAAGTGTCTATAGTCTTCTCGTGGTATACTCCTATTGGTATATTGTTATTTTAGTGGTTGTAATCTGCTTTGTGCTTAAATTAAATAAATAGATTACAGAGATATTTTACCCGATAGGGTCCGCAATTTCCGTTAATACACCACCACTTCAGCAGTCCTTGATTATTCTAAAACTTTATTTCCAAATGCTTTAGGTATATATATCCTTCTTGGTTTGACCAGGGGGGTTATTCTGTAAACCGATTACTATTGCTTTCCCTGTCTGTCTCACACTTTGCTATTATTCTCAATGCGCGACAGTGATAGGCAGAACAAAGCATACTACAGAATTACAACTGAAGCGTATTTAAAAAAATTGACAATTAAACTACCAGAGTTCGAGGGCAAACCAGTGTTACTATTACAAATAACAATTATTGTTTTAAGCTTACGTGGTCACTTTCATCTTTAAATTGTAAAAAAACGGGATTTATACCACGTACCTGGATTTTGTACCATGGTCACGGATGACTGACTGAATGTACGTGCCTGGATTTTGTTATGTTATAAATAATAACAAAATCTAGGTACGTGGTATAAATGCCGTTTTTTCACAATTTAAAAATAACAATTAGTTATAGTGAAAGAGTTTGCTGAGTGACAAACTCAGCAAACTCTTTTTGCCGAACTGCTCTTTTTTCTTTTCTTGGTTTGACCAGTATTTTAATTGAAACTTTTATTTACAACACAGGCGTACAACGCCGCCAGCGTCGCGTGCTAGACACCAGCGGAACGTACGTGCGCGGCGAGGAGAACCTCCACGGCTGGAGGCCTCGCGGGGACTCGCTCATCTTCGACCACCAGGTAGAACATTGTGATTCAAGTTGCGGAAGAGAAAATTTCTCTTCGGTAACTTCAACCTTTATTGTTTGTTCATGAGAACTTTGAAACATGCAAATGGCAATAAACTCGCTCCCTATTACATGGCACCTGAAAAAAGCTGGCGAATGCGGTTGTTTGTATACCTCCGCCTACAAAATCCGCCACAAAATTGTTTAGCTCGACTCCATCTTCAGCCCTTATCGCACTAACCATCAAGTGAGATGAAGGCCAAAGCTTCCCTGTCTAGCATAAAAAAATGTAGATTTTAAAACCAAGGGCGACAAAACAAAAAATGTCTCCGAAAGAAAGTATTTGCGATATGCGATCTGAGGCTTATTTTTATCGCCAGAGCTAATATCATAGTTTTATGTCACCTCCTGACCAAGCAGTGGCATTGTCAGTACGCGTAGCGGGCGGAAAAGTACACTTTGTGGTCAGGTGTGACATAAAACAATTTCTTGGTTAATACTCGACACTTTGTTTGTGTAGCGCTTTGGCTGTAATGACCCGGATCGGATATACAACATAAGAATATTGTTTGTGCAGTGGGAACTGGAGAAGATGACCCGCCTGGAGCAAGTAGGCCGCACGAGGCATTTGCTGGCGTTGCGCGAGCGCCTGCGCCACGGCCACGACAACACTGTTGCGCCCAACGACTTCACCAAGACCGAGAAGGTAATGTTGTTCACCTTGAAACAAAAATTAAGACTAATGGAGAATGTTACCTATTTTTGATTATTAGCTCTCCGTGCTCTCTGTCAAAAAAAATACCAGTTAAAAAAATACTTCGGTACGTCAATTAGTCCGCTAAAGAAGAACTTGGTGAGCTTTGTAAAACGACGTCACATGCGGTCACGTGACTGTTAGCGGGACTCGATATTTATCTTAATTTTAAATGCCTGTAAAATCAAAGTTAATAGGTATTTTTGACTACAACAAAACTAGTGTAGATTTATAAAGTGTTCAAATAAAAATCGAAAATAATAATTGTTCACCTTTTACCAGCACGACAATATCATTATATTTACACTTATTTATGGTTTTTTATTTAAACATCATATGTTAAATGTTAGAAATATACATAACAATGAAAAAAAAGTAGGAAAAATGTCCAAAACCTGTGGTCCTGATGCGGATGTAGGATTAATTTTTCTTTATTTTCTTTGTTATATTTTTTTCAGAAGACATTGACGTTACACAAAAACTATAAAAATTTTATCGCTAATCCACTTGCAACTATTTTTTATTTTAACAATATTTAATATTAATTACAAAAAGAATGAGGTCAGTAAAATTTCGAATCATGACAAAGAACACCTATTTTTTTTATCTTGTTAGAACATTAGAGCGCTGGTGGGTGATGAATGTTGAAATAACAAACAGATAAAAGCTTATTCCTCCTGCCCTTGTCCCGCTCTAGGCGGGGTCGGCACAGCATGTTTTCTTCTTCCATACCTTTTTATCCTTCACCAATTTCTCATCCACCCTTCTCGCTATCATATCCTCGCTGTGATACAAGTTTATTCTGACAGTAAAATAACGAAATGCTCTTTCCCGCAGGAGGTGTCCAACATGGCGGCGAAGGCGGCAGCGGAGTGCGCCCACGCAGCCCGCGACGAGGCCGTGTACGAGCCTTGGGATATGACGTCACGCGAGCGGGAGCTCGCTACCAAGTACATCCGCCTCATACAAGGTACCCCATTCATTGCTATCCGGATATTATTTACTAGGAACATCTATTTTAGGGCCTGTTTCATAATCGTTCTGGATATGGATGGCAGATATTTGACTGTAGTAATATGAAATTTATGTCAATTGAACTGCCAAGTATTCAGAACCTACGCGTCGATTGTGAAACAGGCCCTTTTAAAGTAATTTCCACAGAAAATATATCAGTCAGTTACATCTACTTAGAGGAGCTCGCTAGCGCAGTGGCATAGCGCGCTTGGCCTGCGATTGCGTAAACTAAACAATGTCGTTAAGGCCGGTCGTTAGATGGGTGACAAAAAATTATTATCCCGAAGTTCTCCGTGCTTCGAAAGGCACGTTAAGCCGTTGGACCCGGCGGCATCTGCAGTCGTTAACACGCACCAACCCGCACTGGACCAGCGTGGTGGGTTATGGCCCATTCTCCCTATATTCTTCCATTCATAGTAGGCCCGTACTCCAGCAGTGGGGACGTTAAAGGGCTGGTGATGATGATGATGATAATGGTTAGACAAATAACGTTTTGTTTTCACCCGCAGGACGGATAGGAAATGCGGGAAAGGAAGTTGAGGCGGCCGGGTCTCCCGCTACACCCGTGGATGAGGGTGTTTCCGCTGACATCTCCACACCCAGTCTGCTGTCTTCTATACACAGCGCCAGCAGCTTCGAGTCAGTATATTTACCAAAAAACACGAATATTATGTCGCTATAAATACTTTATGACTATTTGTATAATAACCATAAAGAAATACTTTATGGTTGGGGTTATTTGTAATACACCAACAACCTCGCAGTTAACATCATAATTATATTATATACCTTTTTTTTCGGCACAAAACTAAAACGGCATAATTTTAATCGATTTTTCACCTTATATAAAACAAGTTAAGGTTGGAAATTGAAAAACGGTGTGTGACCTGGCATGTGTGTGTTGTCAGGCTGTATATGCGTACGCGCAGATTACTTCGTGTAGGAATATGCGGCCAAAAGGAAAGCGGGCACAATTCTAGTCGATTTCTTGCCTTATTCAAAATCCGCTAAGGTTTAAATTTGCGAAACGAAAGTTCCGCAGTGTTACCGTTAAGGCGGCACAACGTATTTGTTTGGTCTTACGCTGTGCCGCACAGGCACACTGGTGGAACGGTGTGTGACGTGGCATGTGTGTGTGTGTGTGTTCGTGTGTCAGGCTGTGCTCGGCGGAGCGCGATATTCTTACGATCAGTTTAACTTCAAGCAAAGCGGTCACAATTCCAGTCGATTTCTCGCCTTATAGACAGTCCGTGAAGGCTTACAATTGGTTACCGTTAAAGTTTTTTTTCTCTCTCTTTATTTTGAAGGACTTTTATCTTTACAGACATGTCAGTCCTATCGTGAACTTATACACCAAATTAACAAATTATCTGAGCCAATTAACCTAATATGTTATTGTCGGAAGACATATAAAGCGATGCAGCAGTCTGGCCTCCTCGGACACCGAATGCTGTTAAACATGTTGGAAATTGAAAAACGACGTGTAACATGGCACGTGTGTTTGTTTGCGCACCAGGCTGTGCTCGCCGGAGCGCGCCCTGCTGGAGAAGTCGCTGGCGGCGTGGGGCGGCGGCGCGGCCTTGGGCGCGGGCGGCGGCGCGCTCTACGTGCCGGACTGCGAGGAGGTGCGCGTGTCGGCGGCCGTCGCGCGCCGCGGCCACCTCAACGTGCTGCAGCACGGCACGCACGGCTGGAAGAAGCGGTGGCTGGTCGGTCTCCCTTTCACTACATGCATACATAAGTCACGCCTGTGTCCCCGGAGCGGTAGGCAGAGACTACCACCCACGCTTAATTATGCAATAGGTGGCGAGTATAAGATTTGGGGTGGTGACAATTGTATTCTACTCTGCCGTCACCACACGGCCTTTATATTAGCGGGGTCTAAAAACAAAAGTCGACAAAAAAGTATCAATATTTTCCTTTTCTTTTGCTCCAAACTTGGTAAATATACAGATTAAAAACATAAAACAACAAAAAAACAGTCTTACCCACTGACCTCTATTTAACAAGTACGCGTTTAATAGAGATCAATGGTCTCCCCCTTTCCCCTACATCTTCCCGATTCTTTCTACACAGTTTCAGATATCAGTTCTCACTGTGTGCCACTTTACCCATACTTTACCATTAGTCATACAATTAGCTAGCCGCTGGTTTCCCCCGCTCTCTCCCACCTGCAGCTTCGTGATACTTTCCCGTACACAATTTTCTCACTGTGACTCTCGCCACTTCCCTGGTTAACAGAGTGGGTTAGAAACTCACATGCCCCAGTCTTCCCCTGCCGGCAGGCAAGGGGAGAGTGGGACATGCGCCTGACGCGTTCTCACACGTTGTGCTGTGCCACTTTCCTCCTTCTTTATCAGTGTTCGAGACTCACATCCCCCACATACTCGTAATGCAATCTGTGACTCCTGGCGCTCTCACTCCGTTCCACTTTCCTCGTTGCTAGTTAGTTGGGCAGTGACTAACATGCGCCACTATCCAATGCAATGGAAGCATGCATCTATTGCAATGGTAGTAATAAATAATTTCACAAATAAAGAATAATCACAGACACTTCTATTCATAAATTTGATTTTTTAATCTGTTATTATATTGTTTTCAATGTTATTTTCATGTTCGTCAGGTTGTAAGGCGGCCTTACGTGTTCATCTACCGCGACGAGCGCGACCCCATCGAGCGCGCGGTCATCAACCTCGCCAACGCGCACGTCGAATACTCAGAGGACCAGGAGCAGATGGTCCGCATGCCCAACACGTTCAGGTAAGGGACTATAATTACTTTAAAACTCAGTAGACCACATCAACCTCATTGCTTGCAGTTTTGCTAGTGAGGCGAAGGGCTGTGACGCGTGTAGTATCAACTTTGGTAATGAGTGTCGTGTATAGTTTCAATTTTGGTCATTACCAAATAAATCCACGCGTCACTCATTAGTGACGCGAGTATCACTGTGGTAATGAATGCGTTAGGGCCAACGGTCCGTTGGCGTTGGAGGCGTACTGCGCACTCCCCTATTCCATTTGACACACGGGTTTTTGATGTCTTTACGATTCATAAGTATATTGTAATCATATCAAATAATATGGTCAGGGATGACATAAAATTTTATATTACCTCTGGCAGCAAAAAAGAAAGCCTCCCGCATATTAATCAAGTACTTGCGATCTGAGACATTCTTTGTTTTACCGCCCTTGGTAATAAATGTACTATTTTTCCAGTGTGGTGAGCAAGGAACGCGGGTATTTGCTGCAAACTCTGGGAGACAAAGAAGTACATGACTGGCTGTATGCTATCAACCCTTTGCTTGCCGGACAAATTAGGTGAGGTCTAATATTGATTTGTCGGTAGCGGCATATGATGTATTGCAACCGCTATTAGTGAACTTCAGAAGCTTAATTTTTTCACCTCTCGGGTGTGATGGATGGTACCAAGGGAGTGTATGGTTTGATGACGTCTGACCGATATGAATGGAAGAGAAAACGTCCTGCGCCGACCCCAGATAAACTGGGAACAGGACAGGAATAAAAAGGTCATCTAATAAAAACACCAATGAGGACATACACTGCCACACTCACAGACGTCAAATAACGTTAATGAGTACTTAGCGTCAAAAAATTACAATTCAAAACTAGTCGCTATTCTTGCCGGGTCTATGGTCTAGATTTGAATGAAACTTTTTGACATTAAATACTCATTAAAGTTAATCGACGTCTCTGAGTGCGGCAGTAAAAGGGCTAATGATGATAATGAATAAACTAACGGTGGGTCCCAATATTCTATGAACAGTTGAAGATAGACGTACTACAGCTTAGTTACTTAGCGACTTCTGTTATTTATCGTAATATAACATAAAATGCCAGGCAACTAAACTTTAGTTAGCTTACTTTTAACTGTAGATAGAATATTAATTGAGACCCGCCGTTAGTGTCAACAACGGTATTAATTAAGAATTAGGCACATAAATAAGAGATTTCTAACGAAAGTTACACCGTGGCCCACAACCTGACCCGACCACGTCAATATTCACGTATAAAGATGCTCGTCCACAGATCGAGGTCGGCGCGTCGCGGCGACAAGCCGCAGCCGGCGCCGGCGCAGGCATGAGACCCCCTCACCATGGAGTCTATCCTCGTTTTTTAGGAGCGTCACTGACGGCAACCATCTTGATGTGCACAGGGCCTTACGCGGCGTGCGTCCCTTGCCTAGACATTGAAACGGCCATAAAAACCTCTAATATATAGTCAAATGATAAATAAAATTGCCCAAATAATAATACCTACCATGCAAATAATAAAGTCAAATATCAAAGTGAAACGGTAAAATCATCAAAATTCCAATTTGATATGACTGGTGGCTATGATGAAGTCGTCTAGATAAAAAAAAATAAGAATGATGATTGATATACGATGAAATCATCCATATAATAGTGTAATAAAGTATCGCTACTTTAAATAATATCATATGGCTGAGACTTTACTGTTTTGAAGGTCAATATTTTGGGGCTCAATTTCGAAACATGTTTGCACCAGTGGATAATTAGATTTGTCAATATCCCTTAGAGAAGTCTAGGCGCGTTGATATTGATTGTGCGTTGTCCCGTCAAACATGAACTTAAATTAAAAACTGGTTCAAATTGAGAAGAGCTAATGCGAATAAGAACGTTTCGTTTTAGAAGGATTTTATCCGTGACTGGTTTGGTGGGTAGTCGTGTAGGCGCGAATTTCGTGACCACGTGCGAGGATTGTGGTCCTACGTGACCCGATTTTATTTCTTTTCTTTGGCATACCGGGACCACAAGACCTTTGAGTATCGATAAATTTAAAAATCAATTTATTTATTTTTGCATATCCTGCGATACTTGAAAAGTATAATTAAACAGGTGCATTTAAAGAAAATATTGTCGTATGACCGATGACGTATATTTATATTAACTTATTTTCCGCCGTATACGGTAGTATGCGACGTCTTAATTATTCGAGCGGTCAAATTCGTAAGTAGGTGGGACCAAACCGGTGCACTGATTAACTGGATCGGGGTAAAAGATATGATTAATATTTACAGTGAGCGTAATTTTATCAATTATGGAACAATAATGTGCTTTAAGTTACCATTTTGGCTGTTTCAATGGCTATAAGGCAGGATGCTCGGTGTTTATAAGCTCTCTGATATTGTATCCTAATTATTTGTATTGAAATATTATATACGTCGGTCCCTGTGCCACGATGTTCTTGTAATTAGATTATAAAGTAATATTTAAATGTTATACCAAATAGCGACCACTAGGGGAAGATGATTGTTCAGACAGTCTGATGAATTTTGGACTTTATCGACAATTAATTTTAAGACTACTCTTCTGTGGTATTTGAACTGAACTATCTTATGATAACGACCAAACGAACTAGCGGGGATATCATGTAAGCCGATTGCTAATGCTTTCGTCTAAGTGTCACTCTCCCTCATTGGCAATAATAGCAAAGTGTGAGAGTGACAGGTAGACGAAAGCAATAGCAATCGGCTTACATAATAATCCCAAGGATGGCACTTTTAGAGTTGAATTGTGGTCTTAACATTAATTAATGACACGTTCAATTCATGAGAGCGATCAAAATTGTCTTCCCCGTTGTTATTGATTGACCATCAAGCTTCATCATCGTAAGGGGTAATCGTGGTACAATGACTGTGAGATCGTGAGACATCTCCTAGTTCGTTGTGATGAATGACATTAAGCGTTGCGCACAAATAACTTTGTCAACATGTCGGCGATGACCGGTAGACTCCAATTTGTAAGGCAAGACATAAGAATTTAATATGAATCGTAATGTGAGATGAAAGGACAAATTACTGAAAATACTATATAGGTTTTCCTCCAATGTTGAATACATTATTAATGTAATTTACCTTGTATATACGTATGACCTGAACAGTAGAATAAATATATTTTGAGGCTCAAAGGCCAACCTGAATATGGCGACGGTCCGTACTCGCGTGGCGTCATACGTAACCTTTCTTTCACACTTTAGTATTGAATGTAAATATATAATAACATTAATTATAACTTTGTAGTTAATGTAGACTATGCGTTACAAGAAATCATTGAAAACGTTTTATTATGTATTTGACGTGTAGAACGATTTCTATTATCTTTACGTTGTAAACTATATTTTGTCTTATTACTTTGTATATCAATTTTAAACAATGTTCTTTCAGAGGTTTGTATAAAGTAGATTAATGTGATGTTACTGATGTAGATCTTGGTTTATCTGTTCACGTGCCGGATGGTGAAGTCGCCAGGGTTGAAGCATTCCAATATTATCTAGTCATGTACAAAAGCTGCGTCCACCCATGGAGAATGCGCAGTCTTCAAGGTCTCTCAATTTGTCCATAGATCACTATTTATACAGATATTACATTTATATCATCGTAGTTAGATAATGTATGTGACAGTAGTTTTATATGGGTGATGTTTACTTTCTTTCATCTCAAGAGTATGCTGTGAGCGTTCTTAAATCTCGTTACCGCTTTGACAAATGTTGAAAAAAAAAGTTATATTAAATGTCACTGTACTATCGCTTTTAGGTGACCGTTTCCCTTTTTGTAATAAACATATAGTTGTATCTGTGACGGCGTTGTGGGCTTCATTAGCTCTGTTTATGTAAATATTTCGATGTTTGGTACTTACATTGGTTACTGGTTGACGTTATGCTTTGTTACGTTTGAATGTCCAATTCACCGGCTTACACACTGAACCGTAGACGTAATACTCGGCTAACACTAGGAAATATCCTGATAATAATTTAGCATAGTATATTATAAATAGATGTAAGTTCAAAAGTATTATCCAAATTTAGACATGCTGTGTGTTGAAATGTTACCTAAATTGAAATTTGATTACATGCATACTTGTATGTGTGTATTATCGTCAGTTCAGATTGATTGTATTGTATTTCGTCGGGAGCGATGTTGGTTTCCTCCCTTCTGCCACCTTTCGGTGGTGTATATGGAGTATCTGGTAATTTTGAGGCTTGTGAATATGCATGCATGCATGCATAAGTAATTGTTGTAGGCGACGTTATGTTCCCTAACGTAGCGGTTATGTTATATTTTTCTCTGTATTTATATGTAAGTAATATGAACGAATAAAACGATCTCGTATAAAATGACACTTAACGTATGTGGAATAACTTCTTTTTCTAGTCATGTTTGTTTACATTCCAATGTGTGTATATGTCCAGTTTTATTTTGAAATTAATAGAGTTAATGTATTTTGCATAGCAAAATTGTGTTTAAGTAGTTGAATAGTGAGCAGGAATAATAAAATCTATGTGAGTAACGCGGCGGATGATGTACATTTGTTTCTTCAAATGATTTAATTATGATTATTTGGTTACATCATTTGCTAAATATGTTCAGTTGTTATGCTTTATAATTCTAAAATGGTATAAATTGGGATTAGAGAGTGCAGCCGAGGCTGGGAATTATATTTTTATAGAGTATACTGTTTAAGCTATACCGCTATTTTTATAGGAGTAGCTATTGTTTTGAGAGATTACTTTCATTGTTTTAGTTTATTTTGATCACAGGTTGTTTGTAAATGTTTCGATGGACTCTGAGCTTGTATACTTTGTTCGGCGCTTGAGCGGTCTAGGCTCGGGGCTCGGGCCTCGTGATGCCGACGGTGATTGTTGATTGTTGAGGCGAGAATGGTATGAGAAATTATATATTCTATATATAATTTATGGATTTCATTCGATTTATGAAAATAAGAACAATGTATTAATTGGTAATATTACTCATTGCTCTAAATGTACTATCAAAATATATTATACACAGTGTTAAAGGTCATAAATAAAATGCTTTGAAAATTTCCACATTCTTGTTTCTTTTACACTCCCCTCTACAGTAGTTATAAGTCGATTGATGAGAGATCGGAGGCCAAAATATCCAAAATGCCCAGGTTACAATAGCAATGTTTGAAGGTAAGGTTTGTTACATTAAAATGTGACTACATAAGTTTTTATAATTTTACCTTTTTATAATTTATAAATTTATATGACCTATTTTAGGGATTCTTCAAAATAACATTCTATACATTAATGTGCCTGATATACTTTTATTCCGTAATAACAATCTTATGTATGACAAAAAACTTGAAAATATTTTGTACCTTTAGGACAAATTGCATTAGAACTGACTTTAGGCGTTGTCTCTACGAGCGAAGGAATCGCGACGAGTCCTCGCTTCTATCGTCGGGTTCTTCTATCGGGTTCCACGAACGAGCGATTATTCCGCGCTGTGATTCCGTCACGACTCGTGACGGAATCACAGCGTGTCCTCGGCGATTCGTAACGGAATCTCCGCATTTTCTGACGTCGTCAGTTGAGCTTTTATTTACTACATACATACATAAATCGCCTAAATCCCCGAAGGGGTAGGCAGAGGTGAACTGGCACCCACGTTGCGCCAATCATGTTAGGTCCCATGTAATAGGCGAGCCTATTGCCATTTATCGGGCACAAAAGTCGCAGTACATTGCTATAGCTAGGTGGTATATGCTAGGAGGAACGCTGCTGCCCATTCCTCGTAATTGATTTATCCTTAGTCGCCTTGTACGACACCCACGGGAGAGATTTGGAGCTTTTATTTGTTGAAAGATATCCTCTCGCAGCGAGAGCGCGTTGGCCGCGTTCTGAGTACCGACGATACGACGAGACGTAAGCGCGAACATCGTCGCGAACTCGTCGCATTGTCGCGATAACATCGCCGTGTAGACGCGCTCATAGAGAGTATTTAGAAATACGTGGCACGACGATATTACCGCCGCGATTCTCTCGCTCGTGGAGACAACGTTTGATGACATGGTTTGATGACCATAATGTTTTTTTCTAGAATAGTATATGGGTGGGGTGTGGATACATTCGTCAATCACATCAAAAGACATGACTATATCAAATCAATAAAACGCTAGAAAATGTCTTTAAATAGTGTTTATTGTGTTATCATAGGCTTAATATACAGTACAAAATAATACATTTCAGTTCTTTACAAAAAGTGAATAAATATTTATACATTATACATACAAAAAGCTTAGGTATATTATTTATTTATGTAACAAGATTTAACTAACACACTTTATTGATTAATATACAACTATTCGATTATTGAATAATAACACTCCATTTCATAAACAAATATACAAATCTGGAATATTTAACGTGGAATTCGAACACAGATAATTTTGAGTTCCAATTACATTGCGCCTTGCAACCACTGGTGAAATAAACTAATAAGAATGTGATTGAGCAGACAGAATCAAAATTCTGTGATTGAATGTATCAATATCATACCTTTCCTGCCAGATACAAAAAGGGAATGGATGGTTTGATGACGTCTGACCGATATAAATGGAAGAGGAAACATGGAAACTGCGCTGACTACAGATAAATTGAGAACAGGGCGTTAAGGCGATGAATGTAAACAAATACGCTCCATACTCTTACGTTTAAAATTAAGATGTGTATAACTTTCTATAAATAAATATAGGAAGAAATGATCTACCCAGCGGTATCCACAATTCAGCCTAACTGCACCTGCCACCCAAAGGGCCTAGACCAGTTGCCACTTTATTCGAACGAATAAAATAAAAATGTATGAAACTGACATAGGTATCACTGAGAAAACATGGCGACCATCGTGTCAAATGTACGAGTAGTTATCAAAATTGAAATTATTCGGTAGAAATGTTGTGTAGTTTGCCACTGGGCTATGCACCCAGGACGTTAAGTTATTCTCTATTTTTTTTTCTATATATTCAATTTCATGTAAAAATCAACTGTGCCTTCGCAATGTAGAATACAACCAACCAACTAATATAACCAACCAACATCTGAATGGCTATTTTTACAAATACCGTGCGTGCATTCAGAACAGATAGAGTTTGCTTTTTAACTATCATATTTTTTATTAGCATTACATAAATGTCGACAGCAATAGAAGAAAGCATTGTTTCTACAGCTATACTTTGAACAATAATTACAGACAACTTGCCACAGAAAAAAAAATATAACAGTCAATTATACTGGAATCATCACTGGAATTTAATTTCGATTTGTTGGCAATAGGCTTGGGTTTTATAAGTAATATAACTGACGAAATAATTATGTGACGGCAGAGTAGAATACAATTGTCACCACCCAAAATCTTTCCCGTGGGTGTCGTACAAGGCGACTAAGGATAAATCTGAATATAATTAGGAATGGGCAGCAGCGTTCCTCTTATACCACCTAGGCTAGCAATGTACTGCGACTTTTGTGCCCGATAAATGGTAATAGGCTCGCCACTTATTACATGGGACTTGACATATTTGGCGAAACGTGGGTGCTAGTTCACCTCTGCCTACCCCTTCGGGGATATAGGCGAAATGTAAGTATATATGTATGTATGAAATAAGTGTGTAAAGACAATGTGTAAAGACACCTACCCTACAGACAAGGTATGATAGTATGATTTATTGATTCTTTTATGTCCATAGATCGTGAGTGAATCTCGGTATAAAAATTCTCTCTTTTGTTTTAACTCTACAAACTGAAGCCATAGTAATAAACCATGGTAATAGAAGGAGAATGTGCCAAAAACAACCCACCACATTTAGTGTGGCTTGGACTATTGTCTGAAGGGTGGGGGAGCTACCCAGTCACTTATCGTCGCGTTTTTCACCGTCCACGCGACGTCCATCCATTTGTAATATTTGATCAAAGATCATAGTACAAAATAGTGCCTAACTTAAGCCACGCACGTTATTACGATTTCTGAAGCTGAGCTGAATACAATTGTCACCACCCCCATCTCTCCCGCGGGTGCAGTACAGCGAATAGTAATATGCAGCAGCGTTCCTCATAGACAACCTAGCAATATACTGAGATTTACGTGCCCATCATGGCAATAGGCTAGCCAACTACTAAATGGGACCCAACATTATTAAAGAAATGTGGGTGTTAAACTCAACTCCGCCCATCTCTTCAGGGTAAAAAGGCGTCATGTATTTTTTATATATATTGAAAGGTATCATCCACTGACGCAAACCGAGACAATATGTCGCTTATTGAATAAGAAAGAGACACAAATCAAAAAGCTCCCCTTGCAAAAAAAACCTATCTACCATACATTTTAAATACACAATACACTTCCAAGTATCTTTTGAGTTGTGCCGCTTTTCTATAAAACGAGCGATGTATGCACACAGAGGCATGTGTGTATGTTTAATAATATCACACAGATTGACTAAAGGTACTGACAGACATGCTCATTACATGCTACTGCATCTGTTCACACTGTCTACCAATAAGCATATAAGTGAGATGTCAGTTTTGACAATTTTTCATGGTTGCCAAGCAACCGCAACGCACCCTTCCAGCCGCGCCTCAGGTAGAATGCTCAAAAATCAAACGACTGTTGATTTTTGAGCATGGTCATAACTAGCAACGCTTAGACACATGCTACAAAGTGACATTTGCTCATTAGTGGGACGCTTTCGTGTTAGTAATGAGCACGTCTGTCAGTAGCTTAAAACGAGCGATATACGCAACAGATGCGATGCACACATAGGCATGTATGTGCATGTGTGTAATAATATCACACTGAATGACTAACTTCAAGAGAATGGATTCAAATTCTTGTCGTAATCCTCATCGTTGGCGAAGGGATTGGTGGGTTCGTTGTCTTCGTCGGCGAATGGGTTCTTCGTCTCGTCGTAGGTCTCCTCGAACGGGTTCTTGGCGCTTTCGTTGGCGATGGCGGACGATATTTTCGGCGACACCGTCGGCGTATCCGCCTGGTTTCGATTCGGTCGAGTCGTGGATATGTGTGAAGTTCTGCGTGACAGGAAAATATCGCATTAGAATCTAATCTTTTTATAAACTCTGAGGGTAGATCGATTTTCTTTAAAGCCATTTTGTATTCAATTTGACGTCAATTGGTTGTTACTATTTTAATTTTCCCCTGTTTTAGAGAAGGCAAAGGGATTAGCCCACGCAGTTCCCTTTGCCTTAAAAAGATCCGCGTCTGTTTACCGTTTTACCCTTTGAGTCTGTGTACCTGGGTCGATGCACGGCGGGTTCCAGCTTCGTTAGGTTGTCCTCGAGACTGCCGCCATACCGCTGTTGCTCGAGCACCCGCATACGTCCCTCAGGCATCGGCACTACGCCCGACGCGTTCCTGTCTGGGTCGCTCACGTACACTGAACAAACGCAAAATACACCCCTATTCATTTGAAGCTACACTAATTTATTATACATACATACATAAATCACGCCTATATCCCCTAAGGGGTAGGCAGATAAGCACCCGCGCTTCGCCAATTATGTTAGGTCCCATGCAATAGGTGGCGAGCCTATTGCCATTTATCGGGCACAAAAGTCGCAGTGCATTGCTAGGTGGTAAAACAAGAACGCTGCTGCCCATTCCTCATCACTGATTTATCCTTAGTCGCCTTGTACGACACCCACAGGAGAGATTTGGGGTGGTGACAATTGTATTCTACTCTCCCTCACCACACGGCATTTCAAAACTAATTTATTATACAATAATATATTAACATGATACATACAAAACATTGTAAAAACGTTAGGGTACTATGCTGCCGTGCTAACATTAAACGCATTATGTACGATTTTAAGCAAATTGAGTTATCGTGGCCAAATAGTAGAATTGATGACTTCATATACATATTTGAAATCAGGACAGGAAGCTGTCACGCTGAAACTTTCCCATAGACGCCCTATCAATCAGCCTTCTATGCTGGCCTGGGAGCGAACAAATAACGTAAAATAGGCCAGCCCCAACTCATCCCATGGGTGTCGTAAAAGTCGATTAAGGGAGATTTCCCGGTGCAGACCAATAAGCACCTTGGGGTACCCGAATGGTGGAGGGCAAACCACCAACAACAGCATACCCAAAAAGGGGTTGGTGTCAGGCAGGCGGCCGGCTGTAAAACCTAAGCCAAAACCTTGAGCAGTATGGATTGGAATGTTGTCATTCTAATCTCGGCATGGTCCGTTCCGTCTCTTTTCTATACATTCATTCACCACTAGCACCTTTACGGTGGGATGGATGATATGAATCAAAAGGGAGTGGATGGCTTGATGACGTCTGACATATGAATGGAAGAGGAAACATACTGCGCCGACCCCAGATAGACTGGGAACAGGGCAGGAAGAAGAAGACGCCATATCAATATTTGTACTCCTAGTACCATTTCTACATCAAATAAGTTGGTACTAACCATACAAGTCAATTAAGAAAAAAACGCGTTATTCTCAGAAGTTGTCAAAAGGTAGATCATGCATTTTTCATAAGCGCGGCAGTATGGGACTGACATAGCTTAAAGCAAAAGTCCTTAAATAACTGGTTATATACAGCTCGTTAATCCCTTCACGCATCAATCCCCACATTGTTAATCACAAAATCCATCTTCTCCTCCAAACTCCAATCTAACCTAGTTCCCCATCATCCTCATCAGCCAGCCCTTATTCCAACCTATTTGGGGTTGGCTTAGTATGTCCCTTTCTCCACTCTCTTTTATCACTCATCACCATACACTTTACCCATATCACTTGGGCTTGAGACACAATGTAAACAATCATGATGTGTTTTTTAATATAAAATACAAGAATAAAAATGTGTAACACCAATATTTCAAAGCAGCTAATAGTTTAATTTGTCTATAATTGAAGATGTATTTTAGAATACACGTTTCTTGTTTTTAAGGGCATTCCGTAGATAAAGGGACAAATCAAGATTCTTTACATTTTGTCTCACGCCCAAGTGAATGTGGTACCTATAATTCCCCATCATCATCATCACCAGCCTGCCCTTATCCCAACCTATTTCGGTCCGTTTAGTATGTCTCTATCACCCACCATCATAAACTTAGTTCCTATGCTTAAGAAACGTACTGCCCCACTCAGGGACGCCAATTAACGTTGATGAGTAGGTACTTAATACAAAAAATTACAATTCAAAACTAGTTGCTATTCTTGCCGGTCTATTTTTTATTGAATTATTTTTGTATGAAGTAAGTACTCTTTGAAGTTATTTTCACTCACTCTGCTTGCTCTGCCCCTCCTGCAACCGCAGTTTAGCTTCTGCCCCGGGCCCGTACGCCTGATTGACAGCTGTCAGCACTGGAGCCTCGGCGGCCGGCGACGCATCGTGCGCGCCCGTCACTACAGTCAGCTTGTTGAACAAACCGCGTCCGTAGTACTCCGACACTACCGCGTAGCTGGAAGCGAGATACACTGCATCATAAATATAGTGTCATATGAAATAATGTATGCATCCAAATGGGCTGGGAGGTCACCACAGACTGGTCACCTCAGGATGGTCAAAGGCGTAGAGATCGACCGAGAAAGATTTGGAGAAACGCATATCTGCAAGACATGGAAGGAATTGGTTCGGGATCGCTCGAGATGGAGCGCTGCGGGCTATTAAAAAATAAGTGTGTGTGCACAAGGTTACATAGATATACATTATATTATTATAGACATGTCTCAAAAATTTGTGAATACTTTCGGTGTTATTTCAGACGTGTATTGGTTTAGAAATGTTTAAGTCGGATGCTGTCACTATTAAAAACTTTCGAGAGAAAAATTACAACATCTTAATCAGAGCATGTCTTAATAAAAAAAACACAACTTAAACACTTTTATGTAATAACACAGCATATAAACTATAGTTTTTTCCCGCATCATGACTATAATTTTTCGTACTTTGTCTAACCTTTTTCTTTATATTTTTTCAAACATATTTTCAAATAAAAAAACAAAATAATAACACCGTTTATGAATTGAAATGAATCATGTTATGTTCAGAATATAAAATACTTGCCTACTAGTTTTATTTACATATTAGGTCCAAACGTTAGAGGTGCTGTTTGTCATTTTAAATAAGACCACAACTCCACTCACCCCTCATCAGTCTCCGTGGGGAAGCACCACGAGAACGGTGGTATCATGATAGACTTAAACTTAGATACGATCATCACTGTGTATTGTATGTTTACAAAATTATGGACACGCAGACTTGACAAACGCGCGGTATCACTCGTTGTAATTGTTTTATGAGGTGCCGATAAGACCGTAAGTACAGGTGTTATGTTCAATTGTGACTCGTGGTGATCGGGTGACGTGGAATTATATACATTCAATAATATAGATTACTAGCTGACCCGGCAATGTTGTTTTGCTCTTATCACCTAGAGGTAAAATAAATAGCGTACGACCTATTTATTCTCAGACCTACCATATATACACAAAAATTCATAAAATTCAAAAAAAGTCAAGCCGTTTCGGAGCAGTCTGATAACATACACCGTGACACGAGATTTTTATATATTAGATTGCATATATTTATGACCGCGTCAAAATTATTATATTTATATTAATTGCGTGCCGCGGTAGCCTTTAACTAAGACGACAGTTAGCTTTAAGTAAAAATAATATTTTATGCTTAGATAAGTAATTCGTATCCGTGTCTGTCTATATGTATTAAATAAGCGATATGTATGTATGTATTTTCATAGTAGTCGTGATATCTTTTCTATCTATGACGATGACACACCTTTGTAAAATATTTTTGTTTTGTAATTTAATAGTGATGTCCTATTTATATATTAAGAGTAAGGTGTTACTAGTATGTTTACACAATACCGGTACCAGCTGAGAAAACACGTCCATCGTATGATATGATGCGTAGGCGCAGGTAATTTATATACACATATCTGCTCATTGAATGTACGAGTTAAATTCTTTGATTTATTTTACCCCTTTCCGGGTAGCCAGTATACCACCTAATAATTACAATACATTTTTATTACATCTAAATTGACGACGTCGCAGTGTCGTTTTTCCGAGTGTAGATTTATACTCCTTTTTTTAGTTATTTTACTAGATATACTACATTTGTAAATGTCAATAAAGATATGATGGCTTAACGCGGTCGGCTTACGATTGCATAAACTAAGTAATGTTCGCTAAGGTCGGCCATTGAATAGGTGACCAAAAATATCTACGGAGGCACCGTGCTTCGGAAGGCACGTTAAACCATTGGTCCGGCTGCACTCGTTAATACCCACCAATCAGCGCTGGGCCAGAGCAGTGAGTTATGACCCATTCACCACGTATTCTTAAAACCATAGGAAAAGCTTATATGCTTATTGCTTTTATGCCCTGCCACGTTTCGCCAGTTAGATTAGCTCCCATGTAATAAATAGGTGGCGAGCAAATCGCAGTATATGGCTAGGTGGTACAAGAGCAAAGCTGCTGCCCATTACTCTTTGCTGTCTTTACCCTCAGTCGCCTTGTACGACCACGGGAGAGATGGGGGTAGTGACAAACAATTGTATTCTGCTTTGCTCTCACCACAGGACTTGTGGGACTAATGCGCTAATATTAGAGGACTGGTTTTGATTTAATTTGTAAATATAAATAGTGCTTGCTGTAACACTCATCTCTATTATACAAATACGCTGCACTGAATACTTCTACTAAAATGACAAATGTTTCTTGTGCCGATTTGAAGCGCCCCATCGAGCGGCAAGGGTACTAAATTTGACGATTGTTGCTTGTATTTGACATTACAAACGCATCTCTAAAATTAGTTCCGTGGACGTTCACCCTCGTACACCAGTGCCATCAGCGCCAAGATGGCGATAATCAAATTGGCTTCATTTATTGGATGACAACCTTCGGTCCAGCGTACTTGTATAATAGAGGTCAGTGTGCTGTAATTATCTACGTTAAATAATTCAACGTGTACTCACGGGTCGGGTTCGTGGTGGAGCCGCGAGTGTAAGGCGTCCGGTGGAAGCGCGGGCGTAGCCTTTTGCCTGCCTGCGCTTGCGCATACCGGACACTCACTTTCGTTGTCGCTGTAGCTTTGGAAGCAACTGGGGACAAAACAACCTCACAATAATAGGGGATTAGACAAATTTTCAAAAAGTATTTTCAGTATCTGGCCGTGTGGTGACGGCAGAGTAGAATACAATTGTCACCACCCCAAATCTCTCCCGTGGGTGTCGTACAAGGCGACTAAGGATAAATCAGTGATGGGGATTGGGCAGCAGCGTTCCTCTTGTACCACCTAGCAATATACTGCGACTTTAGTGCCCGATAAATAGCAATAGGCTCGCTACCTATGGGACCTAACATAATTGGCGAAACGTGGGTGCTAGTTCACCTCGCCTACCCCTTCGGGGATATAGGCGTGATTTATGTATGTATATTTATTATTCCATAAATAATCGTAAAACAGTATCATTTCTTTTACATTAGTACATTTTATTTTAATCTGATTACTGTCCAATCCCCTTTTAGACGGTTAGGTACTGACGAGGAGGTTATACAACATGTAACAGAAATAACGCACACCCTGAATACTGCCGATGCTTACATCGGATATCATGATACATGATATTATAGGCATATAAATACTATGGTGTTATTAAAAAAGTAATTTTTTCCTTCTCCTTTGAATATTCTAAAATTAACTGTACAATTTTGTTTTTTTGTTTTCACCATAGTAAAGGTTAGAAGAATTTCGGCAAGTTAATTAGTGTCTTCGTTGGCCGAGCGGTCAGGCACCTGCCCGGATAGCAGCGGAAGACCATAATTTTTCGAAATTCTTTTTCTAACCACCAAAATCTTTGTACTTATCACCATTGTATTTATATGACTACGTTAGTATGGGTAGTATTCAGGGTGTACGTTATTTATGTTACAAAGCACGATGTTCATAATTAAGTGTCGACATAGACAGAAAGAAAGACTCACTGTGCATGAAACGAATGTTGACATAAAAAGTGCACAGTGGGCAACTCCAGCGGGCGGTTGCACACCGCACACCGCGAGTTCTGGAAGGTGACCGGCTCGTGTTGCAGCATCTTGATCTGCGCCTTCATCTTGTCGCTCTCGGCGCGGTATTTGGAAGCCAGATCCCGCTCGCGGTTAATCACTTCGGTCTCCGCTTTCAGCACGTCCATTAAGTACCTTGAAGACGAGTTTTGGTTATCCTAACAAAATCTCAACACATCATCTCCAGCTCTTTTAATGTCCCCATTGCTGGGTCAAGGCCTTCCCTAATGGATGGAAGTATATAGGGAGATTGGGCCATAACTTTTGAAAGCGGTTTTTTATATTATTTATATCTTTCTCTTGTCAAATAGTCATACACTTTTTGTTTTTGTACACATCAGTCACTTTGAATTCTTTTCTAAACACGACTACATATTTCCATATTAAATTTAGTTTTCCTACATACATACATAAATCACGCCTATATCTCCAAAGGGGTAGGCAGAGGTGAACAAGCACCCGCGTTTCGCCAATTATGCTAGGTCCCATATAATAGGTGGCTAGCCTATTGCCATTTATCGGGCACAAAAGTCGCAGTACTTTGCTAGGTGGTATAATAGGAACGCTGCTGCCCATTCCTCATCACTGATCTATCCTTAGTCGTCTTGTACGACACCCACGGGAGAGATTTGGGGTGGTGACAATTGTATTCTACTCTGCCGTCACCACACGGCTTAGTTTTTCTCTTTGATTGCAAAAATAACCCACCTCGCTGGCCCAGTACGGGTTAGTGGGTATTAACGACTGCAGATACAGCCGGGAAGAACGGCTTAACGCGCCTTCCGAAGCACGGGAGAACTCGAGAAAATAAATGTTTGGTCACCCATCCAATGACCGGCCTTAGCGAACATTACTTAGTATACGCTATCGCAAACCGAGTGCGCTAGGTCACTGCGCTCTAAGTTAACTTCTGAATAGTAATTTTTAGTAATTATAATTTTATTATAATTATCATACTTTCTGACGTCACCCAGCGTGTACGACGGCGTGCTCGCGAGACAGTCGATGACCAAAATTGGGGATAACAGTTTCTGCGTGTCTGGGAACAAAATTATTTTTCATTAGCATTTCGAATCCGAATATTTTTTTTCGTAAAACGCAAGGTCTTTTGAAATAATTTGACATACTGTGGTAACCTGACAAGGCCCGAGTTCACCAACACGTAAAACAAGCGATTAAAAGTAAGCCGTCCATTTTGACAGTTCTTCCATACGGAAAAAGTGTTTAAATTTGACGGTTAAATAAACATCGCCTGTTTAAGTGTTGGTGAACTCGAGCCTCAGTGGAGCAGTACCTATGACTTGCAGCAGTTCAGGCAGGCATCGGGCGGGCGGCGGCCACCAGAGCACGTCGAGCCAGAGCCGGGGGCAGAGCGCCCCGCGGCGCCGGCACGCCGCCAGGGCGCCCTCGGCGTCCCCCTCCCGCATGTGGAGCGCCACTTGCGCCCGCCATCTTGGCCACAAAAACAGATTCACTCAGTATGAACCTTTTTTTTTGACGGTGTGGAATGACTTTATGCACCATATCCGCTAGCTAGACGGCTGACGTGTGTGGGACTCGCCCGACGGAAATAAGCCACTAACAGCCGCACTCGGAGACGTCAAATAACTTTAATGAGTACCTAATGTCTAAAATTTTCATTCAAATCTAGACTATAGACCCGGCAAGAATAGAGACTAGTTTTGAATTGTCATTTATTGACGTTAAGTACCAGTGTAGTGGAAGATCTCCAACACTTGTTGATGGATTGTGTCCGGCACCAGGAGGAGAGACGGTTCTTTGTGAACAAATGTAAAATTAATATGTCAGACATTGGTGTGTTTAACAGCATTCTGGCCCAACCGGTGTCCGAGGAGGCCAGACTGCTGTATCGCTTTATATGTCTGCCGCGACTGTCTTCCGACAATAACATATTAGGTTAATTGGCTCAGATGATTTGTTAATTTAGTATATAAGTTCACGATAGGACTGACATGTCTGTAAAGATAAAAGTCCTTCAAAATAAAGAGAAAAAAAAAAAAAAAAAAAAAAGTACTCATTAACGTTATTTGACGTCTCTGAGTGCGGCAGTTAGGGCCGATTTTTTTATGCATAGTTAGCTGTTAACCAATTGTTATAAATTGTTACTTATCTTTAAATATCACTGATATTTAACAATTAGTAACAATATCAGACAGATATTTATCCATTTGTAACATTAGTAACTTAAATTGTTACTAATGGTTACGTATCAGACTGATATTTAGCAATTAGTAACAGTTTTTAACAATTGGTTGAGTTAACTATGGATCATAAAACCGGCCCTAAGCCACTCCGGTGTCCCCAAGCCCTTTAAGTGGAGTGTCTGGGATCCGCCGCGAGGCAATTCACCGGTCTCCCCCCAAACTCAGTATGAACCTACGTCATGAATACATCACACCTTTCTCGCACACAGGGGTAGGCAGTGGTCACTAATTTCCACTTGCTACGATTCTTACATACTTCTTTCGCTTCATTCAATCTCATTAATACATGCCCGTCGGTTTCGAGTACTGTTGGCCTGTCCCTTTTTTAATAGACTTTCAGTTTTTTTAATGACTAGTCCTTCCTTCCCATTTCTCCACCCAGTACCGACATATAAATAATGACTTTTTTATAACATATAAACCCCGACTCACCACAAGGCAGATTAAAAATACATAACAAAAAAACATTATCAAAGTAAAAACACATTTGACAATAAAATATACAATCAATTGTCAAAAGATGTGGCAGACAGGCGGCCACTATAAAATAATTTATCCGAAGCCAATTACATAAAGCAGTCTAATCATCATTCCTTTAATGTCCCCACTGCTAGGGCATGGGCCTTTCCTACTGATGGAAGAATATAGGGAAATTGGGCCATAACCCACCACGCTGTGTGGGTTGGTGGGTATACGCGACTGCAGATGCAGCCGTGACCAACGGCTTAACGTGCCTTGCGAAGCACGGAGAAACTAGAGATAATAATTTTTGGTCACCCATCAACAACCGGCCTTAGCGAACGTTGCTTAGTTTACGCAATCGCAGGCCGAACGCGCTATGCCACTGCGCTAGCGAGCCCCTCCGAGCGAGCAGTCTAAATAAATTAGTTTACCTAACACAACGTAATTCTAATAACATAGACAAACCAACTCACAACTTATTCTCCTCGTACAGGTACAGTATACCCGCCTTGAAGTTGAGCATCTGGCAGATGACCAGCATCTGGTCCTTGTCATAGTTCGCCTCGGGGTCTTTGAGGACCTTCATGGCTTTGGCTTCGAACTCTGGCTTCTCAGTCTCCAGTGCTTTGGCCCTAAGAACATTTTATACTAAAATAAAATGAAAATGAAAATATGGTTTATTCATATAAGGTATGATTACATACACTCATGAATCGTCAAAGAAATAACGTTAAACACTGGAAACGAAAAGAAAAACAGTTTCCAATATTTAACGTTATAAGCTACACCATCCGTTCGTAAACTACCAGGAGGCCTTGTTCTGAGAAGAACGGGCAAGAAACTCAGCAAGTTTGTTCCTCCCTTTACATGAAGTTATGAGTTAATGAAAGATGTTATAAAATATTTTAATATTTTAGATATCCTATTATATTCTATCTTATCATATTAGTTATCATATTTATAAAATATATTTAATTTGAATGTTTATGGACATCTTTCATTGAGTATAAAAAATATATATAATTATTACTGGTAGTTAGCATAGCTTAATTTACTTGGTTAAAAATAATTAAAACTAATACAGAAATAAAATTATCATCATCATCACCAGCCTTTTTAATGTCCCCACTGCTTTGGCACAGGGCTCTCCTATCGATGCAAGAATATAGGATGAACATAGCAGAGGTGAATTAACGCCCATTCTTTGCCAATTAGTTTAGGTCCTATGTAAAAGGTGGCGGGCTTATTGCCATCTATCGGGCACGAAATCGCAGTATATTGCTAAGTGGTATAAGAGGAACGCTGCTGCCAATTACTCATAGCTGTCATTGTACGACACCGAGATGTGGGTGGTGACAATTCTGCTCTGCTGTCAACACACGGCTATATTTGATGGTAAGCGTGCAAAATATGTATCAACTCACCAGACATGTATGTAATGTTCGATGAGCGCGTCGTACACGATCTTTGAGCATCCACCACCGGCAGTTATGTGTTCCAAAAACTCGATGAGCCTCTCCGAGTTGCTGAGGAACATGTGTATGTAGTCCTCGGGGGGAGACCGGTCCGGGTGACGAGGGAGGCCGGACAATGTAGCCTCGTCTACCAAAGGCTGGTTGCGGGGCTTGTAGTCTGTGCATAGCTCTGCAACATTCCAGTTGTATCAGGATGGCAGTTCGATTTGTCTAAAATTACACTATAGTTGCAATTCTTCCATGCTGAGAGAGAAAAAAATATATTATATACTTATAGTCCGACAACTTCATGCGCGACTTTCCTGCGGTATGAGAAGCGGTGGCGGGGACGGGGCACTCCAGATGTTAGCGGGGCGGGTGTTGCGGGGAGGAGGGAAAACTTACTGCAGGAAGGTCGCGCATGAAGTTGTCGGGCTATAGTATTTTATTGCGAAGCTGTCGGACTATTAGTAGTAACGCTTTCGGCGTTACAAACAAACTCACATTCGCATTTCGCTTTATAATATGAATCAGGATTATAAAATGGCCGTGTGGTGACGGCAGAGCAGAATACAATTGTCATCACCCCCATCTCTCCCGTGGGTGTCATACAAGGCGACTAGGGGTAAAGACAGCAATGAGTAATGGGCAGCAGCATTTCTTTTATACAATATGTATACTAATACTATTATATAAATTTGTACTGCGATTTATGTGCCAGATATATATATATTTTTTACACTCACACCTATCATCTAGCCCAAAGTAAGTAGCCTAAGCACTTGTGTTATGGATACTAGATGACGGATATTTTTAATATAATTATGTATATAAATGTTGAAAATATACTACATAAACATATACACAACCATGACTCGGAAACAAACATTTGTGGTCATCACAAAGGTTGCCCCTACCAGGATTTGAACCCGGGACCTCTTGGCCAATACCCAGCAATCTGAGCATTCGACCAACGCGGCCGTCAATATATGTCAATATATATAAATATATGGCTATAGGCTCGCCACCTGTTACATGGGACCGAACATAATTGGCGAAAAGTGGGTGTTAATTCACCTCTGCCTACGATATATGAAAGACTCACGCGTAAGAAACCCGGTGCTCAGCTCAGGCTCGTGCTGTATGAGCGTGTGGCCGTACTTCCTCATGTAGAGTTCCGCGTACTCAAACTCGAGGTCGGCCATGTACTGCAGCGCCCTGGCGTACTCCTTGCGGTCCTCCACCATCATCTTGAGGCACCAGTCGTGGCGCTTGTGTATCTCGGCCAGGGACAGCGCGTCGTCTATGCTCACTTGGCGTACCACCTATTGAGAGACGCGTATAAATAAAAATTAAATACACATTTTCTGTGTGTTTCAGTACTGTTGCTAGGTCAAACAAATCAATCATACATATATAAATCACGCCTATATCCTATAAGGCAGAGGTGAACTAGCACCCACGTTTCGCCAATTATGTTAGGTCCCATGTACCCCATACTCCATAGGTGGCGAGCCTATTGCCATTTATCGGGCACAAAAGTCGCAGTACATTTCTAGATGGTGGTATAAGAGGGAACGCTGCTGCCCATTTCTAAAATAATTTGTACTTCCCTATAGATTAAATAAAAAACGAACCTTAATAGCGACATCCACATCGAAGTCTATAGCCTTGTCCTTGGAGTTGATGAACTCCTTCAGCTTGCCCTGTTGATCGTGCTGGTCTATCTTCACGTAGCACGTGAGCAGTAAGGTTGTGTGGTCTTCTGTCGCATAGCCCTTCTTGTGCAATACCTCCAGGTACAGCACTAAGGACTCAAGGTGTCTAGATTCTAGGTACTTCCTGATGACGTACGATGTCTCGAGCCAACCTATCGTCTTGATGTATTGCTCTATTGCACCTTTCAGGTCTCCCTATAAGAAAAGAAAACAAATTTATAATATCTAATATATAAAAATCTCGTCTCTCGTCTTCTATGGTGGCCTGGGAGCGAACAAATAACGTAGAATTGGCCAGTCCCGACTCATACCATGGGTGTCGTAAAAGTCGATTAAGGGAAAGTACCCGGTGTAGACCAATAAGCACCTTGGAACACCCGCATGGTGGAGGGAAAATGACCCACAACAACATACCCAAAGAGGGTTGGTGTCAGGCAGGCGGCCGGCTGTAAAACCTAAGTCAAAACCTTGAGCAGTATGGTTTGGGATGTTGTCATTTCAATCACTCTCTCCGTTCATCGGTCTCTCAACATGATCCGTTCCGTCTCTTTTCTGTACATTCATTCATCACCAGCACCCTTACGGTGTGACGGATGATATGAATTAAAAGGGAGTGAATGGCTTGATGACGTCTGACCGATAATGAATGGAAGAGGAAACGTACTGCGCCGACCCCAGATAGACTGGGAACAGGGCAGGGAGAAGAAGATATAAAAATATTGTGTCACAGTGTTTGTTAAAAACTCAAAAACGGCTCGACGACTCGAAGAGGGAGTCCTCACAAACAATTTATGGATTATGATTTATTGTTAATTTGTATAATGTTTCATGGGAGCAAAATGCTAAATAAGAGAGCTAAATAAAACACTCACCTTTCCATACAAATGGTCGCCATATTGTTTATAAATCTCAGTCAGCTCCCCCACATCGTAATGCTGCCCGCTCGCTATCCTAATCGCTACATCGTACAAATTCTTTTTGAAAAGCAACGTCAGCTTCGAGTGTAGATCCTTCTCTTCTAAATAGATGACTTCTTTGTTTTTCGTCAGAAGATAAATAGAGTTCCATTCCGTTATAACCGCGTCTATGGGCTCGAAGGTTTGGGAGTAAACTATGAATTTGTTTTGTATGTCTAAAATTGTGATGTGGTGGGATTTCGGTGGTGGCATACTGCTTGTTGATGCCCCAGTGGGGCTTTCATTGGTAGTGATGACGAGGTACGTCCGGAACCAGTTGAGGCGGACTTTCTCTCCTTTCAGGGCGTAGCACGGACCCCTAGATTCGGTTGTGTAGCTGTATATTGCCTGTAAAAAGCAATACTTCAATTACATTGAAGTGTCATGCTGTATATTGCCTGTAAAAAACATCATCAATTTCGTTGAAGTGTTTTAATTAATTATTATTATTAATTATTACACAGTATTCATTACACAGTACAAAAGCAAAATACTAACGTAGGGATGTTTTATTTATTAGCTTGAACTGTTCTAATGTTCGACAAGAAAATACATTTCTGTAAATATGTATAATACAAAATTTTAGACCAAGAAAACACCCCTGTGGACCTTTTGCTTTTGTATTTAAACGTGGAATTGCGTAATAGAGCTTCTTATACTTACTATAAGTATAGTGCGCAAGTGAAGTTTGTATTATTTAGCTAGGGTAGCCTTTAGATTAGATGATAGATCTAGTATTCTTAACAAATGCGCTACTACTTTAGGCTACAAGATAGGTGTGGGTGTAGGCAATATTTAATAATTATAAAAGCGTAATTGTTGACAGAAAGATTTTGGTGGTTAGAAAAAGAATTTCGAAAAATTATGATCTTGAGGCGGGAATCGAACCCGCGTCCGCTGCTGTCCGGGCAGATGCCTGACCGCTCGGCCACCCAAGACCTGTGGGTGTCTTGGGTGGTTCGTGGGGGTGACGCGGGTTCGATTCCCGCCTCAAGATCATAATTTTTCGAAATTCTTTTTCTAACCATCAAAATCTTTGTACTTATTTTTCTAAAATTGATATAATGTTAAAATTAAAATCGAATAGTGTTGACAGAAAGTTATGAATGTCAATAATTACGTCATCCACGGCGACGGTGAGCCCGTGTTTCTCGGCGAGCACACTGCAGCTGGGCGGGGCGCCGCGCGTGTCCAGGGCGACACACCGCTCCGTGTTCAGCCAGTACACCAGCACGCTGGCGCGGGACACCACAAACAGCTTATCCGCATCTCTGGTGAAGACCAATGGGAGTCACACTTGGATATGAATCAAGCCTCGGTAGGAACTTCAACAGTCTTATTTTTTAAAACTATTAGTTTATTAAAACTGGTAATAAACATGGTATAGCTATTCCGCGTTTTGTCTTCGACTCACAAACATGATTTTGAATGCGAGGAGAAAAGAGACAAAACACTGACTAACTACAGTCTATACTTAAATCGTGTTTCATTAATAAGGCCGCAAGTGAATAGGGAATATGCATGTAATTCAAATACCTAAGACATAGCGGGCACTGGTTATTTTTTGTTACCTTGACCGTTTCGTGACTCTTATCAAGTACGTGGATGTGTATGGAGATGCGCGCATGTTACGACAACTGGGTGACATTTGTGTACTTCTCTGTGAGTATGCGGTAATGTCGCCGCATACTCAGCGAAAAAGGGAAGATCTTCCTCCGAGCCAGGTGTGCACTCGGGGACCGCGGTCCGACTTTACTTCGTCGGATCTTGTATATATATTCTGAGTTCGTCCAGAAACTTTGTTATCGTGATTCAGGACTTGCTATTCTCGTTCTGCCTTTAACACCAGTCGTTAGGTCTACAGTTGGTTTGACTCCATTGTTATCGTGAGCTGTCGTACTTTTTGCAGATCAACCATTTATCGGTTACTCGACACTTTGTTTATGTAGCGCTCTGACGTAGCCGTTACAGCCTCCATACATATCCACGGACTTGATAAGAGTGACGAAACAGTCACGGAGACAAAAGTAACCAGTGCGCGCTATGTCTAAGGCTCGTATTTTTTTAATAAACTCAATTACTTTAGAGTAGGCATGATGTCTAATTTTGTAAAACCACACCACGTTGTCTTAACGTGTCTACTTTACCCAAAATAAATTATATTTTAAATGTTTAAACTTAAACTTAAGATTTTGATATACAAAAAAAACATGTTTAGAATAATGCAAATCAAAATTTCCACCAAAATAGCAATAGCGTTTGTGTGACGTCACGATTTCGTAAAACATGACAGTTTCTGTGGTTACGGGGTGTTTTTGTTAAGCAAATAAAACGGCAAAACGGTGTTAACGAAATCGTGACGTCACGCGACGTATACCAAATATGGCGAATTATAAAATCTTGTATTTTTGTAAAATAAATACCTATCAATCACAAGTATAATCTGAGAACAGGTGATCGAATCTCTGTATCCTAACTTATTATTATAAATCATTATTTCAGTTATTTTTTGTTAGTGTCATCATCCTTATTGTACCTAAATACTCTACCGTCATCACACGGCAAACAAAATTCAAATATTATTTTACAATTTTTAATTTTTGATATCACTACAGTTTTTATATGACATAGTTAGCATGTGTAGTTTCCAGGGTGTGCGTTATTTCTGTTACAATAATAATGTACTAATTTTGTGTTGGCTCACAACTTGAAAATAGGCAAAATCTCACTTGAAAGCCAGCCCCGTGATGGGACTGGTGCCGGAGTCGGGCAGCGTCTTCATCTTGGCGCTGCGCTGCCGAGAGATGTCGCCACGGAACAGCGACACGGAGCCATCTTGGAAGCCCACCGCCAGCACGTTCTGGAAAATCGATAAATTAGCTTTTTTTAATCGACGACAAAATGGAGGAGGTTACTCAATTCGTACCCGTATGTTTTTTTAAATAACTTACTTCAATTTGATCATGAAAAGTGTAGATAAATTATTCCTATTTACGTCTGAAGGGGTAGACAGAGGTGAATTCGTGATTGAGAGCTCGCCGAGCGTTTGGTTTGTCAAACCATTTTTTGTTTGCTGGGCATGCGCCCAGTGCCGGGTATAAATTGAAATCACGCACCCATAGAAAAATTGTATGAGAGTTAGTTTGTTTGGTTGGTAAATATATTTACATACATATACCTTATAATATTAGAACAGATTTACAGAAATCCGAAAATGTAAAAAGTACGACTTGTAGTGCTTATATGCAAATTAAGTTGCAGATTAAAACAGTGACAATACGTTAATATACCTTTGATCATGAAAGGAGGAGCTCGATAGCGCAGTGGCACTGCGCGCTTGGCCTGCGATTGCGTAAACTAAGCAATTTCGCTAAGGCTGGTCATTGGATGGGTGACCAAAAAATTATTATCTCGAGTTCCTTCGTGCTTCGGCAGGCACGTTAAGCCGTTGGTCCCGGTTGCATCTGCAGTCGTTAGTACCCACCAACCCGCACTGGGCCAGCGTGGTGGGTTATGGCCCATTCTCCCTATATTCTTCCATCTAGTAGTCCATCTAGTCTACCCAGCAGTGGGGACATTAAAGGGTTGGTGATGATGATGACGATGGCCTTTGATCAGGGGCACGGGAAGTGGAGAAAATCTCCTCGGGGAAAAGAAAACATTTTCCTCTCGCTCTATCTCTCACCAAAACCCGAGACACAACACCATCAAGTGGTGGAGAGAAATTTTGTCCACCTCCCGTGCTAGGCCTGCTGGGAGATTTCTGGCTTTAATTCGGCCCATTACTTCTTCTGCCTCCGTAGCACAGGATATGGAGAAAATCTCCTCTGGGAAAAGAAAACATTTTCCTTTCGCTTTAAAACCCACAAAATCTGGGGACAAACCCTTGTCAAGTGGTGGAAAGAGATTTTGTCCACGTCCCGTGCTAGGCCTGCTGGGAGATGATTTCTGGCTTTAATTCGGTCCATTACTTCTATGCTATCCCTGTAACACAGGATATGGAGAAAATCTCCTCGGGGAAAAGAAATAATTTTCCTCTCGCTCTATCTCTCACCAAAACCCGAGACACAACACCGTCAAGTGGTGGAGAGAGATTTTGTCCACGTCCCGTGCTAGGCCTGCTGGGAGATGATTTCTGGCTTTAATTCGGTCCATTACTTCTATGCTATCCCCGTAGCACAGGATATGGAGAAAATCTCCGCGAAGACAAGAAAATAATTTCCTCTCGCTCTATCTCTCACCAAAACCCGAGACCCAACACTGTCAAGTGGTGGAGAGAGATTTTATCCGCGTTCCTTGCTTGCCTACTATGCCCCTGAAGTGGGGACATTAAAGGGCTCGCGATGATCAGGACTAATAAAAGCGGCAGACAGAATATATCCCCCTCCACATATTATAAATATATAATATATCCCCCTCATATATCCACCTTGTTGTTGTGTACAGCGAGAGCGGTGGCGGGCGTGGCACGCATGTGCGAAGGCACCGCCCGCGAAACGCGCGAGCACGTCGGATTGCCATGCCGGTCGTTACGCGACCAGTCCCATACTTTGATCAAGGGATTAACACCTGCCTCGTCATCCTGTAACAAAATAAATGGGCAACAATTTCAATTATCAGCCACAATGGGACTGGCATGTAAGCATATTTTCAGGTCCCTTAAAAAAAAAATATTAACGTAATATCTAAGACTATAATAGAACTTTCATTTTCATTAAAACAATTCTGAGTATAAGCTTTACTGATCATCTATGAGTCAATTTTAACCTGTAATTTGTAGTTTGAGAACAAAAACTCATTCTTTACTTACGAGACATTTGTTTTGGGAAATTTGGAGAATACATAAAATATATCATAAAAAATGGTAAATATACTAAATATTACTTACACCAATAGTCACCAAGTATGGATCATGAGGTAACTGCAGAGCATGTGACACTGTTAGTTCATATGCCTTGAAAGAGGTTACTTCCCAAGACCTGTTGATCAGGTATGCCCATCCAGTGACATCACAGAGCACCACATGTCCATTCCCGCTGGTAGACACAGTCAAGTGCGTATCCTGAAAAATTGCAAATTAAAATGTTGTTATCTCTTGTGAAATAAACTGTATGTATTTGTTACGAAAGACTATTTTTATAAGCACATACACAAAGAAATAAGTAACAGGAACACAGATTATGCCATTTTGGAAATCATGATCATGTCTAATGAGTGCGTTCAATAATTTTTTCACTTATTTATTGTATACTTACTAAAACTTTTACAGATCTTCTTTGTAAAAATAATTTAAATAATACAAAGACAACAAACAATGTAACGTGAAACAATTTGCATAGCAGACTAGCAGCCATGCTTAACTTTAAATGACAAGCTGTGTCTGTAATCTATGTAGTTTTATGAGGAAAGCTATTAAATTTTATATTTACATTATGATAAACTTACTTGTAAGCATTCAGATATTTTCTTGCTATCTGCATTTCTATGTGTATCAAAGAATACAAAACGGCGCCACTGAAATATAACAGAATATAACAGTTTATTATAAACATCACTAGCTCAATACACAGCATTGAAATATAAACTTACCTGCCGCACTCAGAGACATCAAATAACTTTAATGAGAACCTAATGTCAAAAAATTTCAATTAAATCTAGACCATAGACCCGGCAAGAATAGCGACTAGTTTTAATTTGTTATTTTTTTATTAAGTACTCATTATCGTTATTTGCCGTCTCTGAGTGCAGTTAGTGTGTTTATAAAACAAAACACAATACAGTACCAACCACGATTGTAATAGACTTACAAAGTATAAGCAATAATAGAAACGGCATAAAAAAGGATATTTTAAAACCCAATTCCTTGTACAATATTTATGAAAATTTCGTCAATGATGCTTTAAGAAGATTACATACATGAATACACAAATCAGACTTTTTGTTAGGGGTGGGCAGGGATATATTAACACCAATATTTCACTCATTTACGTCACGTCCATGTAATAGGAGTGAGCTTATTGCCATCAGAAACTTTAATTGCAGTAATTTGATTTGGTGATGGTTGGTTGATGGTGCACCAGGATGCTAATGCCCATTCCTCATTATTGTATTACTATTATTATAACTAAGTCACCTAGTACAACACCCACAGGAGAAGTAGGGGTGGTAATTATTGTATTCATCTCTGCCACACCCACGGCATTGAGAAGATGAGGTGATACAAAAAGGACTTCAATGCGATATCCATACCTGAGTAGGTACTTAAAATATAGATAGCTGGAATTATTGTAGTGAAAATAGTTAGAAATGTTACAATATAACACACGAAGCCTGCGTGAAGAATAGCTTAATTGCTACGTATCTCTGTTAAGATTCAAGGCAAATAATATTAAGTTTTAATAATACAAACAAACAATGGGCGTAACGTAGTGCTGATTAATTTGGCTTATATTTTAATAGTAATAGAATGCATACCTCCAAAAAAGCCATTATGGTTATCGGCAATCAATTAATGAATCCATATAATGATCATTTCGTTTTCACAATTTTTTACACATATTTTCCTCCTGAACTTGTAATACCTAACGAAATAGTTGTTACAGAACAAGAGAATAATCAGTGACGAATACGACTTTCAACTATAAAACTATGATTCGTATTTTTTATATTTCACTATTTTTAGAACACATTTTTGTTTGTTTTGCCCGAATTATGAATGCAACAATTATAAAAATAGTAAATTTGAAGAAAATTAAACACCAAACAAAAATTACGCTGAGTGACCGAACTTAATTGTCAATAATGACAAGTGTCTGTCAATAAAAATGACATCAAATGTCATAATCATATTTTTAATTTCTTCTGCCATTTGGAAAGGCAACGGATTTTAGGATACTAGGTCGTACAGCCACACCTTTAGTATTTAATTAATTCGTCTTTTAATATTTAAATGTGACATCCAAAGAGAATAAAATACTAGTTACATCCATGTCTTTTTGGAGTTTTTGGTAGCAATTTGTTGCTTTGTCTTTTATGTGCAATAAATAGTCAGCGTTTATTGGATTGGTATTAGTCCTCCTTTCCATCACTATTGATACGAATCAAAAGGGCGTGGCAGGCTATCGATGTGACCAGCCACCAGGAAAATTAATAGGATCTGTGCGATCCTAGCTAGATAGACTGGGAGCAGGGCAGATGAAATACAAATAAAAAGTTCGTTGGTAAATACTTAGTAAATTATTTATAATCAAAACTAATTTTCTGTTTTAATTTTGTACACTTTGCTTCGTAGGGTTGCTGCTAGTCGTTCGCTTGGTTCAAAAGTCTGTCCCATAGCTTATCGTTAATAGTGCTAAAGCTCTGTTGTGAATCATCGTCTAAACCAACTTCCACCAGAGTATACAGAGGTCTTAAATCAATGTTAATTAAAGTATACGTTAGAGTCGTTAAGCCGTCGAGGAGATTAAGGGGTGAGGATGTTTGGATGCTTTGATGTCTGGAAAGATAAGCATAGATTATTACAAAATGCTGCAGATAATCCAAGTCATTGATAGAGATTAATTAATCCGCCACATTTCGCCAATTAGGTTAGGTATGTAGGTATAGGGAGCCTTTTGCCATCTATCGGGCACATAAATCGCTGTAAATATTGCTGGGTGGTTTATGAGGAATTCTGCTGCCCATTAGGTACTCATCGCTGGCTGTACCCTCGGTGGGTCCCAAATTCCCAATATTGAGCTGTAGTACTACAGCCTAGTTGCTTAGCAACTCTGTTAATTATCGTAATAGGTACACAAAAAATGCCATGCAAACAAAAACTTTAGTAAGCTTACTAAGTTTAGTTGTCTGGCTGCAGATGAAACTGGTAGATAGATTATTGGGACCCGCCGTTAGTCGCCACGGGAGAGATGGGGCTGTATTCTGCTCCGCCATCGCCACAAGGCATAGCACTCAAAACGATCGAGGCATCTTTTCCTAAGTATTTACATAGCTTTAAGTTGTTTTCGCTAGCTGAAGATAAGCATAGTTTATTATTAAGTACTTTACTGCAAGTTGTTACTCACGCTGTCGTATTTTGGTTTTCACTTGTACTAAATAATCGCACATATTTAGCAATAGCGTCGTGTCTTTTCGTTATTGTGAAGTTTGCATTTAGTAATCTGAGAGCGAAAATGAAACTGCTAGGTTAGGATATACCCAATGAGGGTTGGTGTCAGGCAGGCGGCCGGCTGAAAAACCTAAGCCAAAACTTTGAGCAGTATGGATTGGAATGTTGTCATTCCAATCACTCTCTCCATTCATCGGTCTCTCGACATGGTCCGTTCCGTCTCTTATCTATACATTCATTCATCACTAGCACCTTTACGGTGTGATGGATGATATGAATCAAAAGGGAGTGGATGGCTTGATAACGTCTGACCGATATGAATGGAAGAGGAATCATACTGCGCCGACGAAAGGGCAGGGAGAAGAAAGTTAGGTAAGGATATTCATAACTGAAATTTCTGATAGCCAAAGAAACTTTGTTTTAGTTTTAACGTAAAACTTATGTGATTAGTTTGTGATAACAAAACATTTTGTTTCACAAAAGAAGTCCCTTGGCTTAAACCTTAACTCTTTGCAATAAGAGCGAAAATAATGTTATTGGAGGGGCTTCTTTTGTGGAACGAACTCTACATAAATAATTATTTATCCAAGTTGGTTGAAGTAAAGTAATTTGATCCGTTTACCTTTTGTTAAAATCATCATAAACAGCATCATTGCCAATGTAAAAATTAGAAAAGCCGTTAACTTTTGAAAACTGCTGTGGCTTTATTGCGATCACGCCGTCGATTAAATATTCATGAGATCTGTGAAATTGAGAGTTGGAATGGTTTCGAAGCGATGGATTACTACATCCATAAATATAACTTATAATAATGTTAAGCTATAATACTTGAAATATCTTTAGGGGACGTACAAGGTGATTTGCTGGTACAGTCAGCATCATAAGTAGATTAAAACTTTAATACCTTGTCATAATAGTTGTTCGTACAAATTGTTGGCAATTATTACTGCGCATTCGCTGTCTTTGATATGACAGAGGGCTACAGTGGTAATGGGCTTATGGTGCAGACCGTACACGACCTGGCACATACTACTAGTAAAGTGCCTGACAGTCCCGACAGAGGGCTCGCCCCCTATTACATGGAACCTTACCTAGTTGAAAAAATAAGGGTGGTAGGTATAGTCCGACAACTTCGTGCGCGACCCTCCTGCGGTATGAGACGGTGGCGGGGACGAGACGCTCTAAATGTTAGTGGGTGTGGGTGATGCGGGGAGGGGTTGATTCCAGGCCAGCGGTCGGCTGTAAAACCTACGCCAGAACTTTGAGCGGTATGGATTGAAATGTTGTCACCCGAGTCACTCTGTCGTCCACAGAACACTACTTTTCCATTCATCACTAATAGTGACATGGATGATATAAATCAAAAGGTAGTCTTGATGAGAAACGGAACTAATCCTACTGCGAACAAGGAAAGAAGATAGTATGATATGAATGTAGTATGTATGATAATATGTACACACTTGTTCGTTGCCAGAGAACCGACTAGTTGTTCGGGCTGTAAGCCGCAGCGGTAAAGGTTCCGTCTGTCTGTCGGCACAAGATCGGGTCCATGGAAAACAATACAACGCCATCCGCTATTTGTCTTTAGCCGCTGCGCCTCCGTGTATCCGACATTGAACAGCTTGCCCCGGTTCATAGGTTGTGTTTTATTATCTGGACCAGGCGGGGTAATTTTAAAAACGAGCTAGTGTCTCAATTCTATCTAAGACTGCTAAGCAACTTAGCGGTAGGTACTGAATGTATTCAAAAAAGAAAATAATAGTATATTTAACTTCGGGGAAAACTACTTTTGACTTATGAGGGCATAGTATTGGGTTTATGGTTGACTATGGGTATGACAACTGTCGAAACAGCCATCATAGTGTCTTGTGTGTAAGGAATTCAGTAAATTAATAGCCGAAATATGACGAGGTCGGTTTTTTAGGTTAATGGTGATAATACTTTATTTACACTGTTCTAAATATAAGCCTACAACTTTAGGTAGGTACTAGGTATTTCTGCTATTTTCAGCAATTGATCATAAAGTTCCACGCAAAATAAAACCTTTGTACCTAATTTGAAATAAAACAACTTTTACGGATAAGACTCGCGTATAATTTGGTGTTTGGCATATTAATTATTATTATTAGTATGTGAACATGCCTTAGACGGATCCAACCATTATTTAAGATTTGATAAACCGCAAATTCTAGCAAAAGAGAAACGATATATACCTAGAATGATACGTGAAGCTATTGAAATCAAGAAACATCCAAACTTCAATAGAGATAATGGTTGGAACATACCACCTGCTTGGGACCCAATTATTAGAATAATTAAATCCCAACACCGTCCTCATACTGCCAAAAACAATGATACTGTAAGCTCTGTTTGTGTAAATCGGAACACCTAAAATATCAAATATTATGACGGTAGTTAATTATTACTTTATTGTGAGGACACCTGTCATCTTTAGTCCCCCCGTGACCACGGCCACTGTAAAGTGATCGAAACGTCGGGTTAAATAATTAATATGCCAAACACCAAATTATACGCGAGTCTTATCCGTAAAAGTTGTTTTATTTCAAATGTGTAGTGCTCGTGCAAATATAAGAAAACACTTTGTACCTAAGCTTCTTTCTACCTGTAATAATATTGATGTTGAAGCCCACCGTAATAGAAATATGTTTACCTTGTTCAACGACAAATATTTGATACTCGCACTGCTGCTTGATCAAGGTTGGGTGTAAGGAATATATAAACTCGGTCAACTGACTCTTGTTTCCCCTGTGAAATTCAGATACAATTTTTAGACAACAGCAATACCTAAAATTAATCAACATTAAAATAAAAACTCCGGAAAAAAACTCTTCCAAGCCGAAATACTAAGTAAGACCTTAATTGTTTTGTCTAGAGTTTTCGAAGTTTTGTATGTACTTGAATGTGTGTGCTATCAATTAGGGCTAGGTAGAGAGAGAAGTCGGGGTAGCGACAATCAATTTTACCTACATTGTTGTGAAGGGTCACCGAAAACCTAGGTATACTTGGGTCACAACACGGATGGCGTAGATTTTTTCGCTAGATATTAAAAACTTGTGTGTCCGTATAGATAGGTTGGGGGTTGGGGGGTTGATTGGTAGTGCGCGGCATGTTTCGGTTTATGTGATTGGCGAGTTGTGGGATTGTATTTGGTGCATAATTTACAATGTACCTGCAATGTCATAACTCGTTGACAATGGTGGGTTTCTCTACAGTCTACTTGCGTGCCGTTCTGCTAGCGGAGCGTTGGGCTCTGATGCGTTTTGTATCATCTTGGTATTGAACGCGTCAGGGTCGGCAATTCGTTGCAGATCGGGGCGTGGGCGGGTTTGGGAGACCTATCACTACAGACTGAGGCATGCTGCGCACTCCCCTATTTTTTTCTTGGACACACGGGTTTTCGGTATCTAGCTTCTTGACCATTCATAAGTGTATTGTAATCATACCAGATATGAATAAATGAATTTTGACTTTGACTTGACTTGACTTGACAAGACAAGTCTTTCAATCGCCGCTCCTGAGTTATATCTGCAACAAGATGGACCCGGCACTTGCTGGATCAATCCATAGAATGCTAAGAGTTATCGTCATGGAGTTTGAAACACTGTCTCTCCATAGCCCCTCTTACCACGTCCCACCGAGAACACGAGGGTATTACGAAAAATAGCGCTCTAATTACTTGTAAGAATATCCGCATATCCGGATTTTGGAATTTCAGTTGTTGATATGGCAATGTAGGTAGGTACCTCTCTAGTACAACGTTGCAAGGCTATTTCAAGGGTTTCGAACTAAAAATTATGTGTGTTCTATTGTTTGCTTAAATATAAGAAAAACTTTACTTCTAGACACAGGCACGGAGTTATTATGCTGATATCATTTAAATTAAGCTGCGACAGCTGTTTTATGCATTTCACTTCTGACCTGTACGGCACGATTACTGCCACACTCTGCTGCGGGGTACATTCAATTTCTTCATAAATACCACCAGGCTGTAATATTGTGTACAAGTTTTCTATTGCATTCAAATCGATAATTTCCTTTGGGTTTATTGGCCCTGAAAATGTTAATAATTTTTCGAAAGTATAAAGTCAAGATTTAAATTTTATCAAACTGGCAAAATTTATAAAATATTGAATCCTAATATGTCTTATCCTAAAACTGTAGAAGAACCTATAGAAACTAACTGCCACACTCAGAGACGTCAATTAACGATAATGGATACTGAATGTCAAAAATGACAATTCAAAACTAGTCTCTATTCTTTTCACGTCTTTGGTCTAGATTTAAATGAAAATTTTTGACACTAAGTACTCATTAAAGTTATTTGACGTCTCTGAGTGCGGCAGTTAGACTTTAATTCAATCATAGACATTGTGTCCTTTACAAAAACGATGAGCATTCTGAGATTGGAAGAAGTGTGTAAGGATCGTAGCAAGTGGAAAGAAGTACCGTGGTCTCTACCTACCTCTGTGGGAAGCGCGACATTATCTATAAAGGAGGTGGAAGCCGTTATATAGCTAGTTTGCTGACCGAGACCACACAGTAGATAGAAACATCGTCAGCTGTATACTCCAATACAGAACGTCGGCTCATTTTGACCCTAATTATATTATTGGCACCTACTCACTGCCCCACATATTCAGCTGTTTTGCCTTTTTCTCATGAATCTACGCCGGTTCGGAATAAAATCATTTCGACTATTTGACGGCAAATATTAATAGGGATGATGACATTAACAAAGAATCAATAATTTAGGATAAGGAGATTCGTTAATAGTCGCTAGTTATTGTAATTGATTATACTTGTGGTTGATATTTATTTACTATTCGATTTTAATTTTAACATTATATAAATGTTAGAAAAATTAGTACAAAGATTTGGGTGGTTAGAAAAGAATTTCGAAAAATTATGATCTTGAGGCGGGAATCGAAGCCGCGTCCGCTGCTATCCGGGCAGGTGCCGCTCGGCCACCCAAGACACTTTTAGTATCGGGTTCGATTCCCGCCTCAAGATCATAATTTTTCGAAATTCTTTTTCTAACCACCAAAATCTTTGATATTTATTTTATAAAAATAAAAGTACAATAGTTATTAATCCGCCATATTTGCTAAAATGCCGCGTGACGTCATTATACAGTTATCTCCATTTTGACATTTTATTTGGCAATCAAATTCACTAGTTTAATATAACTGGCCTTTTTACGGAATAGTGACGTCCACAGATATATCAAATTGATATATATTTGGTGACGTCACACAGACGTCATCGCTATTTTGGCGTTTTTCAAAAAAAAAATTTTCTATCAGAATCAAAAGTTTTTACAAAAATATAATTTGTTTTGGGTAAAGTGGACACGTAAGAAAAACATGGTGTAGTTTTTATATTGTAAAATTTGTCATCATGCCTATTCTTATGTTTGGAACTTCAACACTTATAGTCCGACAACTTCGTGCGTGACCTTCCTGCGGTATGAAGGGCGGTGGCGGGGACGGGGCGCTCTGGATGTTGGCGGGCTGGGTGATGCGGGGAGGAGTAAAAACTCGCTCCTCTCCTCGCCCGCCCGAGCTGCCCCCGTAGCACGCGACGTGGACACATCTCTTTCGGGGGGACAGACAATCTTTTCCTCTCACTCTAACTCCCACTAAATGCCGAGACAAAACACTGTCAAGTGGTGGAGAGAGACTTGTCCACGTCCCCGTGCTAGGCCCGCTGGCATCTACTGTGCATCGTCCCCGCCACCGTCTCGTACATACCGCAAGAGGCTCCTCTCCGCCTCGCCCGCCCCCGCTAGCATCTATGTAGAGTACCCTGACCCCGCCACCATCTCGTACCGCAGGAGGGTCGCGCACGAACTTGTCGATTATTAGACTATAGGGCCTGTTTCACAATCGACGGATAAGACCTGAGTAGCTCACTTGGCAGTTCAATGTATATTTCTTAATACAACTGTCAAATGATCTGCCAAGTATACTATTCAGAACTTATCCGTCGATTATGAAACAAGCCCTTAATCTAACAGGAGTAGATATAGGAAGACTATCAAAATTTACTACCCAAGCCAGGTGGTTTCACTGGACACATGACGGGACCTCTCCTGATACCATTGTAGTAATAAAAGCTGTTCGTCTCAGTAGTGCTTTTGTCTTGATAGTCCGGAGCCGAATCTTCGGCGCGGATTTCGTCTTTCACAGAACCTTTAGTGTTGTTACTACGGCAAACGAAAAAATTGGCCCACCGAATACTGCGTGTCACTCTGCTTTTGGTGATAAAACGCCTGTACGGCGTCGACACATTTTCGATTGGAATTTCGTTAAATCTGTTAGTAATAGATAAAGCTATTTTGATTTAATATTCTTACACTGGGAAGTTCCCGAAGAAAATAAGACAATATATGATACCGGCAGTAACGTTTGTGATTTTCAAGTGGTCTATTCGGTTTACTCACCCGAGTAAACCGAAGGTACTTGGTTAAAGCTTCCCACGATCCGTGATTTTTTTTTATTCGGCTGATGGCCGAGAGGCCTTTACAGCATCTACCGGGTTTTTTTGGGAAGGCGAGACCTTGTCCTGAAGACAAACTTTTCCACAGCCGGCGTCTCCCGGGGGAGATACGTACACTGCCGCGGAGACCATCACAGGGCGCCCGAGTCGGAGTTTACGGTCCGTGTTAAATTTAAAAAAATGGATAAGTTCTAGGATAAATTCAATAACAGTCAATGGAGCTAATCCACTTACTACCTTTGTTAGAACCAAACAGCAATAATGAAACTACTCATTACACTAGAAAAATGCCACCGATAATATAAAATAATTGTCCGGGAGCAACTTTAATGGCATATTTATGTTATTTGCGGGAATATGCAGCGATTTGACACACCTCCGTGCTGACTGCGCACTAGCACACACTAACGAGGGAAATAAAATTGGGGTGCGCTGTCGGACTCGTCGATGTAATGAAAGGCTTATATTACAATGATATTATTATATCATTGTTAAATTATGTTTTTATTTCTACCTTTATATATAGTCCTAGGCAAATTATATTATTGCCTCAACCCAATAACTACCTTTTGAATACAAAAAAAAAATAATTCAGAACAATATTCCTTTTTTCAGAAACGAATTTCACCGAAGACAAGAAAAAAGTCATTTGGGAAATTCACCCACTACTTTTACTTTTACCTTGGCTTCGACATTTTGAGGTCGACACTGACTTTGATGGCGTTATGCGTTGGTAGCTCGTAGTATCGATAAAACAAATAATTTGTTATGTTCAACAGCGCAGCAACAAGAAAGAACATCGTTAACATTTTCAGTGTTTGACGAGACATACCTAATTGATTGTTTGAAGAGCCAATATTAGCGCCTAACTGTGTTAATTAACATTTTATCACTCTAACCACAAATAGTAAGTACTATCTATGCTGTGTTGACAGATTGCTTGACAAACCATCATTAAAACAGATTATATATAGGTAAATTAATAACAGATTATAATATATTTATTATTTATTTTATTTATTTATTTATATTATTAATATATTAATAACAGATTATATATAGGTAAATTATTTTGAATCATCATTAATTAGGTACTTTAATGTCCCCAGTAGTCCCCACTGCTGGGTCACAGCACGCAGGCCTTCCCTTGGATAGAAGGTTAAAGGAAGAATGGGCTATTATAACTCATCAGCATGCTGGCCCAGTGCGGAGTAGTGGATTCATTTGAATATACCTAAATATTGGAACAAAATCACATATTACGTACTAAAAGGTGTTCCAATTTTTTCTAACCTCTTTTTTAAATTCTCCCTGCATTTTTAGGGAAGGCCAACCTCTTTTGTATTGTTGAAATCATTACAATAAAAGCAGTGACTAGGCGTGCATTGTCAAAATGTCATTAATGACAGAAAGCTATCAACGCGTAGGTAGGTTTAAGTTAAGATTTTTTTGTTCAAAATTTAAATTGAAAAATGCCGAAATACTACAGATTCAGAGCGACATCTCCTGCCCCCAAAACAAAACGGTGTAAGGAGAAAGAGAAGGACGCAGAAGTAGAGAAGTAAGTGATAGAGTTTTGACCGCGGCACATTTTAGAAACGCGACGCGACTCCACGTGTAGACACCGAACTATTCGGCATCGTGTTTTAAAAATGTGTTTCCAACATTATTGTTATTTTGTGTCGCGATGCGGTAGGTGTACCTACCTAGGCCGGGCTAGGCCGCATCGTCAGCGAAAAGGGAAGAACTTTATTTTTATAAGAACATTATACAGAATGGGCCAGAAAGGAGTAGGTCCTATCAACAATGCAGTACTTGCGCGAAGCGGCGCCTTACAACCGCACGCTGCCCGTTCGTCATCATCATCATCATCACCAGCCCTTTATTGTCCCCACTGCTGGGGCACGGGCCTTCCCCATGGATGGAAAAATATAGGGAGATTCGGCTATAACCTATCACGCGGGGCCAGTGCGTGGGGCTTGGTATTAACGACTGCAGATGCAGACGCATACGAGACCAAAAGCTTAACGTACCTTCTGAAGCACGGCGGAACTCGAGATAATACATTTTTGGTCACCCATCCAAGGACCGGCCTTAGTGAATATTGCTTAGTTTACGCAATCGCAGGCCAAACGCGCTATGTGACTGCGCTATAGTCCGACAACTTCGTGCGCGACCTTACTGCGGTATGAGACGGTGGCGGGGACGGGTGAGTGATGTGGTGAGGAGCGAGTTTTCCCTCCTCCCCGCATCACCCGCCCCCACTAACTTCTAGAGTACCCCGTGCCCGCAACCGTCTCCCATACTGCAGGAGGGACGCGCACAAAGTTGTCAGACTAACCCCCGAATACAGAAACGCTAATCAAATTTGGGGGACTGCTTAAACAGTTAAGTGGACATTACCTGTCAGAATTTGTATGGAAAAATGTCAATTTTGACAACATTTAAATGTTAAGCAAGACTCAAACTTTGATTAGCGTTTCTGTATTCGGGGGTAAAGCGAGCACCTCTCTGTCACACGGAGTGAATGGTAATAATTAGTTTCATATTTTTACAGGGTCAAGACTAGCCAAGACAGAAGTTGGTTGGACGTGACACTGGCCTGCTCCCCGGCCCCGTCTTGGTACTTACGACGCACATCTTGGCGGGAATTCCCGCCACTAATGGGACTCCCCCGGGAACTCGCAGAGCTCCGGGCTTCAATCCACTTGAGCAACGAATACAGGATTCGTTTTTAAACTCCCACCAACAGCGCCGACACGAGAGATCCTAAGGTAGACGTTCGAACCAAGGGTCCACAGACGTGTAGTCAACAAAATGTCTCTGTCGCGGGGTTAGGCCGCTTGTATACGTCCGTATGTCCGTATTTCGCTAGTAGTATACGCTATAGACGCTGCGTCTGTAACACTCGATTCGAACGGCTACCTTTACCTACCTGACTCCTCGTAAAGAGACAGCGCAAAAATTTTTGCCGCGTTCTGTCATAGCCAGCCGATGTAACAGACAATAATTTTTTTTAAATTTTCTGTTGAGTTTTATTCCTTGCTGAATACAGATACCTACTACTTACCTACACAAATTAAACACCTACGCCGGTTTATCCCCGGCGATATACTAAGCCATGTAATAGGGGGCGAGCCTATTGCCATCTACCAGGGAAATTATTATTCCCAGTTAATACTGGGTACTTGGTGCAAATAAAGTGACCGATGGGGTAAACAACAGCAGATAGCTGTTGCCCCATGTTTATAACCTTAAGTCGCTTTGTGTCTTATCCACACATACTTGTGTCGTACCTACACATACTTGCGTGGTACCTACACATACTTTTATCGTTCACACACCCACAAGCGTGATTGGTGGGTATTAAAGATTGCAGATGCGACCGGGACCAAAAGATTAACGTGCATTCGGAAGTACGGAGTAACTCGAGATAGTTTGTTTTACATACATACATAAATCACGCCGATATCCCCGAAGGGGTAGGCAGAGGTGAATTAACACCTACGTTTCGCCAATTATGTTAGGTCCCATGTGGTGGCGAGCCTATTGCCATACTTATATCGGGCACATAAATTGCAGTATATTGCCAGGTGATATAAGAGGAACTGCTGCACATTCATCATCACTGTGTTAACCCTTATTCGCCTTGTATTCTGCTCTGCCGTCACAACACGGCATTAGTTTGTTTTGCGATTATATTTTGGTCACCCATCTAATGGCCGAACCTAGCCTAGCGAACATCACGGAACATTTCTTCGTTAACGAAAGCTGAGCGCGCTAGCCACTCTAGGATGAAGCTATGAGCTAGATAAATTAAGATGATTAACACTAGGACAATTAAACAACTATTTAATGATAATAGAAAACAAACATTTTATTAAAAAAACAAACAAACAGATACATAGGAAAACGCAAGACTGTACATATCATTATCACTTTTCTTAAGTAACTCAAGAATTGCCATTTGTCTCTAAATTCGTCTACAAGAAATTTCATAATAAATTGATGACTAAACACTTCTTAATTTATAATTACATTGGTACACATAAATGTTTCTTCTTAAAAAGTAACAAAATCATGGCTTAATTAATTATTCCTAAGCGGGTAACGATTCCGAAAGTAACTCCTTTTTCTTTTTTTTTCATTTCATTTGCTAAATACCTAGCTCGGATTAAAATTTGCGGACATATTATGAAGCAAATAAAAGAGCGTTTGCTTTATTACTGCGTAGGGGAAAGTGGCCTTAGTGGGCAAAGTCACTATAGACACGCAATTGGGCACAGTCACCACAGAGAACGCAATACCAGAGAACTACGTAATGCTTTTCATTGTACGGTCAACGGTACTTCAGACTGAAAACGATCCAATGTTTTCAATTGATTGTCAATCTTAACTTTTTGGTAAGTAAAGCACAAAGTCTCTTAAGAAAATTTTATATTTTGTGTTAGGTTTAAAGAATCTTTATTTCTCATAAAAACTTACAGTTTGCTTAAAATGAGATACAACAAAATTAAAATATTTAGGCATTACGGTGGTCGCTGGAGTATAATAATTATAATCCAAAGGCCCTATTACTTCAACGAGGCTACAAATTTCATTAGCTTATTTTTAAATGTAGTCTTATTAGGACATGATAATATATCATGAGGCAAGTTGTTAAACAGCAGCACATTTTGTGTTAGTATGAGTACTGTGGCGAGTGTATAAACTTGGACACAGTGTGATACAATTTAAACATCCACCCGATGCGTTATAAATTGGTAACTATTTATGATGGCACATTGTTACTGATGTAAAGCACAAGGATTTTCTCAATAAAAAATACAGTTACAACGCGTTAATTATTGTTAAAAAGTCTTGCGTATTATTTGGTGTCTTCAAAAGCATGCCCATATTGCCCATTCACGTGTACAAAACTGTTGCTATATATCCCATACTTGGGTCATGTAGTAAGTACTACTATACTAAGTAGCATTATTAATAACTTAATTTGTAAAAAAATAAATATAAAATATAAATTTTGCCATGACCCATCAAGGGAGTAGATAGTTTTTAAAATAATTAATTTTATACTCGAGATCGAAAGTAGATCCAAAGTGGAGGCAGTATATCCACTTTGGATCGACTTTCCGTAAATTAATTAAATATTTCTTGACTGAGTAAATTAATGAGGTCAAGCTTTATGGACTCAAGAGCGATGGTCGTAATTGGCACTAAGAAAAATAATTATAACAAATATTTATACTTGTTTGTAACTTGAACATTATATAATGTCAGAAAAAGTATCACAAAAAAAAGAAGTATTAAAAAACGCAGAACCTCCCCACTCAAATATCGCTTCTTGAATACAAAAGAGTTACAACTCAAATTTGCATTCTTGGAATATTTAGTCTTGCTGTCGTACATTTAGAGCACACAATGGGTCTAAGCAATTTTTGAGTTGCGTATTTTTGTGTTGAATAAGCGATGTATCACAAAAAAACATACCCCAATAAAAAAATTTGTTTAACTTTAATACAGCTATATAAATTTAATGTTCCTCTACTATTTAATTTCGTAATTTATCACCTTTATTGATTTTGCTTGCCGAAGCAAGACCAAACATAACTTAACAAAACACTTTCCATTCCACTTATTATTATTGTTCTATATTAATATTCATTTTGATTACATGAACAGTGTTCTATTGACTGTATAAAATTCTACTATCATACGGAGATTAATACTTTAGTCCTATTTTATACCACCGACAGCGCATGAGCAGTAATAGTTGTCACCATTTTGTACAAATAATTATTGGAACAACATTCTAAAGTGTTAATCTACTTATGATGCCGACTGTACCTATTCATTTATTATATTACAAAGATATTGACATCAGTAAACTTACTTAGAACAGTGTCTAACTACCTCTTAGAGCAGTATTTATTCAATATTACCTTGTGACATAATTTTTAACAAGTGTAATGTTGGCATTTTATTACTATTATCATCATTGAAAAGCATTATTAAAATAGCCCTACTTTTATTTAATTTGGTGACTGTAACACCGATTGAATCATAACTAAGTATATATTTATTGTTTTATATTTGGCATAAATATTTGTATATTAGGCGTATATTGAACAATTTAAAATTTGAATATTAAAGCAATGTGTATCAACGGAACAAAGCATGTTTTTCATTTCAGATTCATTAGTTGTCGGTTTCAGTATTCTATCAACAGTTACGACAAATATATGCCGAATAACTATAAAATGACTGCATTGATTTTTCCGATAACGTAAATGAACAGTCAATTCGCCATAAGAAAATAGGGAGGCATGGTTTCAACCAATCATAACGCACAAAATTGCTTAGCTTTTAATATTCTGCAACATGATTGGTCGGAAGGAAGGACGTCAACGATGAGTCTATTTTCTTATTGCGAAAATACTTCAAATTCGATATAATTAAACTATATAAATAAAGTTATTTTACTTTTGGACAGTTTTTTGTAAGGAGTAATAGCAAATTGACCTAAAAAAAATTCTGTATTCGTAATATAATTAGTTAAGTAAGGTTAGGCACATATTAGGCACATATATGCACAAAATTATACAGTATGCCCATTTCAACATTGTAGGTACTTTGTTTGTCGTTGATGCATGTATACAAAATAATAGCCATCCTAATTTATGAAAAAACATTGCCAGTGATAAAAAGAATAAGAAAATATTACTTTTAAATTACAATATAATATGCCCAGCAGTTACACGTTCAGTGCAATTAAAATAGCAGAATTATGTCAGATAACCTTGTTTTTACATTCGTCTAATTATTATAGCGCCCTACTTGACTAATTGTCGACAGTTTGTAAGTTTTCAATGACGTAGCTGCTTATTTAATTAACAAAAATGTAAACATACTTATTATGACGTAGTTACCAATACATTAATGAAACTTTCTCGGCTATTAATTTGTGCTGTAATGAAGAATAAACACTGCTCAAAGGGTGAACAATAGTTTTGTCATGAACGACATGATTTAATAAAGTAACATAATCTACAAAAAAAACAGGCTGTTTTTTTCAATAAGAAAAAATCACAAAGGAGTCCATCCTTTTTGAATGATATTTATTATATACGATTTTTCTAGACTCTTCTTTGAGCAGTGCTATTTTCCCATTAAGTATTTTACTTATTATATAAGCTTTGTATCACAATGTATCCCTTACGCTATGCACATTTTTACAGACTACACGGAGTGATGTCTCGAAATCACTTTAGGCCGGGTTCCAGAGTCATTTGATATTTTTAATTTTAACGCGATAATACATACATCTAATAGTCATTTCTTTTGATAATCCTTTAGTAAAAATGCAATTGATTTCAAAATAATGGAATGTATACACAAACAAATAATGAAAACTTACTACGCCAGTAGTTAAACTATTTAGAAATTAGATTAAATACATAAAATGATCCAAAGACCCGAAATATGATGTATTTAAAAAAAATCATACATACATTGGTTAACTTGATCAATGTTTTGAGGTAACAATATTATGTATTCTTTTAGGGTCTATACAAGATAGAGCATCCTTCGATGTAGTCTAAACGATCTCTCGATCAAAATTATACAATGCGACGGCGCAGTACCAATACCTCTAACATGGACAGAATTTTAAACAAAGTAAAACAACCATAAAAATTACCAATTCCGGTTCTCGTTGAAATACAGCCCTTCTAGATAAGTGGACAATCTATTCGAAATAGAATACAAATATATGAAACTGACGTAAAGAGACAAAACATGGCGACCGTAGTAGACGAGCTGTCAAAAATTTAATACTGTATTCTATGCGTTCGAATATATTAGCCACTTGTGACGTCAATTCACCCCTCAGAGACGTCAATTAACTTTAATGAGTATTTAATGTCAAAAATTTTCATTCAAATCTAGACCATAGACCCGGCAAAAATAGCGACTAGTTTTGAATTGTCATTTTTTGATGTTAAGTACTCATTAACGTTATTTGACGTCTCTGAGTGCGGCAGTTAAACACGCACCCGATCTTAATTAAAGCAGTTAACGAACAATGTTAAGGATATGATAGTAAAGTAATAGGATAATAATGGCACTTCACCGTCGAATTATATTACACTACCCTACCTGTAAAGCATTTTCTTAATTTTAGTAAGTACAAGAATTCTATTCAACATTATAACCTTTACAAATCTATTTCTTACATTTTATTTGATGTAAAAATCACGACGGTTGTTTTACTTAATATTATTATTATGTACCTACCTATACCTAATTTATTCATAATAAAAATAAAAATGACAAGAATAATAAAAAATGAAATATATTAATGCAAACTGAGCGAGGTATGCATGAAGTAAAAAACTATAATTAGGCCGTTAAAAATATTAATATACAATACAGTAAATAAAATATAAAATTGATTATTTTGGAAATTTGATTAAAAATGTAAAAAAGCAAAAAATAAATACATAATTAATTATAATCTCTGTCAGCAGAGACAATTACCTTTTTGTCATGGCAATACATGAATTTACCAAAGATGATAAATATTTTCTCAGTTGATTTTCGATTTACATTTAACAAAATAGGGATTAATACATTGGTAAAAATGTTAAACTATTTTGACTTCTTATTATAACGAAAGAACCTGTAAAACGTAGGCACTTAAGGCCCATCTATTTTTTAAGAGATGGGCGTGATGTGCGTTTTTATAAAATAATTTTGTTTAAAGGGCGATGAGCATAGCAATGACGTTTAATTCATATCAATTCATAAGGACACGATAAATAATGATAAAAAACTTACAATATAAAATTCAATGTACACATAAATGTTTCATATTACTTCTTATTATAATAGTCGTTTATATTGTCATTATCCATAGTCTAAGTATGGCCGTTTGTACAACTGAAACGTTGGCCTACAAATGTACTTATTATTAATTAACATTATACATATTTACGATGGTGCAAATGTAAAAAAAACATAATGATGAAATATGCTCCCTCTTTCTTTAGTCGACTAGCAATGCATAGAAGTTTCAGATACTCTCATAGATGCGGTGCATTTAGTATATCTTTAACTATATCATTATTTGAAGAATAAAATAGTTGTGTGTATTGTAGTGAGAATATCTGGACTATTAATCTATATTCCTTCTTGAATAGAGCTGGAGAGACATTATAGTTTTTCGTGATATAAAACCCTGCCATTATAAAGACATCAACGCGCCGCTAGACCATATACCTCCCGCACCCCGCACAGTTGTTAACGGTACGGACAATCGGAGCATAGCTTGATGTATGCCTAATGTCTCGAATTATGTAAAAAGAGGGTTCTCAAACTAGCTTACGAGATAATCTATCAAGGCCGTCGGACAAGTTGAGGCTTAGTGCCGTTAAAACCAGTTCATACAGTGGGCTTTGTTCCAGTATTCACTACTCGCTAAATAATCAAGTTTCACAAATAAATAAATATTTCTTTGGTGGAGCTTGCGATGTAGGCCGGTCCCGTTAGCTTAATGTTGAAAATAGTTTCGTGTAGTCGACGACGATTAGCTTGTAGCATTGTCAGCAGTAGAACTATATCACTGATATCATCTTCCGTGGGACATCACACAGCTGGTAACATTTGGGTATCACATTTTTATATTATAAAACACTAGCTACTTGCTTCTGTATCGCTACCGATAGTCGCCAAACAGGAGTTTGGCGAAATATGTCCATCAGCTGCGCTCGTCTATGTTGACGAGGATGTGCGTGTACAGGTGGTTGAGGGTCACCTTGACGAGATGATACTCTAGTGTGGAGAGGCCGTCCTTTTGAAACACTTTGCTTGTTTGCGACAGCAGTTGGTATCTGTAATAAGTGGGTAGTTTGAATTATTTTTATGTGACAACTGGTGTCTGGTCTGTGCACTATAAAATAGTTATACACTCTGTTCCAAATACGTAGTCCTTTTTGACAGATGTCAATCCCTAATATCATCCCTTGTTTTCTAAAATCTGAAGTAAAAAAAATATATATAGGTATACATAAATAAATAAATATATATATATATATATATATATATATATATATATATTTATGGAAAAATAATATTAAAAATTCCAAACTTACCTCTTAGGATTAGGTGCTGATTTCTTGTGATCTAACATGGCGTAGCGTGCTATGGACATCTTGTATCTTGCTATGTGATAACCAACTTTCCTCAACCTGAAACAAGACGACCACATTGCTAATCATGTTAACGAAGCAAAGTGCTTCGATACAAGGACGCGATTAACAGCCACGTGACTGCATCTTATCATTTTAAAGTCGTTCATCATCACTAGCCCTTTAATGTCCCCACTGCTGGGGCACAGGTCTTCCCTATGAATGGTAGAGTATAGGGAGATTGGGTCTTAACCCACCACGCTAGCCCAGTACGGGTCGGTATTAACGACTGCAGACTATTGCTTAGTTTACGCAATCGCAGTCCAAGCGCCATACCTATCACTGCGTTAGCGAGCTCCTACCTCTTTAAAGTCATTATAATAATTTTTACATTTATTTTTAGTCACTCGGCTCCTTTATAATAATAAAACTGTATAAAGAAAAGACAGTTTCCATAGAAAAATTTGGGTCACCTATATGACATGTCGTCGTCTTCTCCACCCCAGCCCCAGTACTTGTTGGAGAACCCGTTGACTTTGCTGAATTGCTCCAGAGTCATCGCCGATACGCCACCGAATATGTCCTCGTAAGGCAGTCTGTAAAATCAAATGAAAACATATTTTTCCATTAAATAGTTTCACCGATGCGAAGTAGATGGCGCTAGCAGTGCCCGTTACGCTGATGAGGGCAAATAAAATTATCTCAGCATTAGTGATGTGTCGTAACGGAACGTATATCCGCCGATACGGATCTTAACTTCTTTTGGTACTACAAAATAGGGCAGAAAACTAATCTGAATAAATGAAATTTATTATTTTTATTGCTACTTATTTACATTTTACATAAAATGTCATATTTGTACCTATCTATTGAATATTAATAGGGTAAAAGATTCAAAAGTAAAAGCATAAAAAGTAACGGATACGTATATATGGATGTCTGTTCTCCCCTGGATATCCGCGGATACGGATACGGACATCCGGCACATCACCAAGTTAGTACGTACTTAAAATTCAGCTTGTCTATGGACGCAGACATGTGGCGGGGCTGGCGCGGGCAGGAGTACATGTTCCTGAGATCCAGGGGCAGCAGGTCGATGTCGTGGAAGATGAAGCACTGCCACCCGCCCGCCTTGAGCTCCTGGCTCTCCACGAAGCCCACGTTCATGAGCTTAGCTCGGTTGAACTCGCTGTTACCTGGAAGGTTAATAGCAAGATGTTAACATGCCGATAACATGCGAAATCACTTTCCGCAAATCCCAACAATTTACTAATCGGCAGACAGACTGTTAATTTGTGCGTTCAGTGGCCGTCCACTGAGGTACCTATTAGTGAGATCCAAACGCGGGTGACAACGGGATCCGCTCTATTCGGCTTATAGTGTTGTCTCAACAATGGGAATTGAGTCGCGTTTAGAGTTGGTGCTAAGGCCCCAGAAAGCCAAACTTCTTTTAAATAGAGTAACAATTTACTCCGCGATTTTTTCGTTCACACGCGTTTCGAACATTATTACAAATAAAAAGATGATTTGAAATAGTTCGCGTAATGTGGGTGTTAATTTACATTATTTTACATCCCTTCGGGGGTATACAGACGTGATTTGCGTCTGCTAGTTATGATTTGATTTCCATTTGAACAATAGAGAAAATGTTAGAAAAACAAACATAAGAGTACGAATTGAGTGACCTCTTCCGTTTTTTGTAATTTGGCTTCGGAATAATTGTACCTGTCTATGTTTATAATTTTTATAAGATTTACTAGAATACTATTGACAATATTAACTTAACCGTAAATGCACATTTGTCTGATTATGCTCGGTAGTATCTTAAGTACTTACCGTCTTGCTCTACGATGAAGATCCCATATTCGATCTGCTGCTTCATCAGGAATGGGTGCATGTGATTCAGGAAGATGGCTAAATGTTGTTTCCGGTCCCTTTAAAGAAAAACGAATAACGCTTAGTTTAGTTTAGCTTAGTTTAGTTAGAAAAATTATAGTCTTGGTGCGGGAATCGAACCCGCGTCCTGTTATCTGGGCAAAGTCCTTCACCACTCAGGCATCCAAGACGTTAGTCACATCGAAATCCGAAATCATTGTCGTTTGATTTCATCTTAAAAGTTATTTTTTATGTTTAGATGGCGTCTTTACCTGAATGGTATAATGATGGCAACCTTGTGCCTGGCGGTGCAATTGGGCGGCGTATAACGACCCCCTAGTTGAATCTCCGGGAATTGTTTCTCCACCAAATCCAGTTCCAATTCAGTTTTGTTCACTTGAACTGGTCCTGAAAATTTAATTTTAAAAATTAATAGAACGTAAACAATTGGCAGAAAGGGTTTTACAACTGTGCTTTGTGTGTTATTTGCAAGTTTTTTTGAGTTATTAATTAAATTTAGTTAGTTTTCCACTTTATTCATTGTTAATTACCGTACCACCCATCTTGGTGGTACGGTAAAATGTCTCAACTAGGCACTTTTTCGAAGTTCGGCCACGACATACCTACAAACGAAAAAAACCTACCAATACCAATTACAAAATAACTAAAGCAACATTCCGTATTATACAAATTATAATGAATATTGTTACAATATGGATATAAAAGATCTCAATTCGAAGGAAGTTGATTAATTTCCAGATTTGAGTGCATAATTTAGTTGTTGTCAAAGGGGCAGCGTGGAACTTGCAAAATGTTTGAACTTGAAGCTGTTGGTAATTAACGTGCAAACAATCTACTAAAGCGATAAAGATGTAAATTGTTATTTTGATGATTATTTAATTAATTTGTAGATGGGTCCAATGAATATTCACAGGAATATAAATAGTCAATAGTAGCTAACACAACTGTGTTAATTAGGCATACGTTTGTCCCACGGCTTTTGATAATTCGATACAAATTACTTTCGTACAAAAATGAATATTAATTGACGAATGTTAATAGCTGTATACTAAGCACAGCTACCGTCCCTATCGTTTCGTTTATGGATAAGACATAGAGTATTGGTTAATATTACATTTCAATCATCACTAGCATCTTCCCGGTGTGGTGGATTATAATAAATCAAAAGGGAGTGGATGGTTTAATGACGTCTGACCGATATGAATAGCAAACATAAGATAGAGCAAACATACAGCGAGTCGCGCCAACTCCAGAGAGGAAGATAATGATTGGCTTATTAATACACAACTTCAAATACTCACCTAGGTCTTGAGGCAAGTCATCGAAACAGAGCGATAGTTCCGTCTCGTTCCTTCTCAATTCCGTGTTTTCTGTCGTCGACAAGTTCTTGATGCCATCCACGATTTTGGTCACGAGTATCGATGTGGAGTTCTCGAATAGGTTCTGTCGAGTCATGTTGGTAGGGGCTTGAGTACTATTGTTGGTACTGGTGTCGTTTTTGAACGTGATATTTTTTGATTCGGCGCTTGCGCTCTGTTCAGCGGTTGTCGGTACTCTTTTCGGCCAGGATGCGGCTAATTTTTCGGTAAATCTGTAAAAAAACATAATAGGTAGTAGGTATTTCCTTACAAAGAAATTTGTGGTTAGAAAAAGTTCGAAAATCTTGATGCGGGAATCGAACCCGCGCCGCGTCCTCCGCATTCCGGACAGATGCCTGTACCACTCGGCCAACCAGGACGTTCTAGCCAGCCAGTACTCGCGCTTAATTTTGTGACACGAACAGTCGCACGCGGGTCGAAAGGACCCTTAATAAAGATGTTATATTAAAGATACAAAACAAACTTTTTTAAACGATATCGTTATATTCGATTTTGACTGTATATCTATTAAAGCGGTTGTTTGCAGTGTTTCTGGCCCCGTAGCACAGGATGTGGACAAAATCTCCTCGGAGCAAAGAAAACATCTTCATCTCGCTCTCACTCCCGCTAAACCACGAGACAGAACACTGTCAATTGGTGGGGAAAGATTTTGTCCGCCTACGGGAAGATGATTTCTTTCATTCGGTCCATTACTTCTATGCTGCCACCGTGGCACGGGACAAGGACTAAATCTCCTCAGGGAAAAGAAAACATTTTCATTTCGCTCTAGCGCCCACAAAATGCCGAGACAAAACACTGTCAAGTGGTGGAGAGAGATTTTGTTGACTGTTACCTAGTGGTGGACTGCGTGGCGTTGTACCCAGGCGTGTGCAGGATCGTCTTGAGCGAAGACATCATTAGTAGCTATGTTACTTGACAGCGAGCAATGTATAACGAACCGCGCCTCACTCGAGCGTAGATCTGAACGAGGCCTAGAGCGGTTGGTTATACATTGCTCGGTATCAAGCACCATTAGTAGCTTGTGGTGCTTGATAGCGAGCAATGTAAAACGAATAGCGTCTCACTCGAGCGTTTAGGACCCGCTTTTAAGCGATTGGTTGCATGCCGTGTTCCTGTTACCTGGTGGTGGACTGCGTGGCGTTGTACCCAGGCGTGTGCAGGATCGTCTTGAGCGAGGACGCGTCCAGTATGGAGCCGAAGAGGTACTCGACGGCGGCGAGCGCGAGCACGAACAGTAGGAGAAGGCGGATCGCGCGCGCCCACCGCCCCCCGCCCCCGCTACTGCCAGCGCCCATCAACGCATGCGCAGCGTGCACTCACACACGCACACCTGTGGAGGGTATTAAAAAAAACATTATGTAATATACATACATAGATAAATTACGCCTATGCCCCGAAGGGTAGATAGGCAGAAGTGATACGCATTCGCAGCGTGCATTCACACACGCACACATGTGGAGGGTATTAAAAGGTAAATAATACATATAAAGTACCTACGTAAATCAACGCATGCTCAGCCTGCACTCAGCCACGCACACCTTTACAACTTTTGAATACTTTCTACGTCTCATATATTTAATATGCATTGCTTGTCCTGCAAAGTAGGTAATGAATTATTATTTATTATGTTTTGACCTAGCTATGGTCACAGATATTAAACATCATTCCAATCCATACAGCTCAAGGTTTTGGCTTAGGTTTTACAGCCGGCCGCCTGCGTGACACCAACCCTCTTTGGGTATGCTGTTGTTGGTGGTTTGCCCTCCACCATTCGGGTGCCCCAAGGTACTTATTGGTCTACAGCGGACAATCTCCCTTGGTCGACTTTTACGACACCCATGGGATGAGTCGGGGCTGGTCAATTCTACGTTATTTTTTCGCTCCCAGGCCAGCATGGAAGATAATAATCGGCATATAAAGTATGACAGTAAAGTATGGCCAGTTATGCCCTAGGAGGAAGAAGGGGAACTATTCGCAAACGTTACAGCGCTTTGTTACGATGTTATACGGAGTAGAATAATTTTATGTCTCCGGATCCTTTACGGTCAACCCTCACATTATTTCACAATTACGACTAGGTACCTACCAATCTCTCATCATAAATTTCACAGCTCATTGATTCGAAAGTTTCGCGTCGCTATTTTATCGTGTGGTGAACTGAGAACAGGAGGCCGATTCTCAATTTTCAGACTCGACTAATGTCTCTCTCATTCATTGAGAATAATAACAAAGTGTGAGGGTGACTGGTAGACCAAAGCAATTGAAATCGGCTTAGTACATAATACTGACTCGGGTGTTTTTACGAATACATTGAACCTGAAATTTCCAGAATTACACAAGCTATTATAAAGGTCGTGTGGTGACGGCAGTGCAGAATACAATAGTCACCACACTCAAGCTCTCCCACGGGTGTCGTACAAAGCGCCTAAGGGTAAAGCAGCGATGTGTAATGTAATGGGCAGTAGCGTTCCTCTTATATCACCTAGCAAGATAATGCGATTTCCGTGCCCGATAAATGGCAATAGCCTCACCACCAAGGGCCCTTTCCTTATTGGGATTTTATATTTTTATATAATATTCTTGCCCCCGCCTCTGAAACGGGTAGTAAAACGCCTAAGCTTATGAAGCCAAGCGATGACGGTAATGTGTTACACCCGGAAGCATGGAGAATTGATAACGCACTTCCTATGATTGACCTTCGCTTTACTTCCGCAAATGCTCGACAGATTGTGTTTATCGTTGCGCTCTCAGAATAAATTAGTTGTCAGGCAGGTGGCCGGCTGTAATACCTAAGCCAAAAAGTCAGTAATCATCACAAATATTATTATAAAAAACAAATATATTAAAAATAGAGGCAACTCTACCAGGATTCGAACCCGAGACCTCTTGGCCAATAGCCAGCAATTTGATGATTCGACCAAACTAGCCGTCAAAAAATGATGAATCGATGAAATGATGACTGTTATCATAGCATTACTCATTTTTCGCACCGCCAAATAATATTTTCTGTACTCAGCTTTCCGGTTGATTGCTAGGGAATGCCTTAAGGCATTAATTCCGCCATTTGTACCTTTTTGTGTGCAATAATGTTTAAATGAATCATGAAAAGAGACACGAATTCATTTTGTTTTCGTTTTAGTCATTAATCTTAAAACTTGTGCAGGCTATACAACATGAACTTTACTAGGTCTTTGTTCCTGCGAGATAAATATGCTGAAAGGAAGCTCTTATATAACATTTTTATTACAGTCCTTTCGTATCTAAGATAAAAAAGGCCAAGATAATATATTTCACCTCATATCTGGATTTAGGGACAAAGTTGGGTACATTAAAATACGGTGGAAACCTCCGGACTTCCGCTTAAAATTCATGAGATGTTGACTCGATACTAAAAAAACAAACGTTTATAGTATTTTTTTCCAGGTTAATAAATTTGGGACCAAAGCGTAAAACCCTTCTATATCGACGTTGCCGTATAATTCGGAATTCGTAAGGTTTTAAGTTTTTTCTCCCTATAGATATATTTCCATCCTACCTATGGAGGTCTGTGCCTTAGCAGTGGGGACCTTAAAGGGCTGATTAAGATTCTATGTAGGCACCTTGTTGCTTACAATATCTAGTCTAGCTACTGCTAATAGTCAAAATTCCTGATTTAATTTTGTACTGTATGTAAAATATTTCAAAGTTGCCGATCGATTGGAGATATTTCACACTTCTTATCATTATCAAAGATTATAATTTTTCAATTCGGTCCATAACAAGGAAAAATATGAAACCACAGTGTCCGAATAGACTATCTATTAATACTTGTTCTAAAAAGAAAATTGGCAATACAACACCAATCTGCACTGGGCCGCGTTAGGCTGCCTGTCCATTGATGCGGAGCTAGGCTGCGGAGCGGCGAAACGAAGAAATATTGCTCCGATATTTTATGCAATCCTATTGGTTATACGATTCTGTATTACCGTTTTTGTTTTACAACTTACCTTCCAAGGAACGGATAAAGAGGGAGCCCGGTGAAAATGTCCCATTCTCATCACAGGACACTCTGACAGTGATCACGGGAATACGCCATTTTTCTGTAACAAGGAAAAACGTTGCATGACAAAATGCGAGTTTCATCTGATAGAGACGGATTGACGGTTGATTGAAGCCAATTGGCTTGGTAATGCGTAGACCGAATGATTGATTGATTGGTTCTAAATCTCCAATAGGACTTGTCTGAAAAATACTAAGAATTTACTTTACTTATGTGCGTGTTCTTCTCTATTAACCATATAAGCCTGATACGTAAGGGAAGGTCTATACTGCCCTAAAAACTCTTGTGTATGTATAGAATTGTTTAAAAATTAATTATTCCGTGTGGGGACGGCATAGCAGTTGTCCCCAACTGTAATGATATCAATCAAAAGGGAGTGGATCGCCTAATGACGTCTGACCGATATTAATAGAAGAGGTGACACATTATGATTTATTTTTATTTGAACATTTTATAGATTATTTCAGAAAAATATAACAAAGAAAATACTTAAAGTAGAAAAAAATCTAAAAACTAATCTTGCCTTCAAATAATTTTTCGAAACATTTCTAACTGTATAATCTTTACTAGGTATTTTGATTTTAATTTGAGCATTATCGTTACAAAAATTAGTATGGTCAGCATCATAAGTCGATAACCACTTTAGCCCTCTGTCATACCAAAGACAGCGAACGCGCAGTAATATTTGCCATCAATTTGTACGAACACTATATTGTGTAAAGTGTTAATCTAATTATAATGCTGACTGTAGAAACATTGTGGTTAGAAAATGCACGAAAAATTATATTCTTTATATTCTTTAAATAAATTTTGTTTAACGTCGCTCTCTCATATATGCTTTCGAACGATTATCGGTCCCAGTGCGCAAACTGAATGTTATCATATATTTTGGGCGTAACAATGCCTACCCTTATCTAAATTCTAAGCCCAGAAAATGGTTCGACCCGCTTATCCATCACATATCAAGTGGGGATTCCGCTGAATCGGACAATGTCAAGTTGTGTTGTAGGAGATATAAAGTACCCGCATACACTATGTTTTACTTGTATGTTTTATTCTCAGGCTCAAGGAAAATGGAAGTTAATAAATTAAAAGACAGGAGTGAAATTCTTTTTTGTTACCCAACAAGATCCCACTGCTGGGCAAAGGCCTCCCACCTCAGCACTCCATCTCGAGCGATCCCGAGCCAATTCCGTCCATGTCTTACAGTATACCTCCCCATTTTACTCCAAGTAATCTCTGCCTAGCCTTGTAGATGTATGTAGATATGTATTAACCACAGAACAGAGAAAGTAGTATTAATAATAGAGTTTTAGATACACCTATACGTTTTTTTCATTAGCCCGCTTGATTTATCTGTTTTATTGCCAAAACAATGCATGTCAAACAATAGCGGAGCGAACAATGGGCCTAATGTCCAAAACAAACAGCGACGACAAGAAAAACATATTATTCTCGCATAAAATAATATGTTCCCCGAAAATACAGTTGAGTTCGTTAGTTACGGACACGCTTAGCCCCTCCACACACGGGGTTACTCAAAAGGAACTCGTTACAAACTAAAATTACTAACGAGTGATTACTAACGAGCGACATAAATAAATAAATAAATAATAATAAATAAATATTTTTACACTCACACCTATAATCGAGCCCAAAGTAAGTAGCCTAAGCACTTGTGTTATGGATACTAGATGACGGACATATATTTAATATAATTATGTATATAAATGTTGAAAATATACTACATAAACATATACACAACCATGACTCGGAAACCAACATTTGTGGTCATCACAAAGTTTGCCCCTACCAGGATTCGAACCCAGGACCTCTTGGCCAATACCCAGCAATCTGAGCATTCGACCGAGGCGGCCAACATCACCCATACATTCGCAAACGATGCTAATAGTAACGTTGTATCTAGCAGCGTCACGTGCGAATCTCTATGGAATTGTATGGTCGACTACGCCCCTGACACTAGTTAGTAGGTAATTTGAGTTCGTAATCAGTTCCTTTTTAGTATCCCCGTATGCGAAGGGGCTTACACTACATAAATATCCAAGTACCTTTTGCAATAAACAGTACATAAACATAGAAACAACCTATGGCAATCAACAAAAAATGTGATCAATTTCGAAAACCGTGAACAAAATTATACATTTTTTTAATGATAGACAAGGGGTTCCGTGTCTATCTAGCTAGTCCTTATATATAGTATACTAGTCCTTCATCACACCTGATGGTACCTAAGTCACGATAAGGGCCAAAGATGGAATCGAGCTTCACCTGGAACCCTCCGCCACAGAGGGGCTGACTATCTTTATAATGATGATTTTCTTCCTACCTTTATCCTACTCAAGGTAGGGTCGGCACAATATGTCTTCCTCTTCCATTCTCCTCTATCATACGTGAGCTCAGCATAAACTCCCCTTTTCCTCACATCATCTTTCACACAACCCATCCATCGCTTCTCAATTGCTTCTTCGGTGTTCCTCTCATTCTTGGTCCATCCACATCTTATCTCTAACATTCATCCCTCTTTATCACATGGCCGAACCACATTAACCTGCGGGGTTATTATGTAAGCCGATTGCAATTAGTTTCCTCTACCCGTCACTCACTCGTTAAGAATAATAGTAAAGTATGAGAGTGACAGGTAGATGAAAGCAATTTGAATCGGCGGACATGATAACCCCGCTATTGCTCTAAAATTTTAGGGTCATCTGGTCCCACATGCCTACGGCCCATTTAGGACGAGTTGAAATAAAACTAAAAATATTTAAAAATATGTCTTGCGATTCGTCCCAAGCTAATTATCATGGGCGCTAATTATGGTAATAACGTCAAAATAAGGTTTTTGAGATACAAGCACAAAGGAAATTAACTGGGAACTTGAAAAATTACATATACACGCAAAGAGTGGACTTGAAGTACCCCGATAGCAGTGAAGGGTTGGGTCATTTATTAGACGAACGGGTAACGTGGGTTTTTATTACGCCACGAGCGTACCTACATTTGTCAATGGCAGGACAGATGGAGGGTCACCAAAGCAATGCAAATGGGCAGTTTCTGAAGCGGGGAAGCTGTCAAATGTAAATATTCTTGGACCGAAAGGAAATATGCGACGAAATCTAACATAAACGGGAGTTACACAGAGAAATATGTCGGAATACTTTCCATAAATTATTTCGCCTTCCTTAGCTGATCTTGAGCTTTCATAAGTTCTACACTGGACCGTGCGTCTGAGGCGGCTCTCACAGAATCTTAGGAAATTTGATTGGGCATAGAGAGAATTCGAGGAGGAGCTCGCTAGCGCAGTGGCACAGCGCGCTTGGCCTGCGATTGCGTCAACTAAGCAAGTTCGCTAAGGCCGGTCATAGGATGGGTGACCATAAATTTATCATCGCGAGTTCCTCCGTGCTTCGGAAGGCACGTTAAGCTGGTGGTCCCGTCTACATCTGCAGTCGTTAATACCCACCAACCCGCATAAGGCCAGCGTGGTGGATAATGGCCCAACCTCCATATATTCTTCCATCCATAGGGAAGGCCCGTGCCCCAGCAGGGGGGACATTAAAAGGCTGGTGATGATAGAGAGAATTCAGGGTGGGTCACAAGTCCCAAGCGCTGCCACTGACCTCCCTCTCTGCCAAACTATGGACATTCCCTGGTGAATCCACGGAATGCTCAGAGTTTTCGTCTCCTGATGCGGGAAACGTCGACGTCCTGACTGACCGAGTGGTATAGGCAGCCAATCGGACGCGGGTTTGATTCCCGCATCAGGACAATATATGTTGATTAAATAAGATTATATTACAATCAGCCCTAAGGTTTTATTTTCTTATATAAATAAATATTAATAATTTTTTTTTACACTCACACCTATCATCTAGCCCAAAGTAAGTAGCCTAAGCACTTGTGTTATGGATACTGATGACGGACATATTTTATAATATAATTATGTATGTATGTTGAAAACATACTACATAAAAATATACCCAACCATGACTCGGAAACAAACATTTGTGGTCATCACAAAGTTTGCCCCTACCAGGATTCGAACCTGGGACCTCTTTGCCAATACCCAGCAATCTGAGCATTCGACCAAGGCGGCCGTATATATTTCTTTGTCTTTATTTAATCTTGTTTATATAATTCTAAAATGATTCAATCGTAATCGCCCAAAACGAGTTATTATTGAGCCGACCACTGTACAAAAAAACAAGAAAAAAAAAACAATCTGAAACCACAACTTAAAATTATTACATAGAAGCGAGTAAGCGAGCGAGCGGTGAATTTATACGGCACAGAGAGCCCAACAGGCCCGATGTAACTTTTTAAAAATGGCGGATGATTAATTTTATTAATGGCCACCGAAAAGAGTTCCGAGAGGTAGGTGAGCTCGAGACGGAACTTGAAAAATGTACGAAGTTAATTTAGAACAATACTTTTGCTATAATTCGTAGCAGTGGCCTGGGTACATAAACGCTCGTGGCTATTTCAGATAATAGTTTGACATTATCGCACTCTTAATAAAGCAACGACCGAATTCAGAATCGACGAAAAACTATTTTTGACTGAGTTTCCTACCGCGCACAGGGAGAAGAATATATAGACTCAAATAATAATTTTTATCCTAGTGCCGTAAGGAAAAAGCATGTTTTTTCTTACCAAAGTTGTAGGGCTTCATCTTTTAGGTCGGTTTTTTACTCTAACTCATTTTGACGAAATTTTGGATTATTTTATTAAGGGTGCGTTATGTTTCTTGACACTTTTATTTAATTCATAGGCATATTATATAAATTATATGCAGTGTAATGAGAATATTCAGATGTGCGGATGAAAAAGTGAGGAATGAGTATATAATACTCCGGGAGGTAGCGTATCCATTTTTCTAGGAATTTAATTAGGTATAGGTATTAATTAGGTATACCTAATGAATTTTATTTCAAATAGTTGTTTAATATTCGGAAATCAGTAAAGTGAGCGTCAGTTGTCGCACTCAAGTAGTGGAGCTTGTATACATCTTAGAAAACTGTGTTTGTGAGACTCGCCTCCCTCGCACAACATCAGACTAAATAAAACAAACTCCATTAATGACATAATATAAACACCAGAGAAATCGCCTTTCGTCTCAGCCCGCTGGTACTTGAACATTGTAAAAAAAAGCAATTAGGACTTTATTGAGATTCTCATCTCAGAAAGGTCAGAATTAATTAAACTAGAAAAGCTCTTAAGATCTTGCATAGAACTTTGTTTTTGACAAAATCGGCGTTCCCTTCAGCTGCCCGTCAAATAAGATTTAGGTGTTGACATCTGAAAAGGCTCACTGAGTGAGTCTTACTTACTGCCGCACTCAGAGACGTCAATTAAATTTAATGAGTACTTAATGTCAAAAAAATTCATTCAAATCAAGACCATAGACCCGGCAAGAATAGCGACTAGTTTTTAACTGTCATTTTTTGACATTAAGTACTCATTAAAGATATTTGACGTCTCTGAGTGCGGCAGTTAGCCAGGTATACCTAAACGCGAAAGGTTTTTAATGCTAGACATCGAAGCTCTTGGCCTTCATCTCACCTGATGGTAAGTGACGATAAGGTCCGAAGCTGGAATCGAGCTCTACCTGGAACCCTCAACCACAGAGGGGCTGACTATCTGATCACAAATTGTCGGAATACAATAATGCTGTTAACATTATTATTATTATAGATATTATTACAGATTTTGATAAGATGGTGATAGCTAGCCAGATGGACTTGAATAAAGTCCTACCACCTCAAAATCAAATTATAAAACACCTTCGACTCTCCCCCCTTGTCCCCAAATAGTTTAACTAAATCTATGTTATAGCAAATTGATGTGCCTATGATTGTGTGTGTTTGTCATTGTGATGTTTTACGTGTCCTCATTTCAGGAAACCCAAACCAGTTGAACCGTACAATAAACCTTTTCTGTACTTCAACAACTCTCAAACAATATGTTTATCCTAACTTGAGTCTGGCATGTAATAGTTGTTACGTTATAAAACGACCGATTGCCAATAAAATAAAGAAGAAGAAGAAAAACCAAGTTATTAATGCAACCAAACACAAACCAAAGTTATAATTTAAAGCATAAATAAAGCATAAATAAAACCATTGCTTAGTTTATGCATTCGCAGGCCGAGCGCACCACGCACTTTTAATAAAACTCTTATTCATATTATGGTGTTAGTTCACCTCTGCCTACCCGTTCGTGGAGGTAGGCGAAATTTATGTATGTAAAATCACCATCATCACCACCAGACCTCAAATAACCTGCTGGAGCACAGGCGCTACACGAAATGAGAAATATCCCTTCTCAAACAAGGAGGAACTCGAGATATTTTTTTCATCATATATTTTTGGTTAGCCATCTTTGGCCGTTCTAAGCGATCATTGCTTAGTTTACGCAATCGTAGGCCGAGTGAACTACGCCCTTTGAATAAGGGCCGTTATTTTTATGCATAGTTAACTCAACCACTTGTTACTAATGGTTAAACATCAGACTATTAGTAACAATTTTTAACAAATGGTTGAATTAACTATGCATCTAAAACCGTCCCTGGAACTCTTATTATGTAGTCCATCAAATGTTAATAAACAGTTTGTAATAGCGAAGCATTTATCAGTTCGCTCGCCGGTACCGACTTGCAAGCCTTCGCCAGAGAAGTTATGAGTAGGTAATCTAACGCAGTCTCCCCTAAATCAAATCCTTCCCGCTATTCCGAGAACACTTAATATTATCTCCCATTCCGCAGACGCTAGTCAATAAATAATAGATTGTTACTAAACTTTCACCGCATATTTTCTCGATGTCGATACCCATTTTGTCACCCGAATTCCCATAAATAAGAAAGGGGGAAGGTTTAATAACCTGTTGGGGACAGGTGATAACTCATGCGCGGAGGTGGGGCGAATTCTAATTCAGGGTTTCTATCAGACGCACTGTTTCGTATCCCGGATGCGTTATATATTTTTATATACATACTTTAGTCGTAAAATTAAGGCTTGTTACCTTTTAAATAATTTACGCTAATTGTACACATCACAATTAAGTTTCCACAAATATAATTACAAAGGAAAATTAATTAAAACAATTTTGACATCCTAAAGAGAGGAGGGTTTTGTCAGCTTACTTTACTTTTAAATTAGCGGACTTTATCGAAAGAATTACATTAATTTATGAATTCATCGAAAGAATTACATGATGCTAACATAAGAAACGACTAACAATGTGTAGGGAAACTTACAATAGATTTGATATAATGAGTTCGACTGAACAAAAGCCACCGAATCTGTTATTAATTTAGGTTCACTAATGAGACCGTGAAGATAATCAAAGGGATTAATTAGGGCAGTCCTTGATTAATATCTTGCAAGTTTTAAAAGTTTCGCTCGGTGAAGGGGCGAGGGAGTTAGGCGGTGATTTAAATTAAAAACTGGGCTTCTGACTAATGGATTTAAATAAGTAACTTTATTCGCTAAGGGCGACAGCTCATTTAGAAGCAGAGGACAGATGCTGGAAAAGCCACGGGAATAGCAGATTAAATACCAAGGGCGGTAAAACAAAGAAAGTCTCATATCGCAAATATTTGACGATCAATATGCGATCTGAGGCTTTTTTTTTATTGCCCAAGGTGAGATCATAGTTTTATGTCACCCCCTGACCAGGAAGTGGGATTTTCTGAGCGGGGGAAAACTCCACCTAATGATCAGGTGTGACTTCACCTCTGCCTACCACTTAGGTTATCGATAGGCGTGATTTACTTGCGAATATCAATTATGCCTATTTTGAATAGTATAGTTGTGAAATTGTTAAAATGTTTTATTTATTGACATGCTGTTTTAGGATAGCTAAGGCAAAACTGCAGACACACTTTGGCAACACTTGTAATGATAGCTGATAGCGTGTTGTTTGTTAAAATAAAATCCATTACAGACATACATTAAAAAAAAGAATTATCAAAATCGGTCCATAAACGGCGGAGTTTTGCGTGAACAAACATAAAAAAAACATACATGTACGAATTGAGTAACCTCCTCCGGTTTTTCGTCGGTTAAAATAGCAAAAATTGCTCATCTATTTTTATTTGGACTTGATGTTTTCGGTTTATCATATTGAGTGCGGACATAGTGAGGTTATAGCCCAATGTCCCTATATTCTTCCACCCATAGGGAAGGCCCGTGCCCCAGCAGTGGGGACATTAAAGGGCTGGTGATGATGACGATGATGATGATTGCGCAATATACCTAGATAATTTTGTAATACAAAAATGTTGTATGAATATACAAATATACTGAGGACCTCGCTAGCGCAGTGGTATAGCGCGCTTGGCCTGCGATTGCGTAAACCAAGCAAGGGTCGCTAAGGCCGGTCATTGGATGGGTGACCAAAAATTTATAATCTCGAGTTCCTCCGTGCTTCGGAAGGTACGTTAAACCGTTGGTCCCGGCTGCATCTGCAGTTATTAATAATAAACTATTCGATTTTAATTTTAACATTATATAAATGTTAGAAAAATTAGTACAAAGATTTTGGTGGTTAGAAAAAGAATTTCGAAAAATTATGATCTTGAGGCGGGAATCGAACCCGCGTCCGCAGCGGAATAATTTTTCGAAATTCTTTTTCTAACCACCAAAATCTTTGTATTAATAATAATATCCACTAACCCGCACTGGGCCAGCGTGGTGGGTTATGGCCCAATATCCCTATATTCTTCCATCCATAGGGAAGGCCCGTGCCCCAGCAGTGGGGACATTAAAAGGGTTGGTGACGATATTGAGTGCCAGGGACGCAATATTGCATGGCGCTTTTTCAATATTGCAGGCTTGCAATTGTCAGTGTTAACGACGCCAAAACATGCTACATCAGTACGCCTATATTTAAGATTGCCGCCAAATGATCTGAACTTAATATCTTTCGGTGACTCCTGCATAATCTGATTGATGACATGCCACTCATCCTCCTCACCTCTATAAAAAAACGTGCCAAATGTAGTGAAAATTCGCGCGGCCTCCGCGAGGTCTGACAGCGTGTGCTTAACGAGCCTTCTTTTGATTAATTCTGTTAAAAATTATATTTTAACACCATGTCCAGCACACACGGGCCTTATTCTTGTAATTTGAATAATGCCCGATTTTACCATCAATACCTAAATTGTAAGGGACCCCTAACTAGTTTTAGGTGGCCTTAAGGACAGGCCTTGGAAAGCCAAGGCAAGGATCTTGAAGGGCATATCGGACTCGCACTGACTTAACCCACCTATATGCCATACCCGTAACGGGTACTTGTAAAGGGTCTATAGGCGTCAACTAAAGCGATCCTAAGAAAGGGGCGCGAAGAGCTTCACATGACTACAAGAGCTAGTAGGTACTTACGCGGTAGACTCATGAGCCGGTACCCCAAGGCGGTTCCGCCGCGAGAGGCTGTAGGATACAGGGTACAGTCGTTCCCCCACTACGCACTAAACATACCCTCTGCCCGGCAAGCATGACCACCGAAACACGATATGGTATAGCCAGTTATCGCGTTGAACTGTCAAAAATCATTGGATTTTAACACGCCTAGCCTAATACGATAAGCCTAATTTGAACAATTCAATAGGCCTATAAGGCTATATATTATGTTAAAAATATAGCGATATATCGCTTTCAACTTTCAAAAATCCAATGATTTTTGATTGTTCAACGCGATAAATGGCTATATTACGTGATGACGGGGGATGAAATGTAATAACCTTATGATTAGTGTCCGAACAATATCCCCTGCTGCCGTTCTTTAAGTAAAGAACCGGTAACCACTCAATTGGAAAATTTTGGTATTATAATACAAAGAGAAACAGTTCAAAAGTTGGCCTTTACATTTTTTTATTCTTACATGCAAGCCGACGGTACCTAATAGGTAAACTGTTCGTAATAGAGTAATTTGTCGAAACGTCATAAAGTATTCATGTAGCTATCGAGGGAATAAGGCTCTTCGCACATTGCACTTACAATATGCCGGTGTTGACAACATTTCAATAATTTTAATTCCCCCAAAAAAAAACGTCTTTTCTTTGTTTTCCTATCCTAATTTCGAATACGTTTATGTATTTTTTATTACTTCAGTACGAAGTCGAAAAGCTATTTCGCCATTCAGCCGCATTTATGACGTCATTTGGCGCTTACTACGGTATAGAATTGTCGGAATTATAATAACAATAATAAATAAAATATACTTTATTGCAAACGCAAGAAAAAAACATACAAAAATAAATAATACAATAAATAGAAAAGTACAATTAGGTTAAAAGTTAAATGTAAACGACCTAATAAAACAAAAGAAAAATATGGGTATCTTCATTTTCGGTCTAATTATACTATTACTTCACGTTTAATTAGACCTATCATAATCATAATTGGTGGAATCTGGGTGCTAATACACCTCTGCCGTGATTTATGTATTATATCTACAAAGAAAATACATACATACATAAATCACGCCTATATCCCCGAAGGGATAGGTGTAGGGGGCAGAAGGTGCAGAAGGGCAGAGGTGTAACACCCACTTTTCGCCAATCAAGTTAGGTCCCATGTAATAGGTGGCGAGCCCATTGCCATTAATCGGGCACAAAAGTCGCAGCACTATTGCTAGGTGGTATAAGAGGAACGCTGCTGCCCATTCCTCATCACTGATTTATCCTTAGTCGCCTTGAACGACACCCACGGGAGAGGTTTGGGGTGGTGACAATTGTATTCTACTCTGCCGTCACCACGCGGCGGAGAAAGAAAATAGCGGTAAGAAAAGTTCGAAAAATGAAAAGTTAGAAAAGTCTTGATGCGGGAATCGCACCCGCGTCTTCTGTAATTCGGGCAGATGCCTATACCACTCTGCCAACTACTGGTGTTAATTTAAAGGTGTTACCCCCGAATACAGAAACGCTAATCAAATTTTGAGCATTGCTTATAAAATGAAGTGGACAATACCTGTCAGAATTTGTATGAGAAACGTCAATTTTGACAATACTTTAATGGCAGGACTCAAACTTTGAGTAGCGTTTCTGTATTCGGGGGTTAGACCCGTTCAATGCGCGAAGAGCTTTAGTCGACCTTTTACTTGACATCATTGGAATGAGCGGGTCGTGTCCTTCGTCAATTTATTACGTATTAGTTGACTTTTTAAGTTAGGATGGATAGCTATAGTTTCATTGTTTGACGATATTATTTGTTATTATTTGATCATTTTAAAAATGAAAAATTATCAAAAAGAAATTATAGACATCTACCCGGAATGCAGAGGATCAAGGCAATTATAGTTGATATAATATTCGCACTCTCCTCAAATTCCCATCACATACCACTCGTACTGATTTCTACGCACATTCCTTTACTGCTCATGCCGTTAAGTTATGGAACGCACTACCACCTCCATTGCGTGAAATAAGGACATTAATTCAGTTTAAGAAAAGAGTTAAAGAGCACTATCTCTCCATAGTTTAAGCAGTTTTAATCACCAAATTATCAAGTTTCTTTTTTTTTTTCATCTATTTATATACTTAATAAGTATGTTTATTTATTATAGTTATATAGTTGTACTTAAGTATTTATTATTATGATATTATTATTATATGTATTATTTTATATATAGGTTAGCATTTTCTTTTTTTTTCTCTATTATAATATTTATGTTATTTTTAACGGTACACGTGTTATCCACGTTTCAGTTTTTTTTTTCCTTTCACAGGTGGGCTGGAAGAGATTTCTTTAGAAATAAGCTTCACCTTTTGTACTATTTTATATGAATGTAATCTCCTTTGTGTATTTTTGTGTACAATAAATTATTAAATAAATAAATAAATAAAATAATAATGAGTGGACTGAACTTCTTAAATGTCCAGTCCACTCATTATTTTTGTTACATAGTTTATACACACGCCTAAGTGCCGTGTCATGACAGCAGAGTAGAATACAATTGTACTTTGTAATCTCTCCCACGGATGTTGCACAGGCCGACTATCAAACCAATTATATTAGAAATTTTCTTTTAAATTTTTGTAACATTTGACAAGACTGTGTGATAATTTTCAAATAATTATCACACAGTCTTGTTAACCAAATTAGGATAAAATAAAAATATTGACGCAAGACAAAGAAACGATGTGCCTTTACCAACAAACCAATCAAAACAAGTGGCCAATCTATTCGAACAAATTGAATACAAATGTAAGAAACTAACGTATTTTACAGAGGAAACAACATGGCGACCGTAGTTGTCAAAAATTGACATTCTTTCCAGAGAAACGTATCGTTTGCCACTTGGCTACGCCCCAAAATGGTGAACCTTTTTATAAGCCTAAAAAAATACTTTAAGTACTTTATTTTTTATGTCGTTTACTTTGTTTACACTTTAAAGAGATTGAGTAAAATAGAGTTTATTTTCAGGAAAGCACATTATAAATTGCCTTTTAATGGAACGCATCCTCGCATAGTGCACTCCGGTCATTTGCACAAAGGAGCAACTCGCAGATAAAGTTCGGGATGCTGCGCTCTGGATTTAGTGTCCCAGATTCGCTTGTGACGGCTTAATGACGCTGCCTCTGTCAGGTGGGAAATTAACGGGGAATAGAGATATCCATGGCGTATTGGCGTCCCATTTCTTCGTTCCTTTTAGTCACAAGAAATAGGTTTCCGAAAACTTCTCATAAATGGCGACAAAGTCCAACCGTTAAACATCATAAAACATCATCATCTTCACCTGCCGTGGCCTTCTATGCTGGCCCGAGAGCCAAACAACAACGTAGAATTGGCCAGTCCTGACTCATCCCATGGGTGTCGTTAAAGCTGACTAAGGGAGATTGCCCGATGTAAACCAATAACCTTGGGGCACCCGAATGGTGGAAGGCAAACCACCGATAACAGCATACCCAAAGAGGGTTGGTGTCAGGCAGGCAGCCGGCTGTAAAACTTAAGCCAAATCTTGAGCAATATGGATTGGAATGTAATCATTCCAATCACTCTCCCCGTTCGGTCTCTTGACATAGTCCGTTTCGTCTCTTTTCTGTGTATGCATTTATCACGAGCACCTTAATTTCTGGTGTGATGGATGATATGAATCAAAGGGAGTGGATGGCTTTATGACGTCTGACCGATATGAATGGAAGAGGAAACATACTGCGACTACCCCAGATAGCCTGGGAACAGGGCAGGGAGAAGAAGATCGTCATCAGTCTTTTACTGCCGCACTCAGAGACGTCAAATAACGTTAATGAGTACTTTACGTCAAAAAATGACAATTCAAAACTAGTCGCTATTCTTGCCGGGTCTATGGTCTAGATTTGAATGAACATTTTTGACATTAAATACCCATTAAAGTTGATTGACGTCTCTGAGTGCGGCAGTAAATGTCTCAACTGTTTGGGCAGAGTCCATTACATTAAAGTGCTTATTCCAGTCAAGTTCAACTAAAGTTTAAAACGAATAGCATCTTAAATTCGCGCGCCGTACATCACTGACGAAAAAAAAACAGAATAATAAATCTCTCATTTAAACATGTCTGGCGGTAATGATATATAATAAGAATGTTTCAAAGGAACTTTAGTGACGGAGGCGGAACTTTTTACGAGCGCACTGGGCAAAGGGGCCCATAGAAATAAAAGGGAATGGAAATTACGTGGAGTAATCTCGATCGTCGGATCGCGTCGATTGTTACAACTCGAGGCGTGTGGATAACCAAAATGATTTTTATTTATGCACTTTTTTTTTCATTTTTACGTGACATTGTAGACTTTATACATTCCACCTATAATGGCATGGCATAGGGTCTATTATTTGGGACCTAACATAATTGGCGAAACGTAGGTTTTATTTCACCTCTACTGCCTCTACATGCCACGTCGGGGATAAAGAAGGGTAATTTGTGTATGTATTTGGCTAATTAAAAATGTTGCTTTAAATTTATGTATGTTATTATTTTAGTTATTTTACTTTCTTTGTGCGTATTGGCAGCATTTTCGCCTACGGATGAGTGATGACCTGGGCCCGTAGGCAAGTGGCTTATCTATTCGGATGCATAGAATACAAAAGTATCAAACTGACGTTTTGTTTCCTCTGCAATACCGCGGCATACATTTTGTATTCATGCATTCGATAGATTGGTCGCTTGGCTAGGAGGGCTGAGTACTTATCGACACGACTGTCGTCATGGTGTTTCCTCAATAATATATTATGTTAGTTTTATATATTATATACATACATACATAAATCACGCCTATATCCCCGAAAGGGTAGGCAGAGGTGAACTAGCACCCACGCTTCGCCAACTATGTTAGGTCCCATGTAATAGGTGGCGAGCCTATTGCGATTTATCGGGCACAAATTCGCAGTACATTGCTATTGCTAGGTGGTATAAGAGGAACGCAGCTGCCCTATCCTCATCATTGATTTATCCTTAGTCGTCTTGTACGACACCCACGGGAGAGATTTGGGGTGGTGACAATTGTATTCTACTCTGCCGTCACCACACACCATATATTATGTTTATTCTATTCGTACAAACGAATAGATTGCTCACTTGGCTAGACCCCCTGGGGTCACGCGGAGCGATTCTTTAAGACTAACGCAACAAGTCTTTCAACATTTATTGATAGCGACATCTACACAGGAGTCTTTCTAGCTCCTTAGCTAGAAAGACTACAGCATTATTACCTCTGCCTGTATTCTAAAGCAGAATGCAGGCAGAAGTAATAATCGGCGCGGATTGCAATAATAACAAAAAAAATGATTATTTCTGGTTGCGCTATTTTTTATGCTAGACAGCGAAACTCTCGACCTTCATCCCAACTGATGGTATGACTGATGAAGACGGAATCGAGCTTCACTTGGAATCCTCAGGGCTATCATAAATTGTCGGAACACCATAATGCTGTTAACATTATTATTGTGATGACAGATTTTGATAAGACGGTGATAGCTAGCTAGATGGACTTGAAAAAAGTCCTACATCAACCAAACCGATTACAAATTTGTACTCCACTGGGCATCGAACCCGGGACATCGAAATCTAATTCCGGTCGGCGAACTCTAGTGGTGCTCTAGTGATACACGGAGTCGGTTGAAGTTTTTATGAATAACGGGTTATACATAATAATATAGTTAGTGCCATTCAACTGCGTCTAACGTAAGGTATTTCCCTAGACGGTCTAAATGCGAACGGGAAAGCACATTACAGACTTCCTCCATTAAAGATGTTGTGTAGGAAGGCAATTTCCCATATTGGCACTTCTCAGCAAATGGTGGCATTACTACAAGTAGCTGTGCACTATGTATGCCCTATAGTCTTATCGGGTCCTGAAGACAGTAATGCTTTTTTATTACGCTGTGGTCCGAATTTATGGCACGCGATAATAGTCAGTCACACGAATCCCACCCTTAAACGGCCGATGACTGGATTGATCATGAGATCAGAATTGCGAAACGATCGTGGAATTAAACTTAATTGAATCTGTCCAAATAGATATCTTCTTTTGTCTTTTTCCGAGGAAATTATGCGTGAAAATGTCTTTTAATCAGCGCTTATGGTCTATTGGGAGTTTTGGTTCTCATTCTATTGCTTTTTTAAGATGGTGAGAGCGTGATAGCGCACCGGTAAGTGCCATTAGACCATCATCACTAGCCCTTTAATGTCGGCTGGGGCACAGGCCTTCCCCATGGATACAAGAATATGGACGTTTGTAGACGTTCAGTTTTTTTATCGGAGGACGGACCATCAAGATGGTCGGTTGGGGATCCGGAGTAAATTGTTCGCCGGACCAATGTCCGGTGCATGTACACACATTCATTATAAGCCATGCACCGCCGCGAATCCGGTAAAAAACACGGACGTCTACAAGCAGCCTATAGGTGGAATGGGCCATCATAACACATCACGCTGGTCTGCGGTTTGTTGGGTAGGTGTTAAAGACTGCAAATTAAACCAGGCCAATCCACGCGTACCCACCCAATGCAGGTTGGTAAGTGTTAGCTTAACGTCTTCAGATACGGCTAGCATGACCGACAACGATATGATATAACCTTTTATCGCTTTGAACTGTCTAAAATCTATGGAGTTTTGACAGTTCAACGTGATAAATGGCTCTATCACATCGTATTTCGGTGGTCATGCTAGCCGGGCAGGAGCAATAGCTTATCGTGCCTTCCAAAACTCGAGATAATATATTTTCGGTCACCCATCCAATTTCGGTGACCAGAAATTCACGCAGTCGAAGGCCCAGAATGCTCTAGCATCAGACAGCCGTGTAGTGACGGCAGAGCAGAATACAATTGTCACCCACCACCCCATCTCTCCCGCGGGTGTCGTACAAGGTGACTAAGGGTTAAGACAGCAATGAGTGAACAGCAGTGTTCCTCTTATACCGCCTAGTAATACACGGCGACTTCCGTGCCCGATAAATGGCAATGGGATCGCCACTATATCGCTAATGAATTCATGTATGTATGTTAACAAACGAATGTTGACTGCCTTACTATTGGTCCACAAACGTAGTTCAATGATCTATCTCACTCTGTCAATACTAGAGAAGTGCGAGAGACATTATTAGTACTTGTTAGCTAAAAAAACTGACTATAACAAAAACACTGCGTTCCGTATTCAGACGTCATCCACGTCACTTTATCACCGCGTCCCGCAAAGACTTTACATTCTCCCACACGGGCAGGTCAATCTAGATGTGGGATCCGGGGGATTCCCCTTAATTCCACCTGTCTGCGGCAAGGATTCGGCCCGGATTAACCGGAAAACGAAACGCGGCGTTAAGCATATTCCTGTTCAAATTGCCAGGCTAGGGTTCCGTGTGAGATGAAACTTGAATGTGTTGTTTTTTTTTTCTGCAACTGACTTAGAGCCGGCGCAGATTGTCGGCACGGCATGGCAGAGTATTTTTAGGCGACGAATAAAAATACAACTAAAGCGTATGAATATAAAGTTGAAAGTTGAAGGTCGTAGCTACAAAAACAATCCCTCGGAATGCTATGGCAGTCTTCGTGATACCGAGAGATATCGCGACAAGACAAGACCTAAGAACGCCTAGGCACGCTTAAGAATACTATGGCATTGTTACCACCAGTTTGCGCTTACATGTAGGGATGCCGAAGGATCCCTTGCCGTCCCGTGCCGCCAATGTGCGCCGGGCTTTGGGTGCTTTTTCACCAGAGCTGTGTGAGGATTCGTTGCGAGAAATGTGTTTGAGGAAAACCAATTAAAACACTCCTTTTTCAAATACAGTCATTCTATTGGTTCTCCTCAAACACATTTCTCGACACAAAGACAGCGATGAGTAATGGGCAGCAACGTTCCTCTTATATTCCACCGGGCAATGTACTGCGATTTACGTTCCTGACAGACGGCAATAGGTTCGCCTTAATTACATGGGACTTTAGCATGGGTGGCTAAGAAATAGATCTGAATTATTTATTTACGTATGTACAGTTCTGTTCTGCAAAAAACAGTTTTAATACTTATTTATTTCAAAGAAATTGTAGTCGAATTGAAATTTATTGCATATTATTGTATAATGAACAGATAACCGTTTAGCCGTATGCTCGTTGTTTTTCCTGCATAATACGCCTTTAATACCCGTGTCATAAGGCCTGCCCTTGTATCTTTTTGCCAAAGGGATTCCAATAATTAATTAGGCATTTACACTGAGTAGCGAAGGGGATTAAGGGGACCCTCATTAACACAAGTGGCAAATTTTCCCACTTACCTCGGCTCCTAGGAATGGGAACACGATTGTGCCCAAAAACTGCGTTGTGTTTTGTTTATGCATTTCTTTTCTTTGTTTGTTTTTAAATCTCCCTGTATTTTTAGGGAAGGCAAATGACCATACAGCTATGTCGTTATTATATTTATTTCATGTTGATATAAATAAATGAGTGAGTAAAATGAACAAATAAAATGAAGTTTTGGAGTGCTTGGCGCGAATTGATGATGGAGATGAGGTGGTGAAAATCACTATAAAATTCTCAACGTCAAACATATCACAACACTTATTTTCAATGATTCTGCATAGTTGCACATCAACACGGACGCTTGTGCGTCAAAATAACACCACATTCACTGCACAAAATCCAGTCTTAAACAATTTTTAAATTATCGAAAAAAAAAATCTGACTGACGCCATTGAAACGCGCCAAACACTCCTTTTGTGCATTCTTTAGTTTCGATGTACAAATTTCTATTCATTTGTCATTCATATCATCCTTCACGCAATCCATTCATTTTTTGAGAGGTCTTCCTCTTTGCTTGTATACTTGACTTTTATTTTTTAAGACTAGTATGAATATTCTTCATAATTATGCCGTGTTGCCGATGTATCTGGGGTCGGCCCAGTATGAGTGAAAACGAGACCCCACGAGAGACTGGTATTCTCGTTGTCAGAGCGAATAAAAGTGACGTTTTATTTTGACGTAATACAAACAAGCAAGGTGGATAATAAAATTGAGGTGACGTAATATTATAATAACCGAGAAGGGTAAAGGATGTCGAAGTAAACTCAATTATTAACGTCCGATATTAAATTACATCGTAGGTGTAATGTATCCGCTCGTATGTGAATTTCTAATATTCGTTGGTGGATTTTATACGTCACTGGTGTAGGTATAAATGTTTGGAACACAGAGAAGGGAATATTTCAGTTGCAGCAGTCTTAGGTTCGGTTTCACGAAAACAGTGATAAAAAAAGAACCGTAAGTTTTCACTTGCGAGCTACTTGCTTCTGTCTATCTTACTGATATTATATAGCTGAAAAGTTTGTTTGATTGAACGCGTTAATCTCAGGAACTACTGATTAAAATTGAAAAATATTTTTGTGTTGGATAGTCCATATGTCGAGGAAGGCTTCAGGCAATAAAATAACCGACAATGACGCGAGCGAAGCCTCGGACGACCACTAGTATTCTTAAAAATGTCAATTTGTATTCTCACTAGTCGACAAATTACTTTGTAAACGCTCTAAAATGGCGGAGACTGCTCGATTTTCCGTCCAAGTAAACTTGATGAGCAAATCTGAGGAGGTCGGAGCGTGACCGAGTGGATGTGACCGGTACCCGAGGTAATTTCCCTTGACAATGAATGGCTCGTACAATGAATCTAGGAGGCAGGCTGGCCCACGTTGAGCTCCAACAAGCTTTTGTTTACATATTCTGTTACAACGTGAAGTGTAAAGGTTAGAGAAATATCGGCAAGTTATCGAACGTCTTGGTTGGCTGCAATCCAGGCATATGCCTCCATATGCCTGGATTGCAGGATGCGGGATTCGATTCAAGACTATTACAATTTTGTTTTAAATTTTTCTCACCACAATTTTTTTTTGTATTAGAACACGATGTGAAGATAGCAAAAAGGGCATCCCAATATTATTGATTGATTAATGTGTTATGCCCATACCCCTTTGCCAGTGCAATGTTTATAACTACATAATTAGTAAATAAATCATCTTTGTACTCGAATATGTGTGCTTGGGGGCACAAATCTCCACTATGGAAGGAAGGTTATTTCGTTAGCTCAGCGCTTTATGGTGCGTACAGAGTTAGAATTTCTTGGAAGGGGCCAACGAGACACCAATAAGAGCAACAAGACCAACAAGACGAGACTGTTGGACATAGGTCCAACAGTCTCTTGGCTGAAATTATGGTCTGTCAATAAACGATAACTTCAATACCTGTTGTGTGAGTTTTTCGATTTCTGTACGCAACACAGCCACAGGCAAATTGACACAACTTTCCTTAAAACACGAACAATTAATTAAGAAGTAAAAGAATTCTATACAAACCCTCGTTGGTACACCAACTGGAAAAAATTGAGACCTTCCATTTTTCTCGGCGCTCTATTATAAATAACGAACCATAAAATCTCCGGATAGGCAGGTACCCGTTTGGCGAACCTTGTATAAATCTACTTTGAGTCAGGTTATTACGGGGCAAAAAGTTTAATTGGTCATGTCCCGCGAATCTAAGGGGGGATTTCGAACTTTTATTTTAGATTCGGCCTCCTGTAACTTTGAGGGGTGCCGCCAAAATACAAATTACATTTATACCAGTATACAGGTGTAACAACGACAATGGAGGGGAGCAGATAAATCAGTTGCATCATTCAAGATTCTTGGAGTTTTATATTCAAAGTTGATCAGTAATATCTTGCGATTCACCTCTGCCTACTCCTTCGGTCATATATGTATGTGTGTAAATATTTAGTAAATACTCATAGGCAACCTTAACAATGAGAACAAAAGAATAAAATGTAAGGCATGTTCCAAATTCCAATTAACTACAACGTATTATGTTTTGTCTCTGCGCAAAAAGTTTGTATACCACTAGAAACTTGCATCCGAAATGGCAGCTATTAAAAGGAGGTTTATTGTGTTAATTAAACGGTCCTAAACGAATTGTGTGCCGACCTTTAAGGTTAGTTTATGAGGCAATTTGCCCGTTGATTCGAATCCCGGTGAACAGCTGTTCCGGGCTGGCTTAAAGCCGCGGCTTAATAGGAAAAACAATAATATTCTATTTAGATTTTGAATTTAATTTTGCAACGAATGCCCGACATAAATAAGAGGAACTGGTTTGTATTCAAATTGAATTAAGATTGCCAAAATGTCTGCAGTATATTTTTACGGATGGTTTCATTATTTTTTATTTAATATGTAAGGCATATTTATATATTTTCAATATTACCCAAAATTGTATAATGTTGGTTGGTTGGTTGTATGTTATGTAGTTAGGTTCAATATTAAGCTTGTTTAATTAAAATCATCAATGGATTTAATAATGGTACTGCAGCAAGAGCTTCCCTGTCTAACATAAAAAAAAACATATAAGTAACAAATGTTTTAATTGTTTAGTAAATTCTTTGCCCTTGGCTTCGTCTTTGGTCCTTCGTTTTTTATATTAATACACGAGTTTTCAGTTGCCTCTCTTTTTGTATTCAATACATGGCATATATCGCTCGTATATTTGAGTTGTTTTATATAAACAGAACACAATCCGGAAAACACAAGCGCTACAAAGCGTTTATTAAGATTATATATTTGCACCCTTCTGACATTCGGGGGCTGTTCCACCAAAATTAATTCCGTACAAAACATAAATACTCTTTTCGAATAGGAAATTCGAATCTTTCCTATGTGTACGTTGTGGAAGGGACAAGGGTTATATTTATTTATTCGGATTTCCGGTTTCACAGTTCCGCAGTCACCAATGCGTGTATCGTTAGGCAAATTGCTGCTGCATTACTGAGTTTGTTATGGATTACTTATTATTTATTATTTTTATATGATTATTTTTAGTAATATTGTTTAAATAATGAATATACGGATTTAGCTGGTATACCCCTCGCTCCCACCTCAACAGCATACAAACCAACAATGTAGCCATTTTTGTTGTTTGTTTTGTTTAATCAAAGTATTATAAAATATTGGTTAATACAGCGTAGTCTTTGGGGATGTTCGTTTCGTTTGAAAAATCATTTGTCCTGGGGGCCTACTATAATTCAACGAAAATGGAAACGGCGGCCGATAGTTCGTACGTTTCCTACTATAATTCTTTATCGGAACTTCGTTCGAACAAAAATTGTTTGATCAAAAATTGTGTCACATATTTTAACGCATCTAGGGAGTGATTGGCGCGAGTCAAATGGTAACAGAATTCATGACGGTGACCGATAAGGTGGTGAAAACCACTATAAAATTCTCATCGTGAAACACGACACAACACTTTTATTTCAATGATTCTTCATAATTGAACATCAACACGGATCCTTATGCATCCACATAACACCATTTTTACTACACAAAGTCCACTCTGAAACAATTTTTGAATGATTGAAATAAAATTTGACTGACGCCATTGAAAGCCCGCCAAGCATCCCATAATTGCTACCTTTTGATAATCGTAAGGTGTTCAAATTTGACAAATATTCGTTCGGATTTTCAACCAAAATTTGAAGAAACCGAAATTTTTAACTTTTAATTTTCGTAAGTGTGAATTACGTGTGAAATCCTTATAAAATGGCATCGAGTAAAATCGAGGCTGCAATGCGTGAAGCACGTTTAGAGCGTGGCTGGATTATATGTATATTAATCATTAGAACATAATATAAATGAACATTAATTTATTCATCTGCATTAATATATTATATATTCTACATTAAAGCGGCGATCAAAAGTTTTTTCATGCAAATAGGAATAATTTACACATAAATAATTAAAACAAATGTTACTTGTAAGCGCCCAAATTTAAATTGCTACTTAGAAATGCTTGTAGAATGAACACTGTGTTAGCTCAGTGCGCGAAAAGCAATTGTAGAAACATTTATAATAATTTATTGAAATACAAGAAACCCGTAGTATACTGCCCTCTTTACGTGAACCATTCTTAGTACTATCCTCTTTGCTTGAAACCAATTAAAAAGTTTGTAAAGGAACGTTTGAGTTAGCTGACAACTAACATTGGTACAATACGGATAATTTATATCAGCCTGCCGAAACTCAATACTGCAGAAAAAATGTATGGAGTTTAGGCAATTTTAATGGCGACTTGTTTTGTCTCTTACTTCCGATCTAACCTTCCTTGTCTCGCGCTGCTGGAGTGTCACTATTGTCATTAAAGTCACCATGCCGTTTTGAAAATATAAATTATAGCGTTGTTTTAGTTTATTTTTCCATCTTGTGCCTATTTATTGTCTTCAGTGACTTATCACTAGTGTATACCTACTGGTTTGTGTCATTTATCTAAGTGCATAACAGCGAAATGTTTTACAAAAGGTGTGAAATATGTTGACTAAAATCTGGTAGGAAATTAAACCAAAAGAGGGTTTTCATGGCCAATTCCCACTAGATGAGAAGCGGTAAGTAGTTTTCCATGTTATTATATAAACGCTAAGTAATTAGAAATAAGTTCTGGTCACTTTAATCAAAAATCATATGCGTCGTAGTGATGTCCTTACTACTTACAAAATTATCGATAAAAAATCTATTTTCGTAAATTTGAGTATCAAATGTACTTGAGATGTTTCATTAGTTTAATACATATAAATATTGTATATTGCAATATATTATAATATAGTATATCATATATAGAGTTATTTATAAAACAACAAAAACCTCCCATGACTAGATAGCTAACATCATTAACAACAACATTTGTTGTACGAGTTTTAACATTGCGCAAAAATTTTCGCATGTGTTCATCTCATTATCATCATCAAAAGTTCTTCTGTGTTCAACTCCACTTATTTTTCAGATCACAGCGTTACTTGTTGAAAGGCGATGAGAGTCATGGCTGCAAAACATAAGAGAGTGGATCGGCATTAACTCCGTTGAAAAGCTGTTTCGGTTTGCGACTGACAGAGATGAATATAAAAAGCTGACGGCTTATCTTCCGAATTGTAGAGGCACTAGAAGAAGAAGACAGTGTGACTGTCGCCTTGCTACACGATGCCCGTCGGGTGTGATCGTTGCCTGCAACCGCATAAGCGCCTCGTACTCCACTATTGGTAAGTTACATAACCTATCTTTCCGATATGGTTTGATAGCTCAATTCCTGAAGCTAATGAGTGGTTTATTTCAGAACCAGATTTCATTGATTGGGCAGAACCAGACCTTAGGGCGCGTTACACATAGTCCGCTATGGTAAGTGGTGAACAATAAATTGAATTGATGATGACCAGCGTAAACTCAAACGATACTGTTTACTAATCTCAATTTATTATTTCAGATCTAAATGTCCTGCTTACTTGCTCACACAACATTGCAAAAACGTGTGTTGATCGATCAGCTAACATCTGAAGACTCCGCCTAGAATATGAGATCAGAAAATTACCAACAATTTAATTTCCACATTGTAAACATAACTTTTATTTTTTGTTGTGAAATAAATTGTATTAAATAATTACACGTAATTGAATAATACTCAATATTTTCAAACGAACAGATGTTTTTATTTTGCTTTTGTAGGATTAAAAAACTGCAAGGCAGGGGGGGGATACCCATTCGTTTTTATCGATATCGACACATTCTGTAGCGTACACCACATCCTTAGTTTGCTTTTGTAGCATGTTGGCATTACTTTTTTATCTGTCTCTGTTGGTTGGTACGAGATCTTAGCCTAAACTGCGAGTCAAAATTGTCAAAAAGCTTGTTTGAAGTCCCGACTCTTAAACGTAGTGTATTATATACTCTTTGATTTATATTGACTAAGGTAACGCGCATAATCGCAGCATAAACTAGTACTTTTAAAATTATTTGTTTGAGCATCCGAACATTGTATTAGAGTAGAGTCACTTCCAAAGTTTCGTTCGATTGACAAGTTTCGTTCGGAGAATGATAGTAGATCTTCTGATGCGGAAATCGAACCCATGTCCTCTGCAATCCGGTCACATGCCTATACCACTCGGACGAGTACGATCCCCGCATCAGGAGAAATCGAACCTTAGGCTAGATTTCACCAACACTTACACAGGCAATTATTATTTAAACGTTGCATTTTGACATTTTATCGTATAGAAGTACTGCCAAAAATTCTTTTAATGCGTTGGTGACCTCGAGCCTTATAGTCGCCTTGTACGACATCCACGGAAGAGCTTCTGGGAGGTGACAATTGAATTCTGCTCTGACGTCACAAAACGGCTTACAGGAACAATGCCACTGCGAATCAATCCCCGACACTAACGTGAGCTTCGTACCGTCAAAATTGATTAAAGGCATAGACGTAACGATGCAACTTAATTAACGCGTACTGTGTTCTCTAGTTTAATTTAAGCCGGCATAGGCTCACAGCGTCCCCTACTAAGCGTCTCTGTTCTAATAGAGATTGATGTTGTGTTCGTGATTATATGGTATTGTTAGTGATGTGATAGACGATTCAAAGGATTTATTTATTAGGCACACCAGCAACATATGACATACACGAACAGTAATTCTTATGTAATAGACCTAATATACATACATGTCAATAACAGACTGACACCATTGTTAGCTTTGAGCCTTTTAGAAATTAGTAATCAAATTGAGATAATTTAAGTAACAGTCAGTGAAGTTAACATACCTAAGTGTTGGGAAATAAGTATATCTACCAATTACCAATAAATCACACTTGTTTCCATAGTAAGAGCGGCAAATGCGACCTCCTTTTTTTCCTTCTCTATCACAACACTCCCGCTAATGTACAGGAAACAAACAACACAACAAATTAAGAAAAAGACGGGCCGAATCAAACACGATTATTAAAAAGTTGCGCCACGCCCATAATTTCGAAATTGAATTTCGAATGCGAAATATTGAATTGCCAACGGACTCGGCGGGACTTAAGGGCGACGGTTTATTTCCATTTCGTGTTTTTCGAGTGGGAAGATACGTTTTCCAAATTGGCCAATTTTCCACGGAGTACGGTTAATTATGCGTTGTGTTCGAAGCGGTTCTGGATTACGTTCGAATATAGGTTAGGTACGCATGTATACGCAGTCTACTCTTTCTCTGAATATGCACAGAAAAAGGACAAGCCACCGAGAATCGTTATGAAAATTCAATCATATCGTGCCTTTGGAATAAGATAGATATAGCTTAATCAAAAAGATTGAATGCGAAGTCGCAAAGTATTTTAATATTTATCTTGCTTTCAAGATAAAAGGCAAGGAATTTATTTAATGTCTTTCACGATAGAAGTCTCTTGGCTTGAATATTAGACCGATATTAATGGAAAAGATTTACGCTATACATTATACGCAATACATATTCACGTTCTTCGTTGCACCCGTTCACTTTCATGTTCTTATTTGTGGATGTTACCACACCGCTGCCTACTCCTTTGGGGGTAAACAGGGGGCCTACGGCCTAACTCGATTGCTGATGATAGCTATATAGCAATGCACTGCTTACAGCTATAGCAGCCATCCTGAATTTTTAGGCAGTACGGATTTTGTGCCAAATTCATACAAAATCATTCGCTGATCATTCGTTCAAAGCTATCGCTAATAGTTTAGGTACATTTGGTGCGAAATGACAGCATGACGTCATAAACTATAGCGTTTGCTTTAGCAATCGAGCTAGGCGGTAGGCCCCCAAGGTGTGATTTTTATGTACGTACGCAATAATGATATTTGTACGATGCATTACATCCTACATTCTACTCCCTACATTCACCTATCGTTTAGCCCAAAGTAATTAACATAAGGACTTGTGTTATGGATATGACTAGATGACGGACAAATTTAAAAATACATAATAATATTTACTATATACACTTAAAAACAACCATGACCATGACGAGGACAAATTATGTCTGTGTTCATCACAAGCATTAGCCCCCACCAGGATTCGAATCCGGGACCTCTTGGCCGATAGCCAATGATCTGACCTTTCCGCCAAACCAGCCGTCAAGCCGTAACTTGCTTTAGAACTTTTGGGTAGAAAATTGACAATGGCCTCAGAGGCTTGCGGGAAATGCCTTGGGATATTTTATGTCTTTGGGGAGAAAGGACATCCTCCATTTTGGCCCAAAATCAAAAGTGCCGGCCAATAAAAAAGTGTTGTATTCTGACAGAACACGTCAGTCGGCCTTAGCATTTCTTAATATGGCACCAAAGCTGTAGCACCAATATTAGTAGTGCTATACAGGGAGGAAAGTTGAGATGGGGCATTAAGGGCAGCTACCTTATCCCTTGCTGCCACGCAAAAATGGTCTTAGGAGACCTTTCCTAACTTTTTGAGTGATGACAATCGACATTCACAGATTTAAGATAAAATGTACAGTTAGCGACAAAATCGTCAGAATTGGGATTTATTTTTAATGCCAATCGATCCCATTCCCATAGATAGACGATTAAAACACTATTTGAGACCAACTGAGGTTAGAGTAACTAATAGAACACCCACAAATCAAAGAAAACTTTTTCCATACAATTTAGTATGGTAAAGACGATTTTCTCGCTGACTGTACATTTAATCAAAAATCTGTGAATGTCGATTGTCATCACTTAAAAGCAGTTGGGAAGGACCATTAGGACCATTTTCGCGTGGCAGCAAGGGATCTGTTAGCTGCCCTTAATGCCCCATCTCAACTTTCCACCCTGTGTAGCACTACTAATATTGGTGCTGCAGCTTTGGTGCCATATTTTAACAAATGCTTAGGCCGACGTGTTCTATCAGAATACAGCACTTTTTTTATTGGCTTTTGATTTTTGGACCAAAAATGTATGAAACGTGGAGGATGTCCTTTCGCAATTTCATCTCTGTCGATGTTTATTTCTCGCTTGCAAAATCAAATCGAATCGTCAGATGCGCACAAAAATGATGGGAAACATAAAAATAATATTACACAAAATGTCTATTCGAGAAAATTGAATTCCTTATGATATCGTTAACCGTAAAAAGTATACATTACCGCTCGCACTCGTAAATAAGCGTAATGGTGTTACGCTGGGAGCTCTCGGGCGTAAATCTCGAATAATTACCTGAAACAAAACAATAAATATTACGCGTGTCATTAAATATTTGATACATACATAGGTACATAAATCACGCCTATATCCCCGAAGGGGTAGGCAGAGGTGAACTAGCACCCACGTTTCGCCAATTATGTTAGTTCCCATGTAATAGGTGGCGAGCCTATTGTCATTTATCGCGCGCAAAAGTCGCAGTACATTGCTAGGTGGTATAAGAGGAACGCTGCTGTCCATACCTCATCACTGACTTATCCTAAGTCGCCTCACGACACCCACGGGAGACATTTGGAGTGGTGACAATTGTATTCTACTCTGCCATCACCACACAAAATTAAGTTGCAGATTGAAACAGCAGATTGAATATTAATGACTAAAGATACAGCCAAGACCAACAGCTCGTGCCTTCCGAAGCAAGGAGGCACTCGAGATAACAAAGTTTTGGTCACCTATCCAATGACCGTCCTTAGCGAACATTGCTTAGTTTAGGCATCGTCCTAATAGAACGCGATTACGCCAGTAAGCGACGCGACCATCGCGTGTACGCGTACAAACATTTGAGTCGCGCGGTCGCGTCATGCGTAGTCAGGACACCTATTCGACTTCCATAGGTTTGATCGCGCGTCCGTACGAGTAATATTCGCGTGAATTGCGCAATTGCGTTCTATTAGGACGATGCCTTATTGCCAATCGTAGGCGAGCGCCAAGCCACTGCGGTATCGACCTACTACTACTACAATTACTATTCAAGTGATTGGTATTGAGAGATTTGAGAGTAGTATTGATGTTTGGACAGTGACGTATTACGTTTACGTTGCGGCTTCATGTAGGTATAATCCATGCGAAATCCGGGAGTACCTGTGGCAGTAGTTATGCAAGCTAACGCAATGCAGAAGTACCGCAGCATCTCGGAACACAAAAAGTGGATGTGCACAGAGATTTGGACTTTAAACCGTTCGGATGGAGTACCATTTTATGTTGGCAGTCGTAAGAATTGTTTGATCGCAACTTTTGGGAGCCGAATTAATTAATGTTTGATGTGCAAACGAAAACAAACGAATCGCGGAATTATTTTCTGTCACTATTCGTGAATCAGTGGAGTTCGTTATTTTACAAATTTTTGCCACATTTGGAAGCCGTAGGTTAAATAATGTTTGATTGTTGTAATGTTTGATTGTAAAATAATGTTTGATTTTATTAATGTTTGTTGTGCAAACAAAAACAATTGAATCGCGAAATAATTTTCTGTCACTACTCGTGTTTCACTGGATTTCTTTTTTTTTGTTAATCAGTGGATTCCAGTTTTCCAATAAAATATAAATACTGCATTGAATTACGCTTCGTGCAAACAAAATGTTAAGCCAAAAGCAATAAATATCTCGTTTATTTTGTAAAGCGCCAGTAATGAATTAAAGAGATAATGGAACGGAACGAATGTAAAGTTACAAACAATAAGTAGGTCAGTATTGTACGTGTTAAAACATAGCATTTAATTTATCAAGGGCCTGTTTCACAATCGACCAGTAAGTTCGAAGTAACTGACTTGGCAGTTCAATTGACATATATTTCATATTACAACTGTCAAATAATCTGCGAAGTAAGCTACTTAGAACGTACTAAGTTCAAGTAACAAGGACACTAATAAGGACAAGTAAGTTCGAAGTAGCTTGCTTTGCTGTTCAATTGACTTACATTTCATATAACAACTGTCAAATAATCTGCGAAGTAAGCTACTTTGAACTTACTTGTCGATTGTGAAACAGGCCCTTAGTGAATTAGATTGTTGTTACCTAGAACGACATAGACATACACATATAAATCACAGCCTACACATATACATCAACGAAGGAGTAGGCAGAGGGGAATTATGTTAAGTCCCATGTTATTTCTATCGGGCACGTAAATCGCAGTATATTGCTAGGCGGTATAAGGGCCCCCGCAGACCATGCGATTAAGTTGGACAACTAAGGCCCGAGTTCACCAACACGTAAATCAAGCGATAATTATTAACCGTCAGGTTTTGACATTTTATCATATGGAAGAACAGTCAAAAACTATCGATTACCTTTAAATCGCTTGATTTACGTGTCGGTGAACGTTGCGGGCCTTAATCGCAGATTGTACCAATAGTCATAAAAACGAATGTATGTACGATTTAGTTGGAAAGATGTTGCGGGCTATGACTTTTGGTAGGCAGAGATCACTTCTTTCCACTTGCTACGATCCTTACATACTTCATTCGCTTCATCTATTAACGTCTTCATGCATGCCCGTCGGTTTCGGGTACTCTTGACCTGGCCCTTTTATTACCATATCTACGAATGCACACATCCAGGGTACCGGTTAAACCCTGGCTGCACTCCAGTGTCGCAGGTGGAACTGAGGGGTTATTCTGCAAGCTGATTGGCATCGTTTTACTTTCAGCCATCTCTCTCGCATCTCGAATCATGTCGAATGAATTAGAGCAATGGTTAAACTAAACGAACAATCGACTTGAATTCCATTATAATGTTCATCAATCATCATCATCATCACCAAGCCTTTAATGTTCCTACTGCTAGAGCACTGGGCTTCCCTATGGGTTGAAGAATATAGGAAAAATCTCAAGAGAAGAGGGTCTCATGTTTATTGGCAGCCAATACTGCCATTAATGTATTTTTAAATCAGCTCTACTATGACTTGTGTACGCGATGTGAGGGATCAGGGAAATTAAGAGGCGGAATCTGAGAGTAAATGAGCAACGAATTTATTGTGCAAAACTGCTAAGCCAATATTTTACAAGACGTATGAAAACTAAGTGACAAAATGACGTAAATTAAATAAACAAAACAAGTAATAAAATTAAATATGATAGAAAAGAGTTCGATTTGCCACAACTTGCGAAATGTGTGTTTTTTTATTTATTTATTTAGGAAACAAACAATTAATTAATACTAAAATTAAAAAAAAAATTATAAATAACACATAAATCAGCAAAGTTTCCTCAGATAATTATGATATAAATCAAACGAATCAATTAATAAATATTTAAAAAAAAAATGTGATTAACAATAAGGGTACATACAATTTAAAAAAAAAACCATTAACGTTTATATACTGCATAAAATTAAACAATGTCAAAAGAAAAAATAGAATTGAAATAAATTAAAGAATACCAATTAACATTTATAATAATACAGGAGAGAGAAAAAAAATAAAGTACAAAATCAAAAATAAAGTACAAAATCAAAAAAAGTTAAGTGTAAAAACACATCTATCGAACCTTTCGGGCTTTGATAGAGGTGTTTTAAGACTTTAGCTTGCCGCCAAACAAAATACGACTGAATGTCAAAAGTCTTATACCTACAGTAAAAACAATTTAAGAAGTCACTTTTAGCACCTGTGAGCCGTATAGTTTATCAGTCAAAAGTTGGAACTGTGGATTGACCGCTGTCAAATCTGCCCGTATACTTAGTTCACTATAATACTGCACTCAATTATTCATGCAAGTACCTGTGTGTGTCTATACTATTTTTATACGAACATCGGAGCTTTTATTTCAGCTCAAAGCACAAAATTTTATGGTTATTTTTAAGACCCTCATAATATTCGCGGCGGTTTTCAACGGCGTCCTTTTATACACGAAGCACCTTCCCTTTTCAGCCCACGCAGGAAAATCTTTACAAACCCAGTGATTTGTACGGCAAAAGGATTTATTTCATGCAGATTAATATTCACTGAGTAAAAAGGGAACTGAGATAGAAAATCAGTCGTGTGTATTTTGCGAGTGTGTATTGGTAACAGACAGTTAACAAGCTTTGAAAGAGATCCTCTGTGCTTTTATCACAAAGTGAGAATAATAATTCTGAGACAACTGAATTTTAACACCACCTATAAAGGCCCAAAGGTGTCCAGTAGGTGATTATATACCTCTGTTGCTAACAATTCTCTATTGAAATCAGTGAAATGGTAGATTATGAGATTATGTATTTACTTATTTACAGTTTTATTAGCTAAGAGAGAGCGATGCGATGTGATAGACTGCAACAATTGCTGGATTTAAAAACTTAGTCAAGTAACACCACTCAAGTTGAATATGAACCATTGATAATTAGGGAGCACTATAAGAAGAAAAAGCATTTGAGGAACATGACAGCATTGTGTCCGGTCCCATAGGCTGTCATATGTTCTCAAAATGCTTCGTCTCGTCTCTGTTGTCTCGTAAAGTTAACATGAATAGAATAGAATGAGTTTTTTATTTTATTTTGAAAGCAGTGAAATATATAATACTAACGAATCAAAACTTGATTTAAATTATGACAATACTAATATCGATAAAATTGACATTTATAAATTTTTAGGTATAATTATTGACAAACACTTAAACTGGAAGGACCATACAAATTATGTCTGTACTAGGCTAGAGCGGTATGTGTATGCACTTAGGCGCTTACGACAAACCGTCTCGACGAAAGCAGCGCTTACCGCCTATCACGGATATGTATCATCCGTTCTTAGTTATGGATTGATCACATGGGGAAATTGTGTAGAAATTGATAAAGCATTCAAACTACAGAAAAAATGCATACGTGCAATAAGTGGTGCAAAGATCACGGATAGTTGTAAACCTTTGTTTCAAGAATTGAACGTGCTTTCCTTGCCATGTATGTATATAAGAGATATTTGCTGCTTTGTAAAATCACACTTTCACTACTTCACGGAGTACACTGAAGCTACAGGAAGGCCAGCTAGATCACAATACATACACTTGTTGCACCAACCACCCTGTCACGCCAATATTTACAAGAACAACGTGTATAATATAATATGTGCATACTTGTATTTAATAAACTACCTGAACATATAAAAATTTTGCAAGGCAATGTGTTTAGGACTACGCTATCAAAATGGTTGATGGAAAAATGTTTTTATAACGTTAAGGAATACATGGAACATAACTTGAGCACCTTATAAATAACTTGATTTATTTTATGACATATTATTATTATATTTTATATTTTTATTTTAACTTCTAACTTGAATATAAAGTGATGACATGACTAAATGTTTAATAATATTTCGGTGCAAGTTAATTTTAATTATTATTATTATCTTTTTATGGACTGTTATTGTATAATCAGGACCTATTGAAATTTGCACGCTTGTTAATAACAGGCGGAATACATTCACTTTTAGCCACATAAGAACTTGACTATGTATATTACTGTGTGTTCAATGCAAATAAACATTTTATTATTATTATTAATATAAAGATTACAGCCTTATATGAGTTAGAGAAAGTCTTGGGCTCACCACCAGCCACCACGCATCGTATTTAATTTGTGTCATTTGAAAATGGACCTTCGCGTAATTAGCTTAGAACTCAGAACTGAAACAGAGCCGAATGCCGGGTATGTTGCGTTTATAATGCTCACGAAATAGATGTTCGGCCAGCGGATTATCGAGCTTCACGCGCGGATGGCTCGCGTTAACATCGGCATTAGTTTTAGAGGGGATTCAATGGCTGCGGAAATTGGGAGAGGCGGAACATGTTTTGACAGTTTCAAACACGCGTTGTGGTTTCGGTGAATGGGTTGTGAGGCAGATGGCACAATGTTCTAGTTGTTTGACGGTCGGTCTATCTATGACAGACAAAATTGGTCTGTAGGACAAAAAGACGAATGGTATATGGTACAAAAGGTATTATAAACGCATAACGGTACAAAAGGTTCAGTGGTAATAATGAATTATACGTTTTTGATTTTTAGAAAAATAAACACCCATGGTCAGCATTGAGCATTTCCATAATATTATTGGTTCAATAAATGTGTTTTTTATAATAAGACCTTTACTTGTAACTTGTACTTTGACATGACGCAGGTATGCCTATATATCTAAGAGAGTACTTCAGAGAAGGCCACGCAGCGTATGTATGGTGATCTAAAAATTTCTAAAAGAAAGCATTGTTGCAGTTTTTTTGGAAAAATGAAAATTGCTCACAAAAATGTAAACTGATTGGTCGATTTGAAAGAATTCGAAATTGGAAAGTTTGTGTTAAAATCCGTACAGCGTAATCGCCAAGTATCACATCAAACTGGAGGTTTGAAATTGAATGTAGAAATACATAACCAGCGAAGTTTATAGCCGAATTGTGGGTGTCGGTAGCCTGCAGAATCCTCAAAGGAGTCGGACAATATACTATTAGATCCAGCATATAACTGATAGAACTCAATAGAGATAAAATGTAGCGGAATATTGCTTCAGTGACTGTGAGAGCAATTTGTACGGGGTTTGCATCAAATTGAAAAAAGAATTGGTGCAGCACAACTAATATAACGATCATTTAATACAAACACGCATAGCTCAAAAAATGCTTTGAAACATTGCGTATTCAAAATTTATTGCAGCATTGAGGCCTCGTGAATATTCAAAACATTTTGAACAATGATTTACTCCCATTTTCCTACTACTGCTGTTCTGGTTGTCAAATATTAGCGTTTACTAATCAATAATGATAATAAATATTTTTACACTCACACCTATCATCTAGCCCAAAGTAAGTAGCCTAAGCACTTGTTTTATGGATAGTAGATGACGGGCATATTTTAAATATCATAATTATTATGTATATAAATGTTGAAAATATACTACATAAACATATACACAACCATGACTCGGTCAAAACATAAATTACTGTAACAATTTTCTCGATAGGAAAACAACCCTAAGATGATCCTTCTCACTCCTTCTTCTTCTTCCTGCCCTTATCCCGCTCTAGGCGGGGTCGGCACAACACGTTTTCTTCTTCCATTTCTCTCTATCCTTCACTAATTTCTCATCCACCCCTCTCGCTATCATATCCTCCTTTACAGTCCATCCATCTCTTCTTTGGTCTTCCTCTCCTTTTACGTCCTTCCACGTTCATGCTTAACATCCTTCTGCCAACATAGCTTTCATCTCTTCGCATAACATGACCAAACCATCCCAGTCTATTACCCCGCAGTCTCTCTGTCACTGGCGCTACTTTCAAACTTCCCCTGATATACTCATTTCTTATCTTATCTCTCCGAGTCACACCACACATCCATCTTAACATACGCATCTCTGTTACATGCACTCTTCTTTCATCAGTCTTCTTCATAGCCCAACACTCTGATCCATACATGACAACAGGACCAAGGTCTAATGACCGCCTTATAGATTTTCCCTTAAGGGACATCCGTGGGTCACATATTGTTGCTGAGACCTGTCGCCACTTCATCCATCCTATGTTCGCTCTATTCCTTACATCCCGGTCAATATCACCGTCGCTTTGGAAGAGCGATCCAAGGTACCGGAAATCTGAGCAAACTGGTAGGAACACACCACCTAAGGCAATTCGGGAGAAACTGGAGGGGCCACCAAAGTCACAGAACAAGTGTTCTGTTTTGGTCCGGCTGATCTTAAGCCCGACACTCTCCAATCTCTCCTGCCATTTTCCCAGCCTACTTTGTACCTCGGATGCATCTTCTCCGACAAGTACAATGTCGTCGGCGAACAGCATACACCAGGGTGCCTTCTCCTGTATGTCCGATGTCAGAGCATCCATAATCAGGAGGAACAAATACGGGCTTAAAGCCGAGATCCTTCTCACTCCCTCATTCTAAAACCCAATCTAAGTTTATTAGAAAGGCAATAAACTAATATGTAATATTAGACATGAAAGTTTATTGTACCTTTATTACACCTGATGGTAAGTGACGATAAGATAAACCGAAGATGGAATCGAACTTCACCTGGAACCTACAACCACAGAGGGGCTGGCTAACTTGTTGGCTCGTCACAAATTGTCGGAACACAAGACTGTATGTATGAATAATATTATGTTGGCTGAGAATGTGGTAAAACACGAACAAATATTTCATCATCCCCTTTATTTTTAGCAGGCAAATGTCGGTGTCGTAACAGGCGAGTAAGGAAGGAGTTTTCTGGACTAGTGCCTATCGTCACACCTGAGGTTCCCCGCGCGGTTAACCACTACAATAGCATTCCCTAAGAGGGTCTACGGTCTAAACACGGAGAAACGCTCAGCCACTCTTGTAATAAATGAGCGATCGCTCTTTAAATGCCATAGTGGAACTATTTTTAGAAAGAAAGAGAGGTCGTAAAAAGTCAGAAATTATTGTCCTGATCCTGGAATCAAACCCGCGTGCTTATTATGAGGAGTTTTTCGAAATATTTGTGAGCTCATTTGCTTTGTAATAATTTATTAGATAAATTGTTACGTCCATTCCGCTTATTCAGAACATGACAGACGCAACTCAATAAATACACAGGATCATTGTGTGTTCAACAAGAATTACTGTTGCAGGAATGCAATTTTGAGTTTCTCTTTCGTATTAAAAGATTTATGAATGTTAAAAGAAAAATGAAATAGGTGCCTCAAGTTTATTTGAAGCTCATGATGATTCAAAGGTTGCTCCTTTTCAGTAAAAGGCGCTGACTTGTAATGAGTCTCCAGGGACGTAAGGGGCTGACACCGTTTCGACAATTACAACTTAACGTGACTGTGGATTGAAGGACTCGAAATATCGCTACTGTTTAAGTATGTACAGTCAACGACACGTCAGACTATACAAAACCATCAAATATCTCCAATCGATTATCCACCTTAACTTTCTTTGACGTACAGCGCAAAGTCATTAAAGTAACATTTACATAATATTGTGATTTGTGATAACCTGACGTGCTGATGACTGTACTACCTACAAGCTGCTATTATATTAACCTTAATGCACGGTATTTGGAAAAAAATCTAGTTCACATTAATTATCTTACCGACTGCAGATTCAGCCGGTGTGCCGTCCGAAGTACGAAGGAAATTGAGATGATTTTGGTTACCCATCCAAAGTTCGGCCGTGGCAAACATCGCTTGCTCAACGCAACCGTAGGCGGAGAGCGCTATCAATTGTACTATGGAGCTCTCAGCATATTCGGAAGCCTTACTAGATCATTGTTCAATTTTAATGGAACATTATATCGAGAACCCGAGTTTTATATTCGATACGTTTAATCGCAACCCAACTGCTTTACCCCATTCTTTGGGACAACCTATACAAGTGTATCTATCTAAGCAATGGATACGTAAATACAACCTCGCAGAACCTTTACCACTTATTGAAACTCGATAACTTAATCTTTAGTGAGTTTGCTGCGACGATTCGCCGCGTAAACCCGTCAACATAGCGCTATTTCATTAGATCTCCCTCGGAGGAGTGATGGATGATATCCTCCATTGAAATTTCAATTTAAATGGTACAGATTAGTTACTACATAATTCGGGTTCAGACGGATGATATGCTATCTTTCGTCCCTAGATCCAATTAGTTTTGTTCTCTAGACTCGTCTTGCGACTGCGTAAGACAAGTTCGGATTCTTTGTAAACTAACTGCCGCACTCAGAGACTTCAATTAACTTTAATGAGTATTTATTTTATATAAAAAAATTCAATCAAATCTAGACCATAGAGCCGGCAAGAATAGCGACTAGTTTTAATTCGTCATTTTTTGACGTTAAGTACTCATTAACTTTATTTGAAGTCTCTGTCGTACAAGGCGACTAAGGGTAAAGATAGCAATAATAGCATTCCTCTTATAACACCTAGCAATTTGCTGCGATTTACCTGCCCGATACTTGGCAATAGCCTCGCCACCTATTTATTACCTGGGACCTAATATTTGGCTAAACCTGGGTTAATTCACCTCTGCCAACTGATATAGGCATGATTTATGTATGTACCTAGCATATATTTTTTTAATTCTCCCTTTACGGGAAGGCATCTATTACATATATAGGGGTCTACCGCCTTCTTCACAGCCCGACACACTGATCCACACATGACGACAAGTCTTATAATTATGAACAAATGCATAAATTTTCCAATAATTTTCGCGTATTACGAATACTAGCAAGAAAAGAGAATGCTTCCAGAAGTTTCGCTCGATAACTCCCAGCACTGAGGGCCCTCGACTCGACTCGATAAGTTGCCGAACAAATTCCGTCCGGGCGTAGATTATTCACAAAACTCGCACACTGACAACTTCTTTCATTTTAATTCCACCTTATCTCCACGGAACAGCTACAGACACACTTTGGGCGAAGTTAAAATCGGATATTTTTTACTCGGAAAGCAGTTCTCCTTATTGCTTTATCTGTCTTTTGGATAAGCTCGACATTTGTTTTCCTCGTTATATTCTACTTATAATGAGGTGTGCTTATAACTTAGTTGACTCACGGCCGTGTTGTGACCATCACCAACTCTCGCGGGTGTCGTAAAAGGCGAACATAACGAGGAATAGACATTTCCGGTGCATTATAGTTATAGATACATACATACATAAGTCACGCCTATATCCCCGAAGGGGTAGGCAGAGGTGAACTAGCACCCACGTTTCGCCAGTTATGTTAGGTCCCATGTAATAGGTGGCGAGCCTATTGCCATTTATCGGGCACAAAAGTCGCAGTAGGTACATAGCTAGATGGTATAAGAGGAACGCTGCTGCCCATTCCTCATCACTGATTTATCCTTAGTCGCCTTGTACGACACCCACGGGAGAGATTTGGGGTGGTGACAATTGTATTCTACTCTGCCGTCACCACACGGCAACAGTTATAGATCTATAGATCTATAATAGATCGGCAATAGTTAGATCTTTATATCTATATTTATATCTATAGATCGGCAATAGTTATAGATCTATATAGCAAATTACTATTTCTGACTTTCTGTCTCTACCAGACTATGGACCCGGCACGCTCATGGGTAAATAAAACAATGTGTGGGGACAAAAGGGCTGGTGATGGAAGAATATAGAGAGAATGGGCCATATCCCACCACGCTGGACCATCGCGGATTCATGGGAATTAACAATTTCAGATTGCAAATGCACCCCGGACGACCGGCTTCACGAGCCTTCCGATACGCGTTATAACTAGAGAAATATATATTTTTAGTCACCCATCCCATGACCAACCTCAGCTAAAGTTGCTTAGTTTGTACAATCGCAGGCTAAACTGTAGATATACCGGGAACATTAATCGCTTTATTCCTGAGTGATGTACACGAAACGCTGCTATTTATCATATTTTTTTATTCAACCCTAAGTCGCTTGTTACGACACATTTGGTGACAAATTGTATTCTAGACTGCCGTCAACCATACGGCCTTATTATGATAATGATGTTGATACGTTACTGTGTACAGTCACCGATAAAAGATTGACCTGAAAACTCTTACGGTGTTTTGTCTGTTACAAAAAAGTGTTTACGAGACGTTTTGCGATATAAATCTGATATTTAATAATGTTTAGAATTTAGCTGTTGGCAAAAAGCTCGCTTCCTTCTATCTTCCAAGCTTTAATTCACCTCTGCCTACCCCTTCGGGAATAAATGGCGTGATTTATGAAGGTATCTATTTATTAGATGCTGCGTTTCAACCAGAGATGTGCTAGGATGCGTTGAGAGGGATGTGTTTGAGGAGATCCAATAGAATCACTCCATTTTCCTAGGGTCGCTCAACACAGCCGTCATGGAAAAGGGTTTAGCGAACCGAGGTCTTTGTACATCGTAGTAAAGACGTGTTGTGACTTGCGATGTATTGCGATGCGAGACTTGCGAGAGATGTATAGCGAGTAATGTGTTGTGTAGTTTGCATACGAGTACCTGCTAGACAATAGACGGTGTGTGTTGGAAGTGTATGTTTTCCTCGCACACGTTTGGTGGAAACCCCCACACATTTCCACAGCACAGCTACACATCCTCGTACGACACATTTTCCTCTTGTGGAAACGCAGCCTAGCAATAATTTAATTTGTCACCCTAGCGTAGAAGTACAAATAATATAAATAAACACATACTTTTCTAGAACACTGGCCGACAGTTGTGCCAATCCTATCCTAAGTATGCCCCAGTTACCGGCAATCAGTCGGCGATCTCGGCAAACGGCCGCTGATAGCGAAAGTAGCGCATTAATGGTTTTGTTTTGAAGATTGCAGCCGAAACGCTCACAAGGATTCGCCACTCACAGAAATTCGCCATCGAGCCACAAATAGCTCGTAATTTAAGCAGTTCTGCAGGGAAACAAACAGGCACATTTCTAAGAGGCATTGGTAAATTTCCTCTGCGTAGAATGGAAAGCTAAGGCTGCCTGTTCACTGGATCCCCAAATAGCTTACGTCCATTGAAGAGGAGCGGCTATTTTATGCAATTGTATTGGTGGCTATTTATCACCGTGTGGTGACGGACCAGGCACTCGAGACAAGTGGTTAATCTATTCAAACGAATAGAATATAAATGTAAGAAACTGACGTATTACAAAAAAAAACAACGTCGTCCATCGTTTCTAATGGAAGAGAAGTTGTCCAAAATTGACATACGTATTCTATTTATTCGAATAGATTCCTACCTGTCTCGTGGGTACAAGGCCAATAAATAGATAATTATAATACTTAGAAAGTGAAATCCCGTTCCCGGTGAATGGCAATAGGCTCGCCCCCTATTATATGAAAACTGAAACAGCTGGTAGGAATTTCTGCACCGATAATCGCCAGCGGGTGTAGTACAAGGCGACTAAAGGTTAAGACAGCAATGAGTAATGGGCAGCAGCGTTTGTCTTAAACTTATATCCTAGAGCAACAAACTGCGTTTTACATACATACATACATAATTCACGCCAATATCCCCGAAGGGGTAGGCAGAGGTGAACTAGCACCCACGCTTCGCCAATTAGACTAGGTCCCATGTAATAGGTGGCGAGCCTATTGCCATTTATCGGGCACAAAAGTCGCAGTACTTTGCTAGTTGGTAGGTATAAGAGGAATGCTGCTGCCCATTCCTCATCACTGATTTATCCTTAGTCGCCTTCTACGACACCCACGGGAGAGTTTTAAGGTGGTGACAATTGTATTCTACTCTGCCGTCACCACACGGCCATAAACTACATGAACTCATTTATCGGACTCATAAAACGCAGTTTTATACATACATACATACATACATAAATCACGCCTATATCCCCGAAGGGGTAGGCAGAGGTGAACCAGCACCCGCGTTTCGCCAATTATGTTAGGTCCCATGTAATAGGTGGCGAGCCTATTGCCATTTATCGGGCACAAAAGTCGCAGTAGGTACATTGCTAGGTGTTATAAGAGGAACGCTGCTGCCCATTCCTCATCACTGATTTATCCTTAGTCGCCTTGTACGACACCCACGGGAGAGATTTGGGGTGATGACAATTGTATTCTACTCTGCCGTCATCACACGGCGTAGTTTTATGAGTCCGATAAATGAGATTTGCCCCCTATTATATGGGACCTAACATATATGATTCGTACATAAATCATAAATCACGCCTATATCACCGAAGGGGTAGGCAGAGGTGAACTAGCTAACTAATATATGATTCGGGGATAAAATAATCGTGATTAAATTATGTATGTGGAACCCAAGAGCCTTTGGCACAAGCCACGAAATAGAAGTCTTGCAGAAGGTTAATTAGTAGCTCCTCGAGCAATATTTTACTTTTACACACCATTGGGTGTTAATTTCAGACCCGATACTGTTATAACAAACCCTTATAAGTAATGTCTCGGTAACTGGAATTAATTTCCTCTTAAAAATGAAGCTATAGGGTAATATTTGGCGCAAACGACCCCCCATTAAACCGACAAGGAACCAATCTACCCTTCTACGTGAAAAATAACTCGGGAAGACGTGTAAATATTGACCGGGGGAGATTCTGTAGCTTACAGGCAATCGGGCGAGGCTGTCAAATCTAATGAACCTTTTTTCATTAGGCGATTTATGGTTGGGAAAAGTTCGAAAAATTCGAAAACGTCTTGATGCGGGGACTTGAACTCGCGTCGTCTGCATTCTGGGCAGATGCTTATCTTATACCACTCGGGCAACCAAGACGTTAGTTAACTTGCCGAAATTTCTCTCACCTTTACACTTTACGTTGTAAGCAACGGAACATTTTTTATTAGTCAGAATTTTCGTGGTATTGTGTTGAATTAAAAATATATAGTTTGTTTATCAAAAGTTTTATTTCTGATAGGTTATCATTTCAAAGGTTTTTCTATAGTCCAATACACATACATACATACATAAATCACGGCTATTTCTCCCCAAAAGGAATTGTCACTCACGTTTCGTCAATTGAATTAGGTCCCATTTAATAGGTGGCTAGCCTATTGCCATCCATCTACGAGGTATACGAGGAACGCTGCTGTAAATTACTCATCGCTGTCTTTACCCTTAGTAGCATTGTACGACACCCGCGGGAGGGATTGGGGGTGGTGACTATTGTATACTGATCTGTCGTCGTCACTATCAATAATCCGAATCTTAATCGGCGATTATCAGTGCAGATAATCGCCGATTAAGATTCGGACCAGCCATTAAGAGACCAGCTTATTTCAGGTTTCATGTAACCGAGCGCAGTGGGCGTAAACATAAAGTAATTCGTTTAAAGTAAATTGTGTGCACACTCATTTGTTCTGTTACATTGTTGTTCACACGTGTTTGAGCCTACCTTGACCCAGTGGCATGCTGAGTGATATCAGTTCGCCATTTGAAATGATAAATTAGCGTTGTGTGTTTAGAAACTCCATTATCTTTATAAATTACAACAGCATGAACGAATAGGAAGCAAATATAAATTTCATTCTTCTTCTTCTCCCTGACATTATCTCGCTCTAGACAGGATCGGCACAATATGGCTTTATTTGGTTTCACTTTCTCATTTAATCTCTCATATTTATTTAAATTTCTTTTCCGTTTGTTGACACTAAACCTTAACATAATTGTTCACGTTTCCTGAGTCGGCGTCTTGTAAAATTTGTAATTAGATAGTGTTTAATTTTATCATGTTACGACCACAGCTTGTGAACTTATTTAGATAAATAAATAAACATGTTTTTCTTCCACTCCTCTTTGACCTTCACAAATTTCTCAACTAACTCTCTCGCATTATATATATCGTACTTTACACCATCTGTCCATCTCTTCTTTGGTCTTTCTCTTCTTCTACGTCGTTTCACGTTAATACCTAACATTCGGATGCCTCAATGTGTTTATTAGTGTACACCGCGTAAAATCCCTCTACTTTTACGACACCCCAGGGGTGAGTAGAGGCTGGGCTAGGCTATTTAAATGCTAATTAAAATAATATATTTATTAATAAAAAAAGAGCTTCACAAAATATAAGATTATACAATAATCACTGGACAAAAAAAAAACAAAACGGAACATTTTTGTTTGGTTTTGACTTCACACTGCCGTTCGTAGCCTAAACAAAGCACGAGTGCTACGAAGCAGTGAATGTGCGCTACGGTTTGCTGAATGTAGCAAGCCAGTAATCACGTTTCGTAGCAGAGTTGTTAACTTACGACTAAATTAAGTCTATGTGGTTGTAATGGTTTTCATTCCATACAAGCGCGATCGATGAATCTACTTTGAAGATGTGTAATGTTTCCCACAGCGTCTACGTGAATAATTTGTAACGTAATCCGCAGTAGCGTACACAACAAGATTGCTTTGAGGTTTCGTCACTGTGATTTATTGGTTAATATATTCAATGAAAACAGATGACGCTATCAAAGACACGTTATAAATGATTTAAGAGATTAGGCATGACAATTGTTCTGAATAGACTCAATAAATTGCTGTACAATATTTGTTTGTAATTATTACATTATGTTCATGTGTAAGTAGTGTAGGAGCTCGCTAGCGCTTGGCCTGCGATTGCGTGAACTTAGCAATGTTCGCAAGGCTGGTTATTGGATGGGTGACCAAAAATGTATTATCTCGATTTCCTCCGTGCTTCGGAAGGCAAGTTCAAGGCAAGCCGGTGAGCCCGGCTGCATCTGCAGTCGTTAAGACCACCAACCCGCACTGGGCCAGCGTGGTGGGTTATGGCCCAACCTCCCTATATTCTTCCATCCGTAGGGAAGGCCCGTGTCCCCATAACATTAAAAGGCTGGTAATGAATGATAAGTGGTATCGCCTAGCTAATTATTTCAAAATGTGCTAATTATTACAAAATTGCTTTTGGGCAGGATGATAGATGTGCTTGTAACATAAAATAATTAACCTAATACCTATTCAAAAATAAACAACTTCATAGATTTAAATAAGTAACTCATCCAACCGTCGTGTATGCCAAACTCCAATCGGTCCGCGATAGAGTGCTTGACCTAAATAAAAAAGGCCGAAACAAATGTGGCATGTTATTAACAATTCACGGTATTTATCAACGTTCGATTCGGTTACCAAAGTCGTTGCCCCTACCACATGTGACACATTGTCATAAGTGATTTCAACTAAACTTATCGAATAACAGTACTTCAGTTAATGATATCCATTCACACAAAATACGAGTCAATTAAATGTATTTTTTATATTGCAAAATTAATTTAGGTACTGTGTTATTAGTTCATGTCTTAATATTTAGCTACTGACAAAATTGTTGCCAGTCATTGGCTCTACCTCAATCATCAGTCCACATCACCCACTGTTGGCCTCTTCGCTTTAGCACACACTTAATATAATTCTCGTAGTAGTACAAACATAAATTTTGAGTCGTGGTAGGGGTAATATCATAAATACATTACTTAGCTATAGCCATTGACATGACACGATAGGTCAGCCATATGCATGCATCATGTGGCTTAATAATTAAACTGAAACTGCAACATAATTCGTATTAAACTTAATATAGATAGTATATTAGTTTTTACTTCGAAATAAAATCTATTGTCATTAATATTGGGTAATTTTTATAATATTCAATTTGATTCAAACCTTCTGTGAGTACTGATAAAATTGTATCGCTTATGACAGATGTTTTAATATAAAACTAGTTTTTATTATTTATTATAATATTTAAAGCAATAAGTGTGTAGTGGAAGCCGAACTTTGATGGAAACATTTATTAAAAATTATTTATCTGCGTACAAAATAATGACGGCTAGGTCAAAAGTTTCAATTAATATTCCACATACCATAACAAAGTTCTGCAAACTCACACAAGTAGCGTAGCACTAGTTGCGTAATAGCATCACATATGTAAGACAGCACCACAGCACAAGTAGCTTAATATACTTCGTAAGAAGCATAACCCCTTCATAATAGTAACACTAGCTCACAATTAGCGTAGCACCACCGCATAAGTAGCGTAGCACCTCAGTCCACAGCACAAGTAGCGTAGCACCACCGCACAAGTAGCGTCAGTAGCGTGACACTTGTGTCGTGCCATTGGGACCGGTGTAGAGCTTTGTAGTGTGAACAGACTGTTCTGTGTGGTACAAACCCGTTACTGTTTTATTGAAAAAGGATTTTTTTCACAGCACACTAAACAGCGATGAAATCTCGTGGAAATCGAATGAAACGTATCGATTTAATAACAAATCGTACAGGGAGCACGCCCGGGGCGTGTCGCGTTGTAATATACGATTTTCGGCCGGAAAATTGAAAATGAATCTGATTATCTTTGATACTTTCGACATCATCCGTACCATTAAATCGGTGCCGAGTCCTGACATTCGGGCGGAGTTTTTTGGCAAATAATGGAGTTCCATTTTTTCCGTTTTTCCACATATCCGTTGATGATTTGCGTTAGTTACCGTCTTATGATTGTCCTCTATGGTTACCATTGTCATTTGGAAAATGATGAACCCTTTTTTACTTCTGTAAGTAAACCTCTATCCATTGGAAAGGCCTCAGTAAGCTATAAGATCATTAAATGGGCTAGCTAAAATGATGACAAAGAAGAACAACTATAATTCTTCACACCCCTTATACAGGAGTAACCGTAAAAAAGTGTGTGTTTGAAGTACTCGTATAATTTAATGCACAGAGCATTTTTTTTTAAACACAAAACGCTGCAGACGATGAATGTCTGCTTAGTGTTCGCTGAGATGAGATAGGCCCGGTAGACAGCAAAAGGCTCACCCTCTATTTATTGGACCTAACATTAACGAACCGTGGGCATTGATTTATGTATGTATGAATTGTATAAAATCACCTTTTCACGTCGATGATAAATATTTGATAGACTCGGTCCTCTTCGCTATCCAGCTCCGAGTCAGTAGACAGACACAGGAACTAAATATGGCGTTACTTACAACTAATCGTAACATTTACTAGCGAAAATCTAGGGTCTAAAATCAGATTATGGCGAAAGTAGTACAGAAGGTTTGTGGCCCTAAATCTACGTCCGGCTGACCCTTTCGTAGCCAGTTCAAAGCATTCTCATTTCCCGATATGCCGTCGTGACCCCGATCAGTTAATTACCGAAAAACCTCGCAGGAGTAGCTAGCAAACATCATAAACAACAGCGTTTGTTTTATGAGTTTTAATATAATGCAATACATTGCCTAAATTATTTTTTTAAGTTTTTATTGTACTGTCGTGACATTTACACGTCTATGTTTCATTCATAAACGAAAGGACGACGCTACGCTAGGACCGCGCGCTGCCTATGCCGATGCAAGTACGAAAGACTCTAGAGCGGTAAATTAAATTATTATTTATTTTTGTATGAAAGTAAAATCTTACGAATTATCAAAAGCATATCTACACCTGAGAGGTTTTTGATGTTATAAAAAAATAACCCTGTATAAAGAAGCAGTAATCGCCTTTTTTACCGCCCCACGTTTCATAGTGTCCCGACTGATTTAATAAATGCGAGAGGACGTGATAAACTTAACATGCATGACGGCTTGACGCCGTTGTTCGTAAATACGCTGCCGGGCCATAAATACTGGGTCGTAAAGTGCACGACACCGTACAGTACAGCATGAGCGACATATGACCGGAATGGGCTTCGCTTCTCAATATATACATAGACAGATAGATTTATAAATACATACATACATAAATCACGCCTATAGGCAGAGGTGAAAACCACGTACTTTTCGCCAATTAAGTTAGGTCCCATTTAATAGGTGGCTAGCCGTGTGGTGACGGCAGAGTAGAATACAATTGTCACCACCCCAAATGTCTCCCGTGGATAAGGCGACTAAGGATAAATCAGCGATGAGGAATGAGTAGCAGTGTTCCTCTTATACCACCTAGCAATAGTACTGCGACTTTTGTGCCCGATAAATGGCAATAGGCTCGCCACCTATTACATGGGACCTAACATAATTGGCGAAGCGTGGGTGCTAGTTCACCTCTGCCTACCCCTTCGGGGATATAGGCGTGATTTATGTATGTATGTAATAGGTGGCAATCTATAAGCACATAAAATCACAGTACTTATATTGCTAAGATAAGAGGAATGCTGCTGCCTAGTTACTCATCGCTGTCTTTGAAACCAGTCAAAAGTGGTTTTTCTGGCAACGAAAATCGGTCAAAAGTGATTTTACCGGCTAAGAGTTTTGACTGTAACATATACATACATAATGATAGTACTTTAGTAAAAAAAAACATGACTCCTGTACTAACAGTTCCATAGTTACACGTGTTTTTTCTGAATCAATTCGCAATTAGGGCAAAATTCGTTCGAAAAAAAATAATTCGTAAAATATTCGATTTCGCTGAACGTACAATCGATACATATTGGTATATCACCTGGCATATACCATTTATACCCACTATCATCTAGCCTAATGACAATGCTAATATAAACTAAATGCTAAATAAACAGAAAAAAAACAATATGTAATTAAAATAGATAAAATATAGAAAGAGCTGGATCATAGTATAAAAGAGAATATGATAGCGAGAGGAATAGTTGAGAAATTTGTTAAGTATAGAGAGGAGTGGAAGAAGAAAACATGGAGAGCCGGAAGGAAAAAGAAGAAGTAAATCAAAAAAGCTACTGTGTTAACTAACTGTGCTAACACTGGTTATATTATTATGTTATAATACGCAATTAAATTTTGATCGGGATTTGAGAGAATCATGATTTTACCCTGGAGACTAAGTTTGGAATAAGCAATCCCCTTATGACTCACACAGGCTTAGTAACAAAAGTTCCGGTCCTTAGTAATTTGAAATTCCAATGATGTTGAGAATAGTGAACTGTTTGTTAGCTGGGTGCTGACGTTAGAGCAAAATACAGTTTTCACGTGTTCAGAATGGTCCGAAGCACTGTTTTGCCAAAAACATTTTTATTTATTACATTATGTTACATTCGAAGACCACTTTTGACTGATCACAGGCAAAAGTGGTTGGCACTGGCTAATAAAACCAGTCAAAAGTGGTTTTGACCGGCTTACTGCCGCACTCAGAGACGTCAATTACCGTTAATGAGTAAGTACTTCATGTCATAAAATGACAATTCAAAGTAGTCGCTATTCTTCCGAGGCCAAGGTCTTGTAGATTAAAACGATTTAAAAAAAAATCTTTCGTTTATCTTTTACGAAAAATATAAGGACGGCAACATTTCTATTTCATGTAGTTACTTTATTGCAGTTATTCTAAGCCTGGACGTTGTTTTTATTTAAAAGTGATCGTGATCATTGAAGATTGGGTATTTAACAACTAATTATTCTAGACGAGTCCCGTAAAAAATCCCGTAAAACAATTTTTAATGTCTTCGTGTGGATAATAAAATGAAAATTGATAATAATTATGTAAAACTGCTTTTGCTCGAAGCTAATACCTTTTATATAACAAAATATAGCTCTTGTACATTATGTATGCTGTTGAGGTCGGTGCAAAGGGTATACCAGATAAATCCCTATACACATACCCCTGGCTTGCCTAGAATTTTTGTAAGTTCTGCACTGGAACGTGTGCCTAAGGTGGCTCTTGAAGAATCTCACCAAACATGGCTGGGCAGAGAGGGAAGCCTCGGTAGCATAGGTGAATCCCAATGCTGCTCACGACTTTGCGTCAATCGGGTAGGCTGATTGACGCACGGTGAATCTATGGAAAGCGAGTTTTCGTCTCTGTAGTTGCAATATTACGAGGGCGAGTCAATAAGTCCGTGACTTTTGGAATAAAACACAGATTTTTAAACACGGATTTGGGCCATAAATCTTAGATAGAACAGTCGCTGGCCAGTCAGCATCCTCCCGACTTGCACACATTGTAAATCCGCAGAAATACTCATCTAATAATATAGTAGGTTTACATATAGCCAATGTGAGGCCCAGTTCTGCTGAATACTCTTTTAAAAACCGAAAATCTAAGTTTATAAGATTATCGAAATTGAGCTACATTTACTATATGACAAAAACGAGAATAGTTAAGTTTTATTTTAATTTATTTCATGAATATCAACTAATTAAGCATATTCCCACTGATTATTTTTAATTGCTAGCAATGACGTTATAAATATTATACAATATTGATGATATTATAAACAAACAGATTTCAGAGAATTTCGAAAAAAAATAATAATATTACGACGTGGTGCAGGTCTTTGCAATAATTATTCTCAAAAATCAAACTAAAAATAGTTTGGACTTGAATTTTATGAAGCCACATGTAATAATCTTTACAAGCAATACTTTGCCTATTTACTTAGCAGCAAAACATGTTACCTTAAGTATATTTATATTAATATGTATTCCCATTTCAAAATGTTTAGAGACGTGTCATGTGCAAAACTGTAGGTACATATTTTTCATTTACTTTTGCCCAAAACATCCCGGGCTTATTCTGACACGCCGAAAAGAGTTTTTCCCTATTTCACTTTGCGAATGGTTCGGTTTGTGTATACAGTGAGATGATTGACAGAGAGCAAAAGACACTTGAAGTTTGGAAACGAGAAATCAGGGTGGAATAAGTTTTATCCTTGGGGTGCCGAAAGTTCAGACAATGTTACGTTGTTGTGTAGTATACTGATTTCCATGGCGGCCTGTGAGCAAAAAAATAACGTAGTGCCTGCTCGGGGCTTACCCCAGGGGTGATATAAAAGTGAATAGTGGAGGGTTAACAATAGCATACCCAAGAGTTTCAAACAGGCTATATACCTTTAGTATTGATAGGAATATTGTTATCCTTAGGTCTACTCTCTCCGTTCATCGGTATCTCGACATGGTCATTTTGGTCACTTTTATATATCCCTAGCACCATTCCGGTGTAGAATAGAATATAATATATAGATATATACATACATACATAAATCACGCTTATATCCCCGAAGGGGTAGGCAGAGGTGAACTAGCACCCACATTTCGCCAATTATGTTAGATAGAATATAAATAAAGAATAGGCTACACTTGTGCACCAAAATACATACACAGGAAGTAACATTAAAAACCGAAAGAAGTGGTCTTATCATTAAAACCGATCAAGTCTAGACAACCTTAAGGGCGGACATTGTGTTCTAGCTTAAATGTGGCAGTTATGGTACACATAATTGTAATAATTAATAGTAGGTACCATACTGAATTAATGAGATAATTATATAATATGATATAACTCCAAGGGTGGCTAGATGTCGTCTGACCAATATGACTAGAAGAGGAAATATCTGGCTAAGGTGGACTCTATATTCAACATTGCATGTACAGCTAAGTGCGTTCATAAACATTAAACAACAGCCGTGGAGTTTATTTACAAAATTAAAACAGTGTTGCCATCGTAACAAAAGTCGTGTCGCGGCTAATTTATTTGGCCGGTGTTGCCATAAATCGCGGCGTTTTGTCCGCTTTAATTACCGCCCGTGTCGGGCAAACAGCGGGGCCCTTTTAAGAGCGTTGTGATTGCGACAATTTTCTGAGCACCATATCATCAGATTGTTGAATGAAAATGGGTGGAGATGCATTCGGTCCGTTCCGTCTCTTTTTCTACACATTCATTCATCACTTCACATTCACATCATCATTCGTGATGGATGATATGAATCAAAAGGGAGTGGATGGCTTATACGAAACATATTGCAACGACCCCAGAAAGAGAGAAAGAAGCATTCCGGGCACGAGTGGTGACGTGGAGGTAGTGTCGTGACGGCAGAGCAGAATACAATTGTCACTACCCCCATCTCTCCCGTGGGTGTCTTACAAGGCGACTAAGGGTAAAGACAGCGACGAGTAAAGGGCACCAATATTCCTTTTATACCACCTAGCAATTTCTGTGATTTTATGTGCCCGATAGATGGAAACATGGGACCTAACCTAATTGGCGAAACGTGGGTGATAATTCACCCCTGCCTATCCCTTCGGGGATATAGGCGTGATTTATACATCTATGTATGTAATTACTATATATCTATTATTATAACAAAAAATAAAGTTGGAAGCCGTTCTATAAATTACGTAGGGTGACGGCCCTGGGCGACAGATGCTTTCAAGTGACGAAGGAACTTTTCAATTTACAACTTTTAGGGTTGCCTCACAGGCTACAGCTGAATCCGTAATAATAAGAAAGGTTGTCTATGATACAATTTACTTTAGCATTTTGCGTGTTAATAGTTAAAATACACTGGGCTGAAAATATAACCCGTGAGGTGACGGCGGCAGAGTAGAATACAATTGTCACCACCCCAAATCTCTCCCGTGGGTGTCGTACAAAGCGACTAAGGATAAAACAGTGATGAGGAATGGGTAGGAGCGTTCCTCTTATACCACCTAGCAATGTACTGCGACTTTTGTGCCCCATAAATGGCAACAGGCTCGCCACCTAACATATTTGGCGAAACGTGGGTGTTAACTCACCTCTGCCTACCCCTTCGGGGATATAGGCATGATTTATGTAAGGATGTATGAAAAAAAAAAATAACCGCCTCTGTGGTAGTGTGTAGTGGTTCGCACACCGAAATTAAAATGGTAGGTAACGGGTTCGATCCCCAAAGGAGTAAAAATTTGTACTCGGTTTGGTTGGTGGGTGGTAGGACTTTTTTCAAGTCTAGCTACGTTTAAATCATAAATACCTAAGGCTAGGTACCATCATCTTAATGATCAAAATGTCTCCATATCCATAAACAAGGTCGCCGAAAGCCTTTGTCAAGCCCATTTATGTGGTTTTCGTACGAAACCACATAAATGAGTATGATAGACTATTGTCTGGGGTAGGTATATAAACTAATTTAATCCTTTGAAAAACAAAACGCATTCAGTTAACTCTGATCTTTAATTCAGGACAGGATTCGAAACCGGACGAGGTTAAAAGTACGAGAAGCTTTTAGAATTTGTTTTGATTGTAAACATTTTCACATTAGTCCGGCAATACGCAACAATGCGATTTCACATCATGTTCGAACCAAAACACGACACAACATACGAATTGGCAGAGAACAAACTATACTGGATTTTCTATCACGTAATATAAAATAATGTTACGGAGATCATAACAAAGCCATTGATCACACTGATATTGGTAAGAATTTTACCGCTAAGATACAAATATAGCTCCCGTGTTTACCTATGAAGGGATAATACAAATGGCATTGGATAGGTACTTCCTTTCTGTAATACTGGGAAATCCTTTTGATAGCTCAGAAATAACCCAAATAGTAGTAGGTATTAAAAACTTTCTACGATATTGAATGTTCCTTTCGATACTTTGTAGACATGTTGGGTTTCCATCAGAATTAGAGCCTAAATAGCGGAGGCTTCGGTTTTTATTTCTTTTATTGCTTTGGTACAGTCGGCGGCACGTCAGATTATACAAAACTGTTAAATATATCCAATCGAATGGCAACTTTAATTTGTATGAGAACGCTATTGTAATTATTTTGTGCTGCTGGCTTGATTTGTAATAATAATGCTGAAGTTGTTGAATACATTAGAAGTAACATAATAATATGGAAAAAAGTACAAGGAAATCATTGTGCAACGCATAGTCAGAATTTGACATCAAAATTCTATTACATTCATCATTTTGTTAAAGCGATTGTCCTTCGACTCCACTGCATTTTCCGTATTAGAAAAAAACTTAACTGTGCAATGACAAGCCTTGGTTTCATTTTAAAAATAATATATCGCTACCGAACTCCTATTATAGTCATAAAAATCTCGTGTATGAATTGTCGTTTATTAATTGTTTGTGTTTTATGGGTCTGAGAATATGCAGTTGGTTATTTTTATACCCCTGTGATAAGGTCAAAATAACATTTGTAGGGTCCGCTAGTAAGGAAATAATGGTCTCAAAATGCGCTAGGTTTTGGACCCAGTGCCGATATTCTTGCAGCAAAAAAGGCAGTCGACGTAAAGCAATCACTGAGAACACAAGTTCTAATTACAGGATTTCTTCTTTTATCTCACAGAAGATCTTGGGAGCAAATTGCTGGCCGTTAACAAAGCCCCCCGAACCAAACGGATGTTGAATCAAAGCTAAGTGTTGGCCACTTGCCAAGTTACACACCAGCGGGCCTGGCACGGGACGGGGACAAAATCTCGTGTTTTGTCTTCCCCAAGGAGATGTTGTCCAACCGTCCCGTGCTACAGGGGCTGGGAAGTCATACATCGCATTCTTCAATTTATCAACGTTTCAGCTCACAACGACGCTCCATTGGCACCCGACCATTTAGAATTCTCTGTTTGTCCAAGTGAAAACAACTGCTGGTTCATTGAGATAGATACTTACGTGAATCACGCCTACTTATCCCAGGAGGCAGAAAGAAATTAACACCTACAAAGGTTTATAAAATCCTTAGTTCTTGAAATGTGACATTTTATTAAATGCCGATTTAGACGATTTGCCTGCGACAAATACACTAATTGAAACCATGAGTTCTAATGAGCCGAATTACTTAGCCGTTGAATAATGTGAACCGTTCCAGAATTTTAAACATAAGAAGACAACCCTACGAAGTATAATGTTTTAGTAATGTCATTTGTATTCTTGGGCATTTTTGTTAAGTTAAGATGAGAAAAAGTAGTAATTTTTCTTTATAATAATATCTAACATTAGTGCTCAAATAAATAATTATTTCAAACACACATACATCCTAACATCAAGCCCAAAGTAAGTAGATTAAGTTATGGATACTTGATGAAGGACAAATTAAAAAAAAAACATAATCATGACTGTTTATAACATACAGAACAAAGGATAAATCAGTGATGAGGAATGGGCAGCAGCGTTCCTCTTATACCACCTAGCAATGTACTGCGACTTTTGTGCCCGATAAATGGCAATAGTCTCGTCACCTATTACATGGGACCTAATATAATTGGCGAAACGTGAGTGCTAGTGCACCTCTGCCTACCCCTTCGGGAATATAGGCGTGATTTATGTATGTATGTATGTATGTATAAACAACAATAACTCGAGAACTAATATCTGTGCTCATCACAAAATATGCCGCTGGATTCGAACCCGGAACCTTTTGGACGATAGCCAGCGATCTGACAATTCGACCAAACCTGCCGTCAATTATTTTAGAGCTGATTGAAACAACAACGTTTTGTTGAATAAGCATGACCGACTAGATAGCGGATATTGAATTGTTTCGATAACGATTCAGCAGCGATATTCGATGTTATTCGATTGATTCAATTTTTCAACGGAAGTAGGTACAATTTGACGTTGACAAGAAAAAGATATAATGAGTGGATGCTCCAAACTGTTAAAATAAGCGTATACCAAATATTTGAGATTTTCTTCATAATATATTATGTTACATAGAAAAATGCATCCTATAAACCGGATGGCGTTAGTTTATACGTAAATATTAAAAACATTTTCACTTTGCCACGCGTTGCCAATATTTTACATATTTTTTGACTATTCATTAGTGTATGTATAACCCCTTAAGTATTAAATAAAACCTTATATATTTTTTTTATAAAAACGGGATAATAAGACGCAATTGCTAGCAATAATAATTAAACGTGACACTTGAAGATTTACGGCGAAGTTACGCTTTTGTTTTCAAGATTAAATTCACGCATCTCAAGATGGGGCAGCTGCTTAAAAGTCATCTCCTAAATGAACGGCTTCAGTCATTTGTAAACGTCATTGCTTCAGTTAAAAATAAGGGGACGATTCTTCCACCGTTTCTGAGGCAGTTTAAAGATGCCCGGAAGCTATGGAGGAAACGATAGGTGGGTTTCCAAGTGTTTGAACAATGTAGGTAGGTATGTACTCCCTTTCCCTTAGTTATATTTACCTGGAAATATAGGTTTATAAAGTTTTTTTTGAAAATTACCTTTTGTTACTGATATTAACTACTTGGCAAAGCATGATTTGATGGTAAATTTATGGGAAAATGCGTCATATTTTTCATTGTAATTTTTTTTTTTTTATATGTACGTTTTGATTTATGTATTACGTTTATTTGAGAAAGCTATTGTAAACTATTAATTTTATTTATTAAGTGCCGTACGGCGTTTGAGTTAATTAGAGAAGGGGTCTTATCACTAATCTAATGACCTGCTATAGCGAACAATAAACCTTAGTTTACGAAATTGCAGGATGAGCGCACAAAGCCATTGCAGTAACAAACTCCTCTTATTGGTGAGTGATTGAGACGAGAACATTGCAAGTCATACCGACCGCTTAAGGTAAGTTAGTTTAGCTTAGCTAAGAGATTACTGCTCTTTGATAAAGTTATTGGATATTATGTTATATTATACAGTCAAAACTCATAGCCGGTTAAAACCACTTATGGTCTGAAGTTCTGACTGTAACATTAGATCGCAAATTTCTTTTATAAATAAAGACACTATCATAAGGAATATGTAAGCGCAACATTGCGCCCCGACGTGATATACGCTGTGGACGGTCGCCATCGTAAACAGAAGCCGCTTGGAAGCAAAGTTTTATTAAAATTCGCATCTGGCACCGACGATGGCTGAGCGGTTTCACACCAACACGCTTCTGCACTGACTTAGGCACGGATATACTGGAATAGTTTCTTTAATAACCAGGAAAGTATGTTGTCTTGTTTTTTTTGTGCATAAGTCTACATGGTGCAAAGTCGAAATGAAAAATCGATTTAATATAATCGTATACCTACAACAAAAGAGAGATCGGTGCACATCATCATCATTGATGAGCTCAAAAGGGCAGTTGGACTGCGATTGCGTAAACTAAGCAAAATTCGGTAGGGCCGGTCATTTCATTGGTCACTCCCAAATCATCCATCACACCCGGATGTCAATAGGTTTGCCTCCTATTATAATATGAATGGGACTTGAAATAAGCTGGAAAAAAGCGTGATTTATGTATGTAAGTAGGCGTAGGTACTTACTTATTGACACAGATATAGTTTGAATTTTTTTTTCATAGACTTTCTTTACCTGAAACAAAGAAAATACATTCATTAGTAGACCATTTGCACATAGTACAAGTCAGTTATTTTTTTTGAGGAACAAATGAAAAGATTCCCTTTGCACACGAGGCTACTCAAAAGGAACCGATTACAAACTCAAACTCAAACTCATCTAGTTTCTTGAGCGTACGCGGCCATTGCCATAGAGTTTCGCACACGACGCTGATAGTTACTAACGTTACTAACTAGTATGGCAATGGGTTCACCCTTGATTGGTATAACAACTAATGTAATGTTACCGATTCGACCAACGTTAAAGAAAATAATCACTTTGCATAATATCGATTAATATAATTTTCATTTCATCGAATGTTTATTTGCGCTATTGATCAAAAAGTATAATGTTCAATTGATTTATATATAACGTTCCACTTTAGGGCAAATCCGACTCTGCCAACTCGAACTCCACGTGGTACGTGCTACTTGTCTGCCCTACCTACTGTGTAACTTACCTGTGTAATACCTGTGTAATTTAAAATCGTCTGGGACCGCCGGAGCCCCGCAGCACCCTGCATGCTGTATGATTGCATGCATGCTGCATGATTGCGTGCATGCTTGCTTGCTGAATTCAGAAGGTGAAGGAACATTGTCAGTAAACGAATTATTACTGAACTGAATATTCGATATGCTCTTTCGACTAAATCATTATTAGTAGAGTTAAACATTACGTTAAAAAAAATTAGTGCATTTGAAAATTCGGTGAAATTACATTATTTCAAACAAATGAATATGCTAAATAAAATTCTACCAATTAGATTTTCTACTGAAGCGCCCCCTGTGCACAGGGGCTTAACATATCGTGGATTAACCGTGCGGATGCCGGATCCATAGTAGGGAAGTCAGTGACTTGTGATCTAAGTGTAGGTTTACGGGGCCCATTCACACCATGTTAACACTCACATTCGCGACCCCGACATCTCTCTTTGCCCTGCCATATTTGGTAAGATACTGTGAGAGTCGCCTTAGACACATGTTCCATTATTTATCGATAAAGTGACTAAAAACTGTGGCATATTCAAATATTTAAAACGGTACGGTACAAGCAACAACACGTTAGAAAAACAAAACTGTTCAATGTCTCCAATCGATTGTCAACCTTAATTTAAATGACGAAAATCATAAAGTTGATTATCAAATTTGACATAATGCGACAACCTGACTGTGCCTATAATTTTCCCTGTAGATAATAAAAGCAATAACCAAGATGGAACTTGTAGTTATCATACAAACTTCCAACTATCGTAGTAAGCGTATCCATTAAGGGGGTCATTCGAAAATAAAAACGCATACAAACGGCGATTAATGAGCCAAAAGCTTCGCATTGGAGTGTCTAGGCTAGGTGATAGCGGAGAGTATTCTTCCTTTACATAATATCATAAAGGCTGTTCATATCTACCTTTCTACATACACACATTACATAATATATTGCTAGGTATAAGAGGAACGCCGTTTCCGATTACTCATCGCTAGTAGCACTGCCCCACTGCTGGGGCCCGGGCCTTCCTTATGGATGAAAGTGCGGGTTTATTTTCCATAACCATAAGCACTTGCTTCACGGATACTTATTTAACAGACAAAGGACATCCTCCATTTTGGCCCAAAATCAAAAGTCCCGGCCAATAAACTTTTGGTTTTGGACCAATAATGTATGAAACGTGGAGGGTTTCCTTTAACATACACGGGCATCGATTCATATTATATACTTCTTAGACTGATTATGTTATATGCAGTCATTCGAAATTTTGTGGCAGCTTAAAGTGCTGTCGATTGTACCTACAATGTTTGTGTGATACACAATCGGACAGAAGAAATGATCACGTAAGCTTTTCTCGATTCGCTACGTGGAGCAATACGAATCGTGCTCAAGAAAAATTCGTAGTTCCCTCAGAAATATGTAAGTTGTACCTACGATGTTTGGTATGGCTTCTCTACTCTACGCCAGATAAGTGACTAGTATATTCGTAAGGATGATTTTGTGTGTGTGTATGATTATTTATTTTTATTATTATTATGTATCATTTATTATTAATATTTATTATCATCTTCCTAGAGGAGCTCGCTAGCGCAAAGGCATAGCGCGCTTGGCCTGCAATTGCGTAAACTGAGCAATGTCGCTAAGGCCGGTCATTGAATGGGTGACCAAAAATTTATTATCTCGAGCTCCATCATCGTGCTTTGGAAGGCAGTTTAAACCGTTGGTCTCTCTGGGCCTGCGTGTTGGGTTATGACCGACCCTATATTCTTCCATCCATAGGGAAGGCCCGTGCCCCAGCAGTGGGGACATTAAAGGGCTGGTGATGATGATGATGATGTATCTTCCTATTCATGTCGATCAGACGTTATAGACATAATATCCCCTAGTGATTATTGGAATTTAAATGTATAGAAAAGCGATAGAGAGGACCATGTCGTGTGGCACATTCGGAAGAATGAACAAGAGAGACCATACTTAGGTATATTATTCGTACATTGAATAAGGCCTGTTTTTGTGAGCAGATGTGAATAACAACCACTACCACTTTTTTATATTATGTAAGCATCTTATCTTCTTCTTCTTCCTGCCCTGTTCCCAGTCTATCTGGGGTCGGCGCAGTATGTTTCCTCTTCCATTCATATGTCAGACGTCATCAAGCCATCCATTCCCTTTTGATTCATATCATCCATCCCACCGTAAAGGTGCTAGTGATGAATGAATGTATAGAAAAGAGACGGAACGGACCATGTCGAGAGACCCATGAACGGAGAGAGTGATTAGAATGACAACATTCCAATCCATAGTGCTCATGGTTTTGGCTTAGGTTTTACAGCCGGCCGCCTGCCTGACACCAACCCTCCTTGGGTACGCTGTTGTTGGTGGTTTGCCCTCCACCATTCGGGTGCCCCAAGGTGCTTATTGGTCTACACCGGGCAATCTCCCTTAGTCGACTTTTACGACACCCATGGGATGAGTTGGGGCTGGCCTATTCTACGTTATTTGTTCGCTCCCAGGCCAGCATAGAAGGTATGTAAGCATCTTATATTGTCGGTATATTATTTGTATTTATGTATTATATACTTTATATGTATGTATGTAAGTACATATTTAGTGCTTGTATTTTTGTGTGTGTATAAAATTTAAGTACCTACGAGCTATTTATTTAGTTGCTGCGTCGCCATCTTCCCTGTGATTATTTGTTCTAATCCTGTCCATCCAAAGGTTGCCTGGAAGAGATCGCTCTTAGCGATAAGGCCGCCCATTGTGCATTGTAAAGAAAATTATTGTTCTGTACGTTGAATGTTTTATATTTGTGTCGATGTGCAATAAAGATTATTTCTATTCTATTCTATTCTATCACACCAGGTATATTATAGGCGAGCCTATTGCCATCTGACGTAACTAAAATAAACATTGTTAAATAAAGCACACCGCCTGCTCCGTTCCAATATTTGCGTTAATCACGACGTTATCATTTGGTCCCGGCATCGCTATTATACATAATATTAATATGAGTGGGGTATTGAATAAAAATGAATTCCCCGATATTTAACGAGGCTGGATAAATACGATTGTGAAATTAAATCGCGGACCCGTCATGGAATCTCAGCTCTCATTTCGGTTTGGTTTGAAATCTCCGTAAATTCATCATTTTATACATAAAGGCACACATAATTTTAAAATATAAATGACGTTAACTAATGTCTTGGTTGGCCGAGTGATAGATGGGCATCTGCCCTTATTGTAGAGGACTCGGGTTCGATTCCCGCATCAAGACCATGTTTTTCGACTTTTTCCAACCGCAATTTTGTTTGAACTATTTTTTTCTAACATTTATTAATATTAGAAAAAAATTATTTAAATTAAGTTAGTTGGAATTGAAATCAAAAATAATAATCAAAAGAAGACCTTTCTCCAATAAAGCGTACAATTTGCAATAAGCGGAATTCCGATTACTCGATAATTACACCAAGCGCCAGCTAATAAACTACAATTTGCAAGTCGAAGAATCCTAGACATTCCTTCAAAGATTCTTCATAAGATCGGAGCTTGGACACACGCTCGGAAATTTCATTATTCTCTCTTGTTCGAGAAAATTCCTAGTCGTTCCGCCTTTGGGTATTAAAACATAGGAATGTTTCATTAAAACGCAAGGGCTATCAATCACTGGCTACGAAATATTGAAACGAGGAACATGTGCTTTGTACCGCAGACCACACTCCAAGTAGCACATCAAGGATGTACAGCCCGGCTAGCATGACCACCGAAACACGATATGATATATACATTTATCGCGTTAAACAGTCAAAAATCATTTGATTTAACACTTGAATAAGCCTGAATTCAATAAGCCTCTAACTGCCGCACTCAGAGACGTCAATTAACTTTAATGAGTATTTAATGTCAAAAAAATTGATTCAAATCTAGACCATAGACACGGCAAGTTTTGAATTGTTATTTTTTGACATTAAGTACTCATTATCGTTATTTGACGTCTCTGAGTGCGGCAGTAAGGCTATATCATAAGATATAGCTATATATCGCTTAAAACTGTCGAAAATCCAATGACTTTTGTAAGTTCAGTGCGATAAATGGCTATATCACATCGCGTTTGAGTGGTCATGCTAGGGGCAGCTCCGAATTTGAAATCGATACAATTTGTGCCAAAAGTCACAACAAAACATTTTTTAAATCAGATGAGATTTCAGACCCCATTGAAGTGAACTTTTTCGTAATGAATACATAACTCAATCAATCCCACTAACAACCTAACAAATAACACACTAACAAATTCAAATTAACCTACCATAAAATAATGGCACGTGAATTAACCACCCACGTTTCGCCAATCATGTAAGGTCCTATGTAACAGGTGGCTAGCCTATTGCCCCTATTGACATTTATCGGGCACTCTCGTTAATTCATCTCTGCCTACACCTTAGGCGATAAATAATCGTGATCTATGGTAATATGTAATAAACGGTCCCTGAATGGAATATTAGACAATAACAGAAACAGCAGAAGAAAACTTCGGTAATTTGGGTAATAGCTACGTCGCAGTACAGGTCGTACATACATATTGGAACGAATGCCCTATTCGATGGAGTAGTTTCCCGGGCATTAGACGAAACGTCTAGAAGGAAACATGAGAAACTGGAAGCCAATTGGGAATTAAGCATTGCGACGTGGCTTGAATCGTTGCCGATTCAGACGTCTTTTGTCGTCGATAAGGAAAAGTAACCAAAAGTAACAGATAATATTTTCATCGATTTCGTAGCACGATGCCGAAGCCAATGTATGATGCCAATTTATGAGAAATCACAAAAATAATGAGAATATTATGCACAATGTGATGCCGTGTGGTGCAGGCAGAGCAAAATCTCCCGAACCTCCGATCTATCCTGCGGGTGTTGACTAAGAGTAAAAGAATTAAGAAAAATCAAGATAGCGATGGGTAAAAGACAGCAGACGCGTTTCTCTTTTACCAACAGACAACGGGCCTATTGCCATCTATTAGTCGCGTAAATCGAAGTATATTGCTAGGCGATATAAACGCTGCTGTCTATTACATCGTTGTCTTAACCCTCAGTCGCCATGTATATCAACCGCGCGAGAGATTAGGGGTGGTGTCAGTTGTAACAGTCGCGTATTACTCGTATTGTAACCTCCGCCGAAGCCACACGGCACGCTGTATTCTTCATGAAAAAACGTTTAGCAACTAAAATCCACTCAACAACTAAAGAATCAGCAAACAAACAAAGAACAAACGAATATCCAGTCGGCAAACAAAACAGCGTTTCGAATAATTGCCTCCGAAACAATAGCACGTTAGCAATTACTATTCCGAGTCAAGGAAAGCTGATACAGTTAAATATCTTCTGCGGGTTTCCCCTAGCGATGAGACTGCATTCAGCGTTTCGCACAATGAAGATCTCAAAGCCTCGAATCACAAAGGGAAATGTTTTCCTGTTGTTTTAAGCCGTGTCCCGTGTCATTGTGGAGTTTCTGCCGGTTTTTATTCGCGGGGACAATGATTTGTGTGGTCCCCAACATGGCATAGCTTTCTCTATTCCTAGGCCTACCGCCTCCGTGGTCCAGTGGTTCGCCCACCGGAATTAAGGTCCCGGGTTCGATCCCCAAGACCCCAGGCAAATAAGTTCTCGGTGTGGTTGGTAGTGGGACTTGTTTTAAGTCCACCTGGCTAGCTAGCTACCACCATATTATCAAAAATCTGTGGCCATTATAACAATGTTAATTAATTATTGTGTTCCGACAATTGTGATAAGATAGCCAGGCCCTGTGGTTGAGGGTTCCAGGTTGTAATGTATGAATGGCCAGCTAGAATCTTTTGACTATTTGCTAATATTGTTCTGTGTCATATGCATTTCAAAATACTTAAGTCAGTCTAGACATATACGTTCAATCGACCAGACGTGTATTATTTCCGATGTAGTATTAAGAAATACCAAGCCGGGTATTTCTCACAGGTGAAGCTCGATTCCATCTTCGGCCCTTATCGTCACTTACCATCAGATGAGATAAAGGGCAAGAGCTTCCCTGTCTAGCATAAAAAAGGCACTTCCGTCACTTAATTTTTAATAAATTCACGGATCATTGGCACCGTTGCAGGGTGTTGGATGATATGAATAAAAAGGTAGTGGAATGTTCCTAGACTTCTTTCACTCTCTGTTTATTCAGGCTATTCATCATCATAACCAGCCCTTTGGGTCCCCACTGCTGGGGCACAGCACAGGCGTTCCAGGATGGAAGAATATATGGACGGTCATAAACCCACCACGCTGACCTAGTGCGGATTGGTGGGTATTAGCGACTGCATAGACAGCCAGGACCAAAGTTTAACGTGCCTTCGGAAGCACGGAGGAACTCGAGATAATATATTATTTTTCTCACCCATCCAATGACCAGGCTTAGCGAACATTGTTTAGCGCGCTATAGAGCTCCCTATATGGATTGATAATTATAATCTATATTCGATTGATATGTGATGCTTGGTAATGCTGTACGTTATGTTTCAAACGCTGCCCAGCCAAACTGAAATGTCTACTGCTTGGGTATTTTCTATATATATGTACTTTCTCGCTTACTTTCAGCCCCAATTCATTTGTGCCCAAAGTTCGATACATTTCTTCAGTATCAATGAATCGGTCCTTTCGTCCCGCCCGGTGTATAAAACGCAAGCCGTGCAAAATAAATACACGTTTTCAGGGTTAACCCAATTGGAAACCTTCTTTTGATGTGGGTGCCGACTTAGTTCAATCTCATTGGCGTTACCCCCCATTCAAAGCCGACTGATAAATGACACACTTTTTCTTGCCGTTATACGGTTGGCCAACCTGTGTCAAGATCGTAGTGCCAATCGAGTGGAAAAACGGAGTGACACATTAACCCTTTTTTGTTTTTAAACTACCTACAGAGCAAGTCCTCTATTCCAATCTTGCCTTGATTATTTGTGTTGAAGATAACATTATTTAGTGCCGTGTGATGACGGCAGACCAGGATACAACTGTTATTCATAAATTATTTGACGGCGGCCGCCTTGGTCGAATGCTCAGATTGCTGGGTATTGGCTAAGAGGTCCCGGGTTCGCATACTGGTAGGGCCAAACTTTGTGATGACCACAAATGTTTATATAGTATATTTTCAACATTTTTAAACATAATTATATTATTATCCGTCATCTAGTATCCATAACACAAGTGCTTAGGCTACTTACTTTGGGCTAGATGATAGGTGTGAGTGTAAAAATATTTATTTATTTATTATTTATGAAGCTAAAGGCATATTTTGATAGGAAAGTAGTACTACTACGATACACGTCAAGTTGCATTTAAGATAAGGCCAGTATCTTTCTACGCCCCCAAATCTAAAGTTAGCTGACCTTTGCATGTCAGGCTGTAGTCTGGCATACCAGACAATCCAATTGCCCTATATGCATTTTTAAGTGGTTTTTAAATAGAACGATATATTCGTTAACCTTACAAAATGTTGGCGTTGCATTTTGCAGAGAGCACCACGTGCACGCCCTTCCCTATGAGATACAAATACACACGGGAGAAGTATTTTAAACCATATTCAGATGTATGCATGTTGAGGTTATGCATACATACATACATAATTACATACATACATAAATCACGCCTATATCCTCGAAGGGGTAGGCAGAGGCGAACTAGCACCCACGTTTCGCCAATTATGTTAGGTCCCATGTAATAATCCAATTATGTTAGGTGGCGAGCTTATTGCCATTTATCGGGCACAAGAGTAATGCTGGTAGTGGTATAAGAGTAACGCTGCTGCCCGTTCCTCATAATTGATTTATCCTTAGTAGCCTTGTACGACACCCACCGGGGAGATTTGGGGCGGTGACAATTGTATTCTACTCTGCCGTCACCATACGGCGGTGAAGTTATGCATTGCTCTTTATACCTATAGGGCCTTAGTAAACTTGTGAAATGTCAAACCAGTAATGTACTCGAAAACGGCAAAGAATTCGCGCGTATTTCGCTCCATCTGTACAAGCTGTTATACTTTCAATGCTGTCCTGGAAGCAAAATAAATAACGTAGAATGTACCAGCCCCGATTGCCGCTGGGGTTTTGTACAAGTCGACTAAGGGTGTTATACTACCGAGGTTGGAATATAAACCCCCAACAACAGCATTCCCAAACAGGGTTGACTTGAAGTTAGGCAAGTGGCTGTATAACTTAAGCACAAACCTTAGCAGTTTAGCAGCTTGGATTAGAATGTTGTCATCATAATCACTCTTTCCGTTTATTGGTTATCATATTTCTATGTATATTTGTTCATCACTAGCTCGTTTCTAGTGTATGTAGAATTGAAAGAAAGAGGAAGGCTCGGAATTTTTTTATCTATTATCCAATTAATGAAATTACTAGTGTTTATTTTGCAAACGCAAGGGAAGCCTTTTTCTATAAGTAGAAATACTGGGTTTTCCTAGTTGTTCTTTTCATAGAACAAACAATAGAACAGTTGGTAAAAACTCTCAAGAACCATCAGATATATGAAACTTTTTAATTCAAGTAAGTTCGCTTCTAAGGTATAGTTTGTTATTAACGACGCGCCAGCTAAAGTCCGTTTCCAATCCACACGTTTTCCAATCAACTTCAAATGTTACAGTTAAAGACTCCGTTATTTCCGTCGAGGGAATGAAGTTACAACGGGCGAACGAAAAATCAGTTTGGTGCGGGGTACAACCAAGTTTATTTGGCTGTTCGAACAACCTACATACATAAATCACGCCTATATCCCCGAAGGGGTGGGCAGAGGTGAATTCTTTACACCCACGTTTCGCCAATGAAGTTAGGTCCCAATAGGTGGCAAGCCTATTGTCATCTATCGGGCACGCAAATAACAGTATTTTATTTATTATTGCTCATAGCTGTCTTAACCCTTAGTCGCCATGTAAGACACCCACGGGAGAGATTGGGGGGTGGTGACAATAGTATTCTACTGTGCCGTCACCACACGTTACAACGAATGTAATTTTATAATTGTTTCCTCTCATTAAATGGTCATACGAGGACAGCCTTCCTTACAGCTTTCAGAAGCATGATTTATGTATGTATGGATAGTAATTTTCACATCTCCCATGGCGGTTTCAACATTTATATCAAAAAACAAGTAGTAATAAAAATAACGAAATTATCCCGTTAAGCCGCAATTCTGATCACGTCGCCCCCGAAAGAGGACTTAACACTTCTTTGTCAGTTTGACAGCTGTCAACGCGTCATCACGTGCCGGGCCGGACACACCGGCAAGTTACAGGTCCGTTCAATTTTCACCCTTAACAACAAACTTTTAAAAGTTGCTTTGTTCAATCAAAGTAGGTAAGTACTTATTTGTTTTTCTAGCGTGGTCTTAGAGCGGTTACGCACTACGTCCGATCCGAATGCGATCCAAATCCGTGACCTTGAAAACTCGGACCGAATTCGGATATTGCTTACGCACTACTCTGATACAAATCCAAGCAATTCATCGGATGTCGGAGATTGGATCTAATGCGTAAGTCACCATAGAAATAGTTCTACGGCTACTACGGACCATATTTTCACGGATTTGGACCAGACGTAGTGCGAAACCGCTCTTACTGTTTAAATAATAAACTGTATATTTATACTGCCTTGTGGTGACGGCAGAGTAGAATACAATTGTCACCACCCCAAATCTCTACCGTGGGTGTCGTACAAGGCGACTAAGGATAAATCAGTGATGAGGAATGGGCAGCAGCGTTCCTCTTCTACCTACCACCTAGCAATGTATTGCGACTTTTGTGCCCGATAAATCGCAACATGGGACCTAACATAATTGGCGAAACGTGGGTGAAAATTCACCTCTGCCTACTCCTTCGGGGATATAGGCGTGATTGATGTATGTATGTATATTTATAAATATATATTAACACGCCTAGCAAAAAAGACGAACGCGGAAACACTCGACTTATTTATGATTCAGCAGTTGTATTGTGAGGGCGAGACTTGTGAACAACCCTTTTGGACCCAAGTGATACACCCTCCAACTTTATTATGAAGACAAAAAGTGCTGTTTTGTTGCCCCCAATGATTGTCCGAACTTTGGCGCTGTATTAGACTAATGATTTTTTGTTGCGATACAAAGGGCCATTTTTATTTTAGCGGCTTATGACAGATAATTATTATTACCTACCTACTGCTGAGTAAATGTTATTGTACGGAATGAGATTAATTTTCAAAAAATCATCCTGGATTTTCAGATGAAAAATTGTTTCTTGTGTTTTTTTATTATTTATATGTCATAACAATAATTCGGTACAATGTATGTTACATGAGTCATTATTTGAACATAATTATGGAATATTCAAATGTATCTTTTTTTTTAAATTCATGATAATTGTACTGTACTATAAATAAACCATAATATTGTTAATCATTATTTTATTCCTAGAACATATCGGTCAGACCTCATCAAACCATCCACTCCCTTTTGATTAATTTATCGTCAATCATACCGGTAAGGTGTGAGTGATGTATGAATGCATAGAAAAGAGACGGAACGGACCATATCGAGATAGGTTACTGATGAACGGAGAGAGTGATTGGGATGACAACATTCCAATCCATACGGCTCAAGATTTTTGCTTAGGTTTTACAGCCGGTCCCCTGCCTGACACCAACTCTCTTCGGGTTGTACTATTGTTGGTGGTTTACCTTCCACCATTCAGGTGTCCCAAGGTGGTATTGCTCTACACCGGGCAATCTCCCTTAGTCGAATCTCACGTCACCCATTAGATGAGTCGGTGCTGGCACATTCTACATTATTTTTTCGTTCGCATTCCAGCATGGAATACTAGGAAATATTTGAAAATCCCGATGTACCTAATAAAGAAAGCGACTGCATGATGCCGTTGAGAAACAAAAGCCGTTCTCATTAATTAAAGGCGGCCGATGGCGACATCTGGTAGGTCGACGCGTCCGTTCCGTTTTTCCAAATTGGTTTTTGGTTGCGTACAAAAGACGCGGGACTTGGAAAAAGGAACGGATATTATTTTGCGATTAAGACATTGGCTTTGCTGCACATCTGTTGCCAGAGTAATGTATTAGTTGGAGTTCAGTGGCGCAGCGGCCAGAGCGCTCGGCTTGCGATTACGTAAGCTGCTTAGCTTAGTTGGTATTACTATTAGAGACGAAGCTGGAGAGAGAAAGCCATGAAAATTTTCTAAAGATTCTGTTCCGGTGCATCGCTCCCACTCTTTTCGTATATAATCTAAGGTTGTATGGAAGAGATCGCTCTTAGCGATAAGACCGCCAAAAACAAAACAGAAAAATCTTTTTTTGTTTTGTTTTTAATTTGGTGTGCAATAAAGAGTATATCTATCTATCTAATCCAGCCCGGCTAGCATGACCATCGAAACACGATAAGATAAAGCCACTTATCGCTTAGAACTGTCAAAAGTGCATTGTTTTTGACAGTTTAACGCGATAAATAGCTTGACCATATCGTGTTTCGGTGGTCATGCTAGCCGGGCTGGCGACTGCCAGCTATTGGCACGGCTAGATCATGTCGAGAAGTACCCACACACGAGTGTGAAGCGTTTCTATAAGCATTGGTCTTTATAAAAGGAGTTAATACAACAATGTAACTTACAAACAAACCTACTCGAAATCGCTAAAAAATTCACGTGTAATTTAGGTCCATCTAAACCAGGATTTTACTTTGTTGACAATCGACCAAGATCGAGGCCTGATTCTGCTAATGTTAACGTAAATATTAAATGTATAGACTTATAAAAACAAATGACTAAAATAAAATGACAAATACATTGTAACATTGAAATTATTAAAACTCATTAATTTTTAACATCTTCTCCTGTTTGGAAGAGCAACGGAATCTGGGCCATACAGCCATGTCAACATACAGTATTTGGTAAGTATTTAATATATCAATAATTATTTACTTGGAGTTCTCTTAGTATCATTTTGCGACTTTCATCCGCTCTGTGGAATGGACCACAGTTCTGGCGACAGAATTCGTGAACCTATATTGTTCGTCAACATGGTCACTAAAAGCATAAAATTACACTAGATTTATGTTACTAACACATCTTGTACACAATAATAATCCAAAAATCCAGTCAAACAAACAATATTAAGTCATTAATGTCTCGCAAAAAAAATACAGAAACTTATTTATTAAAGGGGCTGTCTTGAAATGAAATAACAGATACCAACTTTCGTAATCGAAACTTTTATAGCCCGTGTTTTTCGCAACCATTCCCGTAATAGTGGTATCAAACCCTGACAAGGATAATAACCCATGTCATTCATTGACGTGCAATTGACGTTATACGTCCCGGTGGAAAATTGCTTTCTTGGCCGTATCACTTAGCAAGGTTTCCATACCCTTACGACTGATGACGGAATCATGACGCGGAATATCGGGTATTAGGTACGATTATAAACGGTTTTATTCCGCCGTGTGGTGACGGCAAAGGGGAATACAATTGTCACCACCCCGAATCTAACCCGCGGGTGTCGTACAAGGCGACTAAGGGTAAAGACAGCAATGAGTAATGGCAGGGCAGCAGCGTTCCTCTTATACTACCTAGCAATATATTGCGATTTATGTGCCCGGTAGATGGGCATAGGCTCAGGCTCTAAGGGGTAAGCAGAGGTGAATTAAACACACACTTTTCGCCAATTAAGTTAAGTCCCATGTAATAGGTGACGAGCCTATTGCCTTCTATCGGGCACATAAAATCGCATTATATTGCTAGGTGGTATAAGAGGAATGCTGCTGCCCATTACTCATCCCTGTCTTTACCCTTAGTCGCCTTGGTCAATAATAATTGTATTCTGCTTAACATAAGTACTATACATATTTGTAGAATATCTGTATCAAGCGGCAGTGCCTGTATCCGACGAAAGCGGGACTACAATTCATGTTTCACTTTGTACCGCAATAGAACCAACTTGCTCCGTTTGCAACACCGAGAGGTATTAATTCCGAATTAAGGCAGCCAGTGACTGTGCTGGCTTGTAGCGCGACTGTCCAAACATTCCGCTGGAAATTCCGACGATCTAGACTATTTCTCACGGACTAAGTTGGACGTCAATTGTTTGTAGGTACAGCAACGCCGCGTCAGCTGCTTGCTACAATACGTAGTTTTCTCGATAGACTTTGTGCTTTACACCAGACGAGATAAGATTTAAAATTTGATATAGGACAGTTTTGTACTTCTATACAGCTTGTATGGCGTGGTAGGTTAAGGCCAATTCTTCCCATATTCTTGCATCCATACGGAAAGCTTATTCCCCAGCAGTGGGGAAGTAATATGGCTGATGATAACCAAAAGTACTAAATGAAATGCTAATTCAAAAACATTAACGTCTAAGTTGTACACTTGAAAATTGTAATGCATTCAAGAGATTGAGCTGTGCTGCTAGATACGCCGACAGCTTAACTTCCCTCCCGCTCGAGTTTGGAAAGTTACGAAGGAATACGCAGATAGCCGCTGCCATGATATTATTAACTGTCAAGTTACCGATATCTGACGTGGCGATCTGAAACTACTCGTGACGATGTTCTTAATCTCTGTTCCTTTACAACCTCTTCTTCGGTACATAAGTATCTATAATAATGCAATTGTAACCACCCCAATCTCTCTCACGGGTTTTCTTCTTCCTGCCCTTATTCTACTCTAAGTAGGGTCGGCACATCATGTCTCCCTCTTCCACTCTCCTCTATCAGACCCGAGGTCAGCATGAAGTCCTATATCATCTTTATTCCTCATATTATCTTTCAGACAATCCATCCATCGTTTCTTTACCCTTCCTCTAATTTCAGATCCACCAAGATCCATATACTTTACATACCTATAGTTACGTAACATTCATCCCTCCTCATCAAATGCCCGTAGCACGCTAACCTGTTGCTCTTCAATTTGTCGATCATTGGCGCTTACTTACTTTCAAACTTTCGCGTGTGTCGTACAAATTAGAAGAAAGCAGGAATTTGGAAGCAGGAGAAGAAGGATAAATACCAGAAAAAACTAAAGTTAACCCTTGAGCTGCGGTAGCATCTTTTAGTCCAGAAAGCTTCGCAAATGCAGATCTACCTATACATAAGAATTAGCGAATGAGACGCTTTATTGCTTTCATTAATTTACTCTGCCTTCAGAGTATATATTTTCTCAGTGTATTAAAGCGTGACTCGCGCACGCCCATAAAGAAAATGGCGATGATTATCATAATTCTCACAAAATTGATGACGACAGTTATTCAGTTTGTATACGACGGAAAATGTAGGTAATTATTTCTGATACACTCGGGACATATACATGTACAGAATGCCGGGAAGTAAGAAAGATAATTACACACATTGGGTTAAATGTCGTTTCATGACATGGACCGGATACGATGCAATGGCCAGAAAAGTATAGTGAACATGGCTTGTTCATGAAGAGCATAACAATGATCTATTTACATGTAGCATTTCTAAAAGGAAGCATTGTCTGATAAAAAAAATTCTAAAATATTTTTTACCTTTAACTGTTATTCTTTTATATTTTATATATTTTTTCCGAGTGTTAACCAGTAACTGCCGAATTTTTTATCAATTTTATCATATTGTATAGCATAAAATTATTGTAGCATTTATTTTATAAAAAATAAATATTAAAAAAACTTCATAACGTCTGACCGATATAATGAAAGAGGAACTGCTTCGACCCTAGATAGTCTGGGAACAGGGCAAGATGACGTAGAAAAATTATCAATCGCATGTTTTAGTTGGAAGAATGAAGTAAGAATTAAAAGCTTTCTGGTACGTTTTCCAAATAAAATACGGTTAAGTAGCTTTGTCTATATAGAAGTGGCTCGAACCATTTCCTTTTAAGGCCTGCCTAAGTAACGCTACCAATTTCATCAGCACTCCCCAGTCTTTAATAAAAAATAAATATTAACATCCCTTTGACGGCAGAGAGCGAAAGCAAAAAAGTATCTCGCGCTAAAATATTTGGATCGAGTGACTCGCAAGTGAAATGAAACACTGTTTTTCTTGCTCGCACCGACAAAAGTAGCGCAGCAACTTTGTCACATGAACCTTTGTCACGTCAAATTATTTCTAGTAGAGTAAAAAGAAAATAATTTTCTTTTGAACATTAAAAGTAAACGTAGTGTATTATATACTCTTTGATTAAAAGGACAACCTTTCCTAATGATGGTTTATTTTTAATTTATAGATTATCAAATATATCAAAATATGTAATTACACTAATTGGGGTTGGGACTAGTAAGAACAACTCAATATTTCCAAATTTTCCAATCAATTGTCAACCTTCACAAGTTTGTCATAAAGCACAAAGTGAAATAGAAAATGACTGAAAAAAAATGTTCTATTGTATGTACTGTACCATAAACACCGCGCGTTGCTTCAACGGAAAATAAATGAATCACCTCTGCCCTTGCGATGAAAATAGCAACAGAAGGTAATTTCCCACGAGTCAAAGTCGATAATGTAGTTTCTTTCGAAAGGCAAGGTGCCTAATTAGAAAAAAGGCGACTGGCTAAGTAAGTTTAGTGCAAAACAAAGACTGGCAGTGGTACTGTTTACTAAAGAAGTTTTCTGGACAAAGGCTACCAGGGGTACTGTGACTATAGAAGTTTTCTGGACTAACACTACCAGTGGCACTGTGACTAAGAAGTTTTCTGGACAAAGGCCACCTGCGGTACTGTGACTTTAGAAGTTTTCTGGACTAAGACTACCAGGTGGTACTGTGACTATAGAAGTTTTCTGGACTAACACTACCAGTGGCACTGTGACTACAGAAGTTTTCTGGACAAAGGCCACCTGCGGTACTGTGACTTTAGAAGTTTTCTGGACTAAGACTACCAGTGGTACTGTGACTATAGAAGTTTTCTGGATTTAGACTACCAGTGGTACTGTGACATTAGAAGTTTTCCGGGCAAAGACTACCAGTGGTATTGTGACTAAAGAAATTTCTGGGACCCATGTTCATTTGAGCGCACAGTTAGTTGCGCGCTAAAAAGAAAATCGTGGATTCTTTTTTGGCAGACGAATATTCAGTGAATCAAAAGGAACTGTTACTGAGATAGAAAATTATTCGCGTGTATTTAGCGAGTGTAACATGTAACAAGGTGTCACTTCAAAAGAGAACCTTAATGTGTAGAACACTACGCTAGAATTAGCATAGAATATTGAATCCTCACCCCCAAAGAAGGCTGGCAATCTTAAAATAAATGTTAAAGTTAAAGTTGAGAACGTCTCATTCTCTACTTAAGTATTAATCAAACAAATTTTTGTTTCTACAATATGCTTAAGTACATTTTGAGTATTTCATCGTGAGCATTCTTTAATTTGAGAGTAGCATCTTTTAAATCATGCTCAAACTGAATTTTGCGTTTCTTGAAACGTTTGACAGTTCTCAAATCTCACTCATCAAAGAAAATTTATATGATTTTTTTAGTAGTCAAATTACACTACTCAAATTGTGCTTAAGTATTTACCTACGTTAACCTCAAAAATAATTTTATAGAATCTAAACACACTCTTCCTAATTAATTAGGTATTAAATAAACTTATATTTATTAGTTTCACTATCAATCGTGATTACGTTTAAGTGTAATCATACCCTGCTTACAAGACGGATCATTTCAGAATTTTTACTGAATTCATTAACGGAGTTTAAAACAAATATTTAAATATTTGATAGATAATAGTAATTTACGCAATAAAAAGCTAATACGATACTGAGAGCCTGTTTCACAATCGACAAGTAAGTTATGAGAAGCTTACTTAGCAGTTCAATTAACATATATTTCATATTATAACATATTACAACTGTGATCAAATGATCTGCCAAGTAAGCTACTTAGAACTTACTTGTCGATTGTGAAACAGGCCCTTAAGGTCTGAGCATACGTCACGGGAAAACACCCCGAACGGGACGTGGACGGGGCCTCTCCCGTGCAAAAAGCCCCGTGTGACATATGTCACGGAGACACGGACGGAGCTATTTGTACGAGTCCCCGTCCCGTCCGGGGTGTTTTCCCGTTACGTATGCTCAGGGCCTTACTTTGCCATAAACACCAACAGTTGTTCCTTTTCATCTGCGGTATAATTAGGAGATATTTTTTTTTATCACTAAAAAGTTTATCTTCCGTAGTATGCTATCCACTTTGGTATATTAACTAAACAAAACAGCGGGCTTAGCACGGGGACGTGGACAAGTCGAGAAACCACTTGGCAGTGTTTTGTCTCTGGATTTAGTGGGAGTTAGAGCGAGAGGAAAAGATTTTCTTTCCCCCGAAGGAGATGTGTCCACGTCTCGTGCTACGGGGGCAGACAGAACTTCGCTTACTTTTTTGACGTTTGACATAAATAAATACAAAAGCCGTTTCGTTTTTCCTAAAGGTATTCAATTCATTGCTCAATATTTCAAACCTTAACAATATTGACTGTAATATCGTACAATTTTAAGTATGACGTGTTATTTTAAATGAATTTATATAAATTGACTCATGCAATAAATGTTATTGTTGAATTATCGGATTATTTAATATATAGTATTTTACCGATTAATATCGGTTTTTATACATGAAATGGAACGTTCAGTTTTTCTCTAGGTACGAATTGAGTAATACTTAGGTAAGAGTGGTTTGAAAAAATATCATTCCGTCAAGTGAAACGTAGAAAACTTAAATTCTTATCAACTATTGAGAAAAACTCAACTGATTTTTTCTAGAATACTCAATTCAGAAACCGGCGAGTTTGACATCAATAGTATTAAAGCACAGGTACCTATGTGATAAAAAATCAAGAATCGACCGTGAGTTGCACACAAAAAACACATCTAAGGCGATATCTCGAATCGGACAACAATTCGAAATGTGACCCTATAATAACTCCATTCCCTCTAGAAAGGACCTATCCATTGCTATACGATTCAAGTTATGGTCAGTAGACCAAAATGCCCATCCCCCATAATTCACCCCTGGTGATCAAACCCAGGACCTCGGGAACTTATTCCGGTGGGCGAATCATTGGACTACAGAGGCGGTTAAACTTATTATGGTACAATACATAGATTGTAGATACTCCACCACTGCCCCCTTTCATCATCAATTCTCACTCACTAACGAAAGCATAAAAACATCCAAAGAAACGCTTTGTTTTTATTTGGAATGTATTTTCAGATATTCAATTATGCCTCGAGTCAAGGGTGAAAAATGGGCTTTACACAACGCGCATAATACAAGTTTGTTTTGGCAACATCGCGGAGAATTTTATTCCCATTTCCTGTTCCTCCACAAGAATTTTCAATTCCCATAAGACGCATATATATAAAGGTTATGATGAATAGGGGACTAGGTGCCGTGTGGTGACGGGCAATGCAGAATACTATTACCACTACCCCCATTTCTACAAGGCGACTTAGTTTACAGACATTCATTAGTAATTTACAGCAACGTTCCTCTTATAGCAACCACAAAGCATAATGCGATTTACGTGCCTCATACACACATACATACATAGGCATGATTTATGTATCCGTGGGAGCTGCTACAATTTTTTTTTAAAGCGAAGGAGTATTTTAGGGTGTCATATACACACTTGCATTTTGTATCTGTAATTGAATCTGAATAAAGCAGAAGTTGCACATGTGACCAAATGGAGAACTGGCGTTTCATTTACACACGCAGCTCCCACATATCAATGAATGTTCTTTCATACTGGCTTGGTGGTGAAAAATAACGTAGAATGTGCCAGTCATAACTTAACCCATTGATTTCGTGAAAATCGCCTGAGGGTCCAATAGACACCTTTGGGCACCCGAATAGTAGAGGTTTTTTGCTGTAATGGAGTATTTCAGCGTTTTATAGTTTGTTTTAAAAGCCAAATTCGACTATCCGCCTGCGACTTATACACCAAATCGCATTAACATAATATTGATGTGAATTGTTATACAGCTCAAAGACCGATATTATACATCAAAGCCAAAAGTAATGGCCTATCATTCATGGTTTTGAAACGCTATAAGAGGAACACTCGTGGAATTTTAAACACAAGGAAACCTCGAGGAAATGCCTTAGGGCGCTCGCCCACGGCGACTTTTTGTAGCGATGCTGCCGCGCATTCGCATCGATGCCGTCGCGATACAGTCGCGACGCGGTTACTAACTGTGTGCCCACGCCCACGCCCACGTAACTATGATTCAGTCGCGATACTGTCGCGCTTCCGCCATGCTCAGTTCTCACTTACAGGACACTCTCCCCCCGATGTCGTCTGACATGGTCGCGCGTTTGCATTGATACAGTCGCGATGCTGTAGAGCGTTGCAAATGCGACAAACGCGGATTAGTAGCGATGCAACCGCGCATTGACGAAACGCGCGACAGCATCGCTATAAAAAGTCGCCGTGTGCGAGGGCCCTTAGCAAGTATACCTCAACCTTTTTCCTCGTCCTAACATCAAGCGTTCGGATCGATTCGGTAAAATACTTTTTTAAGACGCAAAGAAGCCGAGTATCCCAAACGATAGGGCAGGAAACGGATGTTGTAACTTGTTTCGAACACTGCCCTCATTTCGAATGCAGTAGTGATGTTCCTGCTTTAGATGTAAATGGGCATTTGGCAAAGGAATCGCTACGAGTGGCCACGTACATTACTTTTACCGCTGACTTCACTAGCGAGCGGCATTTCGGTTGGGACAGAATCGTCGTGCAAATAGACCTGATAAAGCTGTATGGCCACTTGAGCACTTGGTTTATTTCGAATTCCGATTTTCAGGTTGTTTGTGCACTTTTTAGTTGGTAGGGTAAAAACAGTATGAATGCGTAGGTATTGCTAAAGAGTATGCTGCCAGTATTTGTTAAACTACAGCACTGTCAATAAATGTGTCAGTTATGTTTAAAAAAAGTGCTGTGTGGTGACGTCACAGTAGAATACAATTTTCACCATCCCAAATCTCTCCCGTGGGTGTCGTACAAGGCGACTAAGGATAAATCAGTGATGATGAATGAGCAGCAGCGTTCCTCTTTTACCACCTAGCAATGTACTGCGACTTTTGTGCCCGATAAATGGCAATAGGCTCGCCACCTATTATATTATATATATATTATTAGCCACACGGGACTTAACATATGGCTAAACGTGGGTGTTAGTTCACCTCTGCCAACCCCTTAGGAGACATAGGCGTGATTTATGTATGTATGTTTAGATAAAATAAGCAGACGGTTACAGCTCGAGTCGCCGCTTGGATCTTGCCCCTATCGATTAAAGTATGTATTATTATCATTATGTATATTATCGATAAAATTAAATTTTGTATTAGAAATATTCATGTATTTCCTTGTAAGCCTTATCATCTCTATTCCTATGCTCTCTTTAGGGGCCTGGTGCAAATTTTGATTTCCACATATTTCTTGGGGTGTATGGTAATTATTTTACACATTCTGCTCGCTATGCCCGTTATAATATTTCCCCACACCCACAGACAAACACCTACGCATATTAAAGGACGCGCGGCCTAATTTATCTCCAGACACGTGGTGATCCTATCACGTATCGCGACGAATATTTGACCAGCGACTATAAATATTAGCTCAGCAAGCAATCAGGGATTTGGACGAAAGGAGAGACGGGGGAGTTGTCCAAACAATTATGTAATAAGTATACCGGTTGACCAAACAATATGGTAGGCTTAGGCACGTCCGAATTCAATTCGTCCAGTTCTAAAAGAGGACCTAGCGCAGTGGTATAGCGCGCTCGGCCTGCGATTGCGTAAACTAAGCAATGTTCGCTAAGGTCCATCACTGGATGGGTGACCAAAAATGTATTATTTAGTTTAGTTAGTGCTGGTTGCATCTGCAGTCGTTAATACCGACAAACCCGCACTGGGCCCGCGTGGTGGGTTATGGCCTTTTCTCCCTATCCCTATGGATGTGCTGAGATGTGATGATGATGAGTTCTGAAAGGGTTTCGACACTGAAATCCTTGTTTATTGTAACAGATAAATTTTTATTTTAATGTTAATATTTAAGGATTTTAGAAGCATATTCGGGAGACGTAATCTGTTGACAAAATAGCTTAGAGTCATTCGTTTTAGGCTTTATAAATGTTAATGGGCCGACAGAATACAATTTATTGTATCCACCTCTACATATAATATAGAGGATACATCGTGTTTTATGTATGTAAGTACCTCTACAAATATGCTGTCCTCGTAAATCAGAAAGCGTTATCTCAAAAAAGTAACTTCCGAGACATTTAGTAATATTGTATTTACAGTAAATTATTTTCTTCATTCTTGTTGCTTAGTAATTATTATTTAAGATAAACTATCCGATACAAAAACGGCGTAACGTGCCTATCGAAGCAAGGAGGAACTCGAGATAATTTTTGAAACATTTTTGGTCACCAATCCAATGACCAACCTTACCAAACAATGCTTAGTTTGCGCAATCGCAGGCCGACCGCGGTAAACCAAATCGCTATCGAGTTCGTCTATACGTACGACTATGTATTAATACAGTCAATAAGCGGAGGTAGTTCTTTATTTTCAATATAACATATTTTATACAGTTTTTCATCAAAACCTTTTTCATCAAATCTAATCAAGTAGGTACTCAGAGGCACAACACACACACATGCACGCTCCGCAAAGGGGTTTATATTAAATACATAACGTATTAAAGAGTCACGTCCCACGCAGGATCAACAGTCATGGGGCAAAGCTTACCTGTGAAAACTGACTCTTATTGCGTACAGAATAGGGTGGTAGGTGCTAAGGTGGAAATACCGCCTACGCCAGTGCCTTTCACTTTAATATCCATTGAGAAAGAACCGCCCGATCGGTATAATAGACGACAATGTCACGGAAAATGGTTTGATGTATTACTTTATTGCGCCGCCGGAGCTGGTAAATGCGGTATTTCATAAGATGGAACTTTCCATTGACACATCCAATAAGCTTAGCGTCGGGGGCGTACATTGAGAGAGCGGTATAGTTAGAATACCCTACTAAGTGTGGGACTCGAGAGTCTTTAAACCCTACAGTAGTTGTGTCTAAAAGAGTTATATGTACCTAGTCTTTATTATGTTCTCATACTCCCGAATACAGAAACGCTAATCAAAGTTTGAGTCTTGTTTAACATTTAAATGTTGTCAAAATTGACGTCTTTCCATACAAATTCTGACAGGTAATGTCCACTTAACTTTTTAAGCAGTGCCCCAAGTTTGATTAGCGTTTCTGTATTCGGGGGTTAAACTTGCAAGAGTACTACACATTAGAGGTAAAAATCAGTTTAATAAATTTGACTCGCGTATATTTAGGTGTTACGTATATTTAGGGATTGCTAGGTGGTATAAGAGGAACGCTGCTGCTCTTAACTTGCCGCTGTATTTGCCCTTAGTTGCGTTATACGACACGATGGGTGACAATTGTATTCTGCTCTGGTGGCCTACATAAGTGGCCAATCTATTCAAAGGCATAAAATAAAATGTATGAAACTGACGTAGTACTTAAAATCACCATGGCGACCATCGTCGTGTTAAATGTAAGAATAGATGGCTAAAACTGACATGAATTTGTTAGAAGTGCCGTGTGTGACGGCAGAGTAGAATACAATTGTCACCACCCCTAATCTCTCCCGCGGGTGTCGTACAAGGCGACTAAGGATAAATCAGTGATGAGGAATGAGCAGCAGCGTTCCTCTTATACCACCTAGCAATGTACGCGACTTTTGTGCCCGATAAATGGCAATAGGCTCGCCACCTATTACATGGGACTTGGCGAAGCGTGGGTGCTAGTTCACCTCTGCCTACCCCTTCGGGGATATAGGCGTGATTTATGTATGTATGTATGTAATTTGTTAGATAGAATGGTTGTATAGTTTGCCACTTGGCTAGGCACCTTGTTCTGCTCGGTTACTACACGATACTTTGTTTGTGCAGCACTACGACGTAGCCTTAAACGGACAATCGTAGTCTCGTAGTGACATTGGGCGCATTTACATTGAATTGGGATCTCCAACTACAGTTCTGAAGTGAAATCACTTAGCTCGTAATTCGGAAACCAATTCAAGATAGTTTGCCTATTCAAACTTCGATCTTCTACGACTAAGTAGCAAGTGGCTTTTCGGGCAGAATGTCCTAGAACGGAATCGATGAGTATAAGGTCGGCATTTACAGTGACCATTAGTGTCCGTTGACACTGGCCCGCTCGGGAAGGAGAGCAGATATCGCAATTTAAAATTGTTTCTAGAATAATTGACCGAAAAAAATCCACGTATTGCTAGATTTTTTTTAACATTAAAGGTTCCACAATTAGAACATAAGATTTTTTTTATACATTTCGTCGAAGAAACTTATGTCTACAAAATAATTTTGGTACGTTTTGTCTGTCCTTATAATGGCTAGAGTTTACATAATTATTGCTGATCTATTTATTGTTGACACCGCCGACAGCGAAGTGATGTCATAAGTTTTGCCATTCGCTAACAGTCCCCAACTCAAAGGCTGTATTAGATATACAAAACTTTGAGCGTCCGCACCGGAGGGTTACCAGGGTTTACTCAATGAATTCCCCTAATAAGGGAAGGAAATCCGCTGGCTCCGGGGAAATGAGGGTAATCGGCGAAACTTACACATTCCATTTAAAAGTAAACACTGTAGAAGGGTGCTTCTTCACTAGAGCTGTGCGATGATGCTTGTGGGAAATGTGTTTGAGGAGAACCAATTGAATCACGATATGTAACTGTGTGGTTACAGGAGAGCAGAATACAATTGTCACCACCACAAATCTGTGCCGCGGGTGTTGTTAAAACAGTGATGAGGAATGAGCAGCAGCGTTCCTCTTATAACACTGAGCAAAATACTGCTCATTAGGATAGATGGCAATAGGCTCGCCGCCCATTACACGGGACCTAACATACTGGCGAAACGGTGTTAATTCGCCTCTGCCTACCCCTTCGGCAATATATAGGCGTGGTTTATGTATGTGATTCTATTGGTTTTTAGGGTTTATTTGAAAGGTCAGATGATATAGTCCAGTCCCAGGCTAATCATGTGGAAGAAAATTTGAATGAGAATGAAATAAGTATGCATGAGATTGTGCAAACATTGAAAGGTATGAGAGCAGGAAAGGCAGCAGGGTGTGATAGGATATCGGTCGAGATGCTGAGGGCTGGTGAGGGTACCATTGCTAAGCAGCTGCACCGCCTTTTGAACCTTTGTTGGGTAAGTGGCCAAGTACCAAAAGACTGGCGTAAAGCCGTCATTGTGCCACTGTACAAAGGTAAAGGGTCGCAGCTGGAATGCAAAAATTACCGTGGTATTAGCCTTCTCAGTGTTGTCGGCAAATTGTATGCAAAGATTCTGATTGAAAGGATTATGAAAGAGACTAATGATAGAATATGGGACGTGCAAGCAGGATTTCGGAAGGGAATGGGATGTACGGATCAAGTCTTTTCTCTACGATGCATTACTCAGAAATCTCTGGCTAAAAGCCAACGAGTATATTGCGCTTTCGTAGACTTAGAAAAGGCTTATGACCGAGTGGTGAGGAATGAACTGTGGTCGATTTTGTCGATGTATGGGGTGAGCAGCAGCCTGATACGGGCGTTGAAATCTCTTTATGAGGATTCGAACGCTTGTGTTAGGATAAATGGCGCATACACAGAGTCGTTTCGCATCGGTACAGGTGTGAGACAAGGATGTGTAGCGTCACCATGGCTGTTCAACTTATACATGGATAATTGTCTGACGAGACTAAAAGAATTTGATTGTGGATTACGAATGAACGAGTTACTTATCAAATGTCTGCTGTACGCTGATGACCAGGTTATATTAGCATCATCAGAAACAGATTTGCAGGAGATGGTAACAGTTATGCATGAAGCTTTGACAGAGAAAGGGATGATAGTAAATGTAAGCAAGACAAAGATCATGGTTTTTGAAAGGGATGAACAAATGACGAAGTGTGAAATTAAGATTGCGGGTGAGAATGTTGAACAAGTAAAAGAGTTTGTGTATTTGGGATCTGTATTTACGAGAGATGGAAAATGTGATAGTGATATTGAAAAGAGGGTGAAAGCTGGGAATATTATAAACGGGGCTTTGCACATTTTTATGAACAGCCAAAGCGTGTCCAGAAAGGCTCGTATGGCTGTTCATAATGGAGTGCTGGTTCCGACATTAATGTATGGAAGTGAAAGTTGGGTATGGGAGAAGAAGCATGAAAGTAGAATAAATGCAGTAGAAATGAGAGCGTTAAGGAGCATGGCTGGAGTAAGGCTGAGCGACCGATTGTATAACAGTGTGATAAGAGAAAGGTGTGGTTTGAAAGAAGATGTAATGACAAGGATTGAGAAAGGGATGCTCGCATGGTTTGGTCACGTCGAAAGAATGGATGAAAGGAGAATGACAAAAAGGATTTACATGGCGAAAGTGAATGGAGAAATGGCAAGGGGAAGGCCTAGGCGGATCTTTCATAATCAAATTGAAAGTCTATTGAAAAAGGGCCAGGTCAAGAGTACCCGAAACCGACGGGCATGCATGAAGAGATTGATGAGATTGGATGAAGCGAAAGAAGTATGTAAGGATCGTAGCAAGTGGAAGGAAGTGATCTCTGCCTACCCCTGTGGGAGAAGGGCGTGACGTATGTATGTATGTATTCTATTGGTGTAGGGATGACTCTATTCGAAAATGAAGTTATTGTATTGGTTCTCCTCAAATACATTCCTCGCAGCGCATCCTCGCACAGTTCTGGTGGAAAAGCACCCTAAGTCTACCCTCCATCCGCTGGAAAGTTTCAGAGGTCTATTATATGATTATTTATTTTCGCGTTACAGTTAATTAGTTAATTATTCTGAGCGGCCAGCCATGCGTGGAAGTTTAATTGCATAATCTTATTTAGGATGGGGCTTATTAAATTCTCGGCCCTCGCCGCCGAGTATCCTCTTAACGAAGGTCGCGTAGCATAATTTTGGGAGTTGTCTCTGTCAATGGAAGGGTGAAAGTATCACAATTTATAGAAGAGATAGATAATACTGGTTACAACATTATGTTAGATCGGATTAGGTGTGGGAATATGGGGTAGTACATGTGGAGTTGAATTCTGAATTCCCAGATATATTTTGTCGTATTATAAATTGTCGTGCATCCCAATGCTGGCCTGGGAGCGAACAAATAACGCAGAATAGGCCAGCCCCGACTCATCACATAAGTGTCGTAAAAGTCGACCAAACCAAAAACCAAAGCCAAAACCATGAGCAGTATGGACTGGAATGTTGACATTCCAATCACTTCATCGGTCTCTCGATACGGTCCGTTCCGTCTCTTTTCTATACATTTCATTCATCACTAGCACCTCTACGGTGTGATGATGGATGATATGAATCAAATGGGAGTGGATGGCTGGATGACGTCTGACTGGTATGAACGAAAGAGGAAACAGACTGAGCTACCCCAGATAGACTTGGAACAGGGCAGGGAGAAGAAGGTTATAAATTATGTGGTGCATAATTTATAATCTTTTTCTCGGTGGCGGCAGTGCAGAATACAATTAATTGTCACAACCCGCAATCTCTCCCGCGAGTATCGTATGAAGCAATATTTTAATACTGCGATTTACGCGATCCACTACGTGATTTCGTATGACAGCAGAGCGGGACGCTAATGTAGACGATCAATGTGAATTAGCATTCATTTAATTTAGCAACTACGATTAATTTTGTGAATAAATAATAGTTCCATAGCAATTAAATATTATTGCTAATGCTAATTATTCCATCCACTATAATTCTAATTATTATTCTCATCAAGGATACCGAAGCGTGTGGTGGAAACTGTAGTCTGCTCTCACCGCGCGATCACAACACCATTAGGGCAAATACAAGCTGTTAATTACGCAGCTGAACTGCAAATTCGCACATTCATGCAAATTTGAGTGTTCCCCTTTACTAAACAGCACACAATTTCGTGTACGATTTCAATTTCACGTTTTAGACAGCCATTAGGGACTTGTAGCTTGCGCTCCAATGGTGTCATTTGAATTCTCTGTGAGCGAATTGCTGTCACATTTTAGACCTCTTCCAAACGTAAATTAAGTAGGAAATCGTTTGCTAAGTGGGTATAAGGCAGTCAGGAAAATGGTCCTAACGTGCCTTCTTAAATACGGAGGAACTTGGGACAGTAAATATTTTCATTTGCTCTATCCGTCGGTTAGGTTAGGTTAGTATGATGCCTTAGCCGGTCAATACCTGAAACCAGACAAATGTTGTCTGGTTTCAGTCAAAAGTTTTTTAGTTTTGACTGTAACATATACTTTGTAATTTTATCATAATAATTATGCATGCTACGAAGACTATAGATATTATAATTATGCTACGACAATGGAAATGTGATGGCAGTTTGTACAAATATCCCGATTAAAAAGCGCAAATCCACTGTAGTGATGTGATAGTCAATGTCCGTTACATTATTATTAGTTTTTTTTTCTTTACTGTTTAATATTCTAAGGTTTCATTTTATTTCAATTAATATTTAATAGTATCTATCACAGTTGAAATGGTATATAGGCAACATTTATTAGACCAAATATGCATAATTATTTTTAACATTTGGATACTTAAAATTGCTCACAATATTGCGTCTTAATCACCTTTGTGAGCAATCTACTATTCCATACGTAAGTCAATTTTGAACGCAGGAATGACTGACAATACGCCAATACAATATGCGAAGCAATTGGCTTCATTCCTAGAATTGATCTAGGAACGCATTGAGGCTGCAAGGCATTCCCTGGAACTTTGAAATGCAATAGAATATTGAGCGCTCTTCAAAGGCTTAATTCCTTTCCGGGGTTGATGCGAACATTCATTCACGTTAAAGGTTATTTGCTTGCGGTGATAAAGTTTCTTACTTATTATTGTAAGCTGTTTTATTTTATTATGGTTGTCTGATAAATTTGTGTGCCATAGAGGGGACAATAGAATAATAAATACTTAAATATTTCTTACACTGACACCTATCTACCTAAGCCAGAGTTAGTAGCATGTGCACTTGTATTATGGACTAGTGGTATTATATACCCTTCCTCCAAATCTCTCCCGTGGGTGTCGTGCAAGGCGACTAAGGATAAATCAGTGTTGAGGAATGGGCAGCAGCGTTCCTCTTATACCACCACTTATCCACCTAGCAATATACTGCGACTTTTGAGCCCGATAAATGGCAATAAGCTCGCCACCTATTACATAGGACCTGAAATAATTGGCGAAACGTGGGTGCTAGTTCACTTCTGCCTACCCCTTCGGGAATATAGGCGTGATTTATGTATGTATATGTATGTTTTAATCACACCTATCAAAACTCGGTAAATCGCTCCAGATTTTAGAGCGGCAAAATAGATACATAATATTCTTATTAAGTAGTGGTAATTTCATTTTGTTTTTTAGCATTCGTCTACCCACCAATCATACGTACAAACACATGTGCTAGTTCGTAAATTTGACTTTAGAAGTATCAACAGCACGTCAGACTACCTAAAAGTGTCAAATTTCTTTAATCCATTGTCAACATTGTTTGACGTAAAGCATAAATTCGATTGGGGTATTGATATTGACTGTACATTACTTTTTCATCCCACCATCTCGGAAAAAGCGTTTTTGCTCTTCGATATCTGAGTGCAAAAGCCGTTTTTATCCTCTAGAGGTTAAAGTAAATTTGAATTTAGAACATCGTGTGCAATGAGTTTGTGAATTCAAAACATCATTAGACATATTTATTTCTACCTCCATGGTGCCAAAATTGTCATGCAACCTATTTTCATTTGTTAAAAACTCAGATTCGGAACCTTCTTGGTGTACTTTTTTTGTAATTTGCTTTGCGCGCGCCATTTTCTTTTCACGTCATAAATTTGTTAAAACCTTGGAGTTCCGTGACGGTCAATCAGCTTGGCGTCAATCTTGCTTTAAACATTTTGATCGTCTACAACGCTTGCTGGATGCTTGAGTCAAGCATTTAAAAGCTTTTTAGGTCTGTTTGATTTGTTTACGCTAGCAACGGAACAAAAACATACAGAAAATCAACGTGCTTGACTCAAGCTGATTGACCGTCTCGGAACTCCATTAGGGACGGTAATTTTTATTAGGTACTTACAGGTGTGTCTGAATGAATGTTGCGGGTGTGGCTGGATGGATGGGTGGCTGTTGGAGGTGTGTCTGGGTGAATGGGTGTTTTGAGGGTGTCTAGGTGAATGGGTATTTTGTGGGTGTGTCTGGGTGAATGGGTTTTTTGGGTGTTTCTGAATGGATGGGTGAGTATCGTGGGTGTTTCTGGGTGATTGGGTGTATTTTTGGGTGTGATTAGGTGTTTTGTGGGTGTTTCTGGGTGATTGAGTGTTTTTTGGGTGTGATTGGGTGTTTTGTAGGTGTTTCTGGGTGACTGGGTGTTTTGTGGGTGTTTCTGGGTTAATCGGTGTTTTGTGGGTGTTTCTGGGTGAATGGGTGTTTTGTGGGTGTTTCTGGGTGAATGGGTGTTTTGTGGGTGTTTCTGGGTGAATGGGTGTTTTGTGGGTGTTTCTGGGTGAATGAGTGTTTTGTGTGTGTTTCTGGGTGAATGGGTGTTTTTTGGGTGTTTCTGGGTAAATGGGTGTTTTGTGTGTGTTTCTGGGTGAATGGGTGTTTTGTGGGTTTTTCTGGGTGAATGGGTGTTTTGTGGGTGTTTCTGAGTGAATGGATGTTTTTTGGGTGTGTCTGAGTGGATGGGTGTGTATTACGGGTGTGAATGTTGTGGGTGTTTCTGGATGGGTGTTGAGAGTGTGTTTGGGTTAATGGGAGGGTGTTGTGGAAGTTTCTGGGTGAAAACAGAAACTGTTGTGATTGTATTTTTTTTGTATTTTGCAATTTCCTCGTTGGGGGGGATGAAAAGTTACGTGTTGCACTCGAGTGCAAAGATTTTTCACCTTGTGCTCTTTTGATTCCCTCGCCATCGCTCAGGATTCTAATTTTTGAATCACTCGCTACGCTCGTGATTCAATTTTAGAATCCTTCGCTAGCTCGGTCATCAAAATTGAGCACGCGGTTAAAAAACAACTTTGCACTCATGTACAACAAATAACTATTTCCAACGACAAATGGCAAAGCAAATGCTTTCCTTTAGAATACTTATCTATATCAACTAAATACCGCAGAAAAAATTAAACTTAGCAAGAAGTATTATTAAAAGAGATTTGAAAAGATTCGCCAAGATTTAAGTGGTAAGTTCTCCAGTGAAATCGTGTCTGCGTGATTCTTGCTTGAAACTTTTTATCGAAAGAACAAAAATTTAAGCCCCTAAAACACACAGCTAGCTGGCGCTGACCACATTTTCCTTTATGCTAGAAATATGAGTTTACCGACCCGCTACGCCACTGGTGCTCAAACTTGTTGGCGATCTACTTCAATAATGTTAGACTAAGATCGATCGACTCTGAGAGGCCACAAGTACCTATGTGTGACGCAGGACTGTCTTTAGCTGTTAACAAAGGCGGCTTTATAAAAGGAACATATTTATGAAGGGCTATTTCTGATCTCTCTATTCTCTATTTCTGATTTTTTAGTAGTAAATACATACAATACATACACACGCCTATATATCCAAAGCGGTAGGCAGAGGTGAATTAACACCAACGTTTCAACGTTATGTCATGTTTTAGTGACATGACAAAACCTGTGTAAATAGTTCTATATCCGTATATCGCAATTTTTTCTTGAGATCGACTCAAAATCACTCGCGGTCGACCGTTTGAGCACCACTGCGCTACGCAGTAAGCTTGCTAGATTTAACAGTAGACGCTATAAGGAACGAAATTTCAGACTTTAATGAAAAGAGAATTGACCGTGTAACGAATACGATAAAAATGATTTTCTTTGGTAATTCTGGCTTGTTCAACAAAATGTCGTTTCTTGCAAGAATCCTAAATAAAAGCAAACATTTTACTGAATAAACTCCAATTACTTAAACTGTTGTTATTCTTAGAAATATATAATTTCCTTTAAAGGATTTAAACTAACGATATTGTGCTCGCCTGTAATTGACATATTATGTATATCAGGTATAGTAAATAAGACTTATTGTTATCATAATTTTATGTTAGGAATAGAATAGAATAAAACTTTATTGCACATCTACACAAGTTAATATAACACACAATATGTTTAATATATTACATGTTATTGGTGTGCCCAATAAATAAATATATCACCAAATCAAATCAGGATAATCACAAAATATATTAATAAACCCCCAAAGCATAAAGTAAATCAATTAACTAATCATATTTTCAGTTCCACTTCAAGCTTTGAGGGAATCTAAAGGATTTATTAACTTTATTAAAATATACTCATTTCAGCCGAACGGTCCTTGATTTTTATTAGCTAACAACTACTATCACAAATTTTAATTAAGTAAATGACCGAACACGGTAATATTTTGAGGTCACCGCCACCGTAACCGAATAGGTTATCCGTTGGTAACCGATATACGAAGGCAGAGACTCACTACACAAAAGTCAAAACTCGTGCAGGATATGCAAATACGTCGGCCGGAAAACTCTTTACGGATTAAATTACGGAATGTGACTATTGTCTGCGTTTCCGCGAGTTTGCCGAAGACCAAATGAGTGGTACGAGGAGACCTGTCTATTATAGGTATAGACCGTAAGATCCATTATTCATTGGCAAATATTAAACATAGTTTGAAAAAAAATAAAGGATGACTCATATAACAAGCTCGTAAACTTTTTTTCTATCTTTTTCGGACTTAGCAGTTTTATATTATGTTGCTTGCTGTTATGGGAATCAGTCTATATTTTACAAACTATAAGAAAGTATTTTTTGGTAATGGTCTTTCTTAGTACCTACAATTGAACAGTACAAGTATAAAAAATAACTAGGTACAATTATAAGAAATAAACTATTGACGGCAGAGCAGAGTACAATTAATCATCGACCCCAACCCTTACTGCGAATGTCATACAAAATACCGACTAAAAAAGGACTCAAGTACTTATTCCTTATTGTGTGGTATTATTACGTGTATATCTCATGGATGCTGCGATAAACTGGGTCTAAAAATTTGTTCATTTACCTGTAACAAAGACAAAAGTATTAAAATATGGTATCATATTAAGTAGCCGTGTGGTGACGGCAGAGTAGAATACAATTGTCACCACCCCAAGTCTCTCCCGTGGGTGTCGTACAAGGCGACTAAGGATAAGTCAGCGATAAGGAATGGGCAGCAGCGTTCCTATTATACCACCTAGCAAGAGTACTGCGTCTTTTGTGCCCGATAAATGGCAATAGGCTATTATTATATTATTCCTATTACATGGGACCTCACCTCCGCCTACCCCTTCGGGGATATAGGCGTGATTTATGTATGTATCATATTAAGTAGGCGACAGTTGAAGAAGTAAATCTGAGGTATCTAGAACGTTGCTGTGGGATAGTTATTCTTGGAGTTGATTGAAAAAATTATTCGATACAGTACATAGACATTACATAGCCCACTGGAAGAGTACCTATAGAAAATGAGCCATAATACACCATGCTGGTACATTGAAAATTGGTGGGTATTAACAACCGCAGACCCCGCTGGGTCAATGGTTTAACGTCCCTTCGGGATAATATACTTTTGATCACCAAATTCTCTCTATATTATCCCACTTCTATGTAAGGCCTGTGCCTTAGCAGTTGGGAGGAGCTGAGTGATTATGATAACAATGACATAACTCTCAGAATATAAGACAAATATCGCCCCTACTTATCCCTAAAGGGGTATACATTACACCCAGGTTTCGGCAGCTATGTTGCCTTCCTTGGACCCGAGCCTATTTCTTTCTATCGGGCACACAAACGGCAGTATATTGTTAGGTGGTATTTAACAAGATCGCTGCCGCCTATTCCTCATCACTGTTTCAACCTTGTACGACCCACGTGGGAAATTAGTGGTGCTATCAATAATTGTATTATGCTATGTCGGCACCACATGGCTATTACGCTGTTAGCGAATAGCGACAACCCATTAAAGGTTCTCCCTATTACTCGAGGAATCCACAGACATGGAACCAAAAGCCTTTCCTGTAGCTAGTTCTATTGCTTTTCTGATTTACTACTCACACATTGTTATAACAAAGGTATTTATAGCAAACTCCAATTAGAAATTTAGCCACCTGATGAGCAAAACAATTAACCAACACAAGTTTATGTGGCAACCTATACAGAAATCAGCGAATGAGCTGTGTTACAACAGACCCAAACCGTTAATCAACTTTGTCATGATTAAATTAACATTTTGACAAGCATTGTAATAATTGTGGAACAACTAGAATACGAAACAAAATGAGGTTCTGTAATACCGCGGGATTTCGTGGAGAATTATAATGAATTACTACTTCGCCGAGTTTACAGTGAACACTTTCTATTAAAATATTCAATTAAGATTGGTTCGCAATTAGGCTCCCAACACACGAATCGGTAGTACCAATCCCAGAGTTATTAATTTAGAGGACAGTAAATTGCAACCACGTTTACCTTTAATTGCTGCACTCAGAGACGTCAAATAACGTTAATGAGTACTTAACGTCAAAAAATGACAATTCAAAACTAGTCGCTATTCTTGTCGAGTCTAAGGTCTAGATTTGAATGAAATTTTTTGACATTAAATACTCATTAAAGTTAATTGACGTCTCTGAGTACGGCAGTAAATGTACCAATGTACATTATTGGTGAGTTATTTCGTATAACATAAATGAGTTTATTATAGTGACCAAAAATGTATTATCTCGAGTTCCTCCGTGCTTCGGAAGGCAATTTGGTCCCGGCTGCATCTACAGTCGTTAATACCCACTAATCCGCACGGATTTTGACTCATTCTTCCATCAATAGGGAATTTCTGTGCCCGGCAGTGTGAACTTTAATGGTGTTCTTGATGATAACACCCTGTTTCGCCAACTATGTTACGTCTCCTGTGATCGAGAATGATTTTGGAGATTTTGTGCTTTATTACCTACTACAAGCAAATTATGTTTGACAACCGATTGAAGAAATTTGACAGTTTTGGGTAGTCTCACTCAAGTTCCGTTGACCGAACATACGACATTCACTGTGATTTTTGACAACTATATTTTCGTCCCCATCTCTCCCGTGGGTGTCGTACAAGCCGACTAAGGGTAAAGATAGCAATGAGTGTGGGCAGCAGCATTCCTCTTATACCACCTAGCAATATACTGTGATTTTATGTACCCGATAGATGGCAATAGGCTCGCCACCTATTACATGGGACCTAACACAATTGGCGAAACGTGGGTGCTAGTTCACCTCTGCCTGCCGCTTCGGGGATAGAGGCTTGATTTATGTATGTATCTATATATTTTTTCGTCTATAACAGTATTTCATATTGTTGTGTGTTGTGTGTAAAAGTCCAAATAGTCGTTGTGCTTTCCGAAGATTTGAACCACGAAGACTATGCTCCGCCGGCTCTTGTTTTACAGTCGCATTCACAACTACCGTCCGGCACCGGCACGACACCCGCGCCGTCTGCAGCGTCTGCAGAAGCCCTTGGCTATTACGGAGTAACACGTGTTCGCAGCGGTACCTACCTCCCGTCAGATTAAAGTATTAATTATTTATTGATTGCCGAACTTTTCTGTTAATCACGCCGTAATCCACTTACAGCTGTGAAGTTTGGCGCTTTCGGGACTGTGTTGGTACACTTTTAGTGGTCGCTTGGGTTTTGGATCAGTCTGGAAGAGGCGAGAAACTTTCCCGTGATTCCTTGATAAATGTTACCGCCTCCGTGGTTTTAGTGGTTCATCCACCGGAATGAAAATCCAGAGGTCCCGGTTTCGATCCGCAGGGGGAAACTACTTTGCGCTCGATTTGGTTGGTAGTAGGGCTTCTTTGAAGTCCGCCTGGCTAGATACCACCATCTTATCAAAATCTGTCGCCATAATAATAATGTTAACAGCATTATTGTGTTCCGACAATGTGTGATAAGCTAGCCAGGCCCTGTGGTTGAGGGTTCCAGGTGAAGTTCGATTCCATCTTCAGCCCTTATCGTCACTTACCATCAGATCTGATGAAGGGCAAGAGCTTCCCTGTGAAAATGTTATGTTGGTACCGTCACCGTATAAAGACGGGTTCTGTCCGAGTGGGCTCGGATGACAACTCGGACGTGTCTGATTGGATACCGGCGTCCGAGTGCGCTCGGATTACGTGATTACGAGGAACGTCCGAGTAGTCATCAGAGTATACTCGGTCCAAGCTACCGGCTTTTATAAAGTAAACGAACCCGAACTCCAACCCCCGTAGCACGGGACGTGCACAAAATCTCCTCGGGCAAAAGAAAATATTTTTTCTTGCTTTACATACATAGGGGAGACCGGGGCTGGTTGTGACATTTTTTTTACAAACTGTCATATTTTTTAATTGGTGAGATTGTTTTACCTGAGTTTAGGCTTGTTTGATAAAGTAACTATTCAGAATCTTTATTTAAAATAATTGTTTTGTTGTAGACTAATATTAATGACATAAACGTGTGATTTGTGGAAAAAAAACCGTGTAACATCCAACCCCGTGCTTGGGGCTGGTTGTTACACTACATGGGGTAAGTTGTTACAGTAAAAAACAAACGTATTATATGAGTTTTTATTGGGAACAATCATCACAATTAATTACTTTTCTTAATTTAACTAACCTAACATATATCTAGAAAGCAGTCTTTGCCTCATTACAACGAAAACATAATATTCTAAAATAAAACGAAAATACAAAATTAATATTTGGTCTTCTCCTGTGTAAAAACAAAACAAAGATAATTTCTCATCTAATAATTAGATTATAAAGCTCAACATTAAATGAAACCCTTGTACACACTATTCAACAATACGTATTTTAAAATTTAAAATGATAAACTATACTTTTAAAAAACACAATCAGATCTATGAGAAAAGCTAAGCAGTTTAGTCACTGAAGTCTTTAAAATCAGTTTCGCAATTCAAACATATATAATGTATAACATTACCATTAACACATTTCACATGAGACCAATTTTTACAAGCTCCACACTCTACCCATTCCTCACCAGATTTCTTCGGATCAAAGGGATCACAACATATCAGACAAAAATAACCATCTTTTTTTTCACTTTCTTCGTCAGTGTCATGTAATATCTTCCTCTGTACAGCATGGCAGTCACCGGCACCTCAGTTTTTCGTACATACGTCCTCATCCTATAAAAAAGACAAAAACAATGCAAGACAAATTATGCCAATCGGCAACAAGCACCACGATGCAGGTTGTGATTTGTCACTACCTGCCCCGAGCAAATGTAACTTTTAACCCCAACGCCAAATCTGACCATTTAAGGTTATGCAGTGGAAACATCAATAAATATAGCTGCAAAAACGTAGATTCATTGCAAAACGAAAGCATTAGGGAGTAAAAATGACAACAAGGACATCTCTGCCATTATGGAATATAGCATGTAAACCAATATTACTAAAAGTGTAAAATTTTACTAACCTGCGATTTTAATGGCGGCACGCGCGGGCTCCTCTCACAAAAATGCTGACGCGGCTGGCTCTTGCGGCACGCTAGCCGGCGGCGGCAGGAGTATTTGTCTATTTCTAACGTCAATATTGCACTCTCTGTTTCGCGGCTATTGCCACTGTAACAACCTACCCCTGTAACATCCAGCCCCTGTCTCCCATACATGAATCACGCCTATATCCCCGAAGGGGGTAGGCAGAGGTGAACTAGCACCCACGCTTCGCCGACTATGCTAGGTCCCATGTAATAGGTGGCGAGCCTATTGCCATTTATCGGGCACAGAAGTCGCAGTAGGTACATTGTTAGGTGGTATAAGAGGAACGCTGCTGCCCATTCCTCATCACTGATTTATCCTTAGTCGCCTTGTACGACACCCACGGGAGAGATTTGGGGTGGTGACAATTGTATTCTACTCTGCCGTCACCACACGTTTTAGCTCCCTCTAAATACCGAAACAAAACACTGTCAAGTGGAGAGAGATTTTGTCCACGTCCCGTATTACTAAATTCTGGTCCCAGTCTATTAGGGGTCGGCGCAGTAGTTCCTTCTTCTATTCATATCGGTCCGACGTCATCAAGCCAACCACTCCCGTTTGATTCATATCATTCATCACACCGTAAAGGTGTTATTGATGAAAAGAGACGGAAAGAGCCATGTCGAGAGACCGATGAACAGAGAGAGTGATTGGGATGACAACTTTCCAATCAAATCTGCTAAGGTTTTTACTTCCTATTTCATACTCATTCCTCGCTTTATCCATTCTTGCCCCGCCGCTAATCCAACTCAAAATTTTCTCCTCTCCGCTGCATGTTATTACACTGAAGTTAAAATCGATCAAATCTCACTCTTGAATGCAAAGGCAAAAAGAAGCTAATCGTGAATATCAATATTTAATCCTGACTTGGCACAGTATCGAGGGAATAATAAAGCTTTTAATATCCCGGTGAAATATATATTAGGCTTCTAATAGGTTGGGGAAAAAGTTTCTACGCATTTTTTAAGAAAATTCAAAACATTTTTTAATATAGTTTATTTACATTTAACTAAAGTATGTAGGTACCATTTTGTTCGATAACTTTTTGCCATCTTGTAGGTAGGGACATGATCCCATTGCTATAGAAATTTTGGGACTTCTGGTCAAAACACCGCGACAAGTGGTTTTGGCAGTCCTCTCGTGATGTTAACCTGACACTGCCTAAACAATTCTGAAGAGACCGAAACAGGTGGAAATCTGAAGGTGCAAGGTCAGGACTATACGGCGGATGCATTAACACCTCCCAGCCAAACTCTCTTAATTTTTGCTGAGTGGCTAAAGATGTGTGAGGTCTAGCGTTATCATGATGAAAAACCACACCCCTTCTGTTGATTAATTCCGGCCGCTTTCTCTCAACTTCTTGCTTTATCTCATCAGTTGTTCGCAGTAGAGTTCAGAATCGATGGTCCTGCCTGGTGGTAACAGCTCATAATGAATAATGTCCTTCCAATCCCACCAAACACACAGCATCACTTTGTTGCGAGTTAACCCGGGTTTCGCCACAGTCTGTGAAGCCTGGCCGGCCTTTGACCACGACCTTTTTCGCACGTTCTTGTCGTACGTGATCCACTTTTCATCACCAGTTATCAGCTTCTTCAAAAATGGTTCGGTTTCATTACGTCGTAATAAAGAATCACAAATGAGTACATGGTTCATTAGGTTTCGTGAGGTACCCAAATGTCGAGCTTTTTTGTGTACCCAGTTTTTTTCAAATGCGCCAAAACTGTTTTGTGGTCAATTCCCAGTTCTTCAGCTACGTCGTAACTACTGAGATGCCGATCTTGCTCCACTTTTTCAAAAATGGCATCCATTTTATCTGTAATAGGGCGACCAGAGCGACGTGCATCTTTGACATCAAAATTTCCGGATTGAAAACGCTTAAACCAAATTTGTGCTACTCTCACAGACACTGCACTAGGTCCATAAACATCGCAAATTTTTTTCGCGGCTTGCGTTTCATTTTTACCTTTTTTGTAGTAAAATTTTCAAATGTATCGAATTCCTTCATTAGATTCACTCATCTTGGCGGTACGAAAAACAAATGAAAATCACACATTTTCCTAATTTGAATTTGGAATTATGTTCTTTAAAAATTAAACTTTCAATAATACCAAAACCAGCCAGATACAAATAGTATAGCCAAAGAGATTTTATTACAAGTTTATACATACTATAATGCGAAAAGACTTTTTCCCCAACCTTATATATCTTAATACCTACATTAGGGTTTAACATCGTCGATGTCTGTAATCTTGTCTGAAGCGAATGTTTATTTTCCGCGATACCCATGTATTACGAATTTTTGAACATACATACATAATTCACGCCTATATTCCCGAAGGGGTAGGCAGAGGTGAACTAACACCCACGCTTCGCCGACTATGCTAGGTCCCATGTATTAGGTGGCGAGCCTATTGCCATTTATCGGGCACAAAAGTCGCAGTACATTGCTATTACTAGGTGGTATAAGCGGAACGCTCTGCCCATTCTTCATCATTGATTTATCCTTAGTCGCCTTGTACGACACCCACGGGAGAGATTTGGGGTGGTGACAATTGTATTCTATTCACCACACGGCACGGTTTTTGAATATAATTTCATTATTGGTCTTGTGTAGGTTTTTGTTAGGTAGGCGGCCGACAGTAAAACCTAAGGCAAAGAAAAATAAAACCTTTTTAAATGTATTTTTGACCCCGGAAAGGCAAAGGGTTAATAATAAAGCAGCCCATTCTTTGTTATTATTGTCATACACAATATGACAATAATAACAAAGAATGGGCTGAATAACTTAGAGGTATTGTTATAACTTGTCATTCGTCATTGCACACCAACGGATTGGGATTATGTAACTAGCTATCGAAGACTTGAACGCACAATTTATCAATGGTAACACTGTATAAACTTAAAAGACATTAACCCATAACATGAATTGAACTCTCCTGACAAGTTTGAATTAATACGACTTCTTAGTTGTCCGTTTTCAATTCAATAACTTATTGCGAGTACTTACTAAGTTCGATCCTTTGTTTCTATGGAGGCTTGGGATTGACTAGCGGGTCCGTATTGAATCATTCATTTTATTTAAATATGGCGGCCGGCTGTAAAACTTTGAGCAATATGAATTGGACCATATCCGTTGAACAGAGAGTGATAAGAATGACAACATTCCGATCCACACCAAGGCTTTGGTTTTACAGCCGGCTGCCTGCCTGGCACAAAACCTGTTTGGGTATGCTGTTGTTGGTGTTGTGCCCTGCCCTCCACGATTCGGGTGCCCCAAGGTGATTATTGCTGTTCCAGTTTAACTTGCGAATGTATCCACACTGCGCCAGTAAATTCTACAGGCCATTAACAAGCATGCACGCTACTTTTCAATTTTACAGGCATGTATACCGCCGCCTTTACATCAGATTCATGCATTTGTTTTATATGCGCTCGAATAGATTGACTACTTATCTCCTAGGCCCCCCGCCCAATTTGTAAGACCTTTCGCTCCTATAGGCCAGCATGGAAGACAGTAAACGTAAATTTATAAAACGTACAGATTACTCGAAGTAAGTACAATTTCAATCCATTCGAATTTCGAACCACCGACAGTTGACAAATGAATCCGCCGCCACCGAGGCGTTATTTACTTCCTCGGATTTATGCACGAGACGAAGATACATTTTAGACCAAGTCGCGTTTATAATTAAGATTTATGGCTCCCGATACTCCGCCGGATCTGATGCTCAAACGCGGCTTTAGTCACAGTTGGAGTATTGAATAACTTCATATTTATTATGTTGATGATGCCGTGTGGTGACGGCAGAACAGAATATAATTGTCACCAGCCTCCATCTCTCCCGCGGGTGTCTTACAAGGCGAGCACGGTCAGCGCGTTTCTCTTATACATACATAAATTACGCATATTATCCCCGAAACGGTAGGCAGAGGTGAATTAACATCCAATTTCGCCAATTAGGTTATGTTCGGTCACATGTAATATAGCCCGATAGATGGCAATAGGTGGCGAGCAGGCGTATATTGCTAGGTGGTACAAAAGTTTCTCTAATACCACTAAGCAATATACGTGCCCGTTAGATGGAAATAAGCTTGCCCTCTATTAATTAGGACCTAACATAATTTGGAGTTAATTCATCTCTACTTAGCTCTTCGAGGATAATTAAGCGTTATCTTATGTATAATAATAATTGTTTATTTTCTTTATTACGGTTCGTAAGGTACCTGCAAGCTTATTGCTCTTTAGTTTCGACGGAAATGTGAATATTGCCATCTGACGTTACACGTAAGGCCTCATCAGCGTTTTAATTATAGGCGTATGCAAATTACAACGCCAGGCAGGTTTTAAGCATGATTTGAATAATAAAACGCCACAAAATGTAATGAAAAAGAAACGAGTTTGATAGATTAGATAACCTTTTTTTTTCATTAATTAGGTAATTATTTTATTAGTTATCAAAAAAGCTAAACCAAAACCCTATGCAGTAAGGATTAAAATGTTGTCCCAATCATTTTCTCCGGTGTGATGGACTATATGAATGAAAATAAGAGTGGATGTGAGTGGTGACGGCAGAGTAGAATACAATGGTCACCTCCCCAAATCTCTCCCGTGGGTGTCGTACAAGACGACTAAGGATAAAACCGTGATGAGGAATGGGCAGCAGCGTTCCTTTTATACCACCTAGCTATGTACTGCGACTTTTGTGCCCGATAAATGGCAATAGGCTTGGCATGGGACTTGGCATAGTTGGCGAAACGTGGGTGCTAGTTCACCTCATGAGTGTTTTATGTGTATTTGTAAGAGAGTAATGGCATAAAACAGATGTATTTTTAGATTTTTTTTCCTTATATTTTTGTTTAAAATGACAATGCTCTAAGTGAGTACCTGCGTACATCACATTTTTCTTTCAAAGTTAAGATCCTTTTTGTAAATACATTCGCGCGATAATTGGATCTTATCCTATCTGACGTTAAAACGCCCACGGATTCTGTTCGCTCCATTCAAACTCATAAAAAGGAACAAATTTTCAAGGAAAAGATTATTTATCTAGATAATGAAAACAAAATCATAATGTGAATAAGCCGTTGGAACGACGAATCTTTAAACGAATATATTATTTTGGTTAAGTCAGAAATTAGTACAAAGATTTTGGTGGTTAGGAAATACAATTTTTTTTAACATTTATATAACGTTAAAATTAAAATCGAATAGTTTATATCAGAAATTTTCGAATTTATTGCCCTAATGAGATTGAATGGTATAGGCATGGATATAGGAGTGATAAAAAATATTATGATTTGATTGATATTTAAACATCATAATTAATATATAAACTCTAGAAAAAATATATAAGAAAGTTAGAAAAAAATCAAAAAATAATTTATCCTGACGCGGGAATCTAACCCGCGCCCTCTGCAATCCGGGCAGATGCTTAGTGGTAAAGGCATCGGCCCAAATTTTTCTGACTTTATTTTCTTTGTGAAATAGGTAAATAAGGAAAATCCTGACATAACTCTGGACTAAGGGTCAGGTCACACCGAGACCCACCGCTGAGCGCACATTTTAATAGAGTGACTCAAAATTTGCGTAAACTAAGCAATGTTCGCTAAGGCGACCAACTGTGTCATCGGATGTGTGACCAAAAATTTATCGTCTCGAGTTCTTCCGTGCTTCGCAAAGCACGTTAAGCCGTTTGGTTCCGGCTACATCGGCAGTCGTTAATACCCCTCAACCCTCACTGGGCCAGCGTCGTGGGTTATGGCCCATTTTCCCTATATTCTTCTATCTATGTGTATATGGGAACATTAAAAGGATGATGATGATGACGATGTAGCGCGGCGCATCGTCCGCGCCATCAAACCTAGTTAGTTAGTTAGTTTAGCTGGGCTTTGTCCGCACTTAGCCCCCTGATTGGGCCATTGTACGTGTCTCCCTATTATTGCTACTCCAACCATCCCAGATCATCCCAAAAACCTAGCAGTCTTTTCAGACTGCTGCAAGCTTCCGGGACCGATACTGGGGATTGGAGAAGCCTTGCCCGTTGATCTGCCACGCTCCTGCATTCTATAAGCACGTGCGTGTGGCGTTTCTTCTGCCTCCATGCATCCTCTGCATAGAGGGCTGTCTGTCACCCCAATGGTAAATAGGTGCTTGTTTAGGGAACAATGGCCAGTTATTATGCCTATCACCTTTCGGAGCTTGTCCCTGTTTAAATTTATGAGGTTGCGAGCAAATCTTTTTGATGCCACCGGAACTGCATTCTTTGTTTGCTTGCACCCGTCACTGTTTATCCATTCTCTAATGTGTGTTTCCTCAGTTTTGGTGCGCAGCCATGTTTTTATTTGGGCCTGAGGTATGGGTAGCAATGGTTCCGGTCCATATACTGTCCCTTTGGATCCCTTTTTGGCCAGTTCGTCGGCTACGTCATTTCCCAATGAGTTGCTGTGTCCTTTGATCCATTGAAGAGTTACTCCGTTCGTACTCGATCAAACCTATTGAACTCGAATAGGTGTCCTAACTGACAATCGAACGACGCGGCCGCGTGACACAAATGTTTGTACGCGTACACGCGATGGTCGCATCGCTTACTCGCGCGATGATCGCGCAACCGCGCTCTCAGAGGCCCGAGTTCACCAACACGTAAATCAAGCGATTAAAAACTAACCGTCAGTTTCTGACATTTCTTCCATGCGATAAAATGTCAAAATCCGTCGGTGAAATAATGTTTTAGTGTTGGTGAACTCGGGCCTTAGGACGATGGCTCAAGAGGCCAGTGGTTACGCGACGCGCCGGTGTGAATTGACCCTAAGAGTAGACTTTGTGGATTTGTCCCCGGATTCACCTACTTCGTGTCACCGTCGCGGAAAGCTGTTTATTCGTTCTATATTTATTTCCGGCGAACGGCCTAAGCCGGGAGACGTGTCATTTTTCTATCCCATCTCCGATAAGCGGCTTGATAGAGCCCCCGCGGTATCAAAAGGGAAATAGATCTCCTTTGTTATTATTTTTTTAAATTTCTATTTAAGTATTCCTTTATCGCATATTGTTTGGATTTTATTTGAACACTTTAATAATTGAAAAATTACTATAACATAGAAAGGCAGGGTTCTTTTTTTGAAATTTTTTTACCTCTTTTGCTTTGTCATAATTAACATTTATATACTTGATGATTCATTATTTTGTTTTTTTATAAAAATATTCAAATAATAATGAAATAATAAAAAGTGAACCTAAGCTCGACCCAATTATCCACGGTAAGTATACTTTGATCTGTTAAAATGTGTTAGCGCTGTGATGAAAATGAAATGAATTTCTCAAAGCAGGTATTTTTACAAATACATATCATGCATTCGGTTAAGATTGGGTTTGCTTTTAAATAATTATTTTATTATATTAATTATCTTAGAAATAATCTTTATTCGAAACCAAAAATTCTGACTCCTTTTTCTTTATACATAACACCATTATTAAAAAGCCAGGAAAATTATTACAAATAAAAATTAAATAATAATAATTATGTTTTTATTTGTCCTTAATTAAAAAATACAATTCATTCACATATTCATTTTTAAAATTAAAGTTAACAGACAAAACGGCTTATGGCTCAGTGGTTGCAGGGAGTCCACAACCTCTGTTATTCTGCCTTAACCTTTTATCAAATTATGTATTTAATTTACATCAAGTATCAAACATAACTAATAGACTTTAGAATGAGAAAATATTCCTTTATTTAATATAAATTTGAGCTATAATAAAAGAACTACAAAATACACACGGACCGAATCACCCTCGGGCGAGTGCCAGGGACTGACGTTTAAGCAGCCATCCGCGACATATTTTCCGATTTTTTTGAATGTGATCGATTGAAATCAACTCGAATAGGCTTGGCGGTGGCAAGTCATTCCATATCTTTGCGGAGGCATACTTAAAACAACCCCTGGCAGCCGTTAATCTTACAAAGGGCCAGCACAATTGTAAACATTTATCTCTAAGTTTTGGATTTTTTATTTTAAACACTATCCTATCATACGAATAATTGGGACGTTTAGTATTTAACATCTTATATATGAAACATTTAGTAAACATTTGTCAACAACATATCGTGTTATTCTAGCTCTTCTAGGTATTACGAAACAGAATCGCATGCAAGCGTTCTGGACCCTTGGTACGCGCTTTCTTGTTTTTTTGTATAAACAAGGCGTATATACTATATCATATAATAATAATATGATAAGTGATTTATAGTTCAAATAGTTTAAAAAATTATTTCTGTTTTAAATAAAGATGTAAGAATCATTATATTTTGTGGCATAGCACTGAACTTTCCGAGACTAATATAATATTTTATGCACTTGCTTAATTACGAACAACAAAACACGTTAACTTTAAGAAACTTCTAGAACTCTGTTAAGAGTAGCAGTACTAGCAGTTTTAATTAAGTTGCTGAATAGTCGGCGTGTATTTAACCTCGGGGAGAATATTTAAGAGCGTTAATTTTCATTGCAATAATTATGTAGTGCGATTTACGTGGTGGATAGATAGCCCCTCTATTACATGGGATCTAAGGTACATCAATCACAACAATCTCCGTAAGTGGTAGGCAGAGGTGAATTAACACCTACGTTTCGCCAGCTTAATTATTACAGGTACCATATAAAAGGGGGCGAGCCTATTGCCATTCACCGGGAACGCATTAATTTGCTCATAATTTTTGCAATGAGTTTACGTATATTTTTTTGTATAAATAGCTTTAGAAAATACTTTTTCTTCATAGATATATATTCATTCACTGTTGTCACATTGATCCAAGGCTGACGAGTTCTTCCGAAAATACAATGAAATTACCTGCCTACTTAATTAAAATCTCCTTTTCACATCTCCTTTGAGTGCTCAAAGGAGGCAATTTAAGAAAGAATTTTTCAATCAAAGCATAGATCTATGGTACCTACGAGCAAAGGTCTGAGCATACGTAACGGGAAAACACCCCGGACGGGACGTGGACGAGGCCTCTCTCGTACAAAAAGCCCCGTGTGACATGTGTCACGGAGACACGGACGGAGCTTTTTGTACGAGAGACGGGCGCCCCATCCCCGTCCCGTCCGGGGTGTTTTCCCGTTACGTATGCGCACACCTTAACACAAAGAAAATGTCCTTGCTATTCGTGGAAATCTCTCGTAACGAGAAACCGAAATAGACACGTAGCTTACAAATAACATGCAGAGGTAGTATATTAAATGTCGTGAGAGGATATTGAACTCTCTTTCTGATATGCCGTCCATTTCCTGTGCAAATGTTCAGTCGTTTGTGGAGAAGATGCCATCGGTGACATTCTTGAAAGTTTACCTTTAACGTATATATCAATGCATTTAGTGTAGGTTTGAAACGTGAAAACGTAGCTATTGCGTCGGCGTTAGAACGATTCTCGACCTTATTGATTATAAACGAGGATTCGATTTCCGCATCGTACTATTTTGACCTATAGAGCCTTTCTCAATAAATGGACTATCTAACACAAAAATTATTTTTCAATTTGAACCAGCAGTTTCTGAGATTAGCGCGATTAACCAACCAACCCACCAACCAAACAAACAAACAACAAACTCTTCAGCTTTATAATATTAGTATAGATGTGGAAAAGACGCCTTATGGTAGAATTGCCAGCTACAAAAGGCAGAGATACTTATCTCTTACTGCATAGAAAGAAACGGACACAATAGAAAAACAAGCCATAAATCCGCTAGAAGAGACAAGTTTGCATGCACAACAATATAAAGTGGGTAATAAAAATTAAACTTTAACCGCGAACGGTCGGAAATAAAAAACAAGACCACGAAAAAACTTTTCTCCCCAGATTTTTGGTTTTGTTTTGCAAGGATTCTGTCTGCGTTCGCATTGTTTGCGTGATTCTTTCTTATCTTGTGCCTCACGAATTCAGATCATAGGTTTCGTGGTTGAGTTTTATTCTATGCGGGAATCCGGACACCTGGGGGCCTCCCGCCTAACTCGGTTGCTTAAGCAAAAGCTATAGTTTATGACGTCATGCAGTCATTTCGTACCTAAACTATCAGCGATAGCTTTGAACGAATGATCACCGAATGATTTTGTATGAATTTGGAAGAAAATCCGTATCGACTAAAAATTTAAGATGGTTGCTATCTAATAGCAGTTCTTAACTCTACGAAATTTCGTAGAGTTAAGAACTGCTATAAAAATTGCATCTCACCTAATTAGGTGAGATGTGAGATACAACATCGAAATTTGGCCTCGACTGTCATGAAAGAAAGATAGTACAGACACACTGAGTTACAATTTCGATTTTCGGGCTGCACCTCAAAAATGCGAAGGCCAGTTTAGAATTTACGACACCAGTGTGTCAATTGATACGGCAATTATATAATACTTTACCCGCGACCGTAGGTACTCGTGGCGGCGAGAGTGCTTACCTTCTGTGCCGACACTGGAGCACCCTCGAGCCGGGGGCTGAGACCTGACGAGGGCTTCCTATCAAATTACCGAGTGGAAGGAGCGACGCCCACGAAACTAATGATGGGGGTTTTCTCTTAATGTTTGTACTCGAGAATCGCTTATTAGGACTCACCTTTCTATTTCTCATATGCTTCTTAATAGAATTATTAACTTATAACACATGTCTTAAGAATGCTTTGAATATGAATTCGCCAACACTTAAATAGACGATTATTATTTACATACATACATAAATCACGCCTATATCCCCGAAGGGGTAGGCAGAGGTAGGCGAGCCTATTGCCATTTATCGGGCACAAAAGTCGCAGTACAGTGCTATTGCTAGGTGGTACAAGAGGAACGCTGCTGCCCATTCCTCATCACTGATTTTTCCTTAGTCGCCTTGTACGACACCCACGGTAGAGATTTGGGGTGGTGACAATTGTAGTCTATTCTGCCGTCACCACACGGCACGATTATTATTATTTAACCGTCTGTTTTAGTGTTAGTGAACTCTATGGCCTTAATAGCCAAATAATAGCAATTTCTATTTATACATTAAAAACTTTCTTTATTTATTTATAATTTATATTTATATTAAATTTAGCAAATTATTTTTTAATGTGCGGCGTCAGAGCTGAATCCAATTGTCATCACCCCCATCTCTCCCGTGGGTGTCGTAAGGGTTAAGACAGCAATAAGTAATGGGCAGCAGCGTTCCTCCTAAGACACCTAGCAATATACTGCGATTTCCGTGCCCGGCAAATGGAAATAGGCTCGCCACCTGTGTTACTAGGGACCTAGCCTAATTGGTGAAAAGTAATAGATGTTGATTCGCCTCTGCTTGCTCCTTCGGGGATGTAGATTTATGATAATTATGATTTTTTTAATTAAGATATTTATAAAAAAAAAACTATTTTCATTTTCAACGACCGGCCATAACATTATTGCTTAGTTTAGGTGCACACCGAACGCGTTAAGCCAATGCGCCATCGATTTATCCATAATATATTTAATAGAGTGCTAACTTCGCAAATTGATTAGGTAGCAAAAGCGCCTTTACACGATAATAGGAGAAGCCAGCCTTTGTTTTCGTAAGCAATAAAGTAAGCAAATCAATAAACCTTTATTGGAAACGAATCACTTGTAACACGCCTCCCCCTACAATATTGTTTATGAATGAATATCCAATCCAATCTGTTATAGTACAAACAGCGGGCCCGCTTACCTCTATTTACATACCGTGTTTTGTATACGTGCGGCACTCTGACTACACTGCATTCGTAATTTGAATCAAAAGTAGGCTGCGCTGAAATATGTAAGTATTTAAGCTACCCACCTTCTTCATAATAAACTGTGCGCAGTTGAAACTGTTCACAACTTCTGAATGCTTGGCGCGAACATAAACTGAGGGTAGTTTCAGTTCTTTGGAAGTGAATTGTGTCCTCGTATGTTTGTATCGCTAAGCATTGTTATTCTTCAAGTTTTAGAAAAAACAAAAAACATTATAAAGAAAACGAGGTCATAAATATTTCGAAAAATTATTGTCCTAATGTGGGAATTTAACCCTCGTCCTCCGTACCTTATCATGTAAGCCTATTGCGAACTATTGTTTCTAACTTACACTATTTTCTCAATGAGTAAGATAGGTAGACTAAAGCAATAACCATCGGCTTACATAATAGCTCCGCAGGTTGACATATTCGTTCTATTTCTCTGTAGCGTTGTGTTATTCATACAATAATGGTGATAGTGAAAGTGTCACTGAATAACCGAGAGAAATAATCAAACTACCTACAGTTCAATTTAAAATGTTCGCGGCATTTTGTGAATATTCCATTCCATAACACCTACACACGAGGTGAGTGCTAACGCAGAACTTTTAGATACAGTATACTTTTCGCTGTGCATTTTAATGAAAAGGTTCGAACCTTTTCAGGGATAAACTTCGGTCGGGCGAATTTAAATTAGTCAACTCGCACGGCAGGCAGACAACCCAGAATATGATTAACGATGCTATAAACATGAGAGGTATCAGTTCAGCTTCATAACGGCACACATAAATGTTGAGATGGATGTGCGGAATTACAAAAATGGATACCATAAGGAACGATTGCGTAAGAGGGAGTCTGAAAGTGGCGCAAGTAAAGCAAAAGTTAAAAGAGAAAGGCCTTAGCTTGGTATGGACATGTTGTGACAGTAAAAAAGTTATGGACGTGAAAAAAGTTAATAGACATCGAAGTAGAGGTAAGTATACTACCTACGTAACTACATACCTTAAAAGCGATTCCCACTAAACCTCCCCTCCCCATGAACTACTCATTCATTCGCAGCGAAACGTACGGAAATAAATAGCTATTTAAAAACTGCGACCGGACCCCGTATTATGTACGCCGATTTCAGTTGCTTTGGTCTATCCGTCACTCTCACACTTAGCTATTGTCCTCAATGAGTGAGAGATGGGTAGACCAATGGGTGCGCAATTGAAAGGCGAAGCCCGAGCGGGACACGCCAGTTGTTTCAAGAAATATCCCCCAACGTGGACGGCAATATTTTATTTGAACGATGAAGGAGTAAATTGTTTGTGAATAACTTGCTACCGGAAAACCTCTGCCTGAAGACCGCCCCCGATAATGACACGGTTAAGCAAAGTCTGTCGATTTTGCTGTTCAAAACAAACTCAAACTGTGCAATCTTAGTTATGTGGTATGGAACCCAGCTTTAGAGCGCTTACGCACTACATCCGATACAAATCCGAGATTTTCACGGTCCGTTGTAGCCGTAGACTATTTCTGTGGTAACTTACGCACTACATCATCTCTGTCCTTGATTTCTAGACCAATATTTTTTTCTCAGATTCGGATCGGATGTAGTGCGTAAACGCTCTTAGGCTGCGTTTCCATAGAAGCGGGGCTGCGCAGAGCTGAGCTGAGACTTACAAAAATTGACCAATGATATTGCGGAGCGATGACGTGATGTGTGATTTGAGGAATATCATTGGTCAATTTTCGTAAGTTTCAGCTCAGCTCCGCTTCTATGGAAACGCAGCCTTATACCACCTAGCAATATACTCACCCCTTATTACCTAGCATAGTTGGCAAAACGTAGGTGTTATTTCAACTTTGTCCTAGGGGTACCTACCTACGGGGATAAATATGCGTAATTTATGTATGTAAAATCAGGCATTAAATCTAAGCTCAAAAAGTTAAGGGCGTAGATTTCTAATATCCTACAACGAAAACTATTTCTAAGGAACACTAAATTCGTAACGCTGTGTAATCTAGGTTAGTGGGTGTCGCCGGTTTCTTACAATGGACGGTAATTTCGGCTAAATTGAACAGTATTCTTCAGAATCAGCGATTCGGAAATTAAATACGTAAATGACTGTGATTGTAACGGCTCTATTAAAAGCCATTGAACTAGATGTGATAAAATAACTTTTGTTAAAAAAAAAAATTATGGACGAAGTTTTGATTTGATTTGTTATCTTTACGATTGATACCGGTTTGTGATCGCTTTCTTCTAGTTATGATACACGTGTTCGATTGACATCGTTCTATAATTTACTAGTAGACGCCCGCGGCTTCTCTTGCGTCAATGTCGGTTATTATGTATCCTATAGCCTTCCTCGATAAATGGACTATCCAACACTAAAATAATTTTTCAATTTGTGTCAGTAGTTGCTAAGATTAGCGCGTTCAACCATACAAAAATATTAAGTATATATGACATTGGTGGGAAAGCAGTAATATGACCACGACCATCACCTAACGTTATCTAAATCTATGCATTCAATGAGAAGCAATTGAGGACCTCGATAGCGCATTGGCTTGAAGCACTTAGCCTACATTGCGTAAACTAAGCAATGTTTGCTAAGGCCGGTCATTGGATGGGTGACCGAAAATAGATTATCTCGTGTTCCTCTGTGGTTCGGGAGGAACGTTAAGTCGTTGGTCCCGGCTGCATCTGCAGTCGATAATTCCCAACAATTCGCACTGAGCCAGCGTGGTGGGTTATGGCCCATTCTCCCTGTATTCCTCCATCCATAGGGAGGCCTGTGCCGCAACAGTGGGGACATTAAAGGGGCTGGTGATGATGTCGCAATTAATCATCGGCCTAACCAGAAAATGTGTAGCAAATCTTTGACACCTATAACGAGAGCGTATCTTGATAAGCCAAAGAAGAAAGTATTTAAAGCTGTTTGTGCACTTTTTCGGACCAAAATTCAAAATTACAAAATGTATCTCATATAATATTATAAAGCTGAAGAGTTTGTTTGTTTGCTTGTTTGGTTAAACGCGCTAATCTCAGAAACTGCTGGTTCAAATTGAAAAATTCTTTTTGTGTTGGATAGCCCATTTATTGAGGAAGGCTATAGGCGATATAACAACCGCCATTACCGCGAGCGAAGCCGCGGGCGACTACTAGTTAATAATAAACATTTACGTGATCAGCAAAACGAAATTAAGGACGAAGAACGAACTAAACTGACCTCACAGCCGCATTGCGTTATAATATCGCAACACCATGAAATATAACCTCTGTCGTTACGTTCCGAGGGCGGAATTGAGTGCCGTATATTTTTTTTTCCAAAAGAGCGGATACACATACACACACAGCGGCAAAATATCAACCACTGATGTACACAGAGAAATATTATAGCTCGGTGAGTTGTTCTGGGAAAATTTGGTCATTTTTAATACTATTAATACCTACAAATACCCGAAACCGATGGGAATGCATAAAGATATTAGTGAGATTGGATGAAGCGAAAGAAGTAAAGGATCGTAGCGAGTGGAAAGAAGTGATCTCTGCCTACCGCTGTGGGAGAAAGGTGTGACATATATATGTATGTATGTTTTGACAAATAACGTCTTCAATCATGCTTGTAACTCTTGCTCAAAGATCTATTTTCGATTCTTTTATCATCTTTTGCAGCTTATAAGACAGGTCGGTATACAATTAGTAATCATTGATGAACAATTAAGAAAATGGGCCATAACCCTCCACGCTGGCCTAGTGCGGATTGGTGGGCATTAACGACTGTAGACGCAGCCGGGACAAACGACTCCACGTGCCATCCGAAGCACAGGGGAACTCGAGGTAACAAATTTTTGTCCACCCATCCAATGACAGGCCTTAGCGAACATTGCTTAGTTTCAGCAATCGCAGCCCGAGCGCGTTAATCCTGTGCGCTACCCAGTTCCTCTCCTTCAACATAGCCGTACCGAAATCGATTCCGCCTCAATTAAAAGCGAGATTTCTTGAAAAAACGCCGCAACCCACGTTTCCCAATAATTGCGAGAGCAAGAAAGTTCCATAGCGGCGCAATTACCTCACTGCTTCCTCTAGGCTGCAGAGCAAACTCCCCGGGTTGAATAGACTCACCGAGCAATGAATTATTTGTGACGGAATAAATCGTCGAAAGTTTGCGGCTCAACAATAAAATGACGGTTAACGGTTTTTATATGGTGGTATAAAATGTTTTGCGGATATATGGAGGTAGTTGTAGCTGCTACGTCATAGAACTACATAAACAAAGTATTGTAATGGTCAATTAAGTTTCCTGCAAAAATTCAGTAAGAAACCAAATCTATAGTCGATCATTAGGTATATTTTACGTGTTCAGAATTCATTGCTATCGAGTGGACTATATTATTCCGCACAAAGGAAAAAAATATAGAAAAATTATATAGGTGTATATAGCAATTCCTTTTTAATTTTTCAATCTCTTTCATATAAAAGTATAAGCAACCATTAAACTTGACATACTCGCAAAAGCACTTTTCAAACTCTAATATTGAAACAGGTTTCAACAAGTTCGAAGTTAGAACACAAATGACGACTCATTCCGAGTTATAAATTCTCTATTTTACTTATTGAAACTTTAGCTAACCTTAATAATGTCTGCCCAAGTTAAATAGCAGCCTAGTTCATGTTTGACATCGTGCATTTACAGTTGGCAACACCAAGTTTCAACGAGTTGCCAACACAAATATATCTCTGACGGACGGCCCCCTACTTAACTGTAGACCGTAGAACTAGTTGAGACGAACTTACAACCTTTGATCTTATAAATTTCAGGTACTAAACGATTTATATATATAAAAGTACCTACCTAATACAATTTAGATTTGCAACATTAAATTATGGCTCTACTATGAATTAATAGCACTCTTCTTCTTCCTGCCCTGTTCCCGATTTAACTGGGGTGAGCGCAGTATGTTTTTCTACGAGGATTTCAATATTTCTCCCAGGAATCTCGAGTCTAACCCTAGAATACATTCTGTCCCCTAAGGCCCTAGCGGCATACCACAGTCGCTTCGGCCTCACCTTGTTGGCTGCTGCTGGCCCATTTCTCAGTGGTCAGCACCAGTCAACTACGTAACAATTACATAAGTGTGTTTTAAGTTTTAAGTTATGTACCTTTAAGAATATCAAAGTTAATACGAATAAAAGAGGACTTAAAAAAACCCTAGAATACAGAAACTCTACTCATATTTTGAGCACTGCTTATAAAGTTAAGTGGACAATACCTGTCAGAATTTGTATGAAAAAAATACAGCTCAATCTTTGAGTAGTGTTTCTGTATTCGGGGGTAAGGAGACGAGTCTCGTTTTTGTCCTACACCAAAATGGCACGAAACTAACTGCAAAGAAAATGTAAAATACTAGCATCTTATGGATTTTGTGAGGTGTGATATGAAGGTGATGGATGTGAATGAGGAGATAACGAGTGACAGAAGAGAATGAAAAAAGAGGACATACTGCGCCGACCCCAAATAGGATGGGATAAGGGCAGGGCCATGACTAGCATCTTAATAGGTTACCAATCGAAATTGAGTGAATTTCAAACTGCTCTCAAGTTCTGTACCTCCGAGAATAGAATGTCCAAACATGGACCCCTTTCTCGGAGTCCCGAACTTCAAGTATTCGTAATCTAAATTCCCCGTGATGGTTGCAGTGGTCAAATACTTCTCTCGTTCAGCCCGAGTTCAAGCAAAAACTAAGTTTGGGGAGCAACTAGTTCGGTGGAAAATTTGACAATAGCTCCCAGTAAGCTTTGAGACGACGCAATTAATGGTATTTGAGCCCAAAACTAGTTCAGATTTATGCGCGAATTCTTTTGCGACTCCGAGTTAATTGCTGGTAGGCTGACAGACCATTCTACTTAAGCGTCTTAATAACAGGCAATGGACGACTAAACTAGATACTTTCGTGCGTGTTTCTGTTCAGACACTTCATGGCCGATCTTCAATGCGTCCTCAACTCGAAAAGCTTTCCAATTCACAACAACAATACGGAAATCTTCAACTTAACAAACAACGAAATTTACGTCGAAATAATAATGTGACTCAAACGATGAGTAGTCGCGAACAAGTGATGTTTTGACTCAGTCGCGCGTTTGAAGTGGAAAAGAGATAGAACGACCGCTTTGTGGAACGTATTAATTAAAAAGTTACATAGGTATTTCGTAGTAGTCACGTATACAGGTCGCTAACGCGAATCATCCCAGTCGTTCGAAATTAAATACTCGGCCCCTATGGCTTTTGAGTGCGGGAACCTACGGAATCTGCGAATACTTTTTCTGATAAATATACCATGGAGTGTCACGGCAATCTGTTGCTTCTGCAGTTACGAAAAACGGGGAGTAAGCAAAAAATATGCGTCATACCGAGTAGTATAGGCACCTGCCCGGATTGCAGAGAAAGCGGGTTCGGTTGCCGCGTCAAGACTATAATTTTTCGAACTTTTTATAATCTATTTATATTTGTAAATATTATTCTAATACATAAATAATGGTCAAATAAAAAACAAATTATGCGTCATTATTAAAAAAAAAAAAGTATACGCAAAAAGGCAAGGCCAGGCCGTAAGCAAACCTCCAAAGAGGTCGTTAACTTTGACAGTCCCAAAATTCAATACTCCGTGTTTATTATTCGAGTATTTACCGACAGAGCAGATCTCATCACAGAAACAGGCGTGATATTCAGCTGCAGAAACTCTTATTTGAATTCTACATGTGTTTTAAAGTACGTAACATCGCTTGAGCTTCGCCACATAACCTCCCGTAGAATTGCAGACACGGTTCGTTAAAAGTTAGAATAAACTTTTTGCTTCAAGTTAAGGGCTATAGAGTTTCCAAAACGAAATAAGTTTTCAAGACATTTCCTTTTTTATTGTTGTAGGTACTAATTCCACTTTGACGTCTGTCCTTTTTGCTGATAACTAAAGAAGTTAGTTTTGGGTCCGACATTAGTAAATACATACATACGTCACGCCCTTCTCCCACACGGGTAGGCAGAGATCACTTCCTTCCACTTGCTACGATCCTTACATACTTCTTTCGCTTCATCCAATCTCATCAATCTCTTCATGCATGCCCGTCGGTTTCGGGTACTCTTGACCTGGCCATTTTTCAATAGACTTTCAATTTGATTATGAAAGATTCGCCTAGGCCTTCCCCTTCCCATTTCTCCATTCACTTTCGCCATGTAAATAATTTTTGTCATTCTCCTTTCATCCATTCTTTCGACGTGACCAAACCATGCGAGCATCCCTTTCTCAATCCTTGTCATTACATCTTCTTTCAAACCACACCTTTCTCTTATCACACTGTTATACAATCGGTCGCTCAGCCTTACTCCATGCTCCTCAACGCACCTTATTTACTTTCATTCAACTTATTCTACTTTCATGCTTCTTCTCCCATATCCAACTTTCACTTCCATACATTAATGTCGGAACCAGCACTCTATTATGAACAGCCATACGAGCCTTTTTGGACACGCTTTGGCTGTTCATAAAAGTGTGCAAAGCCCCGTTTACCAATTACTTACCCCGCTTTTCAATATCACTATCACACTTTCCATCTCTCGTAAATACATACATAAATCACGCACATATCCCCGAAGGGGTAGGCAGAGGTGAAATCTCACCCGCGTTTCGCCAATTATGTTAAGTCCCATGTAATAGGTGGCGAGCCTATTGCCATTTATCGGGCACAAAAGTCGCAGTACATTGTCAGGACGGTAGTATAAGAGGAACGCTGCTGCCCATTCCTCATCACTGATTTATCCTTAGTCGCCTTGTACGACACCCACGGGAGAGATTTGGGATGGTGACAATTGTATTCTACTCTGCCGTCACCACACGGCTTTAAATACAGATCCTACATATACAAACTCTTTCACTTGTTCAACATTCTCACCCGCTATCTTAATTTCACACTTCGTCATTTGTTCATCCCTTTCAAAAACCATGACCTTTGTCTTGCTTACATTTACTTTCATCCCTTTCTCTGTCAAAGCTTCATGCATAACTGTTACCATCTCCTACAAATCGGTTTCTGATGATGCTCATATAACCTGGTCATCAGCGTACAGCAGACATTTGATAAGTAACTCGTTCATTCGTAATCCACAATCAAATTCTTTTAGTCTCGTCAGACAATTATCCATGTATAAGTTGAACAGCCATGGTGACGCTACACATCCTTGTCTCACACCTGTACCGATGCGAAACGACTCTGTGTATGCGCCATTTATCCTAACACAAGCGTTGGAATCCTCATAGAGAGATTTCAATGCCTGTATCAGGCTGCTGCTCACCTCATACATCGACAAAATCGACCACAGTTCATTCCTCACCACTCGGTCATAAGCCTTTTCTAAGTCTACGAAAGCGCAATATACTCGTTGGCTTTTAGCCAGAGATTTCTGAGTAATGCATCGTAGAGAAAAGACTTGATCCGTACATCCCATTCCCTTCCGAAACCCTGCTTGCACGTCCCATATTCTATCATTAGTGTCTTTCATAATCCTTTCAATCAGAATCTTTGCATACAATTTGCCGACAACACTGAGAAGGCTAATACCACGGTAATTTTTGCATTCCAGCTGCGACCCTTTACCTTTGTACAGTGGCACAATGACGGCTTTACGCCAGTCTTTTGGTACTTGGCCACTTACCCAACAAAGGTTCAAAAGGCGGTGCAGCTGCTTAGCAATGGTACCCTCACCAGCCCTCAGCATCTCGACCGATATCCTATCACACCCTGCCGCTTTTCCTGCTCTCATACCTTTCAATGTTTGCACAATCCCATGCATACTTATTTCATTCTCATTCAAATTTTCTTCCACATGATTAGCCTGGGACTGGACTATATCATCTGACCTTTCAAATGAACTCTTGAAATATTGCTTCCACCTATTCATCACTCTTTCTTCGCCATTCAAAACACTTCCATCCTTGTCTCTGCCTCGTATCAACTTCGATTTTGCGCTCTTTTCTCGAGCTGTCCGTACAGATTTCCAAAAAAACTTTAATGATATTTTGGAAATTGTCAGAGATTTTTCTATCAAACTCATCTTTCTTTCTATTCACTACACTCTTCACTAACAAATTCAATCTTTTATATTCCTTTTTCGCTTCATCTACATCCGCCATTGTCACCTTACATATCCTTTGGTCAGCTCTCTTTGCTAACCAATCTTGCCAAGCTTTCTTCTTATCTTTCGCTACCTTCTGTACTTCTCCATCCATCCATTCACTCTTCTGTCTCTTTCCTTTCCCTCTTTTCGCCACACCGCATACTTCAGTAGCTACATTCACAACGTCATCTTTAAAAACTTTAGTAAACCTTAGTAATTAGTAAATAGTTACTTAAAAATAAAGAGAAGAATACAATTGCCACTCTTTTGCCTCTCTTGTGGGTGTCGTATAAAGTTACTAACAGTTCTGATATAACGAGGAATGGGCAACAGCGTTCATGGTGCACAATCTACCCAATTATTGCGGTTAAAGTTCGCAGTGAATGGCAATAGTCTGGCCCTATTACATGGGACCCGGAACAAGCTTTTTTATTTATTTAAGTATGTATAAAAATACATTATTAGCACATATATCACCATTATGTTAAAAGATTAATAAAATCAGAAAAGTAATGCGTCGCCAACCCTAGGTGAGCTTTTCCGTTGTCCACTAAGCAATGTTGAATCCTACAAATCCCCAAAACAACAAATAACAAATTACTACGCTGATTGGCCAGGATTAGTAGGGTTGTCCAATCTCGGGGACGTAATCAAATTCATGTAGCCGTCTTTGACCTTGGACGGGCATCGATTAGGCAGAGCCAGCCCGCAGAAAGCCGAAGTAATTGTCTGATTTGCGATGTCGAATGGTAGCCGGAAGCTCCGTGGAGTTTTACTGATATACAACATGTAACAGAAATAACGCACACCCTGAATACTAAAGCCGGGACTTCACTAGACATTGTTAATTTCTTCTTCTTCCTCTAGGTATACTTCTTGTTCAGTTAGTTAAGCAAACTGTATGGAAAATTCTAAAATTAATTTTATAATTTTGAATGTTTGATATCACCATAGTTTATGACTAAGCATGTTCAGTGTTCGAGGCGTACGTTATTTCTATAATGTTGTATACTTTTATAGATAAATTAGGCCGTGTGCTGACGGTAGAGCAGAAAACAATTAACTATACGTATCAGATACCTATTTGATTTGTCAATCCTTAATAGCATCACATTTCGCAATCGCAAAACTCAAGTAGGAACCTAACCGCTGAAACGTAGGTACCTACTCAATTTAAATATTTTATGTCTGAAACGAAATAATCCTTATATTAAGCGGATTAAGCGTCTGTTCCTTTTCCGTGGCGCTTAAGCCCTTAATCTTGTCAGGGTAGCCGTCTGAGCGATGTAAGACGTGCTAAGGACTGACAGGTTTCTTAATCAACTCTGCGTTTTATGTCCAAACATGTTTAAGTGCAAAACCAATTGAACTGTGATTGTCATATTGGTAAGTGGTAACTACAATGGTAGCCACGAATTTTTGTAGTCATCCTTAATTAATAATGGAAGTCAAATTACACTCTAAACGTGATAGTGATTAGTACCTACATACATATACATAAATCGCGCCCTGTAATGTATGTAATACAAATGTAAATTGTTTTTTTGACGTGTCAAATCCTTTATTAAAATACTAGTTAGGACTAACATTGAGTCCTTTCTAAAACTTTCTTTAACATTCAAATGTATGTAGGTAGGTACCCATGTGTAATACAATGGAAAGTATAATTAGTACGTAAAAACCAATAATAGGTGGCGTTGAACTCCACTGAAGCACGATATTAAAGCTGTCAACTGAAATAAAGTTAATTAGTTCGTCTTAATTAAGCAAACTGTATTTTTAATGAGGTAGGTACGGGGACTGCAACGCAAATGCAGTATTTTGATGCATGCTGTATACACTATGCACACTCTGCATCATATTCTTGCATACTTAAAACAGAATAAGTATAAGTATAGTATAGTAGATATACTTTAATCAACCATGAACAGTTGTGTTTAAATGTAAGAGACTCAGTAGTCATAATTGGCATTTCGGTAGGTACCTAAATAGTAGGTCTACAGTCCACTGAATGCGATTTTGTTATTGACTTACGGTAGCGTTTGTTTAGAAGAACAGACCATTCGCAATCTTGATTTGTCGTTGACTGACATACCTGAAAACAAGCAACATTAAAAATAAATAATAAAATAATTTATTAGGCATTCAACTGCGACGGAATTGGAAGTGTTTATAAAGCGGATAAAGCGGGGCATTCGTTACACGGACATGCCCGCGTGGACCTCGTTTAGATAAACCAGACTAACTGTGACAGTCCCACACTAGGCAAACTTCGCACAGACCTTATAGAAGCGAGTTTTGGCGGGCATGTCTGAAAGCATGCCCGCGGGCATGTACGTGTAGTGAATTCCCCGCTTAATGTTGTTTACGTTAATAATAGGATTGATTTATGTTTATTATGTGATGACAAGAAAATAGAATTACGAAACAATTGTCTAACTAAATATCTACAGTTACCGGCATCACTAATCCATTAGCGAAGCGATTTCTCGAAGTGTGGGAAGCTGTACAAACTTCAGCACTGGCTGCAAAAGTATCTGAGGAGTTATGAAATTAAAGGCAACTGGAAAGGTGTCGAGATGAAATTGCCAAAGTTCGATTGCTGCGCGGCCCGGTGAAATAGAAAACTCGAGTTAATTAACGGGAAACTGAGACAGAGTTAACTTGAGTGTAACGGGTGACATTGACATCTGGGAGATAATAAATCGCGAATGGCAGGCTGCTTCGATATTCAAAGGCGGTTTTCTAACCAGAGGTTTGCGGGGTAACTAAGGCTGGAGTTCACCAACATTTAAGCGAATAAAAGATAACCTAAGATTTTGAAATTTTATCGCATGGAAGAACTGTCAAAAACTGGCGGTTATTTTTTAATTAGTTGTTTTATACGTTTTGGTGAGCTCGGGCCTAAGAAAATATTCGCCAATCAGAGAGTGGAGTGAGTGGCCTTCAGTTCTGGCCTGGGAACGAACGGATAACGTAAATGTGCCAGCCCCGACCTACACAGGGGCGTCGTAAAAGTCGACTAAGAGAGATTGTCCAGTGTAAACCAATAAGTAGCTTGGGGTAGTGGAGGGCAACCCACCAACAACTGCAAAACCCGAAGAGGGTTGGTGTCAGGCAGGCGGACGGCTGTAAAACCTAAACCAAAACCTGTAGCAGTATGGATTGGCATGTTGTCATCCCAATCACTTGAATTTCAAATATGTCTTCGATAAATTCTTGTGTTCTCTCCGTGGAATTAGAGAAGCAGTTGAATATAACCATATTAAATAAAACAAAAATGAATCATAAATTTTCAGAACATGGCAGAGTGTTATCGAAATTAAAAACTTCGGGGTACGCCGTAATTTATAATTTGAACAAAGCCGACTAAAGTGAGTTTAGGCACGTTTTAGGTGTCTCGGCCGAGCAGGTTTTATCTGAAGGTAACTGTCCCCATTCAACATTTCATGCGTAAATAATTTCTGACTGTTTTACCATATAAAATTATTATAGACGGTTACTTTTGATTGATTTATAAATAAATATATTCGTTTATCTCTTAGAGATCAATGAATATTTGTTATTATTGAAGTTCGATGCGTTTTATTTTCCAGCATAGTACAATGCTACTACTGTCATCAAATCTTTTTTGGGTATAGCACGATCAGGTATTATTCTAATGATTTATTTCCGTAATACTTTTTCCCACATTAATATAGGTACTACGAAATGCACGAATAAGAAAGACGAATTATTATTCTGAAATACATTTATGCATTCTAGAAAATCATAACAATTAGCGATTTTGAGAAAATAGGTTATTACATATTTTTATTTTTGTATTTTATATTAAAGTACATGTCAAGTTTGTTAACATTTTTTCTCTCGATATAATGGCTCGAGTATACCAACTTGTCTATTTGCAGTTCCATGTATCAATTCATATTACAGATTAAATCAATTTCAGCGCAGAAAAGAAATAAACGTATAATATGATCACGTGCTTAGCAACAGAAGGGAAATGGTGTTTTATTAGCTCTCTATAACCTCCATCTGGTGGTAAGCACCACTCGACGGGTGTGTATCGTGCTGAAACAGTTACAAGCGGGGCTGTTACGAGAATATTATCCTAAGTGAAGGAAATACTCAACTGGATCATTTAGCATATTGAAATGATAGGATTAGAAAGAAAATAACCCCCGACTCATCCCACCGGTTTTTTACGACTTACAGTTAAAACAGTGATGAGCCATGGACAGCAGCGTTGTTATACCTACCTATCCCTATCCTAGTAATAGTCGCTACCTATCCCATGGGGACTAGCAAATTGGCGAAACGTGGGTGTTAATATGGTGCATACCACTTCGGGAATTATAATAGGTGTGATTCATGTAAGTATTTAGAAGTAGGCACATTAAAGGACTAGTGATGGTGATAATGACGGCTGTAAAAATACATAAATCACGCCTATATCCCCGAAGGGGTAGGCAGAGGTGAACTAGCACCCACGTTTCGCCAACTATGTCAGGTCCCATGTAATAGGTGGCGAGCCTATTGCCATTTTTCGGGCACAAAAGTCGCAGTACATTGCTATTGCTAGGTGGTATAAGAGGAACGCTGCTGCCCATTCCTCATCATTGATTTATCTTTAGTCGCCTTGTACGACACCCACGGGAGAGATTTTGGGTGGTGACAATTGTATTCTACTCTGCCGTCACCACACGGCTAAAAATAAAAAATACGGGTAAAAATACAACTATCCAACGACAGCAGATACATTCGGGACCAACTACTTAACGTGCCCTTTGAAACACGGAGATATTATAATTTCGGTCATCCATCCTTCGACCAGCCTTAGCAAACATCGCTTAGTTTACGCAATCGCACGCGGTAAGCCACTACTACGCTATCGAGCTTCTCATTCCGCTTATGTCCATACAGGTAATCAATTATATTTTATCTATATATAAGTATGAGGAAAATTAGCTATTCTGTTAAATTTAATCGATCACCACGCTGGTAGTACCGGTCGCCATAATTGTTTGCTAAAAGAAAGGCCATTATTAATCATAATTAAATACACTTAAAGACGATCGATTGTAATTATGTTTCAAGAATAAGGACGCAAATAATTGTTATTGATTTAGAGAACTACACAATTTGAGCTGTTACACGTTAGGGGTAGCTGTTACAAGAAGTTAGGGCTAGCTTTGCCGTCTACAATCACCGACAATGCAGGTACAGTCTTCTTCCTGTCCTGTTCCCAGTCTATCAGGGGTCGGCGTTGTCTGTTTCTTCTTCCATACATATCAGTCAGACGTCATCAGGCCATCCACTCCCTTTTAATTCATATCATTTTAGAAGCAGTTCAACGCAAGTTTGTCAGAAGAGTTAATTACAAATGTAGACATCCTAAATGTTCTTATGATAAATCATTAGAAAAATACTCTTTACTAAATTTAGAATCCCGTAGAATGTTGTTGGATGCTCTAATGTTGTACAAAATTCTACATGGTAATTTTGATTGCAGTGATCTAACAGATTATATTCGATACCGAATATCTAGTAGCACGTATTCGCTCAATGTATAGTCAAACTATTCTATCTGGGACACGGCAACACGAATGCTGGACGTCGCGCACCACTTCATATAATTCTGTCGTCATACAACAACAAATTTGGTGATCCACTCGCTTTGTCGTTTGGTTCATTTAGAAATGAAATAGTAAGTAGGTTACAATAATACAAGATAAGATAAGTGGGTGCAATAAAAGTGTGCAAAAATAAATAAATAATATGTAGTTATACTTAAAAATTTAATATACTATGGGTAGGTACTTACAATTATTATTAGTTATGAAATAGGGAACTACGACATTCATAATTTAGAATGTTTCATTCCAGTTGTGAGTATGAAAATTGTGATTACCTATGATGTCATTAGAGTGATTATTAGAAATGAATAGGTAGGTAGGTAGTAATATGTTTCTATTTTTGTATGCAATAATCTGAGGATTACGGTGCTGATTGCACTCTAAGTAATACTTTTTATCATAAGCTGTTTGTATAGCATAAGTGTGTAAGTGTTTGTAATCCTAAATAAAAAAAATAAAAAAAATATCATCCATTACGGCCATCCATTATCTATAAATCCAGTTATTTAAAAACATTTATTGTAATTACTGCTTGATATAGTAGATAACACAAAAACTACTTAACTTTGTAATCACTATCGTTAATCGCTTAAGTGTTCTCGCTCAACCCTTAACTGCTCGCGTCAATCATGTAAATGATTGAGATTGATTAGGTCTGGTAGGCGTACATAATAATATTAGTCAGTATTTTCATACTCTAGTCCCTGCATAATGGTTGGTAATAGACGATAAACGCTAACTAAGGGCAGATTTCACCGTCTCTCATAGAAACTGAGTTTAATAAAACTTGGTTTTGATTAATGCAAACTATGAGTATGCCGTGTGGTGACGGCTGAGTAGAATACAATTGTCACCACCCCAAATCTCTCCCGTGGGTGTCGTACAAGGCGACTAAGGCTAAATCAGTGATGAGGAATGGGCAGCAGCGTTCCTCTTATACCTACCACCTAGCAAAGTACTGCGACTTTTGTGCCCGATAAATGGCAATAGGCTCGCCACCTATTACATGGGACCTAGCATAATTGGCGAAGCGTGGGTGCTAGTTCACCTCTGCCTACCCCTCCGGGGATATAGGCGTGAATTATGTATGTATGCATGTATGAGTATGTAGCGGAATTCAGTTTAGAGCATAAACCTAGTTCAACTTCAACTGATCACGTTCAATTCTGCGGTGAAATAGGCCCTAAGTCTCAATTTTGGTATCTTCCAAAACTATTCACTCAAGACTACTTCAATAACCCTAATTCCTACTAATATAATTACCTCGAAAGTTTGTATGGATGTATGTGTATTTGTTACTCTTTAACGCAAAAACGAATGCACGGATTTTAATGAAACTTAACAATAAAATAGCTTACACCTACATCAGAATTACAAATATGCTATTATTTGCAATACAATGAGGATGAGGAAGAAAAATTGTGGATAGAAAAAGTTGTAATTTTTCGTATCTTTTTTAACCACAATTTTCTTCTATTGAGTACGCAGCGATATACTCGTAAGTTCATTAGTGCTCATACGAAAAAAGCCACAGTGAATAATGTAGTCCGGACTTGAACCCCGGACCGCATGTTAATGAGCCTCTAACCCATAGCAAATAGGCCTGAGGCAGCCTCATTTGCATTTATCAAGATTTGTTTGCTGGTAGCAACCTGACTTATTTACTAACCCAACAACCTTAATGGGTCATTATGCAGTATCTAATGACACTAATTAGGCGAGAGAGTCGGGCGCAAACGAAAACTTACATATACATACATATATCACGCTCGTATATCCCCGAAGGGTAGGCGTAAGTGTCATACAAGGCAACTAAGGGTAAAAGAAAAGGACAGCGGTGAGTAATGGGCAGCAGCATTCCTCATATTTATAGCAATATTTTGCGATATTTATAAGCCTGATATATGGCAATAGGCTCGCCACCTGTTACATGGAACCTAACTTAATTGGCGCAAAAGGGGGTGTTAATTCACCTCTGATACAGGCGTGAATTATGTATGTATGTTTCGCCAAATGTTCAGTCATGTAATAGGGGGCGATTGTATTGCCATATATCGGGCACTTAAATCGTAGTATATTGCTAGGTGGTACAATGGGTACGCTGCTGCTGCCCATTTCTCATTACTGTTTTTACTCTGAGTCGCCTTGTAAGACACCCGCGGGAGAGATTTGAGAACCGCATATATTTTCTTTAAAAATAGATAATATTTAAAAAATTATCGTTTACACTCTGTACATAAATAAATATCTTAGTATATTATGCTATACTTGTTTATCAAATCTCGTTATTATAATTCATTTCTTTATCACCAAGAAGTTATGAGCTATACGTTTGTGATAATATTGTATGTGGAAACTGCACTGATTTAGGTTTATAGTTCGGCGCTATGCAATAGTTTGTTTTCTAAATGAATAAACAAAACATTCTTATTCCCATACAAATAATGCTCAGTATTACTTGACTCTCATAATAAATTACTTGTAATTTTGTTTGCGTATCGCTATGACGTAGCGTTTGCACACCACAATATGTCCCCATATATTGTTTTAAAAACCTTGCTCTGTCCCGAAATTACGGCTCTAGCATTCTGTTATCTGACATCAATGAATCATCATTGCTTTTATAATTTGATAATTAATTCGTATGCCAAGGCCTATTTGAATTTGTAATATATACGAGATTGTAATCCGATCATTGTTGTTATACAAATGGTACATATTTGATAAGAACGCTTAAATACATAGCGTTGGGTTACATTTACATTACTAATAGGCTGTATTATACTTAGCAATGTATTGCGATTTGACACCTTATATATTTGGTATATTATTAAAACTCACATGAATATACTCAATATTCTCTCAAAAAATTGATTGATTCGAAAAAAAAGACTATCAAACGCGAGCGCACCAATGGATGGATAAAATAGTGGGTATTCACATAAATTTGAATTATATTTCTAATGCAATAAGCATTAGAAATAGAATTCAAATTTATGTGTCATTAAAGAATATTATCTGAAGCGCGTTCCTAGGGCTGCAGACGTGCTTCGAGTGACTTATTTTAAGTATCTATTAAAAATTACTGTGAGAACGCGCTTAACAAGACTCAAGAGCACTTGAGCGTTGAAAGATAAACATTTGTCATTACAATAAAGGGGTAGTGAAAACGGGCGGTGACATCTATAATGTCTGTCACAGAATTAGAATACGAATAAAAGCCCATAATTTATTTAATTTAGTCGCCTTGTACGACACCCGAGGGAGACATTGTATTCTGTTCTGCAGTCACCACACGGTGACAATATGTCGGTAGTTTCACTTATTAGATTAGATTATCCCGTTGGTAAAAATAAATAAATAAATAAAAGACGTGGGCAACGCGCAATTAAAACTACATAGTCGACTTCTATATCTAGCTACAAAACTTTAAAGTTACTTTTGTAGCAAATTCTCGCACTAATAAGCTGAGGGCAGTCATTTTGAGGGCGAGAAAATGACTGGCGTTTGGTGGAAATATCCTGCGAACGACTAGCGGAAAATTCGGACCGGTGTACAATCAACGTGAAAAGTGATTGACCAAAAATGTACTTCCATTTTTATATTTTCTTTATTTTATATATTTTTTTCAAGGAAAACATACATTGCATATTTTCTTATTAATAATTTATAATATTTATATATGTCACAATTAAATTTCCACATATATAACCGGAGGAATAGCTTAATAAAGTTATTATGAGTTTATTTATTATGATATGCAATTAAAATAGAGTTTAGGGTCAGTCAGGCAAGTGATTTTTTAATTTTAAAAGGCGAAAGGTGTGAAATAGGCGTCTTTTGAGTAAATAGGCATGTTATATGTAAATTATGCTTTGCAATTCATAGTAATAAAATTTGCTAACACTGCTTTTCTTTGGACAGGGGAGATAATTTAAGATGCGAAGTGGTAAAATATGATTGGTGATCGCCCGCGACTTAGTTTGCGTTAACGTCGGTTATTAACCCTATAGCAATCCTCGATAAATGGACTATCCAACACATAAATAATAATTAAATTTGAGTCAGTGGTTCCTGAGATCAGCGCGTGCAACCAAACAAACAAAAAAAACTTTTCAGCTTTATATTATAATTGGTATAATAGATACGTAAACATAACATTTTCCTTAACGTTTCATAGATAAATTTTTCAGATCACTGTGGCAGGTTTTACAGGATAGTCGTCCGAATAATCGGTATCTGACCAAACAACTTTTGTCGCCGCCTGTACAAGCCAGACGGGGAGATAGGGTGATGAATGAAGCCTCCCCTCTTGAACCCGGCATCCACTCGGCTCGGCCTCTTCTCTATTGTTTGGAGAACACAACCACTCCGAACAGGCCAGCCCTTATGCCGCAACAATAGAGTCCACATTCGCAAAGAGGCCGCCGCAGAATTCGCTGCGTATGCATTTTTCAGGCCAACTGAATGCAAACAAGGATTAAAAGTATAGCCGAGCGATGTTCCCTAGTATTTTATCTGTATTGAGTTACGTTGGAAACGTCAATATGCTTTGACTGGGAAAAGGAATACACGCCAAAGTGAACTGAATCCCTGATTCCGTAAGAATGGATTTAATTCGCTACTCCCACAAATAGTGAAACGCTACGCAAAGTTTGAGTCCGGCTTCACATTTAAGTATTGTCAAAATTAACGTTTATTCATACATATTCTGACAGGTATTGTAAAAGTTGTTTTACTTATTTCAAATGTGTAGTGCAAATATATGAGAATACTACTGGTTGCCCGCGGCTTCGTTCGTGTTAATGTCGGTTGTTATATAGCCTTAGCCTTACTCAATACATGGATTATATATCCGACAAAAATATTTTTTCAATTTGAACCAGTAGTTTCTGAGATTAGCACATTAACGTACCAACCATACAAATAAACAAACCCTTCAGCTTTATAATGTTAGTATGTATAGATTATTTAATTTCTCTGTCTCTTTCATGCGTGTCGTACAAGGCGACAAAGAGTTGTAATATAACGAGGAATGGGCAGCAGCGTTCCTGGTGCACTATCTAACAAATCCACTACACGCAGAAAATTCATTGTTACCTTACATCTCTCATACGAATATAATCAATGGCACTACATTATGCTAAAACAGTAGGTACCTGTTTTATTAACAGTAAAACGAAGTTGTAAAAGCCGGCAGCCTTATTACGTAACTCTGTTGCTAACAATTCTCGATTGACATTGACGAAAATGTTGCTTTTGCGATAATACGTACATTTACAATTATTTTATCACTTGCACGCTGGCCTGGCCTGGGAGCGAAAAAATAACGTAGAATGTGTCAGTCCCGATTCTTCTCAGGGGTGTCGTAAAAGTCTTCTAAGGGAGATTCTTCGGTGTAACCATTATGCACCTTGGGGCACCCGAATGGTGGCTAACCACCAACAAAAGCATAGCCTAAGCTTTTGTTTGTGGTTAGATAAAGGGTTGGTGTCAGGCAGTTTTCTGCGAGTGCTCTGTTCTGCTGTCACCACACAGCACTGAAACGTCACGAGACTGTAAAATCTATCAGGTACTATAAAACAGCAACAATTCCACTAATTTCAATCGAGAATTGTTAGCAACAGAGTTACGAAATCTGACTCCGGATCTCACAAAATCCGGCGTTAAGCAAATTTTCTTTAGAAGCCAGGAAGGGTGGTAAGTTTTAATCAGGGGTACCTATTTATTATCGAACCTTTTTATAGGGGTGTTTTGATGCCCGCAAGAGGAAATTAGGGCTGGCGTACATTGGCAAGCGTTGAGTGTTGTATCTCTAACACAGTTTTGTAATAGTGAGTGACGCTAGGACTTAGGAAGGTGTTATTCATGTTCAGCAAAACAAATGAAAGAAATAAAGCAAACATTTATTGGCCTCACAAACAATGAAGAATGAAAAAAAAAAACAAAAATAACAAAAGTCAGAAAAAAAACAATAGGTTTGTGTGCAGCGTGCGCTAATCAACTGCAACATCGTGTACCTCCTCCAATCGGACTGCCAATGCGCAAACTAAGCGACGTTCTCAAAGGCCAAAATTATATTATTATGAATTCCTCTGTCATTCCGAAGGCATGCCAATTTGTTGATCGCGGCGCCATCTTAGTTGGTAAGATTATGGTCCATTCTTCCCAAGCAGCGGGACGGTAATGGGTTGATGATGACGATGATGACATCTCAGTCCGCCGTCAATATCGTCAACCAGTAAAATACATACATACATACATAAATCACGCCTATATCCCCGAAAGGGTAGGCAGAGGTGAACTAGCACCCACGTTTCGCCAATTATGTTAGGTCCCATGTAATAGGTAGCGAGCCTATTGTCATTTATCGGGCACAAAAGTCGCAGTACATTGCTATTCCTAGGTGGTATATGCTAGGAGGAACGCTGCTGCCCGTTCCTCATGATTGATTTATCCTTAGTCGCCTTGTACGGCACCCACGGGAGAGATTTGGGGTGGTGACAATTGTATTCTACTCTGCCGTCACCACACGGCACAGTAAAATAGGTTGTAATAAAGTCGAAAATGATCCAGTGTGGTGCCAAACTGGAAATTATAAAGTAACTAATTTGAAGGCACCCTTAGAAGTAGCTCGAAAGTCTAAACCGTTAATACTTAGCGAGTCGACGGTAGGTAGGTACTTCGTGAAATCCCCCCTTTTACAGACGAAATAAGAAGCAAAAAGTTTTTTCTTTTTAGCGAAAAAACTGAGTTACAAGTCTCGTCAGGCCGCGTTCAGAATTCGGAACTACGTTGCGAGTTTCAAGGGGAAATGCAATTTTATTTGCGAACTTACAAAGGCTTCTGTCCGCGACGGAATTAAAATGAATATTTAAGGAGCTATACAGTCAACAGAGGAGGAGCTCGCTAGCGCAGCGGCATAGCGTGCTCGGCCTGCGATTGCGTAAACTAAGCAACGTTCGCTAAGGCCGGTCATTGGATGGGTAACCAGATATTTATTATGTCGAGTTCCTCCGTGCTTCGGAAAGCACGTTAAGCCGTTGTTCCCAGCAGAATCTGCAGTAGTTAATTAATACCCACCAACCCGCACTGAGCCAGCGTGGTGGATTTTGGCCTATTCTCCCTATGTTCTTCCATCCCTAGGGAAGGCCTGTGCCTCAGCAGTGGGGACATTAAACTGCTGATGATGACGATATCACCTAAACATTCACCATAATAGAAAAGGGTATGGGACCCTGGCATAATTAAAATAAAACACAATACCCACATTACAGGAAAATAACTTCTTAATTAACTTCCTAAGTTAAATAATTAATACCTACTAAACAAAGCGCCCATTGTTTCAGCCGTCATATTGTACAGTTTCACGGTACAGTAAATCAGGTCTTCAGAATACCCTAGTTTCTTCTCGGCTAGTTTGTACCTTATTGTACTGTTATATAAAAGCAAAAATACTTTAATCGCATTTTCCAGTGCTCTGTAACCAGGAATCTTTGAATAGACTTTTAACGACCTAACTTCAACAATAATTTTCCACAGGTATTTGACCTTTACTTCGTGAAAAATTAAGTTTGAGTTATTATAATTATAAAAAGGAATTTTATTTCTCCTAAATCTTACAATAATAACCTTAGTAAGCATAACCAATAATGTTTTCTTATATTTGGACGAGCACTACACATTTGAAATAAAACAACTTTTATTTAGAACACATGGCTGATGTGAAACAGCCGCGAAACAAAATCTGCAGTATGTGAACATGCTTTAGACGGACCCAACCATTATTTAAGATTTGAGAAACCGCAAATTCTAGCAAAATAGAAACGATACATACCTAGAATGATACGTGAAGCTATTGAAATCAAGAAACATCCAAACTTCAATAGGGATAATGGTTGGAACATACCACCTGCTTGGGACCCAATTATTAGAATAATTAAATCCCAACACCGTCCTCATACTCAAAAAAACAATGATACTGTAAGCTCTGTTTGTGCAAATTGAAAACCCTAAAATATCAAATATTATGACGGAATTTAACTATTACTTTATTGTGAGGCCACCTGTCATCTTTGGTCCCCGCGTGACCACGGCCGCTGTATAGTGATCGAAACGTCGGGTTAAATAATTAATATGCCAAATACCAAATTATACGCGAGTCTTATCCGTAAAATTTCAAAAGCATAACCAACCTAAGAAAATAAGATGTCATTCAGATTATGTTTTTAAATCCTTTCGGAATACAAAGGCGTGTTTTTTTAGCTTGGAGTGTTGTTAAATGGCCTAACCAAGCATATATAAGTAATTGATTGGTTGAAACATTTTTTTTCAGACCTGAACATTCTTCAAAATTTAAAAAGAAAAATGTTTTAGACCGAATGATCTATTCAGCCAAAATATCGAACACGGTACAAACGCTTCCGGCCAAAAGTGTTATTGTGTGTATCGTGCTATTGATCCCAATGCTTAGCACACAGGTCGCGACTCGCGTAGTTCGGATCGCACAATTTTTATTTTATTTTATTCACTTTTTTTCTTTCACCAGCGCTGTCGGTGCGCTGGGGATTCCTGTTTTATCGGATCCAAAATGTGCGATTCTCAACACGTCGTGCTTATAAGACCAAATCCCCGCTTTCTATTTTCCAAAAGTCGAAACATAAAACTTACCAAGTAGGAAGGTACCTATATGATATATATTTCTTTTTTCAAAATTTAAACTTAAATGTATGCTTAAATCACGACTCTTCATGTTTCCGTTGTTTCCTCTTATATTAAAATTCGTATATATAATCCATCACACAAGAAAGGTGTTGGTGTTGAAGGAATATATAGAAAGTACTATGTGAAGAGACCGATAAACGTAGAGATACCTTTAGGAGGATAACATACTGCTACCCCTTAGTTATTGCAAATAATCCGGTAAAAATACTGTCAGTGGGTATTATTATAAGTTTCCGAAATTAAACAATATTAAAACATGATTTTGAGTACCTAAAAGGCTGTATACTATATCTAGGTACCTAATATTAATTTAAATACTTTCTGAAAATTTATCCGATCCCCTTTAGTATTCTGCTCTGCCGTCACCACTTATTGTTGGTATTTTTGTATATGTATTAAAGACTAGTGTTCGCTTGCGGCTTCGCTCGCGTTAATGTCGATTGTTATATAGCCTATTTTCTTCCTCGATAGTCTATAATAACACAAAAATAATTTTTCAATTTGGGTCAATAGTTGCAGAGATTAGCACGTTTAACCAACTATACAAACAAACAAACATACTCTTCAGCTTTATAATATTAGTATAGATATTGTCCTAAATATCGATGTATATGAATAAAAATCGATACAACCCTAGAGACTAGACGGAGCGACGTCCCGAACAGTGACAAGACAAAGAGCAAGGAACCCTAAAAGCTAGCCACAAATTCATCGAACAAAAGAGCTGAGCTGGGCGGGTGCAGCTCAGCCATTCAGGCCCCATCATGGCGCTCATTCCCCATTCAAGTCCGGGGTAGCGACGGGTGCGATCCCCGAGGATGGGATTCTTGATATTGCAACTAAGGATTTTTAACGAACTGCTCTATGACGTAACTTAACTTGATATTCTTTGTTTACTGCCGCACTAACCCCCGAATACAAAAACGCTACTCAAAGTTTCAGCCCTGCTTAACATTTAAGTATTGTCAAAATTGACGTTGTTCCATACAAATTTTGACAGGTATTGTCCACTTAACTTTTTAAGCAATGCTCATAATTTGAGTAGCGTTTCTTCATTCGAGGGTAACAGAAGTCAATTAACTTTAATAAGTACTTAAGGCCATAAAATGGCATTTTAATCTAGACCATAGACCCGGCAAGTATAGCGACTAGTTTGAATTGTCATTGTTTTGTATTAAGTACTCATTAACGTTAATTGACGTATCTGAGTGCGGTAGTTAGGTACCTACACTTATTCCCTATATTCTTTTATCCAAAGGGAAGGCCTGTGTCGCAGCAGTGGGACGTTTAACGGCTGGTGATGATGATGATGAGGTAAATCACGTCTGTATATCCTCGAAAGGGTAGGCAGACGTGTATTTACAACCTCGTTTCGCCAACAATTTTCAGTCCCATGTAATAGGGGGCGAAACTTTGCCTTAAATCGGGCAACAATTTCAATTTCCTTTTTTTTATTTCATTAAGTTTCTGAATCTATCCGATCTCACAGTTATTTCTAGCAACAATATTAGGATAAAATATTTATAACAACTTTCATCCATAATAATTCAAGATATAAATATGGCCGCCTCTTTTGAGGAGTACCTATTCATTGTAGATTCATGTCCTCGTCGGCGACGAGACTGACGAGACACAATAGTACTTATACAATGGCGGTAGGACAGTCCCGAAGGATTTACCGTTATATAACGAGATTTCCAGGAAGAAAATCTTGAAGAGTAAGAGAAAATATTTTCCGAACAAACCAACCCCTTGTATCATTTGGCAGCAAAATTAATTTTATATTTAGTCTGTGCCGTTGCTGATTTTTCTTTTTTTATTTCTTAAAATAGTAAGAATCGGGTCATGCTATTTTTGTACCATGATGGTGCAAATTTCACAATGGTTTTTACGTCTTCTCATTAGTTTTTTTACTGAAAAGAATAAGCCATCAACGCCTGATAGAAATACCTCCCTAACTTAACACACTACAAAGTCGCCGATGCAAAAAAGACAATAAAATGCAACAAACTAAACACGATTGCGTTGAAAAGAGTTTTTGGTGAAATCAGGGTTTCAGTAAATTAGTTAAATATCCATTTGCTTGTCGTCTAGATAACGTTAAAAATGAATTCCGCTGGCACAGATAAGAAATTTATTGTGATAACTTTCTTCTCTTTGCCAATCCCAAACTTTTCCAATGTTTCAAATTGCTACACAACCACAGTCTTGAGCTACGCGTAGCACATTCTTGGTACATGTGCTACGCGTAGCCTATTCTTGTTAAAGTTGCTACGTAAAAAGCTGTAGCATGAATTGATTTTGGTTCCAATATTGATTCAAATGCTGTGGCGTTAAGTCAGCAGGAGAAGATACTGATAACGCTCGCAACTAAAGACTGTCTCGGCAGTGAGCACTTGAGTGTACATGCTGTACTTGCTTCGTCCCGTTTTGTTTTGTGTCCCGTTATTTTTGAACGAAATATACAATCTTAAGTTCCTCCATTCTTCGGAAGGCACATTAAGCTGTTTTGTCCTGGCCGTATCTGCAGTCGCGAATACCTGTTAATACGCACTGGGTCAGCCTGGTGCATTATGGCCCAATATTCTTCCATCCATTTTTGAACCACGGAACCTTTAGCCACCATATTTAATTAATCTGTCACACCAGAAATCTGCTAGTGATAAATGAATGTGTAGAAAAGAGTTGGAAAGGATCATATCGAGAGACCGATGAACGGATTGGGATGACAACATTCCAATCCATACTGCTCAAGGTTTTGGCTGAGGTTTTACAGCCTGACACCAACTCTCTTTTCAACTTGGCAAGGCAATGAGTTCAGCAGTAGGTAACCCTGTGAACGGTGGTCTTAAGTACCACGACAGAATATTGGAAAAGACCCCAACTTTTTCAATCCGTTGCGGAATCGTAGAGGAACTTCGCTGGAACAATGGCTTGAAACTTTGGCGGCGAACAGTTTTTATTGGCATTAGTGGGTTATGCGGGTCGCGGTTCAGCTATCTCACTTATTCCTCCTAGATTAGATAAAGATAAAACACTCGTTGATTATAGTGTTATTGCTTTGGCAATAACAAGCTTTTACGTGAAGTCTCTTGTGCTAAAGCTCTCCTTTAACTTACCGACTTAAATTGGCAATAGCCAAGGTAAATCAATTAAATATCAGTCATATTTAAAAGTCATATTAGGGTAAACTGTGTATAAGTAATATAGTTATCTGTGAATGTAAGCACTGCCTTACCAAGAAATTATTCGCAAATACTCTACCTATTGGGTCTCCATCCCTCGAAAAGTAAGAAGGTACATACCTGAAAAAAAGAACATAATTTTCAATCAATCCACAATGGCATTTCCCGTACAAAAAATGTATCATACCTACAGAGTCGACAAAAAAAGCTAATGATTCAAAGCGGATTTATGGTTAATGTAAAAGATGTCCACATTGTTATAGCAAGGAACCCAGCATTGACAGATGTTTTGAAAGGTCCGAATAATACAAAACTGTAAAAACAATTGATTTTGAACCCTAACAGACATGTCATAAAGTGCATAATCCTAAAGATAAACGAATCTCTACATCCTCTTAATCCCCAAAAGGGTAGGCAAACATTGCAATATTATGTAAGGGGTAAATAAGTATTGTATTTAATAGAACAGTACCTACTATTAAGGGTTGTATAAAACAAAAAAAAAGTTAATAATATTAATGATTTCTTTTTAATAACAGACATTATTATCTTGGATGTCGTTGTTAAGCGTATCGTTGCCGCAGTGTAAAGGTTCATCTATAGTTGGTTATATTTTTTGAACGAGGTTTGACGAACACGACAGCCATGTCGCGTTTTGGTCGCAGTGTAAAGGTTTATGTACGATTGGGTATATTCTTATATCTCTAGTTCCTCCGTGCTTCGAAACACACGTTAAGCCGTTAGTCCTGGCGGTTATAGCCCACTCTCCCTATATTCTCCCATCCATAGGGAAGGCCTCAGTCCTAGCAGTGGGGACATTAAAAGGCAAATGATGATGATGTACATATACATACATACATAATTCACGCCTATATCCCCGAAGGGGTAGGCAGAGGTGAACTAGCACCCACGCTTCGCCAATTATGCTAGGTCCCATGTAATAGGTGGCGAGCCTATTGCCATTTATCGGGTACAAAAGTCGCAGTACATTGCTAGGTGGTATAAGAGGAACGCTGCTGCCCATTCCTCATCACTGATTTATCCTTAGTCGCCTTGTACGATACCCACGGGAGAGATTTGGGGTGGTGACAATTGTATTCTACTCTGCCGTCACCACACGGCATGATGATGTATGAGAGGTAAATGAGACATTTGAAGATCAGCTTGGTGAAAAGTTCAGATAGCGGTTATTGACCAAGAAGTTCCGGATTCGCAGGCCTTTAATGTTCGTTTTTCGCTGTTTAAGCGGAAAATTAAAAAAAAAACGTCACAGCAATTTACTCTGGGGTCACGTGCCTTTAGGGACACAGAAAGATATAAGGAAACCATTTTCGACGTCCGGCAGAACAGTTATCATCATTTGCGGCGAATGTTAATTGTAAATGGGCTTTGAGAGGCGACGAATTTGTAATTTTCGTGTCAGGGATTTTTAAGCAAATTACAAAACATCCGAAATTCTGTACACAACAAAACATGTAACAGGAATAACGCACACCCTTTGAATACTATCCATGCAGATAAATAAATACTATGGTGTTATTAAAAATCGTAATTATTAATACATTTTGTTCTTCCCCCATACAAATTGTTCGGTCAGTAGGGCAAAATGTTTTGAAAAGTCTATACTAATAATTTTACAAATTTAATTTTTACGGACTAAAGTCACGCCTATATCCCCGAAGGGGTAGGCAGGGGTGAATTAACACCCATGTTTCGCGCATTATGTTAGGTCTAATGTAGGTAATAGTTGGCGAGACCATTTATAGGGCACGAAAATTACAGGTGGGCAGGTATGGTATAAGAACTCTGCTGCCCATTACTCAATGCCGTCTTAACCTATAGTCGCCGTGTACGACACCCGAGGGGGAGATGGGGTGGTGACAATTGTATTCTGCTCTGCCGTCACCATACAGCTGGCTGAACAAACACTGTGACACGAGATATTGATGTATTAGATATATTTATATGACGAAAGTGATCCCTCCGCTATAGACCGCCAAGTTCGTGCGCGACTCTCCTGCGGTATGCCAGCGGGCCTAGCACGGGGTCGTGGACAAGTCTCTCTCCACCACTTGACAGTGTTTTGTCTCGGCATTTAGTGGGAGTTAGAGTGAGAGGAAAAGATTTTCTGTCCCCTGAAAGAGATGTGTCCACGTCCCGTGCTACGGGGGCAGCTCGGGCGGGCGAGGAGAGGTGCGAGTTTTCACTCCTCCCCGCATCACCCACCCCCGGCGACATCCAGAGCGAGCCGTCCCCGCCACCGCTTCTCATACCGCAGGAAGGTCGCGCACGAAGTTGTCGGACTATATTACAAAATACCAATAAATTTTGTAATCTATTCGAGATTTAAATTGAAACAATTGAACTGTATTGACATATATACGACCTGTTTCGTATAATTTGGCGCTATAGCGTATTTGCAGCAATCAATCGCCCCAGAACCATCCGCCTCTAACGATCATTGTCGGCGTCGGTTTTCAAATTAATTCCGATGCCATGCAAAAGGTATTTCGCCGTTGGCTCGGAATGGACATGTTGTACGACGCGACGGAATTGAAACCGTGTGACTAATAAAGCGGCGAAAATTGGAACTACATTATTTCCCCATAGATTTTGACATTTCTGTGACACTCTTTGTTCACCACTAACGACATCGCCAACTGAATTGTAATATACCAGAATCTAGGAAAAAAAAAATCTAATGTTTTCCGACGGAAAAAAATTTGATCTGTTTTGTTGCTTGAATTTTGAATATCAGACTGGTGATACAAACATTAAATTATTTTTTTTGGGTTATTAGCAACTATGTTGACGAATAGGTAGGTACTAAACGTTTTCTACAAATATGTCCTTCGAACTGTTTTTTGCGCCAGGTGTCTACAAAAACTTAATACCTACTAAAACGTATATAAATGGACAAGACAAAAAATAAATATAGCTGACGCTAAGGGCCGGTTTCTTGATGCGTAGTTAACTGTTAACCAATTGTTAAAAATGGAAACTTACATTTAAATATCACTGATATTATACAATTAGTCACAGTATCAGACTGATATTTATCCATTAGTAACATAAGTAACTAAAATTGTTACTAATGGTTACATATCAGACTGATATTTAGCAATTAGTAACAGTTTTTAACAATTGGTTGGGTTAACTATGGATCAAAAAACCGGCCCTAAAGTGTCTATTTTAGATAAGTGTTTTTATTGTCGGCGTTTGTCAACAGTCGTCAAATAATTACGCACAAATAAACTTTTTTGAAAGCAATAGCGACAGCTACTTTGACTACATGTAGTCATGTATTCTTGCGTAGCCCAGCCTGCCCCCCAAAATCATCTCGCTAAGGCACGCAAAACCCTTCATTTTTCACGTAAGGGTGGGTGCACAGACAGGCGGCCATTTAAAACACCAAGGAAAACCGCCCATTTGTCAAACAGGGACAGCGTTCGTCGTGGCCTACGCTTGCTGATGGATTAGTACCTAATTGTAGAAATTGGAGAAACCGCCCACACAGCGTCTGTGAATACTTTGAGTGCGAATGCCTTTGTTTGATTGATGAAATTGTTCTTGCTTTCAATACAATGCCTTGCGAAGCGCTATATTCTTCTTCTTCCTGTCCTGTTCCCAGTTTATCTGTGGGGTCAGCGTAGTATATTTCCTCTTTTTTTATAATTATTATCTTTTATTTGTGTGTTTTCTATACTTGTAATCTACAATTGTACCTATACTATTAAGCGAGGTCAATAAATGTATTTCTTTCTTTCTTTTTTATTGGTCAGACGTCATCAGGCCATCCACTCCCACTTCTCTTTCATATCATCCATGATGGATGGATGATATGATAGTGATGAATGAATGTATAGAAAAGAGACGGAAAGGACCATGTTGAGAGACCGATGAACGGAGAGAGTGATTGGGATGACAACATTCCAATCCATAGTGCTGAATGAAGGTTTTGGCTTAGGTTTTACAGCCGACCGCCTACCTGCAATCATACCGAATTCTGCCCAAGGTTTTACAACCAAGAGGCCTATTCGCTAACTTTTTTTGACACTTGAGAGTGATAATCACTGTACTATTTACTGATTCATTACTACTTTACTATAACGCTATTGTGACACTTGTCCTGTGAAAACAGTAATGGATAAGTAATTAGTTCGGTGATCATCACTTTCAACTGTCAAAAAAAGTTAGCGAATACTGAATACTACAGGAAAGGTTTGGGTGTGCTGTTGTTGGTGGTTTGCCCTCTAACATTTAATTTTGTGTGTGTTAGCACACCGGTGCTAGTGATGAAATAAATACAAGCAACAACTACATTGAACTACAATATTGAAAACGACGTTTTAATATGAACAAACAAGGCAAAAGATTTTTGTAAGTACCTACGTTTCTTTATTTTCAAGCTATCCCAATGCACGGAGCTGTGTAGGTAGTACATATTTGAATAACACCACCTGCCCTGTCCCTATATCGGATGTGCGCATTCTGTGCACGTTCAATCTTTGTATTGGGCACTGAAATCTTAATAATATTGCAGCATCGCTCGGGTTCACAAAGCTTTGAGTGCCGATCGCAGGTGAGTGAGAATTTTAATACGGCTGCCCTTCTAGAAAAGTGCCTAATCTATTGGAACGAATAGATTACAAATGTCTGAACGTAGGTACTACAGAGAAAACACCAGGCGACCGTCGTGAAGAGTATTTGTCAAAAATTTACATTATTTTGTGTCCTAAGGCCCGAGTTCATACATACATACATACATAAATCACGCCTATATCCCCAAAGGGGTAGGCAGAGGTGAACTAGCACCCACGTTTCGCCAATTATATTAGGTCCCGTGTACGGTGGCGAGCCTATTCCCATTTATCGGGCACAAAAGTCGCAGTACATTGCTAGGTTGTTTAAGAGGAACACTGCTACCGCCTCATCACTGATTTATCCTTAGTCGCCTTGTACGACACCCACGGGAGAGATTAGGGGTGGTGACAATTGTATTCTACTCTGCCGTCGCCACACCGCACTAGACAAATCCATTCAACTGTTAGGATATCTAAGCCCGAGTTCACCAACACGTAAATCAAGCGATTATTATTATTAACCCTCGGTTTTTTACTACCGCACTCAGAGACGACAATTAACTTTAATGAGTACTTAGTATCAAAAAAATTCATTCAAACTTGGACCATAGACCTAGCGCAAGAATAGTGAACAGTTTGAACTGTCTTTTTTTGACATTGAGTACTCATTAACGTTATTTGACGTCGCTGGGTGCGGCAGGACATTTTAACGTATGGAAGAACTGTCAAAAACTGTCGGTTATCTTTTAATCGCTAGATTTACGCGTGGTGAACTCGGGCCTAGATATCCTAACAGTTGAGTGGATTTGTCTAGAGCGGACATGTTGATTAAGCATTATTTGTTTGAAGAAGCGCAATTTTCAGCGATGCGATCGTAATTTCAATGTTTATTGATTTAAAAGACTAGATGGACATCATGTCATACACTGAGACCAGCAGAAAACTGTTCCCACTATTCCCGAGAAAATGCCAAATCCATCACAGATCACAGTGTTCTAAAGCATGAGTAAAGCTTGCATCGTCAAGTGCGTCTCTCATGAATCTCAACAGTTTCGCAGACGTCGCGTTCCTGCAAGCATATTTAATGCGGCTCCATCCAACAATACAGCACTCACCCTAGTGCCTCTGGGAAATCCAGAATGGATTCATTTTATTTGTTGCCTTAGCTACGTACAGACAGACAGGGTTATTAAAATTCCCTTAACACATTAACTGCCGCACTCAGAGACGTCAAATAACGTTAATGAATACTTAACGTCAAAATATGACAATTCAAAACTAGTCGCTATTCTTGCCGGGTCTATGGTCTAGATTTGAATGAAAATATTTGACATTAAATACTCATTAAAGTTAATTGACGTTTCTGAGTGCGGCAGTAAGTGCCAGTATTGCATGCCACCATGGCTAATATCTAAGAGAGGAACTCGCTAACGCAGCGACATAGACTAAGGCCATTCATTGAATGGGTGACCAAAAATATACTTTCTCGAGCCCCTCTGTGCTTTGGAAGTCACGTGAAGCCGGTGGTCCGAGCTGTATCTGTAGCGGTTAATACCCACCAATCCGCACTGATCCAGCGTGGTGGGTAATGGGCCATTCACCCTATATTCTTCCACCCATAGGGAAATCCTGTGCCCCGGCAGTCGGGGCATTAAAGGGCTGGTGATGATGGTGAAGGCATTATTCACCATCACCACCATCATTTATCTATGCATTATTGTATGCCAGGCATTGTATCTGTCAATGTCAGTAAAAATAGCCTTGCTGGTAGTAAAAATAGCTCACGTATCGTATAATCCAGTTTAGCTCAACACCGTCACCTGTAGATATGTAATTTATCATAGTTTTCTCTACTCTAACAATCGATTTCTCTGTGGAGTAGCACCGTCCGAGGATTTTCTGAACGCACTATAGAATCTTCCAAGCCCCAGGGAATAACCCTTCTGATATAATTTGGTGAGCACAAGATATATAGTGATGGAAATACGATAGTACATATCATCATGTTTGTAAAATAATTAAATTTTATACACTGTGCCGACATTATTTAGGTATTAGGTACTTAAGTGATTTGGGATTCACTTTGGTTTAAAAATCGGATTAAATGGATAATTCCATTATGGGAATGAAAATTTTTCCCGTTGAGTTTATAAAAAGATATCTATTAGAGAATGTGCGATACGTACGTATGAAAATTTAACCACCTCCGTCGCTTGGTGGTTCGCCCACCGTAATTAAGATTTTGAGGTCCTGGGTTCGATCCCCAGGGGGGTAAAAATTTGTACTCAGTTTGGTTGGTGGTATAGGATCTTCAAGTCCGCCTGGCTAGCTAACGCCATCTTATTGTGTTCCGACAATTGTGATAAGATAGCCAGCCCCTCTGTGGTTAAGGGTTCCAGGTGAAGCTCGATTCCATCTTAGGCCCTTATCGTGACTTACCATCAGGTGAGACGAAGGGCAAAAGCTTCCCTGTCTTACATAAAAAATCTGAATTGTCTTCCGCTTTGTCTGTCACCACACGATATCTATATTTCATCAATGATTAAGTCAAAACTCGTCAGTAAAGAATTAGAGGAGATTATTTTGGTCCTAAGGTAGAGGCAGATCATGGTTTAAAACTCACATGCGTCTGGATTGAGTGAACTTTTTTTATTTTCGGTCAATATTAAAAAGTAAACTCACGTATAAATGAACAAAAAAACAGGTTTGAGGAAGACCTTGTAAAGACAGCCTGACTATAAACCAATATCTGTCCACATCTCAGCGCTGTCACACGATAGAATATTTCACGGAATACTTGGTTCCAATTCCCTCTGATCCGAATGATATCAATCCTTTTGCAGATGCACCTATTTCCATTAAAACCACTCTCATATATAATAATAATAATGCCGAATACAATATTTACTCCGGTACTTACACGGTTTAATTAATTGCTAATGAGGCGCTGCACAATGACAATGTTCGACAGATAGAGCATTAAAAATTCTTATCAATTATTAAAAACAGGCATCACTAAAGGAATACATTGATACACAGTTTTTTATTTTCCAAAGGCATACAGATATATAATTAAATGCTTATCCTGAAATGCCGTGTGGTGACGGACGACTGAGCAAAATCTATCTTACGGGGTCATACAAGACATGGCGACTAAAGGTAAGGACTAAAAGTAATGTGAATTACTTTACACTTAGCAATATTGCAACGTTATCAATAATCATGTTACTTTTATCTGCAAAACTCACATAATGAACCGATATACCTACAGTCTAACGTTCATATCAATTAGGACGGGTGCGGTCTAATAATGTTCAGTTTTTAAATGAAATAAGTTATGCTCATAAAATGTTACTTTAGTTCTGCATATCGGGACTAGCGCGGTGGAAATATACATACTACCAAAACGCGAAGCCATCCGACTCATAATCCTATTTCAGTTAACAGTACGTCAGGTTATCATAATATTTGACGTGGTATGTTAACATGGCGTTTAACGTAGATATATTATTTTGTGTTTGTGTTTTTTAGGGTATATACCCATAGTGACGTCTTTAGTTTTATTTTCCTGAATTTTTCATTAAAATATGGATGTGACACATTTTAACGCCTCTATGGAGTGCTTGACGCGAATCTAGAGGTAACAGAACTGATGATGGCGATTGATGATTTGGTGAAGACTATAAAATTCACAACGTCAAACACATCATAACACTTTTAATTCAATGATTCCTCTTAATCGAACGTCAACACGGATCCTTTTGCATCAAAATAACACCACTTTCACTGCACAAAATCGACTCTGAGAAACAATTTTTGAATTATTGTAACAAAAATCTGACTGAAAGCGCGCCAAACACTCGTAGTTTTTTTTATTTTTTCGATCCAGCAAGTGACGTTTGTCGGAATCCAACCTGCCAAATAGGTCTGTTACTCACGTGCGAAAAATATATCGTCCCATTTGTCGGTGCGGGAGGTAAGTGGAGACAAATGAATAGAGATTTACCAAAGTTTCCGGGAAGGCTTACATTACATTACAACTCTAAAAGCATATTCTGTCTTCGCTAAGTAAGATAGGTGGGACACGAATGTTTTCCTATAGAGAAGAATAAGCTGTACAAACTATCATTACATTTGATTCGATGAGCTGACGTATCATTCTTTCCTTTTTTTTACTTTTTTGAAGGAACTATGCATTTGCTTACATATTTATGCCGAGTGGCATTTTTCGACCGCCACTTCTCACAATATTACTTTCCCAAAAGCTCAATATCCCAAATGGTTCATTTACCAAAAGGACAACTTCCCAGAAATACAAAAGTGGTCGTTTTGGCATTATAGCTACGTTTTGACCTTAAGGGAAGTGGACTGTTTGAACATAAAGGCCTTACCCCCGAATACAGAAACGCTACTCAAAGTTTGAGTGCTGCTTAACATTTAAGTAGTTGACGTTTTCTATAAAAAATCTGACAGGTATTGTCCACTTATCTTTATAAGCAGTACTCAAAATTTGAGTTGTTGGCATCTCCCGAGGCTGCTGAAAGTCTCACAGGGCGCTACTAATCGAAGCGGCAGGCCTAAAATATAGTGGAAGATCAGTGTTTGGCCCAAAGTTTTACCATCATTTCTCTCCGTTTGAAATTCAACCTTAACATGATTAACTTGCATACATAATATTTTATGTTACAGTCAAAGCTCTTAATCGGTCAAAAGTAGTTTCAACCGGGAAATCAGTAAAAACTGCTTTTGACCGCAGGGTTGGAAAAGGCGTTATTTATATTAAGTGTTCGCCCGCCGCTTCACTCGCGTTAATGTCGGTTGAAATAAAGCCTTAGCCTTCCTCAATAAATGTACTATCCAACACAAAAAGAATGTGTCAATTTGCACCAGTAGGTTCTGAGATTAGCGCGTTTAACCAACTAACCAACAAAACAAACAAACAAACTCTTTAGTTTTATTATAGTAAGTATAGATTGGTCGGATAGGTTAGTATGGTGCTCAGTGTGATAAGCAAAATAAGTTTTGAAAAGCAGTAGGTACAATACGCGGCACATAAAGTTGACCGCAGTTGCTGCGCAGAAAAACGTTTTCAGGTACCTATTAATTAAGGTTACGTATGTGGTGCGACGTGTGTCTGTAACCATAGCTTCTTCTTCTTCCTGCCCTTATCCCGCTCTAGGCGGGGTCGGCACAACATGTCTTCTTCTTCCACTCCTTTCGATCCTTCAGCAATTTCTCATCCACTCCTATCTGCTATCATGTCCTCCTTTACACAGTCCATCCATCTCATCTTTGGTCTTCCTCTCCTTTTACGTCCTTCCACGTTCATGCCTAACATTCTTCTGCCAACATAGCTTTCATCTCTTCGCATAACATGACTAAACCGTCCCAGTCTATTACTCCGCAGTCTCTCTGTCACTGGCGCTACTTTCAAACTTCCCCTGATATACTCATTCCTTATCTTATCTCTCCGTGTCACACCACACATCCATCTTAACATACGCATCTCTGTTACATGCACTCTTCTTTTTCTAACCATAGCAACGTAGGTATACCCGCTTCTGCGCGTTCAAAATTTAGTTGAGAATTTTTTTTCTTCAATTATACCTGCACAGACGATATGTTTGCTAGCGGTGGTATAAGTAAGATGAACTCTGCTGACCATTGGGTCTACTACTCATCGCTGTCTAGTTGGTAGCGGGTGACGTCTCGTCGCTTCACGTCGCCACGACACGTCGTTACGACCTGTCGCTGCAGTCATGATTTCGAACCCGACTGAAGACGGAAACAGCAGATGGAATCCAGTTCGGAAAAATTCATATTGATACACGCTCGACGTGTCGTTACTCCGGCGACAGCGACACTACTGATCCGCGGTCGGGCGATACTGGCGTCTGCCGCTCGGCGATGCTCGCTAGCTTCGGGAATGAGGAAATTTCATAGAAAAAAAAAAATGCGTTTATTTCAGTAATCTTGTTACAACAATTTGCTGAGACTTCCCTGTAAGTAATCGTAAGATACTTGTGTTGGGAATGACTCGCCACAACCCTTATTGATAGCAGTAGATTACAATTTTACACAGAGAGAAAATAAATATAAAAATATATCAACCTTAACAAAAATTAAAGTATTAGTAATTAAAGTTGCAATGTTTAGTCTTGGAGTTGGCTAGTAAGGTCTTTTAAATGTGTGTGTTTGTGAATGAGTGTGTGTGAGTGTGCGTGTGTTAAGCAATGCTAGCTTTGAGATGTTATGAGTGTTTGTGTATATAAGTGATTGTGTATGAGTGGGTAAGTTTTTATGTGCGTGTGTATGTATGGTTAGGCTATTCTAGTTAAAAAAATTTCCACTTCATCAAAAGTTAGTGTACTTAACCATTGCGTAAGGCGTTTTTTGCACTTGCATAGATGTATTGGATATATATTAAGTATTTTATTTAGTTTATTATAAATATATGCAGATTGTGTTGGGTATTGCCTTCTGGCAAAGACAGTACGTACAGGAGAAGAAAAGGCAACAATATAATTTCTTCTTTTTCTTTGGGTCGGTTCTTTAAATGGTAACGATTTATGTAGCTTTAAGGTCATGTTAAGTATATATAGTTTCCGAACTGAGAGAAGTTTACTGATCACGTACAATTTATTTGTAGGGAATCTATATGGTTTAAAGTACATAACCTTTATCAGGGATCTTTGTGCTCTTTCCAGGCTTAAGTACTCAGTCTTATTTGTTCCTCCCCAAATTGGGATACAGTAGGAGATTATAGATTGAGCGAGGGCTATATAGATTTGGTTTAAAAGAGAACTTTCCATTACCGACCTTAGTGATTTGAACACCCAGATTAGTTTTCTGGTCCGACTTATAACTGATTCCAGCTGCGAGTGCCAGTTAAGCCTCTGATCGACAATAATACCGAGGTATTTCGTTTGGCTGACTTTATTTATAGTGGGACATTCACATGGTGAGATTTCTGGTTCATAGAAATACATAGAAACCAGTAGTGTTGCTGCGACACGTCGTCCGCTGCTGCCTCATGTCGCCCGCACCCAACTTGTACCTTGAGTCGCCTTGTACGACACCCTTTTTTTTGACGGAGTGGAACGCATTTACGCACCGTATCGGCCGCTAGCTAAACGGCCGACGTGTGTGGGACTCGCCCGACTCAAGATCGAGTCGGGAATACGCCACTAAACCACTCCGGTGTCCCTCCAGCCCTTCTGGCGGGGAGTCTGGGGTCTGCCGCGAGGCAATTCACCAGTAAAAGATATTCCGATACCGGGAATCGAACCCGAGCCTCCTGGGTGAGAGCCAGGTATCCTAGCCACTAGACCATATCGGATGTTACTAACTTAGGAAACAAATTACTACAGAAAATAAGACTGCCACTGTTAACCGACCGACGTGCTGATAAGTGATAATGACTATCGCGTCCCGTCGTAACGATTAATATCAGCTAACAGAAAGATAATTAGCACTAAAACGTTATCTCGCTCAAGGATATTGATAAGGAAACTGACAATCATGAACGATAACCACATAGCTGTCACTTCATTAAAAGCAGGTAAAGTGAACACCAAATCGGGTTACGCGAATTCGCAGATCGAATGCTATAACCTGGCACGCCCCTTTAACGGTGAACTCTGAACAACTGTCCGTTTTTGACAGTTCTTCCATAGAGTAAAATTTCAAAATCCGACGGTTAAATAATAGTCGCCTGTTTACGTGTTGGTTAACTCCAGCCTTAGTATCATCTTCACCAGCCCTTTAATGTCCCCATTGCTGGGGTACGGGCCTTCCCTGTGAATGGAAGAATATTGGCCATAATCCACCACGCTAGCCCAGTGCGGGTTTATGGGTATTAACAACTGCAGATGCAGCCAACGGCTTTACAACTCAAGATAATAAATATTTGGTCACCCATCCAATGACCGGCCTTAGCGAACATTGCTTTATTCAAATTCAAAAGTACAATTATTTCTAGTAGGTACCTACCTATGCACTCAGGTAGGTGTATATCGACGTGTCCCAAGAACAAAGTCATATCTTTAAAATTATCTTGTTGCAAAAGGTATTAAAAGTCAATAGTAACTGTTGCCTTTTAATACCTCTTGCAACTAGATAATTTTAAAGATACGACTTTGTTCTTGGGACCCGTCGATATATGCGAGAGAGCTACAACAATCAGACATAACAATGCAGCTTCCTTGAATATTGTGGTTTAATTAAATCAGTCAAAGGGAAGGTTAGGTATGTGTGCATGGATGTGCAATGACATTGGAGCTGTCTGTTAGTGAAGATAACTGACGTCTATTTGGTATTCAGATACAATTTTGGTCATCACCATCACCAGCCACTGCTTGGGCGCACGCCTTCCCTATTTAGGTATAGATGGAAGAATAATATAGGGAGAAGGTACACTATAAAATAATAAGTGAGGCGTACGAACATACTTCTACAGACAACTTTTTTATCAAGTTTTCTCATTTTAATACCCGACTATTGGGTTGCCATGTTCGTAGAATGCGAAAGACAGAAAGAAACCCTCTATGGTCTTCCTTCCTCATCCCTCCCACCATTATTAGAGAAAGAAAAAATATTTATTTTTTCTTTTATTACATTAAGTTAGGTGCATAGTAACATATCTGACTCACGGTAGATCTCGCAGTCTATACCTAATCTTGTGTAGAACACGGTAGTAGAAAGTCGATTTATGTAAGTATAACTTAACGTAGCACACGTAGCAAACGTAGCATGCACGACTGTCAACAAAGACTCCCTGAACATGATGTAGGTAGAGCATTAAACATCGGCCAGTGTATCTGCATTCATTACTGTTTTTGTACAACTACGTTTGAATAGAGCACATAGTACGCCAGTAATGTTGATGCTACGCTACTGTCGGTTCGTCAGCGAAGCAAAATTCGACCTAAGAATAGCCTTTGTAGCAGAACAACGTTCTGTAACCCTGAGCTACGAAGCTAGTTGAAGCTACGACAGTCGCGTAGCAGATAGGAAGTCGCGTCAGTCATATTCACATCAGCAATATATAATACACTAATCCGCAAAGAAAATGGTCACCTCTTATTTAGGAAATTTCCCATCTCTACCAATATAAAACTTATGTCTATCCAAATGAGACTTAAAATAAAATTCATATACTTTATATCTCAAAGTCTAATCAAGAATTCTTAGAGTACACAGTCTTTTTAGCAACGCAATACGCAATGTTAATTGTCTTTGAACTGAATGCATACATCAGTGTTTGAGGTTTCATTTTCAAAGCTTGAATTTTCATGAGCAATTTATGGCGTCATTTATATTCAACAGGCTCGCGACGACGTTGTTATGCCGTGATAATGTTTATATTTATACGGCGTTATCGATGCCGCCTAACCCTCTTATGGGGGGAACATCTTGGAACGACATAAGCCAACAACAATTCAGCCGAGGTTATTGGGTATTTGAATATAAATTTACTGTGTAATGGCCACCGTCTCTAAAGTTTAGTGGGCAGTGTGTCTAGCCAAAGTGGCAAACTGTACGTTTCTATGGAACCAATGTCAATTATTGACAACTGCTCTTACATTTGACACGGCGGCGGTCGCAATGGTGTTCTTTCAGGTGATACATAGACACACACATAGGTAAATCACACCAATATCCCCGAAGCGGTAGGCAGGCAGAGGTGAATTAACATCCACCTTTCGCCAATTAGGTAGGTCCCATGTGGTGGTGACTTATGTATGTAATTTGCGTATGTATGTATGCATGTCATTTTTAAGTGGATTTGGAAATCGCGTAACTCCGGTTTCGCGTAAGTAAGGGTAGCATAAGTCAAGGCATTACTGTTTATGTTTACCCGAAAACAAATGTCAGATTTATCACAAACATTTGCCCCTACCAGGATTCGAACTCGGAACCTCTTAGTCAATAGCCAGCGATGAGACCTAAGCGGCAGTCAAAAAGATATGGATAGATATCAAAGAGAAACTTTGTTTCCATTCCGTTCCTCTGACCAGATATCAGACTTTAAGTCACAATCGAATATTAGGATAATGAGTAAGGAAATAATAAGATAAAAAGCTGTGTAGTCATCATAATCACGGCTATGTTGCCGATGTGGCTAGATAATTAATTAGTCATCAAAGCAATTTGCTCCGATAATAATAAATCGAGATTACAAAGAAATTTTATCGCAGTTTATTCTACATTCACGGCGACGTGGCGATTGGAGCGATAGTATTATAGCGATATTTTTATAGTGATATATTATAGTAGCCAACTATGTTACCTCGCATGTTATAGGGGGCGAGCCTATTGTCATTTACTGGGCAGTTAAATCGCAGTACCTATATTGCTAGGTGGTATAACAAGCAGCGTTCTTGTCAAGCTGCCCATATTTTAACTCTGTTTTACTCCTAAGCGGCGTGGTGACGGCAGAGTAGAATAAAATTGTCACCACCCCAAATCTTTCCCGTGGGTGTCGTACAAGGCGACTAAGTATAAATCTGAATATGATTAGGAATGGGCAGCAGCGTTCCTCTTATACCACCTAGGCTAGCAATGTACTGCGACTTTTGTGCCCGATAAATGGCAATAGGCTCGCCACCTATTACATGAGACTTGACATATTTGGCGAAACGTGGATGCTAGTTCACCTCTGCCTACCCCTTCGGTGATATAAGCGTGATGTATGTATGTATGTATGTTTTACTCCTTAGACGCCGTGTACAACCCCCGTGGAAGGGATTGGGGGTGGTGACAGTCGTAGTCCACTCTGCTATCAACACATTACGACACAACTTTCTAATAAATAAAATAATACAAGGCTAACGTAAAAAAGGGAGTATTTAATATCCTTGTAATAAGTTATAACATTTTTGGTGCCACAATTCCGTTTACAGCCGTGTGGTGACGGCAGAGTAGAATACAATTGTCACCACCCCCATCTCTCTCGTGGTTGCCGTACAACGCGACTAAGAGTAAAGACAGCAATGAGTAATGGGCAGAAGCATTCATATATGTACTACGATTTATGTGCCAGTCTTATTACTAATAATAATAACAGTGGGTAATCGCAATAAGGGGATTGTCTTTTAATTAATATTACCTACCTACGTACCTACCTACATGTTGTCGATGTAATTAAGGACGCCCATAGTTTGCGGCTGGGGGTGACAATTACCAAGACGTAAGCATTTGATTGTATGGCTCCGACAATTATTGGGCTAAATGTTACGATCAACCTTCAGAGTTCAATGTTAGTTAATTAAGTAAGCACCTGTGACCTTTACTTATTCAACGAAATAAACTAAATAAACCTCAATAAACTAATACTGTAACCTCAATTTAGGTAATGAAAGGCTATTGCTGTTGTGGTTACGAAATAAAATGCTAACAGGCATATAAAAACCACCCACTCAATTATTCACAAAACTAAACTGGCTATTACAGAGCAGAATACTATTGGCATCATCCCTACCTTTCCCGCGGGTGTCGTACAAACAGACTAACTGCCGCACTCAGAGACGTCAAATAACTTTAATGAGTACTTAATGTCAAAAAATCTCATTTAAATCTAGACCATAGACCCGGCAAGAATAGCGACTAGTTTTGAATTGTAATTTTTTGACGTTAAGTAGGTACCAGGTTACCGTTATTTGACGTCTCTGAGCGGCAGAGAGCGGTTACGCACTACGTCAGATCCGAATCCGTGATCTAGAAAACTCCGACCGAATTCGGATATTGCTTACACAGTACTCCGATCTCCGATACAAATCCAAGCAATTCAAGAGCCATTTTTTGGAATATTTGACTAGACGGAATGAAATCGGATGACGGAGTTACCATAGAAATAGTTCTACGGCTACATGCGGACCATATTTTCACAGATTCGGATCGGATTTGGAGCGGTCGTAGTGCGTAACAATATAAGTATTAATACTCCTCCGCCTACCCCTTCGGGGATTAATAAGCGTGACATATTTACATAATTATGTAGTATTTTAATATCAGCCGCCATATTGTAAATTGCCGTGTGGTGACGGCAGAGTAGAATACAATTGTCACCACCCCAAATCTCTCCCGTGGGTGTCGTACAAGGCGACTAAGGATAAATCAGTGATGAGGAATGGGCAGCAGCGTTCCTCTTATATCATCTAGCTATTACCTTCTGCGACTTTTGTGCCCGATGTATATATATGTATGTATATTGTAAATATTATTGAGTGACAAGATACTAACAGTGTCCATCAACTAATGTAATATGCAGACCGACCGTAGATGATTGAAAACTTATTTTCGACTTGTAATACATTGCGTCAGCATTGACCTCGGAATGGTGGAAAAGAAATATTCTAGTATAAAAACCTGAAGTACACATTTTATATGATGCATTGGTACTTAGCTTATAATGGGACCGGTATGCTCTACGCCCACGTACCTAATGCTTCAAGTTAGCAGCGTCGCAGTAAAAACTGTCCAATATCTCCAATCGATTGTTTACTTTAACATGTTCGACATAAAGCACTAAGTCAGTTGAGAACATTTTACACAACGCGCACGCATTATATAGGTAGGGAACTCTGTCTCTCAAACTTATGACCTGGGGGCCTAGACAAAGTAACATACCGACAAAGATAACGAAGTTCGATAAAGCAAAATGTATGGGATTTGACGTAAGTTGTCATGAAATAACGTGACCAAAATAGTCTTCGTAAGTTCCTAGTTATGTTGGTAGCGCAAGCTAACACGCTGTAGATACCAAAGTAATATGGCCGATCGTGACGAACTTCGACACGTTATCGTTATAAAACGATTGCCACTTGGCTACGGGCCCAGAGTTTGCAATTACCTGCTATAAGAATAAAAATCGTGAGTTCTAGGGGATGGGGGGAAAACGGATATGCTGCCTAAGGCGGTTAGTCTCGTGTATAAGATTCATTTTCAATACCGATATATTACTTATGTTCCCGTCCCGTATATAGGACACGAAATCAAATACCCACTCATCTGTTTCCTTGGCTGTATGGAAAAAATTACAACCGCCTAACTCGATTGCTGATGATAACTATATTGCTATGCACTGTTTACGGCTATAGCAGCCATCCTGAATTTTTAGGCAGCACGGATTTTGTGCCAACTTCATACAAAATCATTCGGTGATCATTAGTTCAAAGCTATCGCTAATAGTTTAGGTACATTTAGAGCGAAATGACAGCATGACGTCATAAGCTATAGCTTTTGCTTTAGCAATCGAGTTAGGCGGTAGGCCCCCAGAGCGTCCGCTTTAGGCAGCATGTCCGTTTTGGACTCCATTCCCCTAATTTTGATTTATTTATATTCTAAACTATTAATGCATTTATTGTCGGTAAAAAAACCTATCCTACAGAGCGACGAGTGATGTAAAACAAACAGGCACAACTACGGGCCATGTGGCGCGTCAATCACAAATCACAACTAATGTTAATTGATATTCCCACTAACGCGGCCGTTTATAACTACAATGCATTTTTGAAAGATTCTGTCATGTCGACAGAATAGAGTTTATTATCGATTGTGGTGTTTCCAATAATGAACACGTAGGCCGTGTTGTGACGGCATAGTAGAATACTAATGTCACCACTCCAAATCTCTCCCGTGGGTGTCGTATATACAAGGCGACTAAGGATAAAACAGTATTGGATGAGGAATGGGCAGCAGCGTTCCTCTTGTACCACCTAGCAATGTGCTGCGACTTTTGTGCCCGATTTATGGCAATAGGCTCGCCATCTATTACATGGGTCTTAACATAATTGGCGTAACGTGGGTGCAAGTTCACCTCTGCCTACCCCTTCGGGGATATAGGCGTGATTTATGTATGTATGTATGTAAAACGTAGGTATACCTGTCTTATTCATTGATCATAACAATAATAACAATGAGGGTTGGTGTCAGGCCGGCTGTAAAGCCTAAGCAAAACCTTGAGGCTGTATAGATTGGAATGTTGTCATTCCAATCACTCTCTCTGTTCATCGGTCTCTCGACATGGTCCGTTCCGTCTCTTTTCTATAAATTCATTCATCACGAGCACCTTTCCGGTTTGACGAATGATATGAATCAAAAGGGAGTGGATGGCTTGATGACGTCTGACCAATAAAAAAGACCTCTGACTCTGACCTCAGATAGCCTGGGAACATAGCAGGGAGGAGAAGAAGATGTGTTATAACAGTGAAATGAGAAACAATATTCATAGTAATCTAATAAAAAAGCCGTGTGGTGACGGCAGAGCAGAATACAATTGTCACCACCCCCATCTCTTCCGGGGGTGTCGTACAAGGCGACTGAGGGTAAACACAGCGATGAGTAATGGGTCGGAGCATTCCTCTTATATCACCTAGCAATATACTGCGATTTATGTGCCCGATAGATGGCAATAGGTTCGCCACCTATTACATGGGACCCAACCTAACTGGCGAAAAGTGGGTGTTTCATTCACCTCTGCCTACCCCTTCGGGTATATATGCGTGATTTATGTATGTATGTAATAAAAAAGTCGCAATGCTAAACGCAATATTGTAACTTTCGACGTGGCCTACTATCTTATCTTTGCGTTTCCGACCACTATCGGGCGTCGCATCCTAGTCCGCCTACGCTTATTGCCATTAAATACAGAACGAATTAATTAAAAAAAAGATCGCGTTTTGACTAAACAGGGAAACTAACGTTGGACGTATTTTGTACAAAATAAATGAAATTGTGTAAATCGGGATGTTAACATGTTGATCTACACAGGGATTAGCGATGGATGGATTGTATGTCAGATAAGAGGAAGAGTGGAGTTCATGCTGAACATATATATATCATATAGAAGAAAATACTCGTAGAAAATCGTGTTGCACAAGGCGACTAAGGGTAAACACAGCGATGAGAAATAGGCAGCAGCGTGCCTCTTATACCACCTAGCAAGTTACTGTGATGCATGTGCCTGTTAGATGGCAATAGGATCGCCCCTAATACATGGGACATAACATATCACTAAGTATATTTACACATGATATTTATCTTAAGCGCGTGAGATTCTCTTTTCAGTTTTCACTAGTACCTATTATTAATTCGAAAAGTGAGGTAGACATACGAAACACTATCGCTTTTATACGCATATAAAATTCCGATCCATTAAAACACTAATGATGCGAATAATTAGGTACCACTCGCACATATCGCCAGAATGCATAAATACCATTGACCGCACGTTCGTGTTCGCCATTATGAGTATATTAATATTGCGACTGGGTCAGCGACCTCCCTTATGACTGTAGAATATAAAAAGCCTAAGGCTGCATTTCCACCAGATAACATGTGCTTTAGGAAAAATTCGGCAAATGGATTGCTCCATTTGAGTTTTCCAGAGACAATATTGGTGGATTTCATCTTCCCACCGCTTCCTCGCACTTATGTGGTGGAAAAACCCTTAGGCTACAGGACCCGCACGACCAATAACCCGTCACGCTGACCCAGAGCGGACCATTGGTGGGTATTAATTAACGCCTGCAGACTGCAACTGGCACCAACTGCTTAAAGTGCCTTCAGAAGCACGCTGGAACTTGAGATAATATAAATTTAGTTCCTTATCTAAAGACCTGTTTTAGGAAAATTGTTTAATAAATTCTAAGATGTTAACATATAAGTCTCGCGAACCGGAGCAAGTAGACGTGCCTACGGTTAAATTTACGAATACATAGGTACATACCTCACGCCTTTTTTCCACATGGATAGGCAGAGATCACTTCTTTCCACTTGCTACGATCCTTACAAACTTCTTTCGCTTCATACAATCTCATCAATGTCCTCATGAATGTCCGGCAGTTTCAAGTCGAGAAACCATTTCCATTCCATTTCTTAATATACTTTCATTTACGAATGACGTCAGAATCCCGTCCATTATAGCGTATAATTCATTAGCATCGATTCCAATTACGTGACAGGAATCGCACGTCTCAGCACTGATTGTCAGCGATTTCCGTCTGATGCCGGCGCGCGCTTAACTATGTGTTCGGTCGTGACTCATATTCACATTTCGAATATAAATGATCTACATCAGTGGCTATAGAGAAATTTCGGAGGTGGGAATAACTAACGTTGCCTTAGGGTTTAAGACACTACTTCTTTTCTCAATAGAAAGAAAGATATACAAAGATGATCCTTCTGATTCCCTTTATTTAGATTCATACTCAAACAGACGATGATTTAAAACCTAAACTAAGTTTATTAGAAGGGCAGTAAACTATTGCCGTGTGGTGACGGTGGTGACGGCAAAGTAGAATAAAATTTTCTCCCGTGTGTGTCGTACAAAGCGACTAAGGATAAAACAGTGATTGGGAATGGGCAGCAGCACAGATATATCAATATAAGGGCAGCAGCGTTCCTCTTATACCACCTTGCCAGGTACTGCGACTTTTGTGCCTGATAAATGTCAATGGGCTCGCCACCTATTACATGGGACCTAACATAATTGGCGAAACGTGGGTGCTAGTTCACCTCTGCCTACCCCTTCTGGGATATAGGCGTGATTTATGTATGTATGCAATAAACTATTAAGATTAACCTCAAAAAAGCTTTTTTACAAAAATCATTTAGATTTATAATAAAATTAAATACATAATCTTCACTTTATCTTTATTGCGTCCGCGCGCATTATATTGGTGTTTTTTCCTCTCGTTGTGCAGTCACCTCTCTATCCCTGTCTGTTTCAGCCAAAAAACGATTATGTATCGCCTTTACAAGTTTGGTAGGTACCTAATGAAGCTTAGAAACAAGTGGCTAGATAATCTCTCCGCGAACATAAACACGAAACTACAACTTAACTAATCCTTGTTTCCCAAATTGTCCGGGGGCGCCGTATTATGAAAGCCAAACTCAGTTGCTATGGTCTACCTATCTCCCTCACTGCTCACTCATTGAGAATAACAGCAAAGTGTGAGAGTGACGGGTAGACCAAAGCAACTGAAATCGGCTTACAGAATTATACGGGGTCGGATCTCGCCGTTACGAGTTTGTACAGCTGTGTTGACCGAAACAATTTAAAGAGTTGACTTCTGTCGTATTCTCAGACCCCTGGCCAAGAGGTCCCGGGTTCGAATCGTCGAAATGGAACAGTATAAAAGAAAATTGTTGCAATAACTGTGTACAATTTGCTTAAATAAGTTACAAATCTGCCCATTGCAGGAATAAAAACTATATGCTGTCCGGGACAGACCATTTTTCGTGGTCACTTTAGCAAATTGGCTATCGTATTTGCACTAGGTATTATACCTGCTATTTTCTCGACAGCTCGAAGGTAAATAATAAATAGATAAGTCACCCACTTTATCTTCCACACCAGAGGTCCCTAAAGCTTTTTTTGTCACGTATAATAAATCATTTGTCAATTTAATATGCCAACTTTTTTCTGCTTTTAATAAAACACCCAGGTAATCTCATATTGCATGTCTGAAAAATTCTTTGTTGTATTATGACGAATGAGTTAACTTGGAACAGTTTATTAAGTTTATTATTATTTGGACGTGATACACATTGCTGTAAAAATCGCTCGACCTGCGATTGGGTAAACTAAGCAATGAATACTAAAGCCGGCGTTTGGCTGGGTGAGCAAATATCTCAAGTTTCTCCGTGTTTCGGAAGGCACGTTAAGCCGATGGCTGCATCTGTAGTCGTGAATACCCACCAATCTGTAATGGGCCAGCATGGCGGGTTATGAATAGCTCATTCTCCCTATATTCTTCTATCCATGGAGAAGGCTTGTGCCCAGCAGTGGGGACGTTGAAGGGCTGGTGATGATGATGAAACAAGATCACTAGCGACATGTAAGGCTGAAATGATGTACCTACTTAGATACGTCAAACAGTCGCTGCGTCATACATGTACGTCTAGTAACGCAATACAGTGTCGCTGACATGGAAAAAACAGTTAACTGACCTATGCTAACATGATTAAGTCCGACTTCAGAACAATATACAGTGGGTCGGGCAATTCTAATGGAATTAGGGTTGGTAGAGTCCAGAGGCTTCCGGCATATTGAAGCTCTTTAAGGGAATATGAGGGGATTTCTGGAAACTAATTGGAATACAATTTAGCTGTCTCTTTATTAGTTAGTTAGGTTACATTACATTATACCTAAGACTTCCTTAAATATAAGACCTATGGCTTTCAATTTGGGATGTTCTTAAACTTGTCCATATTCTGTTATAAATGAATTTGCTAATTAATCAGGTAGGTAATAATTAACTGAAAAATAATGTTGTTTATTGTTGCTTTTTTTTCAACAGGTGAACCATTTATATAATTTATTATCATTTATATAATATCGATAAGTATATGTCCGTTTGTCCATGCTGGCATGGAAGCGAAAAAATAACGTAGAATATGCCAGCCTCGACTCATCCCATGGTGCCGTAAAAGTCGACTAAGGAAGATTGCCCGCCTTGTGTAGACCAATGAGCACCTTGGGCCACCCGAATGGTGGAGGGCAAACCACCAACAACAGCAATACCCAAAGAGGGTTGGTGTCAGACAGGCGGCCAGCTGTAAAACCTAAGCCAAAACCTTGAGCAGTATAGATTGGAATGTTGTCATTCCAATCACTCTCTCCGTTCATCGGTCTCTCGACATGATCCTTTCCGTCTCTTTTCTATATGAATAATATTCATATTAATTCAATAATATTCATATTATTAACATTTATTCGTTATTAGCACTTTTACGGTGTAAATGATGATATCTTTCTATAATCAAAAGGATGGCTTGATGACCGAATGGAATAGAAGAGGAAACACTCGCTGACCCCTAGATTGTCTGGGAACAGGGCAGGGAGAAGAAGAATATAATGTCCACTTAAAAATCAAATAACAACGATTTCTAATGTAGGTAATGTTGGCCGTGTGGTGACGGCAGAGTAGAATACAATTTGTCACCACCCCAAATCCCCCCCGTGGGTGTCGTACAAGGCGACTAATAAATCAGCGATGAGGAATGGGTAGCAGCGTTCCTCTTATACAACCTAGCAATGTAATGCGACTTTTGTGCCCGATTAATGGCAATAGGCTCGCCACCTATTACACGGGACCTAGTATTATTGGCGAAACGTGGGTGCTAGTTCACCTCTGCCTAACCCTTCGGGGATATAGGCGTGATTTATGTATGTATGTATGAAATGTAGGTATATTTTGTAGGTACTATTTACCTGTGCATACTGGCAGCATGGATGTAATTCAATGTCAGCGAGTGTATTCCGAATTTGAATAACAATATCAGAAACTCAAAACATTATTTTCGCAATAAAATTCCACACAATGAGTACAATCTTCAAAGTTATTCAAATTCATATTCCCCTGAACAGACATCGCTGTCGAACCATAACATTACAATAACAATTAGGTTTCTAACGACCTTATGTTAATGCGTTAAAAGTCATTTTGGCATGACAATTTTACGCTTAAAACTCCGTATAATAAATACAGCAGCAATGTTTGAGAATATTTTAAGTTGATATTGAAATTCAAAATCGGTGGTAAAATTAGGAAGGCAAAATCGTGGGCCGTGGCCGTGGAAATTTTTTTTTTCGTCCTTGTTTTGGTTACGCAACTCGCGGTTTCTAAAAAATAGACAAATGTATTCAGAATTATTTTAACTGACATAATTATAATACCTATAATATAAGTACATTTCCTTTACCTTCGTATAAGTAACGCTTTCATAATATTCGTGAGTTAAACATCCTAAATATACCTACAGGGACAAGCGCGTGATAGTCACAGGTACTATCTACTATCTAGTGCTGTCATTTAGGACGCTATGAACCACATTATACAAATATTTCATTAGTTCCTAAACAGAGCCTTAGTACAACCATAATAGGAGCGACGCTATAATTTAAGACACATGTGTCAAAACATCTGAAGGCCACTACATAAATTGTCTGACCTAGCTACAGCTACTACTAGACATTGTATCTAGTCTTTACCAGAACAATGCTCTAAACAGAGCTACAATTATTAAAATTCATTAACTAACTATAGGTAATCCCTCTTTCACTGACCTGATAGTAGTTGCAAAGCAATGAACAAGGAAAATCCCTATTTTAAATAACGAGTTGTGGCAAAAACACGTTAAATATCAACACAAATAAAACCAATTTGCCTAAGTAATTTTGCATTTGACGACCTTAGGGCGAGCGAGGCTAGCGTCACGAAAAATCCAACATTTTAAATTAGGATTTGTTCCTGTTTTTCCTACTACTATGATTCCGTTTTCAAATAAGTCAGAGTTGACTAATCAATAAACTAATTTACAAAAGCCAAAACTATACATTCATTCATCACTAGCAATGTGTGTAGCCTTTACGATGTGATGGATGATATGAATCAAAAGGGAGTGGATGGCTTGACGACGTCAGACCGATATGAATGAAAGAGGAAACATACTGTGCCGACCCCAGATAGACTGGGAACAGGTTGAAGATGACAAAAGCCAAAACACGAAAATAGTTAACAATTTTCTCGATAGAAAAACAAATCCAAAGATGACCCTCATAATTCCCTTTTTCCGTTTTATAATCAAACAGACGATTATTAAAAACCAAACCAAGTTTATTAGACTGGAAATAAACTAAGTGCCTATTTTAATTATTCTCAAAATAAATGATTACAGTCATTTATTATTTTAATAATAAACTAATAATTTGCTGAAGTATCAAGTCATATCTCTGTCTCTGTCGTTTTTTAGGACCTATGTAGCTGTTGGTTGAGATGCCTTCTCAAGCCTTGTAGACGAGCACTTCCTGAGAGGATTTCTCCACAGCAGGAATCCCCCTTGGAGGGACGGCATCTCCCGGGGAGAGATATCATACTGCCACGGAGAGGCTCACAGGACGCTACGAGGCCTACGAGTCGGGAGCTTGGAGCGGCAGCCTTAGGGTGCCTCTAAAGGCCCAGACCTTGGCTAAGGCATGCCGTGTAGAGGGGGGAGCCTCAGTGAGTGCTCGACTGCAAGGCTTAAAAAAGGCTCAGGCGCCCGTGTAGTGGGGGGCTCTCTGTTTATGCCGAAACAACGCTCACGAGGTATCGATTTAACGTGTTGACTGCACCTACGCAAAGCAATTCATAAGGCCACTCTCCGTGCCAACTTAATCCTACATCGACTCTGGATCCGCTGTATCTAGGATTATCTGTGGCAGTTGTTACGTCATCTGTACAATCAAGCGAATTGGCGCTTGATGTGAATGTGACGACTGACGCAATTTGCACTGCAGGTTAAAAAGTCCATATAATTTGTGCTGCAGCTGATGAGCTTGATTATATATTCGATGATATAATATTCGTTGACTATTACATGCCTATACTTCTCAATGGGGGTTGGGGGCCTTTTGTAACCATAGGTCCTTGGCTTGAAGCCTCTTCAGGGCTTACCTTACGTAGATCCTCCCCTGTTAAAGCTTCACCATTTTGTGACTAAGCGACGATTACCATACGCTAAAATCAGTTAAACATATGGGTTTTTATTGTTGTCAACGAGTCAAAAGTTCGTTTCTCTGTTTATTGTATTTAAACCATTTTTATTTCTGATAACAATGCCAAGACGGTGTCTTTGTCAATGCCGGATGTTTTACGACTGATTAAAACTACATTATTTCCTTGTTATCGCTTCTTTTAAACGTAACAAGAGCAGTCATAAAAAGCATGTACTTATTATGTAACAGTCTCCGTATTTTGTATAAGTTAGAAACTATTTTAATAGTTTCAGTTAGTCATATAGTGCGATATGATGTGAGAGATGTGTGAGCTTATCAAATCGTAACGTAATTATAATTTCAAAATCAAGAGTTTCATTTATTCCAAACGTGAATTGTGTCGTCCTGTGGTGACTGTAGAGTAGAATACAATTCCTTTTAAGCCACCTAGCAATGGATTTCCGCGCCCGATAAATGGCAATAGGCTCACCACCTATTACATGGGACCTAACCTAGTTGGCAAAACGTGGGTGTTAGTTCACCTCTCCTATACCGTCGGCGATATAGGCGCGATTTATGTTATGAGAATTGTTAGCAACTGGGTTACGTTATCAGTCTGCAAGGCACTAAACAATCGGACAATACAATCAGACGTATACTTTTTTTTCTTTAAAGAAAATACGGTCAGAAAAAATTCAAAAAAATATTTGTCTAAGGCACCCGCGTACCCTCCGCTTTCGAAGTTCGAAAAATTAAGACATCTCAATTAATTTACTAATTTTTTATCCTGACTTCATTTTCTTTGTAATTTGTTATCTAACATTTATAGTAAAATGTTTAAATAACAAAATTCTTCTTCATTAAGTAATATTAACTTCGCTTATCATCGTTGTCATATAATTCTTTTAATCGTAACGCCTACGATTTGCCAATATGAAGTGTGAAATAGAACTGTTAAGGAGATAATAGAGGAAAGTAACCAGTATGGAATAGTATCCCTAAAATGGAATACCACCATTTCTCGGAAACAAATACTCCTAGTTGCCAAAGATCTTTTATTTCTTTACATCATTATACTCGCGTACAGGTATCGCCTTGTCAGTCGGGCGATACTTGTGGCCACGGTGAGGGTGTTTTGTTTTGGCACTGTGAGAAAAGTTTTTAAAGTGCGTAAAAACCAATTATTTCTCAATAAGCAGTTGGAAATAATATTGTATATTTATGATTATGCATTGATTACATGTTTGTTTGATTATTTTAGAGTGTGTTTTTATTGTCTCATATGTGTTTAGTTAAAAAAACTGATAGTACGTTTTGATTATTTTAAAATTTACGAATATGGACAGTCGGTGGAGTCCAAATATTGAATATGAATATGAAGAAGAAATACACTTTGACACATACAGTGAGCCTTATGCCGTTATAGGACAGGAAGCTCCTGACTCAGACAATGTAGAGTTTATGTTCTGTGTCAGCCTGTTTTCTCAAGATACTCGAGGAGACACATGGATCAAATGTCTCATGTGCGGGCTCTGGTGAGTGCGCAGGTGCAGAATTCGATGCCTAGATAGGTATGTGATTTTTGCATGTAACTTAAGTAACTTTTTAAAATTGACCAAAGTTACTGTATTTTCTCATAACAGCAAAGCTTTATTATTCATAGTAGTCCATATGTGGGTACGTATTCCATATTTGGCTACCTTTATGTTAAATTTGTTTTTGTAAAAATTTTATATTTTAAATTAATCTAAGTAAAACAAGATTGTCAACAATTAAAGCACAACTTTATGACTGATAATATATTTATAAGAATAAATAATATATATTTTTAATATCTTTTTTTTCTATAACACAAAAACAAAATGGTATTCCACATTTGGTTACTTTCCTCTACCTATTAGCGTGATAAATAACCAATCGCAAATATCAATAGTACATAGATACATATAAGGTAAAGTTATTTCAAAGATCTACCTACCTATTTATTTCCTGTCCAATACATATCTACATAAATGGGTAGGCAAAGGTGAGTGCCAACTATGTTAGGTCCCATGTAATAGGTGGCAAGCCTATTGCCATTTATCGGGCACTAAAGTCGTAGTACATTGCTATTAGTATAAGAGGAACTAAAATATAGCCCAATGAGAATGATATCAATCAACTCAAACAGTTGGTTGACTGACGTCATTTCATCTTCGCTAAAAAGTGTTCAGTCAGAGCACGCAATATTCAACCTTTTACCTGTAGTAATAGCAACATTTGTACACTACTCAGGCCAGTGCTGGGGGCGGGTAGCGGGAGAGGCAGCTGTTATGTTCTATGTTCGGAAGCGGGAGAAATGTCGGCATAATCGATGTGTCACATAAAAAAACGCATTTTTCGCAAATGAAATTCTAAATTACAGTTTTGCAGTAAATAAAAAGACACAAACAAAAAAAGCGGTAGTTATTTAATTTCAAATAATTCGCAAACATTTTGAAAAATTATAATATTTTAAAAGTAAGTGAAAATACTGCCAATCATAGCCAAGTGTTTTCTATCGTTTAACCTTTCAAAAATATACAAATACATGCTGTATACCATGATGCAGGATATTACAAAAGTAGATGTCCACAGCATCTTGTATTTAAAACCAGCCATGGAAAGTAAATAGAATTATCTGTGGATGGAGGGATGTGCTGGGTGGGAGAGGATCTGGAAATAAATTAATGGAATTATAGTTCAATTTTGAAATGTGTTAAATATTTTTCTTTTGTGTGGACATTATTTTGAAAGATAAATTAATTCAATAAACAAGGTAAATTTTATATAATGATCTTTGCAACCCATAATGCCTAGGTTAGATTGTCAAATTGTTTGAATAAATAATAATAATAATAATATTTATTTGCTTAAGAAACACGGTTTACATGGATCTTACAGACTATTTATATGTAGACTGTACTATTCAAAATGCTTTATAAATTTAATATGGTCTAAGCTTAAATAGCTGATTTACATATATTAAGTTGGTAATTAACTAAATTTTAACTAAATTTCAAGTGACTTAATGCATGTTAACAATAAATTAAGCAATTAGTAGTAAATCAGCCATTACAATCTGAGTGAAGTACAAATGTAATTTTTATCAATTGCAAAGTACTTAAAAGTCTTACATATATTACGTCAATACAAATATTTTGCAAATTTAACCTAGGGAATGATTTATGCAAGGAAAAACCAGTCCATAAAAATAAAACAAAGCAGAGTATTTAGAGCTAAAAGTATAGGGGAATATTGACATCGCTAGGCAATACGAGTATGTTCCTTATTTACACCTGAGTCTCTGTACACCAGTATGTGTATAAGTCATTTAAAGGGTTAATGTGTCATTAAAACACATTTTAGCCAATATATAATCGGTGTAAAATGTCACTAGACTTTTGAACTAATGATAAATAATAGAATTCCTAATTTGATGAATCAACACTAACAGAAAACCACATGTAGCCTTTTTTTAAATGCCAACTCCATTTTAAGTATTTCCTATTCAGCAACAATATAGTGTGAGTAGTGTGAATTTGTACTGTGATCAGCTCATCAAAACTGCCAAATATCTTCATTATATTGTCAACATTAATTTGCTTGACGCAGTTAACACACGAAGTAAATTTGACATATTGTCTCGGCCCGACATGCTGCTGGCTGTACATAGCAACATAGTTATTGGTTAATAGGCCACATCCTCAAAGCTGGCATAGGTGTCCAGCCCTGGATGGAGGTCATTTCAATATCTAAGAAATGAATTACTGAACGACAAGTGCTGCTATTTACAAATGGACGTAAATCTGTTATTGCCTGGAACACTTTGCCTGCTCCATACTGATAATCTTTATTAAAAGACAGTAATATATAATAACAGGAATGTTTTATGGGGAGCAGTTTTTATGGTGGAATGGTTTATTAAATAGAAGTTATTAATGATAGAATAATAGTACAGTGGATTTTTTATCAGTTGCAGGAAATAATGCCAGAGAGTAGCCTGTTATCAATAAATTATGTGTACCATTCAATTCCAATCCTTACTAAGAAGATAATATTAATTAAATTATATGCATAAGTCAGAATAATTGTGTTCAATTTCTGCCATATGGTGCTTTAAATGTTTTAAATATTTTAATGTTAATAAATACATGTAAAATCTTTTTTCAATGAAGGTCTAACCTTAGATGTAAGTCAATGAATTAAATACAAACGTGATCAGTACCTAGACAATGCCGCAAACATTATTTCTAAATATAGAACAAGTATACATTCTGTAATTAACTTTGCATCGATTTAAATCTAATATAGGCTTAACTTTACATACATGCAGTTCCACAACATACCTTTTAGGGCATCCGTTGATATCTGCTGATTATATCACGATGAAAACACTAAAAAATTGCACCAAAAACAGGTCTGGTCAAGAAAACTGCACTGTTTTGTAAAAGAAATACCACTCGCAAGTACACTTTTCAAAGTAAAGACGTCGTAGGAAAAAAAACACAATATCTCGTTAAATATTACACAATTTTGGCTGATTTAAATCGGTGAAAGTGCGAAAATTTTATAGAATACAACACAAAACTGAGGGAAATGTCACTAGCTGCCGCAAAGCGCAAACCGCAATAACAAACTGACATTTATTGGAAGGGAGGCTAGAATCAGTGTTGCTAGTTTCGGACGCAAGTTTGCCCATACCCCGTATATTTTAAAAACTGAGTAAAATTATTATTCAATTGAATTTTTATTAAATTCAATTATTATATTGAAGACTTAGGTATTAGATTGTAATAAATTCATAGAATAAGCTAAAGTCTCTTACTGCTACTAATAAAAAAAGATGAAACATTAATAAAAATACGTCTAGAACTAAAACAATATTAAATTATGAAATGACAAACAAAAACAATATTTTTTTTTTAAATATAATGTGCACATTTCATTGAGGAAATACCATCATTTGTTGTGGTCTATTTTGAGTATGGTATTCCTATTAATAGCCACGTTCCGTTTCATGCATTAAACTTTACGCGTGTTATTACAGAATTTGAAAACTGATAAATGATAACAAAAATAAGGAAACACGTGAACATTATTTTATTTCGATCATTATCATACATTGCACTACAACATAATGCAGTTAAATTAATGGAAACTTAAGTTGTTACATTCACTACTATTTCTTAAGTACACCTGTAGGTGTACCTATAAAGATTTACTGAAACGCCGTTCATAGTAAACTATCTAAATTTTTCCTATATCGACTAAAATATATGTGTATAAATGTTTTAATTTCACAGCTAACACTTTATACTTTATATTCGACAAGCCGTCAAAGGGATATCTATCCATTGATGTCTTCAATAATTCGTTTCTAAAAAAAATAAAAATGTTTTAATTTCAAGCTTTATTGTCATCGTCATGAAAGGAACTTTTTAAGATACAAATACCTAATACCAGGGGGCCTACCGCCTAACTCGATTGCTAAATCAAAAGCTATAGTTTATGACCTCATGCTGTCATTTCGCACCAAATGTACCTAAACTATATTAGCGATAGCTTTGAACGAATGATCACCGAATGATTTTGTATGAATTTGGCACAAAATCCGTACCGCCTAAAAATTCAGGATGTCTGCTATAGCCGTAAGCAGTGCATTGCTTTAAAGCTATTATATCAGCAATCGAGTTAGGCGGAAGGCCCCCAGGCGACCGGAGCCCCGATTATGTAAGCCTCTTTCAATCGCTTTCGTCTACTCGTCTTACTCTCACACTTTGCGATTATTCTCAATGAGTTAGTGACAGGTAGACGAAAGCGATTGAATTTACACAATAACCCCACAGGCTAAAGTGAACGCTGCCCGTATTATGTAGGTATAAACAACATTGTCGGTCTCTACTATATATTTTGTATAGACATGCGATCCGACCACAGATTGATATATCTGTAGATCCGACCGACGATCATACTCGCAGATGAACGAACACGGGGGAAGGCAGGACGCGGCGGGCAGCGGGCGCGGACAGAGGGCACGAGCAGGCGTGCGGCGGGCAGGGCAACGGTCTGGCTCACGAAGTCAAATGCCACTGTTTTGATTGCCCTGCCCGCATCGCTGACCGATTTCCCTGCCCAGACCGCTGACCAATTGTCCAGACCGACAATGTTGTTGATACATAATGCGGGCAGCGTTCACTTTGACCTGACCGGAGAACGCAGAATGCATCCAGTGTGTCAGGTCCTTTATGGTCTCACCCTTACGGGCAAAAATTGATACTAAATCAATTTTTGCCCGTAAGGGTGAGACTTGATTTAGTGTACGTAATCACAGACCGAGGTATTTATTCTACCCACTCTGTCTTCGGACTCTTCGTTTTGTTTTAAACTTATCATCAGAACCACAAAAAATATTTATATATAATATGTTAGCTCTATAGTTTATGACGGCCACCTAGGTCGAATGCTCAGATCGCTGGGTATTGGCCAAGAGGTCCCGGGTTCGAATCCTGGTAGGGGCAAACTTTGTGATGACCACAAATGTTTGTTTCCGAGTCACGGTTGTGTATATGTTTATGTAGTATATTTTCAACATTTATATACATAATTATATTAAAAATATGTCCGTCATCTAGTATCCATAACACAAGTGCTTAGGCTACTTACTTTAGGCTAGATGATAGGTGTGAGTGTAAAAATATTTATTTATTAATATTAGTTTAATATTTTAATATGATAAAGTGGAGCTCGCTAGCGCATAGCGCGCTTGGCCTGCGATTGCGTAAACTAAGTCAATGTCGCTAAGGCCGTTAATTTGATGGGTGACCAAAAATGTACTATCTCGAGTTCTGCCGTGCTTCGGATGGCATGTTAAGCCGTTGGTCCCAGATGCATCTGCTATCGTTAAAACCCACCAACCCTCACTGAACACAAACTCCCTATATTCTTCTATACATAAGGAAGGCCCTTGCCCCGGCAGGGACATTAAAGGGCTGGTGATGATGAGAATATCGAAAAAACCTTAAAATGCTATTTATGCCGCATGGACCAAAAACCGTCAAAGTTAATAGACTAGTTTTATCAGTAGTTACCACAGACATATCGCTATATCTGTGGTAGTTACAGATTGTTAAAATGCACAAAGGGCCATGTTAGGCCATACACACTCTGCAAGTAAACGCAATATATTATAACCTTTATGTCGCCACATTAATAATTGTTAACAGCATTACTGTGTTCCTAAAATTTGTGATAAGATAGTGTACGCTTATGACCAAGTTCTACTAGCGTCATCAGCAGATTTACAGGACTGCTATGCACGAAGCTTTGACAGAGAAGGGGGATCCATTACTTTCATTAAATGTAAGCAAGGCAAAGGTCATGGTTTTTGAAAGGGATGAACAAATTACGAAGTGTGAAATCAAGATTGGAGGTGAGAATGTTGAACAAGTGAAAGAGTTTGTGTATTTAGGGTCTGTATTTACGAGAGATGGAAAGTGTGGTAGTGACATTGAAAAACCGGATAAAAGCTGGGAATATGGTTAATGGAGCCTTGCACACCTTTTGTGAGCATCCAGAGCATGTCCAGTAGGCCTATTCGCTAACTTTTTTTGACACTTGAGAGTGATAATCACTGAACTATTTACTGATCCATTACTTCTTTAGTATAACGCTATTGCGACACTTGTCCTGTGAAAACAGTAATGGTTAAGTAATAGTTCAGTGATCATCACTTTCAACTGTCAAAAAAAGTTAGCAAATAGACCTACAGAAAAGCTTGTATGGCTGTTCATTATAGAGCGCTGGTCCCGACATTAATATATGAAAGTGAAAGTTGGGTATGGGAGAAGAAGCATGAAAGTAGAATAAATGCAGTAGAAATAAAAGCGTTGAGGAGCATTGCTGACCGATGGATTCTACAATAATGTGATTAGATAAAGGATTGAGATAGGAATGCTCGCATGGTTAGGTCACGTAGAAAGGATGAGTGAAAGGAGAGTGACCAAAAGGATTTATATGTCGAAAGTGAATAGAGGAAACGGCAGGGGAAGGTCTCAGTGGATCTCTCATAATCCATTTGAAAGTAGGTATATTATAAAAAGGCCAGCTAGGTCAATAGTACCCGAAACCGACGGGTGAGGACAATAATAAGATTTGATGAAGCTAAAGATGTTTGTAAGGATCGTAGTAAGTGGAAAAAAGATCTCTGCCTACCTCTGTGGGAGAAAGGCTTGACATATTATGTATTTACTTCCCTTCCCTTCTGTGGTTGAGAGTTCCAGTGAAGCTCGATTCCATATTCGGCCCTTATAATTCGTCGCTTATACCATATTATTATAGTAAGATGAAGGCCAAGAGCTTCGCTGTCTAGTATAAGAAAAACTTACATACTTTAAAAGGAAATGTTTTTTACCTGTTAGGACTTCGATCTCTCTTCTCGTGCGGCAGCGATAAGTATTTAGCGATATCTTTGTTGTATCGTACAATTGGGATACCGGCGGCTCTGAGTCTGTAACAGGTAAAGCCTTACTGACTACATAGTTCGGTCATTGGGTGGGTGATCAAAAATATAGTATCTCGAATTGGTGATTTAAAATATAGGTGATCAAAAATATAGTATCTCAGTCGTCAATATCGACCAATCCGCACTGAGCGGGCGGGTTGGTTATGGCTCATTTCTCCCTAGGTTCTACTCTCAATAGGGAAGGCCTGTGCCCCAGCTGTGGGGGGGGGGGACATTAAAGGGCTGGTGATGATGATAATGAGTAAAATCATAACAATGTATGTAAGTAGGTAGACATACCTAGGCTCAACGTCTATAAAAGATTATAATTTTTTTTTTAAACCGTTATTCAGTAAGAACGTATATGTATAATCTAAATGTATATATATTTTTTTATACTTTTTACCTCCAAAACATATCGCTGTCCTCTCCTCCCCAGCCCCAATAACTATTCGAATACCCATTTACAAGCTTGAAATGTTTCAAAGTCATCGAACTAACGCCACCAAAGAAAGTGTGCGAACTAGATCTGTAAGAGAAATTAGTAAATATTATATCTATCAGGAAAATTTCTGAATTTATTGCTATAGAACTTATTGAATATTATTGTTTGTGCTACCTAATATTTATTATTTTGGAGCAAACATAAAGTCCAATGCGAGCCATTTAAAATATTTAGGGGAAAGGTTGCCTAGAACGGGTATGTATACCTAAAACCACATAATTCACTTTCAAAGTGATTTTTGTATACTCTGACTGATGTGTCTTTTGAAAATGAGTACAGGGGGGCCTACCGCCTAACTCGATTGCTGAAGCACAAGCTATAGTTTATGACGTCATGCTGTCATTTCGCACCAAATTTACCTAACTATGAGCAATAGCTTTGAACGAATGATCACCAAATGATTTTGTATGAATTTGGAATAAAATCTGTACCGCCTAAAAATTCAAGATGGTTGCTAGTTAAAACTATAGCCGTATGCATTACTTTGAAGCTATCATCAGCAATCGAGTTAGGCGGTAGGCCTCCATGTCCTCTTGACAGTGTCGTTGTCTGCTCCCTTAAGGAGGTAGGAAGGAACTAGAGATCCCACTTCTTTTATTGATTATCGGCGCTTCTGGCTGTATTTCCGGTTTAGGTCACCTTCCCCTCGTTCTCGTATCTTTATAAAATACCTAATTGGCGAAACGTGGGTGTTTATTCACCTCTGTGTGCCATTCGGGGATATAGGCGTGATTTGTATAATATTTATGGCCATCACACTTATAACCGTCCCTGTGGTCTAGAAGTTCGCCCACCGGAATTAAGATCCATAGGTCCCGTTCCTCGATCGATCCTCTGGAGGGTACAAATTTGTAATCGGTTTGGTTGGTGGTAGAACTTCTTTCAAGTCCGCCTGGCGAGCTGCAACCATCTTATCAAAATCTGTCGCCATAATAATAATTTTAGCAGCATTATTATGTTCCGACAATTTGTGTTAAGATAGCCAGCCCCCCCTGTGGTTGAGGGTTCCAGGTGAAGCTCGATTCCATCTTCGGCCCTTATCGTCACTTACCATCAGGTGAGATGAAGGGCAACAGCTTCCCTGTCTAGCATAAAAAAAACAAAAAACACGGCTGAATATAAAGTAGAGTGCGCGCCAGATAAGTCTGCGCGTGGTCAAAATGGGAACTAAACTCCGCCTGCTATTTCGTTTGTCTAGGAGTGTCAATGTGAATGAGCAGACTTATCTGGCGCGCACTATATAGTCCGAAAACTCCGTGCGCGACCCTTCTGCGGTATGAGAGACGGTGGCGGGGACGGGGCACTTTAGATGCCAGCGGGAGCGGAGAACTAGCCCCTCCCCGCATCACCCACCCCCGCCAACACTTAGAGCGCCCCGTTCCCACCACAGTCTCATACCGCAGGAAGGTCGCGCACAAACTTGTCGGACCATAGTATGTAATTACACTCTGGAGTCCTGAAGCACGTTGGCGCACATGTGCCTAGGCCAAGTGGGGCAGGAATACATGATCTGGCTGCTCGTCGGCAGCAGGTCGACATCGTGGAAGACCATGCAGTGCCACCGGGCGTACTTGTTCGCTTCAAGGAAACCGGCATTGAAGAGGCGGCCTTTGTTGAATAAGGCTTTCCCTAAAATGTCAACGGTCTGTAGTGTACCTACCTATCAAGATACACTTACTTAATTGCAAAATAATAGTAATAAGGGCGGTAATATTTGACGGTCGAGCTGAAGGCGAGGGCGATTAATATGCCGAGGTAAGTACAACATTTTATGTCACCCCTGACTAGGAAGTGGGATTTTCCGCACGGGTGTTTCTTTGGAGAACGCCACCTTGTACTCGAGCACTGCCTGAAAGGATATCTCAACGGCAGGCATCTCCCTGGGATAGTTTCACTGCCGAAGAAAGTCGTAGGGCGCTACGAATCGGAGCTTGGACCGGCAGACCTGAGGGTGCCTCTAAAGGCGCGGACTTCGGCTCAGCCCGGCTAGCATGACCATCCAAATACGATATGATATACTATTCGATTTTAATTTTAACATTATATAAATGTTAGAAAAATTAGTACAAAGATTTTGGGGTTAGAAAAAGAATTTCGAAAAATTATGATCTTGAGGCGGGAATCGAACCCGCGTCCGCTGCTATCCGGGCAGGTGCCTGACCGCTCGGCCACCCAAGACACTACATAGTGTCTTGGGTGACCGGTGGCCAAAATCTTTGTACGATATGATATAGCCATTTATCGCTATAACCTATTTAAAATCAATGGATTTTTTATAGTTCAAATAGATAAATGGCTATATCATAAAGCATTAATGACTATATCAATATAGATACAGCCATTTCTTGCTTTGAACTGTCAAAAATCCAATGATTTTGGCTATATCATATCGTGTTTCGTTGGTCATGATAGCCGGGCTGGCGTGGTGTAGTGGGGAGTAAAATAATAGTATGACGACCGGTTTGATTGTCTGCCAATCCCACTACTCGCCATTTGTGGGATTAGCTAGTTCTGGGATTGTATTTGGTGCCCAATTTAGAATGTACCAGCTGCAATGTCATAACTCGTTGACAATGATTGGTTTATCAACTTTGGTATTGAACGCGTCGCGGTCGGCGTTTCGTTGCGGATAAGGCCGTGGGTGGGTTTAGGAGACCTATCATTATAGACTGAGGCATGCTGCGCAGTCCCCTATTTTCCCTTGGACACATGGGTTTTCGATGTCTTTTATAGCGTCTTAATGATTCATAAGTGTATTGTAATCATACCAGGGGGCCTACCGCCTAACTCGATTGATAAAGCAAAAGCTTATAGTTTATGACGTAGTGCTGTCATTTCGCACCAAATGTACTTAAACTATTAGCGATAGCTTTGAACGAATGATCACCGAATGATTTTGTATGAATTTGGCACAAAATCCGTGCCGCCTAAAATTTCAGGACGGCTGCTATAGCCGTAAGCAGTGCATTGCAATATAGCTATCATCAGCAATCTAGTTAGGTGGTAGGCCCCACCAAACATGCACCAAAAATGCTGTAGGTGGTATTAATAAATGAATTTAGACCTTGACTTTGCTCTCAAAGAGAATACTTAAGTAATAGGTACTTACCGCTTTGCTCTATAACAAATATTCTGTACTCAATCAACTGGTCGATGAGAAAAGGGTGTATGTTAAATAGAAACGTTGCAAGATTCGACTGCCGATCTCTGTGGGTAATCAATATTAATCAATTATAAAATCTAGTATCTCAAGCAATTTACAATTTGTATTTTATTTTTTGACTTATCTAATCATAATCACATTCCAAGCTTATTCCCAGTCCTAATATCATACCATGCCAAAAAAGTGTTAGTGATAAATTAATGCATAGAAAAAAGACGGAAAGGATATTATCATGTCGAGAGATCGATGAACGTATAGTAGTGTTATTACCTAAATGGCACTATAATAGCTACTTTATGTCTCGATCTGCACGATAAAGGTATATGGTATCCACCTTTCTGCACTTGATCTAAATAGGTGTGGTCAAACGATGTATTCTTCAGGGATACAGTCACATTTTTCTCTGAAAAAAATTATGCCATTAATATTGTAATAATTATGTAGATAAGTTAGTAAAGCTAATCTTTCACATAATCATAATCATAATCTTTATTGCAAGTCACATTATCACAGTACAGAGCACATAGGTCTTAAAATTATGGTAAGGTATACATGTAACGCCCTGCAAGGGCACAGCAATTGGAAACAAAATTTTTGGGCCACAGGGGTCCTCGTGACATAATAAAATGAATATTTATAATTATAAATAAATTCTAAAATTCATTCACTCTTGCCATTACATACAGGCCGCTAATATGCAAAACTGTTTTTACGTACATACATACATAAATCACGCCTATATCCCCGAAGGGGTAGGCACAGGTGAACTAGCACCCACGTTTCGCCAATTATATTTGGTCCCATGTAATAGGTGGCGAGCCTATTGCCATTTATCGGGCACTAAAGTCGCAGTATATTGCTAGGTGGTACAAGAGGAACGCTGCTGCCCAATCCTCATTACTGATTTATCCTTACTCGCCTTGTACGACACCCACGGCGGAGATTTGGGGTGGTGACAATTGTATTCACTCTACCGTCACAACACGGTTTTTTGGTACATTAATTGGACCACAAAGTCCACAATTATTATAAATCACGAATTTCATTCCTCAGTCGAGTCTCACGACTCGAGGCTACTAAAAATAAAGCCGACAATAGGGTTGATTCTGACAATGGTTCTCTAAACCAAAGACTAATTTGACAACAGTGTTTCTCTTTCGTTCTCAATACAGAACGAGGAGGAGAGACTGATATTAGATTTAGTTTTAAGTTGAGAGAATCATGTCAGAATTGACCCTAATGTTTTATAATAATAACGACAGGCTTACCTCTACTTTCACTTTTACACCAAACCAAATGAGCGTTACCTTCCGCGTACTTACTTAAAATTTCTTTATGTGCTACAGCCCCTGCAATGAGACTACTAAAATTATCAATAATATAATGTTTTCTTATATTTGCACGAGCACTACACATTTGAAATAAAACAACTTTTACGGATAAGACTCGCAAAAGACAAACGATATATACCTAGAATGATACGTGAAGCTATTGAAATCAAGAAACATCCAAACTTCAATAGGGATAATGGTTGGAACATACCACCTGCTTGGAACCCAATTATTAGAATAATTAAATCCCAACACCGTCCTCATACTGCCAAAAACAATGATACTGTAAGCTCTGTTTGTGTAATTCGGAACACCTAAAATATCAAATATTATGACGGTAGTTAATTATTACTTTATTGTGAGGACATCATTCTGTCATATTTAGTCCCCCCGTGACCACGGCCACTGTAAAGTGATCGAAACGTCGGGTTAAATAATTAATATGCCAAACACCAAATTATCAATAATACTCAGTGCGTCTAAATATCTGTTAATTAGGTATATACAAAAAATGAATATTCGGATGGACTATACTATACTCCAATTAGCACAGTTTTTTTTCTTTGCTTTTAGGGACTTTTATAAATATGTATTTAGGTACTTATGTTAAATCGTAGGGAAAAATCTGGTGCCTCAGTATTAAATATTCTTTTTGATGCTAATCGTTAACAAAATTAGAATTAATTTGTAAAAAATATTATAATTAATTCCATCAAGGTCATTAACCCTTGAATACAGAAACGCTAATCAAAGTTTGAGTCTTGCTAAACATTTAAATATTGTCCAAATTTACTTTTTTCCATACAAATTCTGACAGGTAATATCCACTTAACTTTTTAAGCAGTGTCTCAAATTTGAGTAGCGTTTCTGTATTCGGGGGTAAAAGATACAAACCGGTTTTTATAGAGATGGAATTTTCATTCTTTTTTCCAGTGACTACGCTTGTATCATTATCTGTGGAATAAGGTTCTATAAGTAATAAGTTTGTCGAACAAGCCACGTTAGATAAAATGGCGAAATTTCACTATCCATTCAAAACTTTGTAAGCCAACGGCTACCCTTGCAATGTAAACATAATTTTCCTAGAAATACCTGCATTCGGTTAAGCGACAGTTTGCTTTTTAATATTTGATTTATTTAAGATAAGTTTATTACCGCTATTTGTACTTTTTGTAGTATCCTTCAGTAAATTCTGTGTGCCTTTTAAGTGAGAACTGACACGGGTTTTGTCTTTCGGCAAATCTATTGGGACTGTATGCGGGCTAAGAGGGATTTCTGTCTTCTCAAACGACGCTAACCTGAAAAGGTTCATTAGGTAGGTAAATTTCTTGATTATTAACTAATTAAATACGATCCGCGTCTACTTCTCCGCCATCACACTTGCTCTCCTTTCGTCTCTCCATCTCCTCTTCTCCTGTTCTTCATCATCTACTCACCTAATTACAACAACATGTTACGCTACTGCTACTAGAGGCGGGATAAATTCTATGGTATATAGTCCGATCCGACTTCGTGTGGCGGAGACGGGGCACTCTAGATGCCAGCTGGGATGGGCGATGCGGGGAAGAGGGAAAACTCGCTCCTCACCGCATCACGCCCCCGCTACACATCAAGAGCGCCCCGTCCCCGCCACCGTCTCATACCGCAGGAAGGTCGCGCACGAACTTGTCGGATTATAATTATGCTATGCCAGCTATGGTAGTTATAATTTTTCTAACAATAATGTACAAATAAAAATCTAAATAATAAAATATGTATATTTTTCCCCGGAGGATAGATTGCGAGTATTATCCACATTTCGCCAATTATGTTAGGTCCCATAATTATGTATAATAAATAGAACAGTAGGTGTTATAACAAGAACCCATATGACCATCCCTCATCACTGTTTGAATATTTAGTCGCCTTTTATGGTATTTTAAATATGGTAATGTAGGATGACACACCAAGCAAGAAGGAAACAGCCAATCAATTGCCAATCACTTTAATTTTCTTCTTCAGTTAACAACCATTCGTTCCAGCACAACGTCACTGACTGAAAAAGAATCCAACCAGCCAACCTCCCTCCTCGCGCTAGTGTTCCCCGTATCAAAAATCCCCGTTTTAAAAACTTAACGGTTTAGATGAAATAAATTCGTAAATACGTACATACGTAATGATTATTTTACCAAAGAATAATAGACCTATTTTTGTTTTACGTTTTAATATGGAAATAATATTATTATACGTTACTTTGCGAATATGTTTTGCAAACAATAATCTAGCTGACTTATAGAACCTTACACTCGACCATCCTGATTCGTGTGTGGTCCCCACACACGCATCCGGTGAAACCTTACACTTGGCTGATTGGAGTCTATTTCATGTGTACATTACCATTTTACAAAAATTACAATTACATTGGAGTTGATTCATAGAAATATAAATAGTTTACAATAAGAATTTAGTAAGGTACGAAAAGTCTAATACAGCGAATAGTGGATTTAATTTATATTTCGACAACTAACATAACTCAAAATAAAATTAAAATCACGCCTCGAAAGTACACTTCGACGACTGACTTTATAGTAGTCGGGCCTTGAAAAATTCACTTCAAGGAATTTTATATAATGATGATGCCTTGAAAAATTCACTTCAAGGAATTTTATATAATGATGATGCCTTGAAAAATTCACTTCAAGGGTTCAAATGATTATGATAATGCCTTGAAAAATTCACTTCAAGGGCTAAATTAACTTAATACAATGATGCCTTGAAAAATTCACTTCAAGGGCTTAATTGACTTAACACAATGGTGCCTTGAAAAATTCACTTCAAGGTCTATTTAACTTAACACAATGATGCCTTGAAAAATTCACTTCAAGGACTTAATTAACTTATCACCATGGTGCCTTGAAAAATTCACTTCAAGGACTTAATTAACTAATTACAATGATGCCTTGAAAAATTCACTTCAAGGATTTAACTATACAATGATGATATAATACATACAATCATTCAGTCTGCTTATCAACAACATATAAATAAATACAGTTCAAAATTTATTACATTAGATCATTCAGATAATAGATGATCGCTATTGATACTCCCATTTTCACTAATAGTACCATCATCATCATTGGTACCTTCTACTTCTAACGCGGCTACGTGAATCCAGGGTTGCATTCTATCCACCGCAACCGTGGTATTACGTTTCTTTTTCATACCTTCAAATCCGGATATGGGTGCTAACTTATATCGGTCATTACCTAAAGCTTTTACTACTCGATAAGGACCTTCGTAAACCGGCATGAGCTTAGAGCTTTTACCATTATTTTGAAATGCTATTTTTGTTATTTTTACCAAATCGCCCTGGCTGTATATGCGGGCTGGCGTTCTACCCTTATCATAATACTGCTTTTGACTAGCCTGATTTTTGTCAATTTTTTTCTTAATTTCACTGCGTAACTCCGATATGTCAACTGTTTTCCGAGTTGTATCACAAATTTCATTAAGCATGGGGTTTATTTCACTAGATATTACTGTTCCAAACATGGCTTCAGCTGGAGCCCTGCCTGTTGTCTTCTGAATGGTGTTATTTAAGCCCCACTGTATCCTACCTAACTTGTTGTCCCAATCTCTTTCATCATACTTTAAATTTTGTGCAGTCAACGAGTCTAAAATTGTGCGATTGTAACGCTCTACCTGGCCGTTAGATCTAGGGCTTGCAGTAGCGTTTAATATGTGTCTCACGCCTCTGCTAAGGCAAAATCTCCTAAACGCATGTGAGGTAAAACAGCTACCCCGATCACTTATTAAACGTTCTGGTGAACGAAACGTGTCAAAAATATCTTCTAATACTTTGAGTACATTTTGAGTATTAGTGTTCCTCACTGGTTTTATAAAGACAAATTTCGTGAAAGAGTCAACAGCAACAACTAGGTGAGTGTTACCTCGCTTAGACCTCACAAAGGGCCCAAGATGGTCGACGTGCAGGGTATGGAATGGTTTCTCAACTTTGTTAATGGGATGTAACAATCCCTCCCGAGTATTAACGGCTTTTTTAGCGTATGCACACTGTATACAAGAATCGACATACTTTCGCACAAATCGCTTCATTTTCGAAAACCAATATTTAGTCTTAATTCTATCTAAAGTTTTCTCGAAACCAACATGACCGATGTCGTCATGGTTCATCCTGCACAACTGCCATCGTGCGCCCTTCGGTACCACCCAACGAATGTTATTTTTATCACTGTTTATGCATCGAAAAAGCTTATTATCCCGGATAACATAATTATCTTTAATGTAATCAAGTCCCCTTTCATCTAGCCTACTAGTTAGAATGTCTCTAATGCGACGTAATTCTGAATCACCCAATTGGAGAGTAAGGAGCCAATCTTGGTCACTAATAATTCTAACTAACGAGTACGCTTCCGAATCTTGATTTTCAAGATCGATGACTGGATTTCTTGACAAAGCATCTACGTGCGACATTTTCTTACCGGGTCTATATTCTATCGAACATTCATATTCCTGCAAAGCTAACCACCATCTTGCTATCCTCGGAACTAAATCACGTTTTTGAAATGTAGATCTGAGAGCACTACAGTCGGTGACTACTTTAAACTGTTTACCAATCAGAAATACTCTAAATTTTTTTAAAGCACAAACAACGGCTAAAGTTTCTAATTCGTATGAGTGAAAATTTTTCTCTTCAGGTGTTGTCTGCCGACTGTAGTAGGCCACAGGTCTAAAAGATTCACTATCATGAAACCGCTGTAGTAGAATACCGCCTATTCCAATCCTACTGGCATCCGTATGAAGTTCGGTCTCAGCTAGAGGATTAAATATACCCAAAACCGGTCTATCTATCAACTTTGCTTTTAAGGTGGTAAAAGCGGTCTCCTGAGCGTCATTCCACTCCCATGTAGAGTCCTTTTTTAATAGTTTAGTCAAAGGGAATGCTATTAATGCGAACCCATGAATAAATTTCCTAAAATAACTAACAAGCCCAAGGAATTGTCGGACACCATGTACATTTTCTGGACAAGGAAAATCAGTAACTGATTTTATTTTAGCCTCGCCTGGTCTCACACCATCTGAACTAACCTCGTATCCCAAGTAATCAATTTTATTTCTCAAAAAGCTACACTTATTTAAGTTCAGTTTCAATTTTGCCCTATCCAATAACTTTAAAACTTCCTCCAGGCGATCAAGACACTCCTTAGGATCTTTACCGTAAATTAATAAATCGTCTATATAGATAGTGGCTTTATTAAATCGGACAGACCCCAAAACATGATTCATCATTCGCTGAAACACTGCGGGTGCGTTTGCTAGACCAAACGGCATGCGATTAAATTCGTATTGGCCGTCTGGCGTAACAAAAGCGGTTAGATATTTAGATTTCTCAGCAATTGGTACCTGATAATACCCAGACATCAAGTCAAGAGTGATGAACCATGCTTGCCCCGATAGTCTAGCAATTTCGTCTTCAATGAGAGGCATGGGGTACCGCTCTTTGATCGTTACCGAATTGAGCATCCGATAGTCAACGCACATTCGTGTGGTGCCGTCTTTCTTTTTTACCAAAATTATTGGACTGGCATAACTAGATACCGATTCTCTAATTATGCCAGCGTCCAACATATCTCCTACCATTTGACGAACATTATCACGCTCATAGTGTGATAACCTATAGGGCCTATACACTACAGGTCGATTACTACTTAATTCGATATTCATCTGTGTACTATTTGTACAACCCAAGTCTGCTAAATCATTCGCAAAGCAATGTTGGAAAGAATCAAGTAAATTAAAAAGTTTATTTTTATCGGATTCTGATACAAAATCTCCTAGCCTAACTTGTTTTTTATCGATTTGATTAAGTGTAGTATTGCCAGTAGATAAATCCAACGCAGATATACGAGTTATAATTTCGACTCGTTCTGCGCGAGAAAATATGAAATTCTCTAGGAGCTGACCAGGTACAGAGCAAGGCGTCACCGTAACATATAAATAACCATCCTTAACATTATGAATACCACCAGAAACAACACACTGTGCGTTTGGTTTACCGACAATTTTAGTGCATAATAACACGTGACCTGTAAAAACAGGTTCCGTTACGGCCTTAATACTTGCAGATCCATAAAGTTCAACATGCTTACTAACCCTAACTCTAGCTAAAAGCTCGTCGTGACCATCATATACCTCGTTAGTAGGTAACACAGATTCGAGTGTTAGAAATTGCAATCGCGTTACGTCCTTATAAACCACAACATGTGGTTGCTCAGTAAAAGATTGACCCACCAGTAATGATTTCTCCAATAAGTCGTCTTTGACAACTCTACACAAGACTGTGGCGGTAACCATGTCGAGAGTTAAAGTAAGTGGAACCGAGCCAAGGGATTGGACTAAACTTTTCCCAAATCCCATCATCACCGTAGGTTGATTGTCATGGTTAACACCCAGATCTTTAATGACGCATTCTCTAACAAGAGTGACCTCGCTGCCGAAATCAACAAACGCCTCATATTGAACACCATTGACCGAAACTTGCTTAATGAATTTATCGTTTTGGTTCGAACAAGAAATACGCATAGATTTCTGGACGATATCGGAATTTATAGCTTTATCTTTATTAAAGCAAGTTTCGACTGTGTGTCCAATTTTATTGCAACGTCTACATTTTAACAGAGGCTTAGGACACTGTGTATACACATGACCTTTATCTTTACAGTTAAAGCAGAATATTGAGCTTGACGTTTGCTTCACAATCGACCTATTTGTTTGGCTACCATCTGACGTAACAAAATTATGATTTCTGTTTCTGAAAGGCATGTGCGTGAACACAGTCTCCTTATTACTAAGTAGGAATTGCAATAGTTGTTGTGGCTCCGAACACCTCAGAGCTAACGCACTTGACTTAACGGTCTTATCATTTATACCATGGATTATGCAATCTACAGCTCGTTTGCCCTGGATATCGCATTGGTTTAATAAAGCAAGTTTCTCATAATAGTAAACTTCGATTGGTTCACTAAGTTTACTACGGCGCCTTAGCATGTCTTCCAAAGACTGCCCGTAGTTTTGTTCGCAAGGAAAAGCACTAATAAGTTTTTCTTGCCATTGAGGCCACGAGAACAAGATAGTACTTAAACTTTCATACCAAGTTTTTGCAAGTCCTTGTAGCTTTTGCATCACAAAATGTATGGTGGTTTTTTCGTCCCAACCATAAACAGAGGCACATTCATTGACCTTTTTGAGCCAAACATCTATGCGTTGGTTTTTGGTAGAAGGGTCGAAAACAGGAATTATATTTTTGCTATCTATACTTTTACCAAATGTTTGTGAACTCTGTGATGGTTGAGACAATAACCCACTTTTCAGAGAATTTATGATGTTACATACATCCTTGCTAGAGAAAACAGGGCTACGTGACCTTGAGGAAGAACGTTGCACGTTGCGATGACTTCTAGCTCGACTCGCAACGTGCCTGCTGCTCCATCCATCGCGACGTCTGCGGTTCTGCTCGCGGTCTTCTTCCAACTTGCGCTCCAAGCGGTAAATCCGCTCGCGTTCTAGCTCCAGTTCGTGTTCACGCATCTGGAAACTACGACCGCTGCTGCTACTACGCGTGCGGCTGCGCCTGCGGATGCGTGAGTGGCTCCGCTTGCGGGTTCCGATGCGAGGGCGCCGAGGGGCGCTACTTCGAACACGCCTCTCCAAGTCCCTGGTCTGAAGAATGCGGCTGCGGGACCGGCTACGCCTCGGGCTATCTTGGTCACAATGAGCTGAGCCCCGTTCAGGAGGATTATGTTGTTCTTCCATTATCTGAAACTCATGAGTTTCCCCACGAGAGAAATAACTAATTAGTTAAGGTTTGCTATTGTAATTGATAAACATGGAACTTAAATATCTCTGGAACGGTGCATCGCACGTCAAAACGGACGAAATTGTTGTCCCCCTTTAATAATCCCCACACGGCATTCGTGTATTCGTGGTCAATGTAAAGAAGAGAGAAAAGAAAGAAAAATAAAAATAAAATAGGTACCCACTTTCAAGGTTACTTGAAAGCCTTAAAGTTTAATCGTTACAGCTAAAAAAATCACCAATTTAGCGCATCATGTCAAACGAAAGAATATTATAATTAACATTTATGATGTGTAACATCGTTAACAGTTGTCCTCAATATCCAGTTGGAAGTACTTAATTAACGTATAGGTACTTATTAGAATGTTTTGAGGACGACATGGAAGAATTTAAAATTAAACTACTTTATTCTCTATCAATAGTGTAATTCGTATACTACTATATAAATATAATTTTTTTTTTTTTTCACTCGCACCTATCATCTAGCCCAAAGTAAGTAGCCTAAGCACTTGTGTTATGGATACTAGATGTCGGACATCATAATATCATAATAATTATGTATTGATATAAATGTTGGAAATATACTACTTAAACATATACACAACCATGACCCGGGACCTCTTGGTCAATACACAGCGATCTGAGTATTTCGACCAAGCCGGCCGTCACTATGGACAAAGCATGTCCCACTTGATTGCATGTAAGTTAGTTCAAACTTATTCATAAGTCACAGCTGTTCTTAAAGTAGCACAGTTAACCAGTAATACAAATATTTCCTATTTCTTCTTGCCTATTATCTCATTTTAGCCACTGTTTTATTTAAATGTCAATAATAGGGTGGTTTATCAAAATAAGCTATGACCAACTTCCACCATAATATAAATTTAATTACCCACGATTGGACACTATCTAGTGAGGTTTAATTGCAAACATTTAAAATTTGTACGTTAATAACTAAAATGACGGTATATATAAAAAAAAACATCATGGACGTGAACTTACGCGTTACTGCGTTGTATCCCACTTCTGACTTGTAGGATGACACACCAAGCAAGAAGGAAACAGCCAATCAATTGCCAATCACTTTAATTTTCTTCTTCAGTTAACAACCATTCGTTCCAGCACAACGTCACTGACTGAAAAAGAATCCAACCAGCCAACCTCCCTCCTCGCGCTAGTGTTCCCCGTATCAAAAATCCCCGTTTTAAAAACTTAACGGTTTAGATGAAATAAATTCGTAAATACGTACATACGTAATGATTATTTTACCAAAGAATAATAGACCTATTTTTGTTTTACGTTTTAATATGGAAATAATATTATTATACGTTACTTTGCGAATATGTTTTGCAAACAATAATCTAGCTGACTTATAGAACCTTACAGTAAGCAAATAAAAGTTTGATTTGATTTGATTTTATACGAAGCTTAGGAGGGGAGGGATTGGGAGTGGTTACAATTGTCCTCAGTCGCTTTGTACAATAGGTACTTGGGAGTGATGACAATTGTATTCCGCTGCTTCCGCTACACAAGTTATTGAAGACGCCGTTAATATAATCAAGTTATTGAAGAATGAAGACGCCTTAAATATACTTATGTATGTATGCTAATGACGAGGCAGCATTACCTAACAGTTATAGCAGGTCTGGTAGTGATAAGAACCACGTAGTACAGAAGAGGACTCAGCAGTAGCATCAGTAACCAGCTCCGAGATAATACTCCACGTTCAGGAATTGGCTCCAAGCAGTCGTGAACTGAACAAGGACGCTGCCGCTCTGCAAAGACAATGTATAGTCACCAGCACGTCAGGCTAAGTCAAAATTTCTGAACCAACTTTGTGCTTTACTACGAACAAGTTAAGATTGACCATCATCATCACCAACACTTTAATATCCCCACTGCAGGGGTACAGCCCTTCCCTATGGATTGAACAATATAGGGAGAATGGGCCTCAACCCTCCACGCTGGGCCAGTGCGGGTTGGTGGGTATTAACGACTGCAGATGCAGCCGAGACCATCGGCTTAACGTGCCTGCCGGAGCACGGAGGAACTCGAGATAATACATAAAAAAAAATTCAAATAGAAGTTACAGTTTTTTATTGATTACTTTTATATCTTTAAAAAAACACTCACTCGATCCGTGGTTTATTCGAATGGTTTTCAGAAACTTTCTCACTTTTATCCAAAAGTAAGGGTACATTGTCACTGTTAACTATTTCACTGTTGTCACTGAAACGACTGGTCGTGTCAACTATCAAGTCTCTCTGGTATGAGCGGGCGATGTAACCGACAAAATATAACGAAAACAGGGATAGGATGTTTGCATTCCTCTTCCATGACAAGATTATAGATTTATAGACGCTGACGAAGACGGTTTGGTCGAATGGTCCCGGGTTCGACAACTACCGGGTCTCGAATTTGGGACCTCGTGGCTTCAGGGTAAATATTTGTGTGACAAACAAAACATTTGTTCTCGAGTCATTGTTTGTGTAGTATTTATTATTTATATTAATCTCGAGTGCCGTGTGGTGATGGCAGAGTAGAATACAATTGTCACCACCCCAAATCTCTCCCGTGGGTGTCGTACAAGGCGACTAAGAATAAATCAGTGATGAGAAATGGGCAGCAGCGTTCCTCTTATACCACCTAGGCTAGCAATGTACTGCGATTTTGTGCCCGATAAATGGCAATAGGCTCGCCAGCTATGGGACCAAACATAATTGGCGAAACGCGGGTGCTAGTTCACCTCTGCCTACCCCTTCGGGGATATAGGCGTGATTTATGTATGTATGTATGTATGTATGTTATATTAATCTCGAGTTCCTTCATGCTTCGGAAGATTGTTTAACCGTTCTTCATGTTGTCAAGCCACTGGTCTCGGGTGTATCGGCAGGCATTCATAACCACCAGTCCGCACTGGGGCATCGTAGTGGGTTATGACTCATTCTCCCAATGTTCTTCCATCCATACGTAAAGCGGTGGGGACATTAAAGGGCTGAGTGACGATGATGACAATGAAGATAAGCAAAGTTAATTATAATATTATACTGTAATAAGATACATCGGCCGTGTGGTGAGGGCAGAGTAGAATAGAATTGTCACCACCCCAAATCTGTCCCGTGGGTGTCGTACAAGGCGACTAAGGATAAATCAGTGATGAGGAATGGGCAGCAGCATTCCTCTTATACCTACCACCTAGCAAAGTACTGCGACTTTTGTGCCCGATAAATGGCAATAGGCTCGCCGCCTATTACATGCGACCTAGCATAATTAGCGAAGCGTGGGTACTAGTAGTACTGGCTACTAGTAATAAGATACATAATTTGTTGTCTTGTTTCAGTTAAATATGTAAGGAATGTAAAAACGGTTCGTTTATAATCAACATTGTTTGAGAAAACAATAAACAACATCCTTAATGAAAATTTTAACGAGTAACATATTTAAATTGCCTGTTGGATCCGTTCATCGCTACTGAATAGACATTGAAATTAATTATGTATTTTATTTTAAAATTAAAATAGCATTAATATTAATCTTGTACATTTCCGGTCAAAAATCGGCAGTGCCGTTTATAAAGATATATGTCTCGAAAAAAATATATCGGCCTTAAATTAGTGTGTTTCTGTAGGCAGTATCACAGCGGTGACCATTTATCGTCGAAAAAAGGCTTTTTCTGCCGGTGTGCTATTATTGTAACTCTGTTATTATTATTATTATTGCACTATTATTATATTTGGGCCGGGAAATGTAGGCGAAATCAAGAATATGGAAATGGGCCGAGGAAATATCGTGTTGTCAAGCGTGAGTACCTCACATGTGTCTCAAAACTAATTTTCCTTTTTTTATAAGTAGTTGCACCTTCCCTTCGTTCTAATCAGACCTTTCAGCATACTTATCATATTCTAAGAGCATACATACTCTATCAGACATATAATCTGAAACATTGATTCGCAAAGTGGTCTGAAGTGAACCCCCAGGGGTCCACGCGATTCTCGACGGGGGTCTACGGGGTTCTCGATTCGTGATACCATGAAAATTGATCTGCTTCCTATAGTGAATACCTAAAATGTTAACTTGACTTCACCTATCAATGTAATATTGTCGTAGATATATGGTAGAAATATAGCTCTGCAGTTGAACACTGGAACCAGTAAAATTTTAGAAGTGGTCTATGAGAAATAAACGTATGGAAACCTTTGGAAACCTCTAGTCTAAAGTACGTACCTAGAGTGCTTTACAGAATGCCATGTTCGCATTATAACAGGTGTCACAATAGAAAGGTTACCTGGCCTAGGTGTTATCTGTATGAATAAGCAGTGTATGTGACCTTGAGTTAATTTTATAACTACAGTTAACAATATTTGCAGACTTTAACTATCACCGAAGACTGATGACCTACCAGAGGTTTTTGGCGATGAACTACGGCGCTGTGGACATGGGTATGTGAATTAAATTAGGTATACTTTCGAGATAAAAATGACATTTAAAAGGTGTGACAAGAATTGAGAAAGGGATGCTTGCTTAAGTTTGGTCACGTAGAACGGATGAGTAAATGGAGAATGAGAACGGATGAGAAAACGGCATGAGAAGGCCTCGGCGGATCTTTTATAATCAAATTAGAAATTAGAAAGTATTTTAACTCTTGACCTGGCAAGAGTACCTGAAACCGACGGGCATGCAAGAGTACATTAATGAAATTGGATGAAGCGAAAGAAGTATGTAAGGATCGTAAGTCGTAACAAGTGGACATAAGTGATTTTTATCCACCCCTGTGAGAGAAAGGCGTGACATTATTAGATATCTCCACAGATATAATTGATATATCTGTGGATATCTCCATCTTGAGGATTCCAGGTGAAAGTTCGAATCTCGATTCCATGGTCGGACCTTATAATCCGTAGCTTACCATATAGTGAGATGAAGGCTAAGAGCTTCGCTGTCTATATAGTATAATAAATTAACATACTTTAAAAAGAAAATGTTTTTACCTGTTAGGACTGTATGTGAGAGATGAGTGACTTATACATGTTATGACTTAGCTTTGATGAACCTGAACTGTCTAACAGTAGACGTTAGACAGTTCAGGTCGAAACGTAACTTGAACATCTAGTGATGATTTTTCAGGAAAACCAGAATACCGGATATATAGAAATGACACTCCAATTTGTCGGATCAGAATTTCGAAATTAGGTAAGCAATTGTTTTTCATAAGAAGTTCATAAGAAGTTCCCCTTTTCATAAGAAGTAAATTTTTGATACTTGTAATTTTACCTTTTATTAATGTTCAATTAAAATGGCTTTGCACCAAAACTTTTGACCAAACCATGCAAGCATCTCTCAATATCGATCTTGACATTACGTCTTCTTTCAAACCACACCTTTCTCTTAAACATTGTTGTACAATCGTTTACTGCTCCTCAGCGCTCAGACTTCTACTTTATCTACTTTCTTCTCCCATACCCAACTTACACGTCTATACGTTAATGTCGGGACCAGCACTCCATTACACACGAGCCTTTCTGGATACGCTCTAGCTGCTCACTAGAGTGTGCAAGGCCTCTTAAGTTATATATTGTGCAGATCAGAACACAATTGTCACCACCCCAAATCTCTCCAGCGGGTGTCGTAAGGCGACTAAGTGTTAAAACAGTGATGAGGAATGGGCAGCAGCATTCATCTCATACCACCTAGCAATATACTGCGATTTATGTGCCCGATATATGGCAACAGGCTGGCCACCTAGCTACTTACTACATGGGACCTAACATAATTGGCGAAAAGTAGGTGTTTCACCTCTGCCTACAGATACATACATACATAAATCACGCCTATATCCCCGAAAGGGTAAGCAGAGGTAAACTAGCACCCACGTTTCGCCAATTATGTTAGGTCCCATGTAATAGGTGGCGAGCCATTTATCGGGCACAAATGTCGCAGTACTATTGTTAGGTGTAATAAGAGGAACGCCGCTGCCCATTCCTCATCACTAATTTATCCTTAGTCGCCTTGTACGACACCCACGGGAGAGATTTGGGGTGGTGACAATTGTATTCTACTCTGCCGTCACCACACGGCCATACAGATATAGGAGTGATTTATGTATGTGTACGTATGTATGAATGTGATCCATTACCAGGACCAAGGGCAGTCAACAAAACAAGCCTGACTCTGCAGTGGGTGGAGGAACGACTACCAGAAGTGCTTCTCGGAGGATATCACGCCCCCAAGCATTGTCGGTCGAGGCACAAGGTTGCAATACTTATTCCTTACAGGTAAATAAATGAATAAATAGGGAGAAGATACTTCGATGACGTCTGACGTAACGAACGGAAGCGGAAGCATGTGTTTTGGAGACCTCAGATAACCAGAGAACAGGGCAGGAAGAAAAACAACCTTGATTCGAGTACAAATTTTAATGTCCCAGCTCAACACAAACATTTGGCCCTACCAAGATACAAACCCACGACTTCTTGTGTGATAGCCAGATCGCTGGCTATCATCCAAGGTGATTAATTAGGAATGCAGACAATGCAGTGTGCATTGAACGCGCAGTTATTGCCTTACGTAGCTACACTGGGCACTAGCTATGCATATCTTGTTAGCGCTTTCATAATTTGTAATAGAATAGCATTCGAGCAAACCATTTGTCAAGTCTTGTAAAAGAAAAATAAAATGTGCTTTATCGTGCCTATTACGATATGATTGTTTCAGGGATCGTTTTACTAACCTAGTGTTGTTTCTTCACCACATGCATCCGATGTGGCAGAAACAGTTGCTGGAGTACAGGGTCTTTGTGATCGAACAATTGGGTGAGTCTACAAGCTAACAGGCAATTATGTGGGCATTTTGCATTTAGAGCAAAAGGTCGCCGTATAAATAGGCGTCATGACAAGCCTCAAAGTCACATAAAGGACAATGGAGAGGGCTATGCTTGGTGTTTCCCTGCGTGAATAATGAAATGTATATCGGAAATAATGAAATAAAATAAATAATATCAGGGGAAGTTTGAAAGTAGCGACAGTGACTGAGAGACTGCGGTGTAATAGACTTGGATGGTTTGGTCATGTTATGCGAACAGATGATTGTTGCTATGTTGGCAAAAGAATGTTAGGCATATAAGTGGAAGGACGTAAAAGGAAAGGGAGACCAAAGAAGAGATGGATGGATTGTAAAAAGGAGAATACGATAGCGAGAGGAGTGGACGATAACTTGGTGAAGGATGGAAAGGAGTCGAAGAAGAAGACATGTTGCGCCGACCCCGCTAGAGCTCAATAAGATCATATCAGAAATAATGAGATCTACATTACTACATTATACTACATTTTTGTCGCAAGTAACTCTTGCAAGAATAGGGGTTTTCAGAACTTTTAAATTTCATTCTCAGGACAGTATAAATTCAATAAGGGCGCCCTCTACAACATCGCCTTCATAGAAACGCAAAGGTTCGGCGCCTGGGACTGTTATTTCTTTCACGACGTTGACCTGATACCGCTGGACGAGAGGGTCCTCTACACCTGCCCTAGAAACCCAACACACATGTCTCCCGCAGTGGAATCCAACAATTTCACGTAAGCAAACAATTAAACTTATAAAAACAGATAAAAAGAGTGAGAAAATTATTGTCTTGCGGGAATCGAACCCTCGGGGAAACTTTGCTTGTTGACAGGACATACCCGGGCCCGTAGCCAAGTGGCAATCGTTTCATAACGATAACGTGTCGAAGTTCGTCACGATCGGCCATATTACTTTGGTATTTATAGCGTCTTAGCTTGCGCTACCAACGTAACTAGGAACTTACGAAGGCGATTTTGGTCACGTGATTTCACGATGACTTGCGTCAAATCCCATACATTTTGCTATATCGAACTTTGTTATCTTTGTCGGTATGTTACTTTGTCAAGGACACCAGTATAGAATGTAGCAATCCGTAGCTGCGGATGTCGTAGCTATCTACGCCTGGAGATGATTCACTACGAATGCAGTGCGTAGCTACGCGTACTTAGTTCCATAAGCAGTAACACTTACCACTAGCCACGCATAGCTTGTTAGCGCTTTCTCAATTTGTAATGGCGTATACATTCGTTTTACATTAGTTAACATTAAATTAGTATTACACTACAAATTGAGAAGTTTCATTATAAATGCAGTGCGTAGCTATCTGCGTAGCAATGTATTAATTACTACGTAGCGGACTATTGTATGCGAATCTGATGGTTTATGCATGGGCAAAATGACTGCTGATATACCAACTGACAATTGATTATCCTCTTCTTCTTGCTGCCCTATTCCAACGTTTTTATGACGTCAGCGCAGTATGTTTTATCTATTATTACCTATCACTGACTTTTCAGACTACAATATCAAACTCTGTTCGGTGGTGTAACGTCGATGACCCCAAAACACTTCCTCAAAGTAAATGGCTACTCTAATTACTACTGGAATTGGGGTGCGGAAGATGACGACATGTATACAAGGTAATAATTTTGTAAGTAAGCATACAAGTTATGCCTGTGTTATAAGTAACTAGAGATGCAAACTCTAACCGCCGAATACGTAATAATAATGTAAAAGTGGACAATAGCTGTCAGAATTTGTACCGCCGAACGTCAATTTTGACAATACTTAAATGTTAAGCAGGACTCAAACTTTGAGGAGCGTTTCTGTATTTATTTGGGGATTAGCATTCTAAGGATTTGATAAGCGAATATGGCGTTGTGTTTTACCGCGCTCAGCCTGCGCTTGCGTAACTACTAATGTGCGCTAACGCTGGCCATTGGAAGGGTGGCCAAAATATATTATATTGCGTCCCTCCGTGCTTCAGAAGACAATGTTAAGCCGTTGATCCCGGCTGCATCTGCACTCTGCAGATGTTAAATTTATACCTACTATTACCTACCAATCCGCACTGGGCCAGCGTGGTGGGTTATGGCCATCTATAGGGAAGGCTTGTGCCCCAGCATTAGGGACATTAAAGTGCTGATAATTTTTTACGTTCATGAAGAAATAAAGTAAAATACGTAGCGACTTCTTCTTTTACTTATTGCCCTTATCCCGCTCTAGGTGGGTTCGGAGCAATGTGTTTTCTTTTCCTCGATATAATCCCTCACAATCTATCCATCTCTTCTTTGGTCTTCCTCGCCTTCTATGTCTTAACACGTTCAAATCTAACATTCTTCTACCAACATAGCTTTCATCTCTGCGTTTATAGGAGGAAACTAACTACCGGAGTACTTCTACTAGACAACTCAGCACTAAGCTACTTTCTCATTGGTACATACAGGGTGCAAGCTGCGAAGCTGATAATGGTGAGACTTAACATGACTATAGCGCGTTATGCCACCTTACCCCACAAGCCGCAGAGGGTAAATCCTGACAGGTACGTGTTAAATTATACTATACTTCGATAGAGTATACTACGATTTATGTGCCTGATAGATGACAATAGGCATTACATGGGACCCAATTTAATTGGGGAAAAGTGGGTTTTAATGCACCTATGCCTGCCCCTTCGGCGACATAGGCATGATTTATGTATGTATGTATGGTACGTGTAAGAATAATAAAACTACAAACTACATTATCAACTATCTTTTTTAAATTATTTTGTTTTAACAAAAAAATAACTTCGTCACAGTCGCACCAACTGAGTTTGTACGTATAAATTAAAATTGTATGTAAATAGATTTTGGTGGTTAGAAAAAGAATTTCGAAAAATTATGGTCTTGATGCGGGAATTGAACCCGCGTCCGCTGCTATCCGGGCAGGTGCCTGACCGCTCGGCCAACCAAGACACTTCTTTTTCTAAATTCTTTTTCTAACCACCAAAATATTTGTACTAATTTTTTAACATTTATATAATGTTAAAATGAAAATCAAATAGTTGTACGTAAATGTTTTCATTCCAGATACACAAAATTGGGTAAAGCTAGGCAGAGGTTTCGAACGGAAGGACTTAAGACAGTAGAATACAGATTGATATCCATACGAAAGAATAAGCTCTTCACTCACACTCACTGTTGCTGACGTGAATCCCTTTAATTACGATTTTAATTAATTAAAAATCAATAAACAGCTATGTTAAATCGAGCTTTTATTTTATTTCAATTGCATTGTTCATTTAAAATATTACTTTTATGTTAAGTTTAGGTAAACAATATTAATTTAAAATTTAATAGAATGTTTTACGCACTTCTTCCATAAGGTTCAGTGCAGTAAATTTCTTGACTTTATGCAAAATCTTACAAATGCTCGGATCTGAAACGAACTTACAAATATAAATGTCTCCTGTATCCGTATCGACTTCCAGTCGCTTCAGGACGCAGCTTACTTGATCGATGTACTTATTCTTGCTTTCATGGGGTAATAAGTCAAAGTACCCGGGCAGGCAAATCTTCAAAACATTCCATATAACTGTTTGACTAACAGCATATGCTAGATCGGGATCTTCCCGAGGCTCACTTGTGTGTTCTTCTTCTACATCTTCTGCCACTACTTGCTTAGCTTCGTCTGCTGGGGTTTCTTCACATGGTCTACAAATAAATGTAGTTTTAACATCAGTATCTGATAATGCACTTTTACTAGGATTTATTACATTGCTTTTTTCCGTTTTTGGTAGGCGAGCGCTCTGTGAGCTCTCATTTTTTTTAGATTTTCCCAAATTTTTTGCTTTTTTAGCTTTCTTGTCTTTTTCAAATTCAGCTTCAGTATATTTGACTTCAACAATAGATGTCTCCTCACAAATATGTACCACATCATTAATTAGCTTATCTAAAAATTTTTTTGTGCACTTCAAAGCACATGCTATACATTCATCTCTGTATTTCTTTTCCTTTATTAATTTACATATCACATCTTCACACTCGTCTTCGGAAAAACATATTCTTTTTCCGACTGCCATCGACAAGGCTGTCACAAATCCCTCGATTGGTTGCGTACTTTTACAAAAGGCTAACAAGAAAGCCGAATAGTTCATTTTGTTTTCGGTAGTTTCATACAGCTCGAATAAAAAATGCTTTATCATATTTTTTCGTAGTTGCATTTTCGTATCGTCTATATCAAAGTCTTGATCAAACCAAAGTTCTTCGTTCATAAAATCATCCCGAGACACAAGTTCCGTGTGGTCTAAATCAACACATCTAAATCTCTTGCGAATATATAATAATTCATCAACAGTTGGGAATCTGATGTATAGGCAATAGATGAGGAAGTCTCTCCAATCTATGTAAACTGTGTCTCCAAACAATAAGAAAACTAACTTAGGTATCTTTTCAGGGTTAATTCGCTTCCAGATTTCAGGAATAAGAGGACCATCACAGCAAAGTTTTCCAAACACCATGAAATCTTGTAGCATGTAAATAAAAGCTTGCTGTAACGATATTCCGGTAGGAGCAACAATTTTAAATGAACTACGCAGTCTTGCCAACTGGCTTATTTTAAATTCTGTATCCAACACAATCTCCTTGACGTCCTCAGGGCCTGGTGGTGACCCTTGTGAAGCAAATTGAAGAAGATTGGGATTAATGATAAAAGTATCATGTTCTAATACTAAACTTTCAGGAATTTGTCTTCCTTCTTCTATCGCCATTTGAAGATATTTACAGAGACGGTCCACAGATTTTATCTCGTCCGTGTAATAAGAATTAATATTATTTTGAACTTCCATAAAAGTTTTATATATGAAATCATTAAATAGTTTCATATCACGAAAACATTTGTACTGTAATGCCATCATTCGTAGACAAGCACGATACATTTCACCGTTGACACCCATTAACCACTCATCAATACACTTCAAACTATTTTGTTTAAATATTTCTTCTAAGTTAAAAGATTCTTCAGAGGCCGAATTATCTTTTTTCTTAGTTTGTGGGATGGTTTTCGCAATTTCACTATATTCTCGGCTGATGAGGGATCGATAAGAATCATTTGTATCTTTTATAACTTTAATGGCAAATTTGACATTATTTTCGATTATTAAGTTAAATGGATTATTACTGTAGTCAATTTCGATATTTTTTAACTGTAAATCCTGAAAAGCTCCTTTAAGTTGCCTAAAAACTTTGTCCTCACCACCTCTTTTACTTCCTGATGTTTCTTCGGATTCCTTAAAAATTTTAGTCATTTCCTTTGAAGCTAGTCTGTCATTTGGGGGCATACGTTTGATCATAGCATAATAAAAGTCGTGAAGCGATTGGTATGTTAAAATGGACCTGAAAAATGTTCATTTTATAATTAAAGGTTACTTTTATTTCTATTTTAACTTATACAACAAAAAAATTATGATCAAAATTGGGCCATAAATGACGGAGTTATGCGTGGCCTACCATAAAAAGAAACATATGGGTACGAATTGAGTAACCTGCTCCGTTTTTCGTCGGTTTTACACAAATATTTTTTTATTTGTACCTGTTAAGTTCCGTCTGCATACATGATATGTATGTGTTAGCCATTGATGTAAGCTCCTCCATTGCCCAGTTGTCACATATCAGTGCCTGTTTCTGGTGTTCAGCATAGAGTTTTCTTTCATCGCAAATATGATATAGCTTATTTTGTAATTCTTTAACACGACAATGCCACTCATTTTTAGTCAAATGTATAAAACGCCAGTCATTTTCAAAGTTATTATACTCTTTTTGAAAACGACTAACTAAGTCTTGTTTAAATGATGGCAATGTTATTATTTGTTCCATTTTATCTTTAATAAATCGAGTGTAAGGAATTAGGCAATTTATTTGCAATCTTTTTGCAAAAAACAAATTTTTCATATCGTTGATGTACGTTTTTTCTATTTCTTCCCAACAAGTCCCTAATGCAACTCCTATTACGTTTGCTATCGGTATTTGGGCGTAATCCCAATCTTCTTCGCCGGGTAATATTTTGATGTCATCAGAAGTTATAGATCTAGTATTATAGCCATGTTCTGAGACTACCTCTTCGGATATCAATACCATTTCACCACGTTCTTCTGATGAATCTAGGTGTTTGATTACTTCTAACTCGTTGGTTATTGAAACTTTACTGGTTTTAGATAGTCTGCGTAATTTTTCAATAGATTTCCCATTTACATCTGGTTTGACTATTTTAGATTTTGCTCTTTTATCTTCTGAGCTGGGAAAATCTAACTGACTAAGCACGTTTTCCCCAAATAATATTTCCCCGGACTTTAATGGCAAGACATAATCACCAATAATATATTGACATATTTGAGCTAAAAACTCTTTTTCAATAACTTCATAGTACATGCTATAATTAATACCCAAGATGGCGTAGAAACGATCAATTAGTTCTGAATTTTCCTCAGTCAAATCCCATATTACTAATTCTTGAAGTATATCGTCAGTTTCTTTGAGTTTTATATAGCAACTGAAATAACTTTCGAAAGGTTTCTCAATATCTTTCTTATGTGGATCGTTGACTAATTTAGAGTTTCTTATTTCTTTATATTGATCAGTGTCCTTCTTTCTATGTTTACTAATGCTTTCTTCCAAATATATGTCATCTCTATCATCTAAATCTCCTTCCTCGGCCGGAGCACGACCAGAAAACGTTTCTTCTAGAATTTGAGCTTCTCTATAGGAATTTGGGTAATTGATTATGACAAATCCATTGATGTCATTTTGTTCCTTGAGATATTCAACAATAATAGCAGATAGTAAGTTATCAGTTAAGGAATCGCCAAAGTTCATTGCCTCGTAAGCGTATCTGCCTAAATCGGCTGCAGGTGTTAAAACTATTTCTTCTTCAGGTATTGTTTTTGGTGTCTGCGTTTGCTTGGTGTTCAACGGGAGGGGTCCTGATACTGGAGGAATACTCGGTTCACTCATTTTGGTTGCAATCTCATCGTCAATTTTCATTAATCGAATAAGTTCTTTATTTTCCTCCTCATTAGTGGCAGCAATTAACTTATCATAAGATAATTCAATATCGGTACAACCAACCATTTCAACTTTAAATTTTTTCAAGCAATGATTGATAGCTGTTTCAAGCCTCACAACATGTATCTTACGTAGGCTTAGCAATGCCTGCATCGCAACTGTTATTGATCTATCGGGAAGACCTCTCAGAATTGCTTTAGACGAATATGCAGGTAAATCAGCGGGTGGTCGAGGGGGTGGATAAGGATATTTCAACTCTAGCAGTGTATAAACGACATGACCTAATATTTTTGCACCTAGATATTCGTATTTTCTTTCTTCTGACTCGGGTTCATAATTCGGAATTAGTATATCCAAAGTCCATGGGAACGAATAATTATGATATTCATAGAATTCATTTTCATTCAAAGTCTCTTGGCGACCTAGTTCTAATCGTGTAATTTCTTCCTCCTCAGGTTTGTTTTCCTCTTCAATATCTGATTCTTGCAAAAGGTTTTCCATCGGATCAAGTAAATCAAAAATCGGTTGTTGCTTAAAATATAACGTTTTCCACTCATGTATATAATGACTTGGAATAGTAGGATCTCCAATTAATTTCGTGAAATACGCATACTTGGTGGCATAATCAACAATAGAGAGCATCGTTTCGTAGCATATTTCATAATAATGCTTTCGTTTCCTTTTCATTTTCTCTGCATACCGTTTCTTATGAAGCATATCCTGCCTATCTTTTTCGAAATTCATTTCAGAAATTTCTAAATTTATTTGTTCTCTGACATTGTCTAAATATTGATGAAATTGCTGCTCCCTTTGGTCAGCAAATTCTCTATCAGCTCGTATTCTATTTTTTACTAAATTTCGGGCTTGTTGTTTTGTCTCCATTATTTTAGTGCACATTTGTTTTTCAAATTGCGATAGCTTCATGACTTTTTTTGCTAGTTTTTTATCAAGTTTTGCTTCTTCTTCTCCGACAGATGAGTCCCATAAAGACCCACTTAAAACTTTGCTGACTTGTTTATGAAACTCTTTAGAATCTGATTTTTTACGCATTCTAGTGTGTAAGTTTTCCATATAGTCCTTAACCCAATCAGAATTTGCTAACGACTTTTTTCTTTTGATTGCCTTTTCTTCTAACTCAAGTAATTCTGCGTAAGTGTAATTTTTAAATTGGCACGGTTCACGTAACATAAATTGCTCCATATCTTGCCTGTTGGGGTTTAGTTGTTGTTGCTGCAGTTCTTGTTTCTCATAACAAACAGGAGTACTGGATTCTTGAATTTTCTTTAAAGTTTTAGAATACTTCCGTCTAATAAGCTCATAAGTTTCCTTGACTTGTTCTGTTTTCTTCTTCTGCCATTCTATAAACTGCCTTTCATCAAGTAAAGGTTTCGACAGATCGTCTACAAATCGTTCCTCTTCTTCATTGACTTTTTCCACGGTGAATCTATTTTGCATTTTCTCTACAAGATTTGACACCTTCTTCCTTTCAAGCTTGATGAAATTTGTCCGATCTCTTTTGTCTAAGTGCAAGAAAAGCTGATAAAACAGGCGTAATAGAGCTGTTCCCTTGCCTTCTTTAATGCTCTCTAAATCGGTGTCACTCAAATTTATTTCTATTTCTCGTAGCCACTCCGTCAAATATTTCCAATTATTTTTAACATCTTCCGAAGCATTGCTGGATCTTATCAGAAAATGTTTTTCATCGTTAATAACGTTGTAACTCTTGAGGACACTACCTATTATATAACCATTTTTCATCATGTTACCAAATTCCTCTGCTTCCCATGTAACGGGTCGTTGAAGTCGCTCAGTTAGCCATTCCTTTAATATTTCAGCCATGTTAGGAAACAGTAAAAGTTTAATTTAATTTCGTATTGAATAGCTCTTACAAATGTTTACGTTTTCAATGTTGATATAAAATGTCAATGTAAATCATAGAGGACAATAATACTACGGGAAATGTAAATTAAAGGAGGTAAAATGAAGTGTTTATACACTCTTTGCTAAGGAGGTAGAAGAAGGAAAAATCACACGCAATTAAAATAGTTTATAATACCTACCTACAAATTGAAAACTAAACCCCAAGCTGAATGCACGATATTTGTAAAAATATTTGCTTTGGATAATAAATAGATTAATTTTCACATTGCAAGGGTAGTCCTTGGTTTGAACGGGAAAGCGTGAAGTTATTGTTTAAGACTACAGAAATTTCGGCAAGACAAAAAATGTTCTTGCTAACTGTGTATTAGAGACAGACTAGCCGCGTGCTTAAGACACGAGTTTGAGTTTGTATTCTTTGTATTAAGTAACACCTGTCTTTTATGGAACAAATAGACCCGTTAAGATGATTAAAAGCGTGACGTCTAATATTCCGACCTTTTTCTAAGCTTAAAACATTATTCTATACTGGCAGCTTTTTTACAAAGCAAGTTAAATAGTTGCAACACCAAAAAAAACTGTCATTCATTATTATGACTTTTTGTTATGTTTATTTTCACTATTTTTTGAGCACATTTCGTAAATTTAGCATTTACCAATCCCAGAATGAAATGTAATGAGTTCGAAAATAGTGTAAGTGGGCTATTTTTTGTTAAAATAACTAGTTTCTTTTGTTAATTGTGCCAATTGGGTATTAAAAATGTATTTGCGTTGTTACAGAAGCCTCATCATCACATGAATTTACAGAATTTGGATAAGGCCCTCCATGATTTGGGCATGCTAAGTGCTATAACGGAGGCGCGCCGTGAATATTTACGGGAGACCACGGCGAACTGCGGAATGATGCGGCTAAATACGCGATACGTGTCCAATGTCACTGTGGGGTACTGCATGAAGCGAATGAAGAGCAAAAACAGACTGTGCCCATACGTGTTGCCTGTGAGGCACCGAACTAAGAGTGAGAACTCCGATGTGATGAGCAGTGATTCGCCGGACGGCCTATGCGACTTCAAAGGTAATTCAGAACCATCCTCCAGTGGCATTTCCGAGTGTGTCAAAAGTTCAGCAAAACGATGTCAGTCACTTGAGAATCTTAACCTGTTAGTTGAAACCCCGCCAGCTACCGAGGTGTCACCCGACATGGACTGTGTCTCGACAAGAATTCAAAAGCTACAAGTTGATGAATGACAGCCGTTCGGGAGATGATGCCATTTTATTGTTAACATAGTTGAAAGGAGGGTAGCATAGTAGTACTCACGTGGATGTTATTAACATATTTTTGTTGAAATGTATGTACCATTAAATTGACCCCTCACTATTTTAAGGACACCAAAGTACACAATATTTATATGTGGCATTGTTAGATAGTATACTATGAACAGAATTAAAAGGATAAGTTATGAAAAGAAGATCCTTTAAGTATTTGTAATGAGTATCTATGCTAGTTTTGTTAATAGTTAAATATGTACTAGAAATAAATAGGCTCGTAGGTTGTAAATGAAATATTGTAGTAAGAATGTTGTTTTTTTAAATAAATTTTGCCTAAGTTACTCACTCATTTTTAATATATTGAGATTCTCAATTTGAGAATTATTTAAAAATAAGCTTCATCATATTCCTCTATAAATATGTAACACTTCACACAATTTTTCAGTTGAGTGTTTGTTTTGGCTTACTTTAAGCTTAAATTTGTCTTCTTTAAATACTTATAGGTATATAATTTATTTTACATGATAAAAACAGTTTTTAAATTATCTTGGATATCTCATATACAAAACCACAACAAATTGTATAGAAAGTCAAACAAAATAGCTATTTCTAATGTTTTGTATTATAGCCTGTGCAATATTATCAATATTGTTGATGTTGTAATTAGTTAGTGAGGGGTATTTGTAGTTATGAATGTTAAATGTTCCTAGTTCCTTGGCATAAATGAGTTAATTTTGCATGTGTCCATTTTAACGTGAAATCTTACAGCCGTTGTTTCGATGTACACTCATTATGAATAAGCAAATTGCTCAAAAATTTTTAGATTGGGTACAAATTAAGAATATGTGATTAGATTATTTTGTATCCAAATTTAGATTTCTATGAAATTTGTTAACTTTGTGAACCTTGATGATTTTTAATGGTTACCTACAGTACCACCTATATTAATATATAGAACAAATTTTTTTTTTTTAATTCTAAGTCACAGATGCATTGCTATCATCACCTTCATCTAAAGTCTAGACAATAAGTTTTATAAGCATGATTTAATTATGTCATACATGTATTTATAAAGTTGAAAAATATCTCTGAATTGCAGTATTACTAAGTACAAAGATCATTTTTTTTCTATACGGAAAGAAGCATTTGAGTGATTATTGTATAAAAGAAATTATTTATATTTTATTTTAGCCCAGTGATAATATATTTTCGTTTAGAAGTCATAATTTCAGTTAACAGTCTAATTATACAATAGATATTTTTATCTAATTAACAAAGACTGTTTAAGGATCTCATTGTTGTAATAGTGTCATCTTAAGAGCACCTTTGCACCCTGCTTTTGTGACTTAGCAAAAGATACTTACGTTTGTTAACATATTTTGTTATTTTAACTTATTTAATAACAAATATTTGAAATAAATATTGCTTTCAAATACGCGTTCTGTCTTATTGATAATTAAAATTTGTACTACTACTTTCCATCATCGCAATGTTGGAATGTTTTGCTGCCATAGACGAATAGGTATGACCTTCATCTTTTTCGCAACGCGGTTTTTTTTCATGGTCTAGTGGTTCGCCCACCGGATTAAGATCTGGAGAGAACCCGCGACCGGTTCGATCTCCTGGGGAATACAAATTTGTACTCGCTCTGATTGGTGGTAGGACTTCTTTCAAGTCCGCCTGCCTAGCTACCATCATCTTATCAAAATCTGCAGCCATAATAATGACAGCATTATTGTGTTCCGACAATTTGTGATAAGATAGCAAGTCCCTCTGTCGTTAAGGGTTCCAGGTGAAGCTCGATTCCATCTTCGGCCCTTATCGTTACTTACTATCAGGTGAGATGAAGGGCAAGAGGTTCCCTGTCTAGCATAAAAAAAACTCCTTTAGTGTTCCCACTGCTGGGGCCCATTCTTCATGATGGGAGAATGGGCCATAGCCCCCCATGCTGGCCCAGTGCGGATTGGTGGGTGGGTATGACCCACCAATTCACACTGGGCCAGCATGGGGGGTAGTAGGAGAGCCGTTGGTCCCGACTGTAGTAGCAGTCGGGACCAACGGCTCTTCAAATCACGGAAAAACTGCATACTTCTTTCTCCCTGCCCTATTCCCAGGCTATCTGCGGTCGGCGCAGTGCAGTAGGTATGTTACCTCTTCCACCCCATTCATATCATCATCATAATTTTTTTCATTCGGGCCATCCGCCTGTTGGCGGGCTGCGGGCATCGAGCGGTAGCTCATGGCCCGGGCATGAACTCAGGGGACATCAGTCCAACGGTGGTCTGGGCCGCCGTCTAAAACGGCGGGGCTCCCCTTTGCCCCCCTCTACTCGACCCTGTAGGCCTATTCCCTAACTTTTTTTGACAGTTGAAAGTGATGATCACCGAACTATTTACTTATCCATTACTACTTTACTATAATGCTATTGTGACACTTGTCCTGTGATAACAGCAATGTATTAGTAAATAGTTCGGTGATCATCACTTTCAACTGTCAAAAAAAGTTAGGGAATAGGCCTACTGGTCTGGTGGCCATTCATATCGGTCAGACGTCATCAAGCCATCCACTCCCTTTTGATTCATATACCTAATCTATCACTCCATCACACTGGATAGGTGCTCGTGCGAGCTAACGACGAGCGGTGCACTCAAGCGGCATCTGCATTGATAATGATGCGCAATTTGTTTTTCGCACCTCTTGCTTAAAGGTGAACGCACACCTATCAGAGGCGAACGCGCCGAAGTCAACGAATTTATCATATGAAACCTCGCACACTTGCCGGAGTCGAATCGGCCGATTCGTCCGAATCTGTCAACAAGTTCAGAATTCGGATGAAGTCATCGTTAAAAATTCCTTCGGCGCGGACGGATCTGTCATTTCAGTACCATTTCGATTCTTTCGGCGTGGACGGAACGGTCAATTCAGTACTATTTTCGATTCCTTCGGCGCGGATAGGTGTGCGCGCCTCCGTTGACTTGTGGTGTGGGTTCTCCATGAAAATGACATTGTGTCAAGTAAGTTTTGAATCAAAATCGTCGACTCAACACTACGCCGCTGTAGTGCCGCGCGATCTACGCGCTGGTTTCGAGAAGGGGTCTGCGTAACCCGCCCCGCTGTCCCCAAGATTCTTAGCCGCAGACACATACTTACTGCGACGGAACAACAGACCACTCCAGTAGTTTGATACGATGATTGTGTCCGACGCCACAAACCCCGCAGCGTTGTGCGTTACGATCAAGAGACCAAAGCTTTAGACGTTGTAACGCAGGCCCCAAGTCATCATCATCACCAGCCCTTTAATGTCCCCACTGCTGGGGCACGGGCCTTTCCCTATGGATGGAAGTTTGGGCCATAACCCACTACGCTGGCCCAGTGCGGGTTGGTGGGTATTAACGTTTGCTGATGCAGACTTTCACGGCACGGAGGAACCCGGTCATTGGATGGGTGACCAAAAATTTTGGTCACCCATCCAATGACCGGCCTAAGCGAACTTTACTTAGTGTACGCAATCGCAGGCCAAGGACGCTATGCCACTGCGCTAGCGAGCTCCTCAACCATAGGTGTTGGTGGCCATTAAATGTTCGAACATCGGGTAATCGTATTCGAGATTCAACAGCCTGTCCTACTCCCATCGCAATCTCTTAATATGTAAGTGATGGCTATGCAAGGAAAAACGGGAAACTTAAAATCCATTTATTTGATGTTCGCTGAGTTTAACACTTAAATATAAATAACAAAATCCACTGTAAATAATATTGCGTTCGGCTGACTACCCATGTTCACATCGCCTTCACCTTGAGTTGCTTCATTTTGGGTGTTTTGCGTTTCTTCTCGCGTTTCTGCTCCTTGACCTCCCAACGGCGCTGTTTCTCGGGATCATCCTCCTGTAACAAGCAACCATTTTGTTACATTAGAGCAAAATACAATTGTAAACATATTTTTAAATATTTCTATATTTTACAGAAAAACAAAAATGCAAATGCTAGTTGCATTTGCATTTTTGTTTGGCAGATTAGTTTAATGCCTTTGCTTTCTTATGTACATACATACATACATAAATCACGCCTATATCCCGGAAGGGGTAGGCAGAGGTGAACAAGCACCCGCGTTTCGCTAATTATGTTAGGTCCCATGTAATAGGTGGCGAGCCTATTGCCATTTATCGGGCACAGAAGTTTATAAGCATGAGGAGTGAAAACCCATTCCTCATCACTGATTTTCTTAGGTAGGTACGAGAACAAAAATTAGTTGCTTAAAAACTGTTTCGAACATTCATAATGTAATCTGGTTTTATTATTATACTCTTTTATTACATTTAAAATACATACATTATTATTATTATTTAACAAAACTCAATCGCCAGTTTTAACAAAACTAACTTATATTTCGCCTCAGAACAAAATCGTAGTGTCATTGCGCCAGTCAACCGTAGTTATCACATCGTCAAAAATTTTATTCAAATCTAGGCCATAGACCCGGCAAGAATAGCTACTAATTTTGAATTGTAAATCACGTATTTTAATTATTATTTATTTTGACGTCAATTGCCGTTAATGAGTTTTAGGTACTCATTTTGAGTGCGGCAGTTAACACTTAGTCGCCTCGTACGACACTCTCCCTGGGGGAGTGACAATTATTATTGTAATCTGCTCTACCGCCACCACACTGTATGTGAAATGAAATCCATAATAGCCCGTGGTCTTGACGTAGTCACGTGATGCTCACCGCCAAGATTCTCTCCTTCTCTTGCTTGCGCTTCTCTTCTCTTCTCTGGGCAGCTTGCTCCTGCCTGGCCGCGTGGGCGCCCCGCAGCCAGGCCTCTGCCACCTTCTGACGCCGCTTCTCGCATTTGGCCAAAGCCTGGAAGACAACATGACTTCATCAATAAAAAATATATATATTTATTTCTTCTTACATAATTAAATTGTATAATATTTACAACAACCACCTTGAACATACAGTTTTAATGTGTGCATCTGGCGTCTGGGATAGGCATGTGCCTGTATTACAGATCACCAGGTCCCTACCCCTCGGGATTACACTAAGTAAATATCAATGAAGAGTTGTCGATATCGAACGTAGCGACGTTTAATTGAAATATCCTATTGGCCTTCTTATTGAGTTTTATGTTATTAAAAGAAAGAAAAGGGAACGATAATCTTTGGATTTCGAAAAAAAAAATTGATTAAGCAACTTTGGTTAACTAGTCCACACCTCTTTGCTGAGTCTAACACCCATCTCGAGGAAAGGACGCATATGCGTGTAAGCCTCTTGTAAAATCTTAAGTCAGCATTTTTAATGTCGCAACTTTTTTACTAGTCCTAACCTCCTTGCTGAGTCCTAACCCTTTTGCAACGCCTTACCTAAACATTTTTTTAAGTGGCAACATTTATACCAGTCCCTACCTCCTTGCTGAGTCGCAGCCTCTTCAGTTTGTCCAGCAGGTGGAATACGAGCAGAAGCAGCGGGCGGACCTCATCGCCGCCGCCATCAGGGCCTAGAGCAAGGCCAACTAGTAAAACCCGCTCCGTGTCAGGGGGCTTCGTTACCGCCGCCTCCCTGAAAAGAGGTTTGTATAAGCAGGTTTCAACAACCAATACTTTCTTAATATTGCTATTTCTTAAGTGCTGTAAGTGAGTTGACTTTTTTAAAGGATCCAGGCTGTTGGCCAACGGTACTTGACTATATGGACCCAGGTTCCTTGAAGGGTCCTCCAGCTTTGCAGCACTTGCACGGCAGGCATCTATTTTCTCTACTACAGTAGATGCCACGTAGGGCGCAACAAATTGGAATTTCATAAAAGACCATGTCGCGTATTTAGACAGACACAAGAGACGCAGCTCAAAAATAAAACTTAGATATAATTCCCGGAACGTAAGTGGAACCAAAATGACGGTCGTCTGAGGAATTTTTTGGCATTAAGTTCTCATTTTCGTTGATTGACGTCTCTGAGACTGAGTGTGGCAGTTACTGTTGAAAACTTCCATTCAAGTTGTATCTCTTTTTTAACTTGTAATATTTTTTCTAGCATTTATATTATGTTCAAATAAACATCAAAACAATAAGTAATTTTGTAATGTGTATTTTTCTTGTTGATTGTCCTGTAATGTATATGTCTGTGTTTGATTGTCCTAACAAATAAAATCAACAAGACACTCACTCCATCTGCTTCGGCCCCGAGTATCTATCCGATATGTGTATGTACTGCACGTGCTGGTGGTACTGCGCCAAGGCGGCGGTCACCCGCGCGTCCAGCACCGCGGCGGACGCCTCCGCGGACTCGGACATGATGGACAGCGCCGAAGGCAGGCCGTGCTTGTCGCCCGGCCGCCGCTCCGGGCAGAACACGCTCTGCGGACAATACAGGCTTAAGTCTTAACAAGCGACAGTAGCGATGAAAACGTGTAGCGTGTTGGCTACTGTATCGCGACTTGATCGATGCAAACGCACGACCCTGTCGAACGATATCGAGGAGAAAACGGAGCTAGGGTGGCGCGTGAGTAGCGAACTGTACAGGTCGAGAGTGCAGTCGTCCGTTACATGCGCCTACGGAGGAATACATGAAAGCTCTGTCGGCAGAATAGCTTTCATGTATTCCTCCTTTCTTTCCTGTCGGAGTGGATTATAAATTAGTGGACAGGAAAGAGTGGAAGAAAAAGACATGCTGTGCCGACCCCGCCTAGAGCAGGATAATGGCAGGAGAGGATTTTCTTCCAGCTATTTCAACCTCTTTTTCTTTTGGACAACTTTTACGGATAACATACATACATCATTCACGCCTATATCCCCGAAGGGGTAGGCAGAGGTGAACTAACACCCACGCTTCGCCAATTATGCTAGGTCCCATGTAATAGGTGGCGAGCCTATTGCCATTTATCGGGCACAAAAGTCGCAGTACTTCGCTAGGTGGTAGGTATAAGAGGAACGCTGCTGCCCATTCCTCATCACTGATTTATCCTTAGTCGCCTTGTACGACACCCGCGGGAGAGATTTGGGGTGGTGACAATTGTATTCTACTCTGCCGCCACCACTAAGAATTGGACCACCACTCACCATTGGATAAGACTCGCGTAAATATAGGCGTTTGGCATTTTATTATTTAACCGCGTGGTCACAGGGTCACTTATGAAAAAAAATAAACTCACCAAGTCCTGCATCTCCTTGGACAGCCGGGTGGCGATCTTCTTCTGGGCGACGCACATGACGAACGGGTCGCTGTCCTCCTTGCCGAGCTCCACCCGGATGAGCAGTGTGTCCGGACTAGGCCGGGCTACGCCGAGTAGGACGTGTACTAAGTCTTGGCGCTGTGAATAGCAGAGCATGGTATAGGAAGTGTAAGTGTAGTCATCATTTATTTAGTTGTATTGTAACTAGACATGCCACGAATATTCGGATATTATACGGTAATCGGCCGAATACCGAATAAATGGAAAATGAAAACCACATTATTATTTAAAAAATGCGACATTTTAATCACAAATTACCTATATAAATACTTTGACTGCCGCACTCAGAGACGTCAAATAACGTTAATGAGTAGGTACTTAACGTTAAAAAATGTCAATTCAAAACTAGTCGCTGTTCGTGCCGGGTCTATGGTCTAGATTTGAATGAAAATTTTTGACATTAAATACTCATTAAAGTTAATTGACGTCTGTGACTGATTGCGGCAGTTAATCTACCAATGGTAACGAAAACAATTTTTTCAGCATTTGTTGACAGTAAACGGTTCCGCTTTTCTTCGTAAATTGTTCAGGTGGTCATGTCAGCCGGGCTGGCTAGATACCTTTATCAGCTTGAGCGTGAGCAGCATGCCCTCGCAGCAGAGCCGGCCGCTGCACCACATACTGAAGCAGTGCTCCGCCTCACGCCGCCAACCGCGGTCAGTGCCCAACGCCACCACGTCTGACCCTGTTTCGCCTGAAGATGAACAAACACCTTATTATTAACACCCCATTCTTTGTATTTATTTCTTTTAAGGGCCTGTTTCACAATCGACGGATCATTTGACAGTTGTAATATGAAATATAAGCCAATGAACTGCCAAGTAAGCTATTCAGAACTTACCCATAGATTGTGAAACAGGCCCTGAATTGAGAAGTTTAATGGAAAGAGGGCCTTTATACAACTCTGCCTACTCCTTCGGGGATAAGAGGTGGGGTATTAACGACTGCAGATGCAATCAGAACCAACGTGCCTTCTGAAGCCCGAAGGAACTCGAGATAGGTACCTAATAAATTTCTGGTCTACCCATCCAATGACCGGTCTTAGCGAACGCTGCTGAGATTGCGCAATCGCAGGCCGAGCGCGCAAGCCACTGCCTATCCAGAGGGCCTAGCTAAGTGGCCAATCTATTCTAACGAATAAAAAACAAATGTCAATTTTTGACTGCTTCCTTTTTTTTTAATTCTCCCTATATTTTAGGGAAGGCAAAGGGTCTAGCCCATACAGCCAAGTCTTTAGTGTATATTTTATCTGTAGTCTTATGAAATAATGAGTGGGTGAAAAGTATGAATGAAATGAATTTTACGTTAAAATATGGGTGCCACATATTTTAACGCATCTAGGGAGTGCATGGCGCGAATTGAATGGTAACAGAGTTAATGATGGTGCTTGATGAAATGGATAAAACCAATTTTTATAGTGATCTTCACCACAACATCAAACACATCATGAGACTTATTTTCGATCATTCTGCATAATTGCACACCAACACGGATGCTTGTGCATTACCACTTTCACTGCACAAAATCCACTCTGTAACAATTTTTGAATTAGTGACAATAAATCTGACTGACACCACGAAACGCGCCAAACACTCATCTTGACAGCTTCCCTTTCATTTGACACAGCGGTAGCCAAGTTATTTTCTCTGTGATACGTCAGTTTCAATTTGTATTCTATGCGTTCGAATAGATTGACCACTTGGCTAGGGATTCTTCTTACGTTACAGTGATATAGGTATACATTAACACTTTTATGAACAGCCAAAGCGTGTCCAGAAAGGCTCGTATGGCTGTTCATAACGGAGTGCTGGTTCCGACATTAATGTACGGAAGTGAAAGTTGGGTATGGGAGAAGAAGCATGAAAGTAGAATAAATGCAGTAGAAATGAGAGCGTTGAGGAGCATGGCTGGAGTAAGGCTGAGCGACCGATTGTATAACAGTGTGATAAGAGAAAGGTGTGGTTTGAAAGAAGATGTAATGACAAGGATTGAGAAAGGGATGCTCGCATGGTTTGGTCACGTCGAAAGAATGGATGAAAGGAGAATGACAAAAAGGATTTACATGGCGAAAGTGAATGGAGAAATGGCAAGGGGAAGGCCTAGGCGGATCTTTCATAATCAAATTGAAAGTCTATTGAAAAAGGGCCAGGTCAAGAGTACCCGAAACCGACGGGCATGCATGAAGAGATTGATGAGATTGGATGAAGCGAAAGAAGTATGTAAGGATTGAAGTATGAAGTGGAAGGAAGCGATCTCTGCCTACCCCTGTGGGAGAAGGGCGTGACGTATGTATGTATGTAAAAACTCTCCTGTGGGTGTCGTACAAAGCGACCAAGGATAAATCAGTGAATCAGTGATGAGGAATTAGCAGCAGCGTTCCTCTTACACCACCTAGAAATGTACTGCGACTTTGGTGCCCGATAAATGGCAATAGGCCCGCCACCTATTACATGGGACCTAACATAACTGGCGAAACGTGGGTGCTAGTTCACCTCTATCCACCCATTCGGGGATAAAGGCGTGATTTGTGTATGTAATTGTATATACAAAAACTCACCGACTAGAGTGAAATTATCATCCAACAGAGGTTTGTGCATCTTCAAGAAGTTCATGGCGATAGAGGTGTTCTTGGAGCGGCCGATGGCGTAGCCCAGCGCGTACGCGACCAGCGCGCAGCACAGGATGCCCTCCAGCCAGTACGCGTCCCATCTCGGGCGCACTGTTATAGGAACCTGGTGAAACAGAAACAGTTAAATTACAAAATCTGATACAGGTACAATACAAAAAAACCTGATAATGTTTCGGGTATAACGCATACCCTAACTATAATCATTATACAATACACAAAAAATCCAATAGTGTTTCAGAAATAAGGCATACCTCGACTGAACACTAAAGACGCTAACTTATTCATTTAAAAACTATGGTGCTGTCAAAAATAAAAAAAATATTACATCTATTTTCGCATTTTCCATACATTTTGATTTAAGTAGGTACTGACTGACCGAACAATTTGTAAAGGAAAGAAAAAAATATAACGATTGTGATTTTTTAATAACTGCATAGTATTTATAAATAAATGAATATGTTAGCACGCATAGTATTCAGGGTGTGCGATATTATAAATCACTCCTATTTATCCCCGAAGGGGTAGGCTAGGCAGAGGTGAATTAACATAAACGTTTCGCCAATTATGTTAGGTAATACTAGCACAGGAGGCGAGCCATCTAAAAGGCACATAAATCGCAGTTCATTACTAAGTGGTATAAGAGGAATGCTGCGGCCCATGACTCGCATTTTATGCCTCCCGCGGGAGGGATTGGGGGGAGGGATACACGTTTATGCTCTGCCGTCACCACACAGCAATATTATTTTAATTTATTCCAATACTAAAATTACAATAACAACTAAAATGAATAGAAATATCTTTGTTTTTGATGACATCAGTATAAAATCGTCACCATCACTACTAGATGTCATTTTGGATATATATTTTTATTAATGACTACTAGTCACCCGCGGCGTCGCTCGCATTAATCTCGGTTATCATACAGCCATCATCGATAAATGGAAAAAATATTTTCAATTTGAATCAGTAGTTGCTGAGATAAGCGCCTTCGACCAAACAATTTATAATAGTAGTATGGATATGAATAAAAAATCAAACAAAAAATTACCACATCACTACTTACTCTGTCTGTAAGAGTCTGTCTGTCTATGCTTCTGTCTAAATTGAAAAAGTAAAAATCATAAGAAATCCACCAACCAGCCTATAAACAGTATTTAAAATGTCTCCCGTGATATTTATAATTTTATTTTAGATATTGGTTTAGTAGTGAATTATTTAGATCACACTTTGTTTTATACTGTGTTCGACTAATATAAAATGTAAAAAAGAACATTAATTCACTGGATATACCAAAAAAAATATCATAGACCTAGGACCTAGAACTAAACCTAGATCTAGGACTAAATCTAAAAAAAAACCTCACCTTAGAAATAGTAATCTTTGGCTGCTCAGATGTGTGCGGTGGAATACTATCCGGGAAACCCTCAAACTCTTCTGGGTCTTGGAAGTGTTCAAATTCATTATCTTCGTCCTGTAAACAAAAAAAATGGAATATAAATGTGCATGTGACATTTCTTTTAGATCTGCATTAAAATTGGATCCAATATATTTATGTCACAACTGACCATAAAGAAGACTTTTCCTCCCACTACGTGTTCGGAAAATCCCACTTCTTGGTCAGAGGGTGACATAAAACTATGATCTAACCACTGGCGATATAAAAGAAAGCCTCAGATCGCTTGTTTTCAAATACTTGCTATCTGAGACATTCTTTGTTTTATCGCCCTTGGTATATAATCTACTATTTTGTGCAAAGACAGCCTGTATATTCAGCTAATTGGACACAACATACCTTTTCATAATATTGCTTATTGAATACAAAATTGACACAACTTGTCCAGACTTAAGTCTTCCCCTTTACCTCGGAGGATCTACCGAGCAAACATGTATCAGTGGCTGTACTTTTTTAAGAAGTGATTGTATTTCACAAGATTTGTCTTATTGAGCCACCAATACCAGGGATAATATGAGAAACTGATCTCTGTTTGCAGGTACATCTTTTAGGCTGAGTATTGAACTTATTATTATTTGAGTGCTACATGCAACATACCTCCACTATGATGTCATCTTCAGTTTCGATTGTGGCCTCGAATTTTTCTTTCTCTTTAGGTTTCTGAGGTGCCTCTTTTGAATTTGGACTGAATTGAACTGAAATAGAAAATATTTTAATTTTAAATACCTTTACACACAATACAGTAAAAAAAATGTATTACAAACATTTACCAGTCATAGGTTCATCCTCGTCCACATCAAACTGCTCAAATTCTGCAAAATCATCATCTTCCAGATTGATATCTTCAAATGCCTTCACTACAAAAGCACTGCAGAAGAGCAACACACACGATAGTAACACAGCACGCATTGTGTGTCTGTAAGCAGAAACATAGATAATTATTTGGGGAATTCAATATAAGAATTACAAATTAAAATTAAATAACCTAAGATTTGCTTATAATTTGATAGACTCTGGGTCTAGTGTGCTGGGCCTGAAATTGTGTAAATAATTATTGATGTTCTTCAAAGTCATCCAATGTGTGATTGAAAATATATTATCAATTATTATTTATTACTTATAAAATAATAAGAAAAAATTGTCTATAACAGCAGGAAGCATAAAATGGAATAATATGTGTGAAAGAGATAGATCAACATGTGTATGAATATAACAGCTCATAAAGGTACCAATTACAGGAGGAGAATTTCTTTTGTACTAGAAACAAAGTTTTAAATTACAATTATGATCATAGTTAGAAACAGATGCTATACTAAATAAGAGGGAGGTTGCAATTAGCACGATTGACAAAGGTATTGTTTGGTTTGGTATGGACATATGACATGTAACCAAAACCATTCACTGAACTTCCAACTGGTAAATTTGTTATCCTTCTTCTGTATGATAGCACATTGCCATTCATCAAAGGAAGAAGATAATTATGTTATGAGAAGAAACTAAATGCACTACAAGAGTTATGAACTTGAATGTTTAAGGATAGTGAGGAACAGGAAGACCATAGAAGTCATGATCATGGATGGATTGTGTGAGATATGACATGAATATGCATGGAGAGAATCAGATGACAGCTAACAGTAGTGAATGGAAGAAAAAAATCACTATGCACCAACCCCCAAATGAAATGGAATAAAGGCAAGAGGATGATGATAATGCTAAATAGTAACACAAAATCTCAACATAGTTTTCAGTGTATGCTTACTTCATTTACTTAGTGAGATATGTCCATTTGAATTCTTACAATTATATTCTACTGGCACTAATGTGCAAAAACATTTACACATTAGACAACCTAAGCATGTAATCTTATCATATTTCAAGGTTCTATTTGGATGTGTATTGTAAGGCTTCAATGGATTTAATATAGTACGAATATACAGCGTATGCGACGTTGAAACTACATTCAAATAAACCAAATTAAGGTCAGTGACAAGAATAATATAACCAAGAAAATTTGAATCAATGCCATCAGCTTATAAATAGATTCATTAGAAAATAGTGGCAAGCATGTAATTGCAAAGTAACTTGTAATGGTATAGTCAGCTAAATTGGAAAAATTATAACAATAACAAAATTATTGAGATGATTAGGTGCGATTGGGACACTACTTTGTACATATGTTTTAAAGTGTATCAATCAAATGAAAGCCTGAATAGATATACAAAATGAATTACCTGTATAGAGCGAGACAGTTTAAAATTAAATAACTTGCTTCATTAACTTAAAAATAGCATTAAATTACTATAAAAACCATTAGCGAAACACTACTACTACAGTTCCACACAGTTATCTTTTAGTCTCTACTGTCTCGATTACAAAATCCATAATAAGATTATTACAAATGAAACACTCCATTGGTTGAATTTGTAGATACATACCAAAGCACCAATGAAATTAGGTGTCAGTTTATTTTTAAAATGGTGATAGAAAACGCTAATTCGGTAGGGCACGTCACATGACAGTACATTTTTCATTATTCTTTTTTAATCTCGCGGAAGGCAAAGACTGTACACTGTGATATACCTATAATTAAGGTGAATACAATTTACAATATTTACAATTTTAGTAATTCAATTTTATTAAAAATTAGAAGGAGAGAACCTATTAAAAAATTACTGTTAGCATGCAGCTAATTCTGACGTTTCCGTACTGCTAACGAGCAAGCTAAAAAAGTTAAAAGCGGTATTAAAAATATGAATCATACACAATGTAAACTGAATATCATAATTGTAAGCAAATTGTTACAATGACGAAGCTAAAACATGATTCAATTTACAATTCAATTGTTTTCGTGACATTAGGATGAAGTACAGTGAGTTCATTGACCTTTGATTTTTTTTTTGGTCGACGAACGAAGATTATCGTAAAATGTGCCCGTATGCACGCTATTGTACTACTTGGCTATTTTTGAGTTTATTATCATTAAAAGAGATGAGGAGGTTATTTATTTGGTGACGCTGACGGCAGAGTAGAATAAAATTAATTATCACCACCACAAATCTCCCGTGGGTATCGTCGTACAAGGCGACTCGACTAAGGATAAATCAGTGATGCGGAATGGGCAGTAGCGTTCCCTCTTATACCACCTAGCAATGTTCTGCGAATTTTGTGCCCGATAAATGGCAATAGGCTCGCCACCTATTACATGGGACCTGTAGGCCTATTCCCTAACTTTATTTGACAGTTGAAAGTGATGATCACCGAACTATTTACTAATACATTGCTGTTATCACATGACAAGTGTCACAATAGCATTATAGTAAAGTAGAAATGGATAAGTAAATAGTTCGGTGATCATCACCATAGTGTATTATAATTTGATCATCACTTTCAACTGTCAAAAAAAGTTAGGGAATAGGCCTACTGACATAGTTGGCGAAACGCGGGTGCTAGTTCACCTCTGCCTATCCCTTCGGGGATATAGGCGTGATTTATGTATTTAAGTGTATGTAATAAAATAGGTAAAATAATTTTAAGAATTAATTTATTACAAAGAGAATTTTGGTTAGAAAAACTAAACGTCTTGGTTGACCGAGTGGTGTAAGCGCGGGATCCATGCCCGCATCAAGACTTAAATTTATTGAACTTTTTCTAACCACATTTTTATTTGTAATAATAATTAATTAATGTTCAAATAAAAAACGCCGTGTGGTGACGGCAGAGTAGAATACAATTGTCACCACCCCAAATCTCTCCCGTGGGTGTCGTACAAGGCGACTAAGGATAAATCGGTGATGAGGAATGGACAGCAGCGTTCCTCTTATACCACCTTGCAAGGTACTGCGACTTTTGTGCCCGATAAATGGCAATGGGCTCGCCACCTATTACATGGGACCTAACATAATTGGCGAAACGTGGGTCTAGTTCACCTCTGCCTACCCCTTCGGGGATATAGGCGTGATTTATGTATGTGTGTATGCAAATAAAAAGTAAAAATGCCAAGTAATTAATTTATTAACAGATGGGTAATTTCGTTAGGTACTTTTTCTGATAGACATACCCCCGAATACAGAAACGCTACGCAAATTTAGGGGACTGCTTAAAAAGTTAAGTGGACACTACCTGTCAGAATTTGTATGGAAAAACGTCAATTTTGACAATACTTAAATGTTAAGCGGGACTTAAACTTTGAATAGCGTTTCTGTATTCGGGGGTAACTGCCGCACTCATAGACGTCAAATAACGTTCATGACTACTTAACGTCAAAAAATGACAATTCAAAACTAGGAGCTATTCTTGCCGGGTCTATGGTCTAGATTTGAATGAAAATTTCTGACATTAAATACTCATTAAATTTAATTGTCGCCTCTGAGTGCGGCAGTTAGGACAAAAGATACCTACGTACTTATAGGTAGTATATCTACCACAGAACAGCAGCGGGCCTAGCACGGGGACGTGGACAAGTCTCTCTCCACCACATGACAGTGTTTTGTCTTTGAATTTAGTGGGAGTTAGGGCGAGAGGAAAAGATTTTCTTTCCCCCGAAAGAGATGTGTCCATGTCCCGTGCTACGGGGGTAGTAAGAGAGGTGATCTCTACACATAGACGTGCACGCTCTGATAGAAATAAAAATACTTCCCTTGGTACACAAGTAATGTGGCCATTTCAAAATTGATAATAAACATTATCTTTATTATTGCCGTGTGGTGACGGCAGAGTAGAATACAATTGTCACCACCCCAAATCTCTCCCGTGGGTGTCGTACAAGGCGACTAAGGATAAATCAGTGATGAGGAATGGGCAGCAGCGTTCCTCTTATACCATCTAGCAATGTACTGCGACTTTTGTGCCCGATAAATGGCAATAGGCTCGCCAACTATTACATGGGACCTAACATAACTGGCGAAACGTGGGTGCTAGTTCACCTCTGCCTACCCCTTCGGGGATATAGGCGTGATTTATGTATGTATGTATGTATGTATGTAATAAACATTACTTAACGAAGATGAAACTCGATCCATACCTACACAATTACACAATGCGTGTGTGTAGGTACCTACAGCTACCTATTTTGAATGTTAATAAGTGCAAAGATAAAGCTACAGCTAGGTAAGACAGGGCTGCATCGATTGCTAAAGTAAAAGCTATAGTTTATGACGTCATGCTGTCATTTCGCACCAAATGTACCTAAACTATTAGCGATAGCTTTGAACGAATGATCACCGAATGATTTTGTATGAATTTGGCACAAAATCCGTAGCGCCATAAAATTCAGGATGTCTGCTATAGCCGTAAGCAGTGCATTGCTTTAAAGCTATCATCAGCAATCGAGTTAGGCGGTAGGTCCCTAGTAGTAGGTATCTCAAGTTATTATTTTCGATTTTTGTTTGAACATTAAGTATGGGTATATAAATTTTAGAAAAAATATTTAGTATGTACAAAGGAAATAATTGTGGTCAGAAAAAGTTCGAAAAATTATAGTCTTGATTCGGGATTCGGGAATCGAACCCGCGTCTCCCGCAATCCGGGCATGTCTATACCACTCGGCCAACCAAGACGAACTTTTTCTAACAACAATTTTTTTTGTTATGAGTTTGTATCTACCTAAGTATAAAAATATAAATGTTGATGTGAAATTTCACAGTCCAAACACCTTCGTTAAACGAGTGTTAAATCCTTGAAAGTTGTTTTATTTCAAATGTGTAGTGCTCGTACAAATAAATAATATATTAACGCCCGAATACAGAAACGCTTCTTAAAGTTTGAGTCCTGCTTAACATTTAAGTATTGTCAAAATTGACGTTTTTCCATACAAATTCTGACAGGTATTGTCCACTTAACTTCTTAAGCAGTGCTCACAATTTAAGCAGCGTTTCTGTATTCGGGGGTAAGGGCCTATTTCACAATCGACAAATAAGTTCTGAGTAGCTTACATAGCAGTTCAATTGACATATATTACAACTATCAAATGGTCTGCTAAATAAGCTACTCAGAACTTAATTGTCGATTATGAAATAGGCCCTCAGTACTAAATAAAGGATCGTTATTATTTTGTATCCTCCTCCTCCTCTCTATAGATACCTACAAATCTTTCGACTGTATTTTCGAAATAACCGCTTCCACTTCTTTCGTATCTGGATGATGATCTCACTAATGTCCATATGCGTACATAACTTACATACAATTTCCTTATTCAAAATATCGATAAGTACCTACACCATAATATTCGCATAGCAGCAACCCTGTTCACCTTTTGCACGTTTTCTACAACTCACTATACTTAATGCGACAAAGTATCCCTTTTATGGTGAAAACAGGTCGTCAGCTAATATTATCTCTGGCAGCTAAGTCTAGATTCAGTTCCCACGACTAATGGCATCAGAAATTTTCATTTTATGCGTAGGCTGCGTATACTGCTGTACAGCTTGGCAAAAAAGAGTTTGATGCGGTGACAGATGGAACTAATTTTTATTTGCATTAGATATCACTGATTTGCGGGCGAACTCTGGTAGTTCAATTATCAAATTTTTCGGTAACATCACGATTTATTTATATTTTAATTTATTAGGTTCAATTCTACGGTTATACGGCCTATTATACGGCTACTGACTTTAAATGAACAAAACAAAACAAGTGGCGCCCTCATTTTATCCAAATACTTTTTTGCCAAGCTATACCTATGTATAAATAATGGCGCGATCTTTGACAGTTTTTTTTAAACCTAGGCTGTTGTTTTTCGGCTTTTCAGCATTTTAAGGCGAACCTTGAAAAGTCCTCGAGCCTTGCAATCGAGCACTCCCTGAGATGGTTTCTCTACAGCAGTAGGCCTAGCACGGGACGTGGACAAAATCTCTCTCCACCATTTGCCAGTGTTTTGTCTCGGAATTTAGTGGGAGTTAGAGCGAGAGTTAAATATTTTCTTTCGAGGAGGTTGTCAGGACGGAGCGGGATCATTGGCAGTACTAGCCACGGGAAGAAGTTTGCCTTACTAAAGCCTAAATTTTATGACACAAACTGATTAGGTACATAATAGTGCATTCATAGGTAAGTCTATACATATAGTTAGAACGGCAAACCTTCTCCGCGCTAGTAGCTGCCAGTTTTCAATAAAGAAGGTTAATATTTGAAGCTGACGCACCCGGAATCATCCGAAATTGAGGAACCCAATTATTTGACCTCAAAATACCGGAAAATCTTATTAATTACTTACCCGCCTATTAGCACTATACATACTTGTACTGCAATTGAAAAACTATCATAAGAAAAGAAACGGTAATATCCACTAATCAACACTGAGTCAGCGTGGTGGCAATTGGGAATGGCGACACGTTAGTGTGAATTCATCGCTGCCTACCCCTTCGGGCATAGAAAGTATAGATGGAAATTTGTTTTTTTTTTCATGTGTTAGTTATATTTTTTGTTATTACAGATAGTGTCGAGTTCAACATCCATTTTCTGAAGCGCGACCAACTGGCAGGCGTGGGTGTAACCTTACCATTGTTGTTTGTAACACCGTAATAATTCTGATTACGCTTCCTGATCAAGAAATTGCGTTCTAGCCACTTTGGCGAATGTCATTGAACGCTAAAAAATGCGATTGTTTTTTTAACGTTTCGTCGTGAAGTTTATGTAAAAATAAATTGCGATGTCCGCTGCATATTCGAGTATGGTGAGTGCAATTGTATAGTAAATTCTTTTTTTTTTTTTATATTCTTCCACATGGCACTAACATTCAGTCTTTGACTAAAGTACAATAATTCAGGAAGTATAATTTTATAATTTTTACTTCATAACTGAATTAGTTAAGTATTTGTAGTCAAATTAAATTACTTATACATTGTAGATAAATCGTGCCTATTTATCTTCGAAGGGCAAGGCAGGGGTGAATTAGCAACTGAACCACGTTTTATCAATTAAGTCAGGTCTCATGTAAAAAGCGGCGAGCCTATTGTCATCTAACGGGCACATAAATCGCAGTATAGTATAAAAGGCTCGCGGAGGCTGAGAACAATAATTTATCGAATATTTTTGATCTCTTTTTCTTTTGTTATAAAAAAAAACATAAGGTACGAATAGAGCTACCTCCTCCGGTTTTCCGTCGGTTAAAAAGTTGTGGGGGTGTGCTTTAAGGAGCCTTTCAAAAATTAGATTCATACGTGCTATTAGAAGCTCCGATTATTAATTATTTAAGGACAAGATCAAGGATAAAACATGTTTATTGCCAAACGTCTAAGGTTTAAAGATAAATTGAACGTGAATCACCTGCGATATATCCTGTATCGAAGCATTTACGTCATTCCCTGCGAATGCAATGCAGTGAGACTGTGATGGATTTATTAACGGTGTTTAAACTATTTATTAAAGCTGCTATAAATGGTGGCGACACATCATAGACGACAGAAAACTGAACAAAACTTTGTTAAAAATATTGTCTTCCGCTACTCGGGCGGCTAAATATTTGAAAATTGTCTGACCTCTTTTTCTATGAGTAAGTTTATTCTAAATCTCTGTCTGTGTATAAAATATTCTAAGCCATAACCCGTGGGTTTTAACGACTGCAGATGCAGCCGGCCTGCCGGGACCAACGGCTTCACATGCCTTCCGAAGCATCCGTCCGGCTTTAGCGAACATTGCTTTGTTTGCTCAATCGCAGGCCGACCGCGCTAAGCCACTGCGCTATCAAGCTCTTCCCGTGTCTTGACAGTACCTTTTTTTCTCACCTTAAACGAAAATCAGATTAAATTATAAACTACTGGCGACGATAGGCGACTCAGTCTATTTTCAAACGCTACCAAAAAGCCGTGTGGTGACGGCAGAGTAGAATACAATTGTCACCACCCCAAATCTCTCCCGTGGGTGTCGTACAAGGCGACTAAGGATAAATCAGTGATGAGGAATGGGCAGCAGCGTTCCTCTTATATCATCTAGCTATTACCTACTGCGACTTTTGTGCCCGATAAATATAGAGTGTGTTTAATGCTTTTCAATCATTAAAATAATTAGTGAGCTAAAAATTTTACTTTTTCTCACACGTCAAACACGGGGTCCAGTCCAAAAGTTACGGGTACACTTTATTTGGAAAACGCTCACCTACATGACATTTTAATGCAAAAGGAAAAGGGACATCGTAGATAGAGCCTTCATTCGAAAAAGGCGGCATCAAAGGAAGTTGTTTGCTAACAATTTTCACGGAACAATGTGAATCAGATCGGCCGAATCACGCATAAAAGCTCGCGGAAGGCCGCCCCAATGTCAGTCGAGAGTAGCTGCTCGCGCGCTAACATACTCTGTTCGCGAGACTAATATTTAAGTTGTTTTTTTAATTTATTTTTTACATTTATTATCTTCGCCACAATGGCGTCAGCCGTGATCAAGTTCAGTGCCATACTTATGTTAATTAACTTGTGCTTCGCCGATGTCTGTTAGTACCTGTTTTTTTAATATAATTATATTTTAAATAACATCCGATAACACGACGGCCGGTTTTTCCGAATGAACAGGTCGTAGGCTAATTTTATTTTATTAGAAGTCCAACAGCTTATTAACATAGGAAGAAAATAATAAAAAAACAACATTACGCTAAGGGCAAAGAAGTCCGGGTTCGATTCCTGGCATGTTTATGTAGTATATTTTAGATATTCATATATCGCACATCTAGTTTTTTCTTCTAAAGTCATATGCGTACGTTTGCTAACAAAGCCGGATATTAATCTTATCAATTTGGTACGCATAAAACACAAATTATTAAATCATTAATGAAGTTGTAGCTGCACTAAAATGAGGTTATTACCGCTTTTTATAACGTTTTTATTCTAATGACAACTTAACGAGGATTTTGCTTAATTTAAGGCTTGTGTGACATTAACATTAACGGCTAATCAACCCAACTCTCCGATTGTTATTGACAAACTTTAACGAGATGTGAGTCTTTGTTGTCAGAATTTTCAGCCAATGAAATCCCCGAAAATTATAAGAGCAGTAATTTTAAGCGTCATGATTGTTCGATAGGATGGCATGAATGATGGCACTATCCTATATAGCGTATTATCTTAAAACGGACAATGCCCTTGACCTAATTTGCCTTATAGGCAACTCTTACGTTTTGTCATAAATCAAAAACACCTTTTTTGTAATATGAGTCTAATGACTACATTATGAATACCTACACAATGTTTCGAAATATTTTTTTAGTTTTGCCGTTTTTTTATTAAATAATCGTTATAATAAATACATAAATCACGCCCGTTTGTCCCCATTGGGATAGACAAAGGTACATACAATAGTAGTTAATAATCGACTTAAATTTTACAATAATACAGTGTGTATTGGATTAAGGAAAAGTCTTTGAAATCGCCTTACATTTTAAGAGCTGCCTCATAATGGTATTCTTTCAACATAAGACATCAACGAGGTTTACTTTTAAGGTTTTAACACGAACTTTTAATTTATGTAGAGTCCTGTATGTTTTTAATCAAAATTCAAATACTTCCGTTACTATTTCTATTCACGGTACGTTTTTTTTAAATACTTTGCGATATGGTAATAAATTGGCTGCCTACTCCTTCGGGATAGTCGCGTAGGAATAAGCGTGATTTATCTAATACATAAAAATTTCGTGTCACAGTGTTTGTTATTGAACTGCTTCGTGTCGGCTTGACCGATTTTTATGATTTATTGTTTATATTTTTTAGATCTCAGAATAGATCGAAGGCAATTTTTTATACTTACTTCTAGGTGATAAGGGCAAAACAACGTTATTTAATAATTATTATGTATGTAAACGCAATAATAATCAATGTCACTTTTTGGCTTACCTATAAATCTGTCATTTTAATCTGAGATTATAATTAACTGTAGGTGCTAAGGGCCGATTTCACCGCAGAATTAAACGCGATCAGTTGAAGTTGAACTCGGTTTATGCTCTTAACTGAGTACCGCTACATAGTTAACATTAATCAAAACCAAGTTTTATTAAACTCAGTTTCTATGAGAGACGGCGAAATCGGCCCTAAGTGATAACATCGATATGAGGCTTTATGTACATGTGAATTAGTAGACGCTATGTGCCAAGCACGTGTCAAGTAGTTGACATTGACATGGACAAACGGAATAACGTTGCACAAACGTAAACAAACATTTCGTTAGGCCATTAGATGTTATCGTATATCACTATGTTCAGGAGAAAAGTACCAATAGGTGGTGTGTACACCAGCAGAGAAGTAGGTGGCAAAATACAATTGCCACCACTTCAATTCCCTCTCGCGGGTATCGTTCAAGGCGACTTACTGCCGCACTCAAAGACGTCAATTAACTTTAATGGGTACTAAAAGGCTGGAGTTCACCAACACTTTAACATATTATTTAACCGCATCTTTTTGTCATTTTATCGTATGGAAGTCATAAACTGACGGTTATCTCTTAATTGCTTGTTTTACGTGTTGGTGAGCTCGGGCCTTAATGTCAAAAAGTTCAATTTAAATCTAGATTATATAAACGGCAAGTATAGCGACTGATTTTGGCAGGTTGACATGTCAGAAGACGCGTGTTCAGTTATATATTTGGGGCATTTTTATCCCTGAGGACACAAATCAAAAGATATTCCGTAGAAGACAAAAATGAATTGTCCAATAGCACTTATCAGAGACCCTAGGCTAGTTCCCACTAACTTAAGTTACAAAAAAAACGACGATCTCATCCCGCAAGCCAGTGAACGAATAATTGGACTGGTACGACAGCATCAAGTTACCGTGAACTAGTCTCTCAACTAGTCTAACGACCTTATGTTAAATAGGTGCCAATAGGATCTGCACCGGTGAAATATCTTCGTTTTATGTGCGTAAATTACTAAAATGCGGGCCTTGTATTATTGAAATGGCCTATCAACGTCTGAATGCGATTTAAAACTTCAATCGTCGTCATACAATTTGAATGTCAGACTTATTATTCTAGATGCGGATATAAGTGGACCGATCTAAGCCAGTAGTGTCATCATCATTAGGTATTATATAACCTAAAATTATAATTAAAAAGAAATTAGATTAGAGGCGTTAACGGACCCGTGCTCGTATATGATGACTAGGACTTTTATTCAATATATAGTTTTCGTATATATAGTTTTTTTCATATAAAAATTAATTGAGACTTCGACAATAGAGTTGTTAATTTTTATGATAATATAGGTAAGGTAATAGGCCATTAGTTTTCAACAGTGACCGTCATTTAAAAATTGCCGTCACTAATTAAAACAAAACGTATTTTTATAAATCAATGTTACAATATTCTGTGTTTGAATAATTATATTTTAGACTGAATAGATTACATTTTTTAGTTTAAATATGAATTAAAAAAAACGAGAAATAAATTGCGTTTAATTATTTTGCTTAGCCATAAGATGGAGTTTATATCGTAGTTTATTTTCTGAGTAGTAAAACTGGTCCTTTGAGCCGGATTACCGGGGTGAGTGCATTCTAGTTGAGACCGTATTTGCACCTGTAGTGCGGAGTCGGTTGAATCTCTAAAGTAAACCTTATCTGAAAGTAGATCTTTTTTTATTCATCTTAATTGGTTTGTACCTTTCACCCTGGTATTTAGGTACTTTTGGAAACAAGTATTGGACTAGGTACAGTCAGGCACGTCAGACTACCACAAAATGTCAAATTTTCTCAATTTACTTTGTGCTTTACCTCAAACAGTTTTGAGGTAAAGACATAATACATACATTTATACACGATTTTAACCCAAATTCGGTAGCACTATGAGTATGAACAACAGAAATATAGGGTAACAGGAATTTTTTATTCTTGAAAAATACTACATTAACAAAATTTTAGGGTTGTTCGAATTAATTATAAACAGGTAATACGTAAACATTACAGGGACTACGGTTAGGTAGATTTATCTACATACATGAATATACATGAATCACGCCTATATCCCCGAAGGGTAGGCAGAGGTGAACTAGCACCCACGTTTCGTCAATTATGTTAGATCCCATGTTATATATAGGTGGCGAGCCTATTGCCATTTATCGGGCACAAAAAGTTTAGGTATGTTAATCTACTATTTATATATTCTAGGGCAATCTTACTTACAAATGCTAATCGATTTAGGTAGGGTATTCATTATTATTACTGCTGATGAAAACCACCCAGGGATGACCTTTGCTAACATTTTTATCTCTCTTTCTCTTCTAATCTTCTTCTTTCTCTTCTAATGAAGGACTTTAAAAGCAAAAAGTAATACGTAGATCGTTCTCGAAAAATATGTATTACTTACAAGAATCTCAAATACTATAGAGATCTCGGGAAATACCGTGCCAAGATATTTATGTGGCCATGAATCATTTTAAAACTATTATTTTAACAACTTAATACAATAGCAAATGACGTAGCCTTAAGTGCTTGATAATTATACAAAATATCAGACGGAAACGAGAATGTGTGTATGCGGAATATCACGATAAAAATCTCGGCAATTCCCGTATCGTATTTAAAAAATCAAACATTTTTTTCTAAGTATCAAAATTTTATATTCCGGTGTTCCGGCATTTTATTACTCGTCGTTTTTTTTAAATTATTTTTAGAACATATTCGAACCCATAAGAATGCGAATGTTTTTGTGGACTTGTTGAATTGATTATAGAATATTACGATTTTCGAAAGATGTTTAGTGTGGTAAGATCTCAAAAAGCATTATACATTTATTCCGTACAATATTTTTAACTAGTTCCATATTTTACTGCTTCTTCTCTAAAGAGTGTACGTACTGTTATTCGAAAAGAATACCTACAACTCTAAAGACATTCGATTTTCTATAAAGTTTTTTGTAAGAAATCATAAAATTCAGTGGCAAGTCACATGACGACCAAAAAAAATCATAAACAAAATGTAAACTGTGGTCAAAGGCATGCATGAGTACCATAGAATACGATGAGTAATTTCTACCTATTACCTATAACAAAAGATTTCTTGAAATATTCTCTCAATAGTTTTAGCTTATAATAAAATCGTATAAGTTATCATACAAAAATAGTTGGATGACTTCGAAACGTGCAAGGCTTTGTGACTAACCACTCGCCCTTGACTCTACCTAAAGATTTACTGACCAGATAATGCGCAGAGGCATCCAATATTACTTTTGTGCTTATTGAATGTATGCTTACTGAATGCTAAATATGGCCAGTTTTTATCTGAACGTTACAATATTATCCTTTTTTTTATACGAAAGCAAAAGAATCAATTGCGCCTACCGGATACGTAGAACCGGCAGTCTCATTGTGCTGCATCAATAATTTATTATTAATTATAAAATAAGTGATACGAAATTATTTTCTGTAAAGCATCGTGTATATCCGTGTTCTGGTGTGTTTGTATGGGTGTAATTATAATACGTTTGAGGAATATGTATTTGGTACTGGATAATAAGGGTTTTCAAAATATTTCGGACCTCTTTTTCTTTTTCGTTTTCACAGTAGTTGGCAAGGTTAAAACTTTGAATCCTTTACATTGATTTCCAACATTATTATTTGTTTTTTTTTTAAAGTGCCGGTTCATTGATCAGAATATTATTTGACCTTACATTCCAATACTAGTATATAGTTCGCTGGGTATTTTTATTCTTAGAAAGAACAAGGAATTTCCCACATCAAGTCTATAATTTTTCTAACAGTGTGGATGGATGAAAACTAATATTTTTAGGGCAAATAATATTATTTAAAAATTTATACAATATTGATTTTTATTTAAACATTAACATATAAATATAATACATAATAGTACAAAGAAAATTAGCTTTGGCTTACAATATGTAAAGTGTGAAGGTTAGCGAAATTTCGGCAAGTTAATTAATGTCTTGGTTGGCCGAGTTGTACAGGCATCTCCCCGGATTACACAGGACGCGAGCTCGATTCCCGCATTAAGACAATAATTTCTCGAACTTTCTCTAACCAAAACTTTCTTTGTATCTATACAATATTGAATATTGTATTTGTTAAAAATCAAAGTAAAAATTTTTCTTTCTTTTGTTTTAATTCTTCCTGTAGTTTTAGGAAAGACAAAGGGTTTAGCCCATCCAGCCATGCCTTTAGTATTATCATTTTCATTCTTGTCTGTTTGTGTAATTTTTTCATTGTTTTTTCCAGCGGAAATCGTAGGCAAAGGGCCGAGCGCACCCCCAGTGACGGAGGTGTGCCTAGGCTGCATTTGCCAAGCCGTCTCCGGTTGCAAGGGCTCCTACTGCGAGGGTGACCACTGCGGCCTGTTCCAGATCACGTGGCCCTACTGGGCGGACGCGGGCAAGCCAACCATCAACGGACTCTCGCCTGAGGACCCTCAAGGTAAGAGCTGGGAAAGGCGTATTTCCCTTGCCTTACTATTTTTCGTCGTTCGCACTTAGGACCTTTGCACATGACGTATTTTAACGCTCGTTGTTTGATAAACAATCCTGCGTCGCTTCCGATGACGCCTAAAGAACCTTTCCTCTCCTTCGAAAAAATCATCTTAAAAGTTACAATATCTTCGGGCATAAAAAAAAAAAAAGAAAAACTGCTTACTTTCCACGTTCGCATTTATGGCCTATGCACACGGCGCATTTGAATACTGCGTGTTCTTTGATACCTATGTAGTTTATTAATACACTCGACTCCTATTTACGAAAAGATCTCAGCAGATTTGTATTAACTGCGCGTTTCACGAACAAATTATGTTCCTTAAATTTTACTCCAGCCTAAAATTACCGCAGAATGTAGAGTTGTACGCAGGGTACCTTTAGGTTTCTAGCAGCCTTTTTACTGTTATATAAGGAAGAATATCGAAGGAAAGCGTGCCTTAAAATCTTCTAACTGTTCCATTAATATCGGTCAGACGTCATCGAGCATCAAATTGCTTTAAAGTTCATATCAAACATCACATCAGACAGGTGCTGATGGTGAATGAAATTATGAAGACTATGTTTAGAGACCGATGAACTGAGACAGTGATTGACAACATTTCAATCCATTATGTGTGGGTGCTGTTAGTTCATGGATGCTGTTGTTAGGAGTTTAGCTTCTAAAATTTGAGTGACCACAAGGTGCTTTATATACACCATGCAGTCTCCCTTAGTCGACTCTTAGAACACCCTGGTGAGTCAGGGCTGGCACATTCTACGTTATTTTTTCGCTCCCATGCTTAGAAGATAATTATAAGTATAAGATAAGTCTGAATTATGTGAAAAATAAAAAATCTGACTTGATTGCATAATTATAATTATTTTTAAATAAATTCCATTATTGAAGAGAAGATTTTCTTAAATAGTTCTCGATAAATCACAAGCTGTTCCGCTATTGAGATTTAATCAAGTTGTAAAAATGTCTAAAAAATTCTTATTTAGTGGAATATATTGTTACATTAACACCTAAAAGAATAACTAATCCACATTAATATTAAAAGGTTACTCAAGGTCATTTGTTATTTCGTCAATGAGACCAAAACTTGATTTTATTTCCAAATATTGGCCGGAAAAAGGTCAGCATTCTAGTTTCTGTAACTAAGATAAGTATATTGAAATTTAACTATGTGTAAATGAGTAAGTACAGAACTTAGTATAAGTTTTAAGTCTAAAAAAAATCATTTATTATTTACTTATGAAGCATTATTATTAAAGTAAATTTTTATTATTCACTTGAATTCCGAATCAAGAGTCACATACCACCGCGACTCACCAATCACTAATAGTGTTGAAACATCTAAATTCTAGTTTTATTGAACAAATATTATGTTTTTCTGGTCGAAATGTAGACCTGCCCACTGTAACCTTCATCTCTTAAAAGTATTTTACATTTTATACAAAAATATTACGCCATCATGCTTCAAATGCCGTGGTGACGACAGAGCAGAATACGAGAAGAATCCACTCCGTAACTATCGATAGAGTTGACCAAGGTAGTTAAAGGCACCCAAATGGTCCTCCACCATTTGGGTGCCTTTAACTACCTACTACAGCATACCCAAAAAGAGGTTGGTGTCAGGTAAGTGGCGGCTGTACAACCTAAGCCACAACTTTAAGCAAAAAGAGTAGACAACATTTTATTAAATTATAAATTAATAAAATATTGTCTACCCTTTCACCCTCACCGTTCATTAGTCTGTCAGAATGGTCCGTGCTTTTCAATTTTTACCTTTCCTGGTGATATGAATTAAAAAGACGTGGCTGGCTAGGAATATGATAAATAACTTTCTCAATATTTATTGGCAACCTGAAATAAATTCATTTTCATAAACATTTCTGAATTCACCATTTAGGAGGAAGGTTCTTGCTTTTTCTTTAATATTAATCACTCTGTAAATGTTGATTCTACAAAATAATATGATCGATAGTTGCTTTATGCGCCTTATAACTATATTCTATGTGTCTATTTAATGCAGGATGTAACAAGGCACTTGGCATTGATGCAATCACGATATCTTGTGAACAGATTAACCTTTGGTGAACTGCAGATAAATAGTTATGTATTTTAATCAGTAAAGTTATATTTTACCTACTACGGACATAGCGCCTATAACCATAGTTTAACAAGAAAAGTTCTGTGACTATCAGTCGCAATTTTTAAGTAGTAGTTGAAGCAACTGCTTGATTTCTTACAACGTGCCTCGAAATTACCCATCAATGAGTGGCAAAAAAAAATTACCTATCAATGGGCGGTTTGTTCGCATAAATTTCTTTCTATTAGTTAACTGAAGTTTGCGTTCTACATGTGTAATAAAATCGTAATTTAAGTATATAAATCCGCAAAAATATTCAACAGAAAAAAAAAAACACCTTAACATTTCGAAAAATTGTGTCTGTTCCGGTACAATTGAGCAACATTAAACAACTAACATAATTTTTCGTTATATTTTTTAATAATCTTTCGGAAATAAATGTTCTAAAACACATTTATGTAAAGTTTACTTTAAACATATTACAAAAATTAAAATACAATACAAAAATGAGATCTTGTTTAACACAATCACAATCTTTTACAATTCGTGTTTTAGATGTATTTTATTTTCGTAACATTATGTGGTTGTTTTTTTGACTGACAACTTTTTTTTTCAGCATTTTCGACCTGCACCAACGACCCCTACTGCGCTGCTCACACGGTCCAAAACTACATGTCCAAATTCGGACAGGTAAGACACAAACTTTGAAGTCTATAAAGAACTTTTAGGTAATTTAGGGATTATAAAACTAATTAAATACAAAGAAAATATAGGTTAGACAAAGATCAAAAAATAGCCACAATTTTCTTTGTAATAATTTTTATAACTTTTACTACATACATACCCAAATCACGCCCATATCCCCGAAGGGGTAGGCAGAGGTGAACTAGCACCTACGTTTCGCCAATTATGTTAGGTCCCTATAATAGGTGGCGAGCCTAATGCCATTTATCGGGCACAAAAGTCGCAGTAAATTGCTAGGTGGTATAAAGGAACGCTGCTGCCCATTCCTTATCACTGTTTTATCCTTAGTCGCCTTGTACGACACCCACGGGAGAGATTTGGGGTGGTGACAATTGTATTCCACTCTGCCGTTACCACACGGCCAATAACTTGTATAACTTTGATTGATGTTCAAATAACCGATTGACTGGCTTGTGACTTCGTTTTAGAACGATTCTTTCGTAGTAATTTTCACCTTCCTCAAAAAAACTGGGTAGATGCTGTAAAGGCCCATCGGCCAACATCCCATCAGACTATGCCCATAAGCCTAATAAGTGGGGATATCAAAGATGATGATCATGGTGTGTTGTGCGAAGTAAAATTTTAAGTTGGTGGATATAACCGCCTCCGGGGTCTAGTGGTTCGTCCACAGGAATTAAGATCCCGAAACCGGGTTCGATTCCCGGAGTACAATTTGTACTCGATTTGGTTGGTGGTATGACATTTTACAAGCTAGCTGGCTACCACCATGTTTTAAAAATCTGTCGCCATAATAATAATGTTAAATAGCATTATTGTGTTCCGACAATTATTTGTGATAAGATAGCCAGCCCCTCTGTGGGTGAGGGTTCCAGACGAAGCTCGATTCCATCTTCGGCCCATATCGTAGGTACTCGTCATCAGATGAGATGAAGGCCAAGAGCTATATCTAGCATAAAACAAAAACAAGACAATTTTGCCCTTAAGATCATGCGTGTTAAGGTCAAGTTCGTGTAACGAAACTTATGACACTACTCGCTCGGCAGCTGTGTGTAGGTTAACATTATTTTAGTGGGCGTAATCCGTTTCGATGCAAATTCGCGAATGGTATTGTCATCGAGATTTGCATACTATATGGTGGTGACATCATCTTGTATAAACTTGTGTATTATATTATCATGTCGGTAGGTTTATCTATCTTATAAATAAAAATCTCGTGTCACGTTGTTTGTTATCGAATTCCTGCAAAACGGGTTGACCGATTTTTATGAATTTTTTTGTCTAAATTTGATAGAAGCCTATTTTTTATACTCCTCCTTTGAACTGTCAAAAATCCAATAACTTTTGGAAGTTCAACGCGATAAATAACTATATCATATCGTGTTTTGGTGGTCATGCTAGCAGGGGAGGGCTTCCGAGACAATGGGGTTCCGAGACAGTCAATCAGCTTGCGTCCAGCACGTGGATTTTCTGTATGTTTGTGTTCTGTTGCCAAGGTCAAACAAATCCAACTGACATAAAATGGCTATTATGTGCTTGACTCGAGCATCAAGCAAGCGATGTATACGATCAAAATGCTTGAAGCAAGTTCAAATCTACGTGGTTGGCGTCAAGCGGTATAAGGGTTAAGACAAAAATAAGCAAAAAAATTGCTCTCCCATCATAAAGAGTAACCATTTTATCTTCCTTTCCAGGACTGCAACGGTGACGGGCAGGTGAACTGCTACGACTACATGGCGATCCACAAGAAGGGGGGCTACGGGTGTAAAGGGGAGCTGCCCTTTGACTACGTGAACGTATTCAACCAGTGCGTTGCCGCCGTAGCAGCACACCAAGGTTAAACAATAACCAACCCTACACTCTGTTATTTTTTTTAAATTGAAGTTTTTGGTAAACTTTCCCAAACTTTTTGGCAAACATGTGTAAACTTTTTCTTGTGTAACGAAGATCTGACTCAAAAGGCTGTTATTGTAAGCTATGACTTAATTACTGAATGCTGTAGATTTCTGTTACATAATGTGTGTTTTAGGTTTATCATTTTCTTGCACACGAAAACGCTGTTTTTTATACAGGAAGATAATGGAAAAATGTACTTTAAAAGTCTAGACTAGTCGCATAATCAGGTCCAAAAATACAGTGTTTACCTATGTGTGTGAATACCTGATTTAGGTAGGTACTTATCGAAATAAACCACTAATTGTTTTTCTAATTTGGATTATTTTTAACTAACTATCTATCGCAACTAATCATGCACTTCATGAAGCCCGCCACGGATGTAATAGTTATTTGTTGTACGTGAGTGCAAAGTTGTTTTTTAACCGCGTGCTCAATTTTGATGACCGAGCTAGCGAAGGATTCTAAAATTGAATCACGAGCGTAGTGAGTGATTCAAACATTAGAATCCTGAGCGATAGCGAGGGAATCAAAAGAGCACAAGGCGAAAAATCTTTGCACTCGAGTGCAACACGTAACTTTTCATCCCCCCCAACGAGGAAATTGCAAAATACAAAAAAATATATATTCACAACAGTTTCTGTTTTCACCCAGAAACTTCCACAACACCCTCCCATTAACCCAAACACACTCTCAACACCCACCCAGAAACACCAACAACATTCACACCCGCAATACACACCCATCCACTCAGACACACCCAAAAAACACTCATTCACCCAGAAACACCCACAAAACACCCATTCACCCAGAAACACCCAAAAAAAACCCATTCACCCAGAAACACACACAAAACACCCATTCACCCAGAAATACATACAAAACACCCATTCACCCAGAAACACCCGCAAAACACCCATTCACCCAAAAAACACCCACAACACACCCATTCACCCAGAAACACCCACAAAACACCCATTCACCCAGAAACACCAACAAAATATCGAATCACCCAGACACACCCACAACATCCATTCAGACACCCACAACTTCCACCCGGTCACACCCACAATACTCACCCATCCATTCAGACACACCCACAAAACACCCATTCACCCAGACACACCCACAAAACACCCATTCACCTAGACACACCCACAAAACACCCATTCACCCAGACACACCTCCAACACCCATCCATCCACCCAGCCACACCCGCAAAATTTATCCAGACATACCTGTAAGTACCTAATAAAAATTACTCCGAGACGGTCAATCAGCTTGAGTCAAGCACGTTGATTTTCTGTATGTTTTTGTTCCGTTGCTAGCGTAAACAAATCAAACAAACCTAAAAAGCTTTTAAATGCTTGACTCAAGCATCAAGCAAGCGTTGTAGACGATCAAAATGTTTAAAGCAAGATTGACGCCAAGCTGATTGACCGTCACGGAAGTCCTAGGTTTTAACGAATTTATTAGGTGAAAAGAAAATGGCGCGCGCAAAGCGAATTACAAAAAAAGTACACCAAGAAGGTTCCGAGTCTGAGTTTTTAACAAATTAAAATAGGTTGCATGATAATTTCGGCACCATGGAGGTAGAAATAAATAGGTATAATTGTTAGATTATTAAATATAGACCTTTATAATGTAAACAGTTGGTGTATTGACGGATAGTCAATGTAATGAATTATAGTCTGTGTTGGCGCCATTTGCTGTCGGAAGAGAAGGCGGTGAATGAGTTCAATTGAAATGAAGTTGCTGCGCAAGCGCCCTTGATCGATCTGAAGCATCTTAATTCGTAGCTACATTCATACTGGACATCATTCATTCGATAGACGCAAAATGGAGGACATCTCGAAATTGTATTGGGATATACAATAAATAATGGAAAAGTGTTACTTATTGGTTTTATTTCAGCCGATTGCTTATATCAGAAGTGGGATAATACAAAAATATACCATTTTTGTAGCCGTACGCCCAGTTATTGGAAGAAAAAGAACACAGGTGACGTACTTTTTTTTTTCCGTCTTAGTAAGTCTTCGCAAATCAATTGTTGATACTTAAGAAACATCCAGTTAATAACAGTAGAAGGTTAATATGTATATTTATTTATTTTAATAAGGCGAAATACAGATTTCGCAATGAAACATAGCTAGTGAGTGATAAACACATTTTTCATACAAGTTTAAAATTACAATGCTGCGGAAATTGTTAGGTGAAAAAAATAATAATTTATTTGAATTGACAATTATTGTTACAAATCCGTGGAGTTAGTGAAATGTAACAAAATATAAAAAGAAATAGTCCATCAATGTTGTTTACATGTTATTGTTTTAATTCTTCCTTTTCTTAGGGAAGGCAAGGGGATTTGGCTCATACAGCCATGTCTTTAGTTATGTATTTTTTTTACTTACAAAAAAGAGTGTCTTATATTTGTTAATAAAAACACTCTCCATGTCGTTTACAGTTTCAGCTGCTATAAAATTACATGAACTAGAAAACTAAGGCCTAAAACGCATTCGGCCAAGACTTTAAAGTTGTAATTTTCTTCAAAAATGAAAGTTAAATTGCATTATGAATTTTACTGGCGTAGTTATTCAAATATCACTTAACTTACTTAAGCGAAGTGCCTATAACTGTAACATTGAAAGTTAGTGAACTAGTAAACATAAAAGTCAGTTTAACATTTTCTTTAATTAATGATTGCTGGGATATCTTATGATGAAAAGTCGCAGAATAATTAGGATATAAACGAAATAATAATTATGTATCTACTTTATTTCCAAATGACAGTTGAACTATAGTTTAATTAACACACAAAAAAAAAAAGAGGAATATTGAAAGTGGTAAATGTTGCTTCCTCTAGTTATTTTAACCAAAACAAATATACAGTTGGATTAAATCTGTGTGCTTACTTTAATATTTCACTGGATTCTTTCGGACCGACTCCTTGTAATTTTTAATCTAGACCGTTTACATAGAGGCTTTTCATTTCAAGTTCCAGAGACATAGAGGAGGATCACAGTGGCAAACGGAGAGAGCTAATAAACACCACGGAGCGTCTGTCCCAGTGAGACCAGACAGAGACCTGCTGAGCGGCGTGGCCGAATTCGTACCCGGCGCCGAAGATTGATATGACTGCTAATAATTCTCGAAATGGGAATAGGGGATTTAGTGATGACATTGTGTGTGAGAGACTGTTTTTTTTGGATAACGAATTGTATGCAGTGAAAGGAATGGATGTTGGTGGTGCATGAGCTTCTGAATTGTTTCATGATCTTCAATCTCACAAACTAAACGCTGCCAATCACGTTATTTCTAATATTGACAACACCGTTATGTCCTAACTGTATAATTAATCCAGGTAATACTCAATAAAGTTTTTGAGAATTTAACGAGATTCTTCAAAACAAAGACCTTGACATAATTTTTCCTAATTCTGTCAACGCTGACCTGATCTCTTAAAGAACAAGCAGTACACTATGCTCCACTGAAACTTGTTGGTAATGCTAAAACCTGCTATCAGGGTACGCCTTCTATAAAAATAAAAGAAGTTTAATAGAAGAATCAAGTTAAAAATTATACATGTCGATATCAATGAAACAAAAAAAAAAACACAATTATATAATAACATTTTCACAGCACCTAATGTCAATGTCAATAATAAACATAACACAGCTTTAGAATAAAATTATCAAAGCCCCAACGATGACAATTTAAAAATTATCACAACTATAAATATCTCAATAAATATGTAGTTATCAATCTTAATTTTTGTAACATTATGCAAGCTATGATTGTCATAATCAACCTTATTCTTTGCTATCAATGTATTCGTTTAGGGTGTAAAAGCAATTTTACGTCAGACATTTTGTTATTCTTAAATCCTATACCTTCCAGTAACTTTAGGCTTTCAGGAAGCCTATTATATATTATGATGCTCATATTGTATACACTCCTTTGGTAGATGTATGTACGACTCGGAGGTTGATGTAGCATATTGACATATTACGCTCCAAGAGGTCTGTGCGATACGTTCGAATAATGGTTGTAGTAGATGAAGTGAGATTTTGAGAGAGAAAGACGCATATGTCTCGTATGTACGTATGTGCAAGGTAGTGAAAGGAAGTTTGATTTGATGAATAATGGTTTGCAGCTGTCTAACACCCATGCATCGAATATAGCTCGAATACGTTTCTTTGCAGTTTGAATGCCCTTTCTATGTCAACAGAGACTCCCCTTAAGATCAGTCCATAGCCAAGAACGGAGGGAACGTAACCATGGTATGGAACTAGTACGATTTCAGCAGATATAGTCTGCCGCGTTCGTCTTAGAGCATAAACATACCGCTCCAGTTATTACAAAATAGATAATTAAGCGGAGTAGTTGACCGAGGGGTTCAATGAAAGAGTACGTCCTGGATAATTATTACAACTTTACTATTTTTAAAGAGAACAAAACATAATTTACCGAACAGTAGTTAAAACAGAATTCGTCGAAATTAGTAGGCTAAAATTATAGAAATTGTAATAAAACATACATATAAGTAAACCATACGATAATGTTATTTGTTGTAAATTATAATGGATGGACATCTTAGCTATAAATTTCCAAAACCGATAGTATAATGTGTAAATCTTTGTAATTTTATGGAAAACAATTCGAATATCTGTTCTAAAAGGGCGAACAAATACTTTCCTAAATTTTTTTGGTAACCAATTATGCGATATCAATTTGGTTGTAACCTTCCAATAAAAATGTCTCAAAATATGCTTTTGTCCCGTATGTGTCAAAATTGTATAATAATAGGTATATTATTATGTGCTGTAATGATGAGTAATGAAATTTATGTAATCTTTTATCAAAGTGCTAGTAGGTTTAAAAAAAAAAAATATAAATAATACAATAATATAATAATTATTATAATAACAATAAATAACAATAATGGTGGAAGAATTACTTAGTTTCCGATCTGAAGAAGTAAACTTGCTGAGCGTTGTAAAATGATGTCACATGTCGTCATGTGAATGTTAACGGGCCTTGATATTTATCGTAAGTGTAAATGCATGTAAAATCAAAACTAATGGGTATTTTTGACTACAACAAAACTAGTGTATTTGTAGTGTATAAGCTTGTATGTATAGCTTTACTGTAACAAACTAATAAGCGATCTGGCATACCTATTAACATTCTCAATTTTTTGACTGTTGTTTGCCACTATGAAATAAATGAATAACAACGATCCATTTAGAATATCAAATTTAAACTAGCTGTACTTTTTCATACAATACATGCCTTTAGGACCTTTCCCACTTACAAACACGGCAGTACTTATATTTTAATAATATAGATTCTTTTACGAAATACTTACATTGGGCGGCCTTACCCAGTACCGAGTTTGAAGACATTATAGTATTTAGTATTTGAAAACATTTTATTTTAATTTGTTGGGGTCACCATCTACTGATTACTGACAAGAGCAACAAGCTTTACAAGGAAAAGTTGAAAACATATTATGTACAGTCACTTGTGATCAAACATGGTATCCTATAAGTATTTCACATGCACGTTCACGATCTATCGATAACTTGAGCAGACATTATTCCTTTGCCATATATAAATTGTTAAGTTAAAACATAAAATGTAATAATTTGCACAATTAAATAAAATTAGATAAAATGAGTGACATAAAACCACAGAACACACGTTAAGATACAAATAAAATGAATACCCAATGTTTATTTGAATGTCAGGAATAACAAAGAAAACAAACCAAAAAGAGGAACACAACCTACATTCATAATGTCAATCCAATTAATTAGCATTGTAGCTATAACAATTCAGAGGGCATTTTAGTAGGGCAAAACAGGAGGTCATGGACAACATTTAATAAGTTTATTAATATAAAAATAAAAACAAAATTATGAATAGTCATTTTAAAAATGGATAGTGATAATTTTTAAAGACTTAGGACGTCTATTTACCGGACATTCGATTAGGTATTAAAACAACTGTTCATTATCATTAAACTAACACCCATGGAGTTACTACTATTAATTACAGGGTAGTTTGAACAAGATATTATTATATTGAAGGATATTAGGGATCAAGAAACATTTTAAACAATTGAGAAGATTAATAAAAATAAAAAAATAAAACGAGTGCGTGTAACGGAAGTGCGAATGTCAAGGTGAACGTGGGGGCTGTGACATGTAAAGATAAGATGCGGGTTGAGCATAGAAACAGGAAAACTTTGAAAATCGCGCCAGTGACTAAGAGACCCCAAAATAATGGACTTGGATTGGTTAGTAAGGTTATGAGAAGTGATGAAAGCCATGTTGGCAGAATAATATTATATATGAATGTGGAAGGACGCAGAAGTAGAGGAAGATCAAAGAAGAGATGAATGGATTGTATAAAGGAGTATACGGAATGGAGAATAATAAAAAAGAGCGGAAGAAGAAGACAGGTTCTGCCGACCCCTTGAAAGCGAGATAAGGGCAGTTATATGAAGAACCGAAAATATAAAAATCGATAACTTAGTTATGTATTATGTCTAATTGGTGCTGGCTCGCCTCTGCCTACCTCTTCTGGGATGTAGGCGTGATTTATGTATGTATGTATTAAGTTTAATAATGTTAAAGACAAGTGATTGATATTGGGAAAAGGTTGCTTCCAAAAGACTAATACGTGAACATTATCTCAAGTCTGATTGAGTTGATGTCTCTCGTTTTATATTCAATATAATGCCATAGGAAATAGTCATTTATTTATTATTATGTATTTATATATTTATGTGTGTATGTGTTTACGTTATACCTCATTTATGTATTTTATTAAATTTGTAGCTAATTAAGCTTTGCCTCTTTATTATCTCTAACACACCCTACTGATTGGCTGGTAGAGAATGCCATATGGCATTAAGTCCGCCAATTGTATAGTTCATATAGTTGTCCAATAATGTTATAATAAATCTATGAGTATAAACAATACTTACATATATCTGTAATAGTAATGAATTGATTGAGATAGTGATTTGTCTATGACGTGGAAAGCCATGCATGAAATTAAGTGATGAGGTTTGCATAGCATAGAGCAGGATGGTAATGATGCCGCCCAGAAGTGCTATGCGACACGCAGTCAAGTCAAGATGTTGAAAGAAATTACCAACCTTGTTTCGATATAGTTATAATTTTGGGACTTTATGTAATAAAATAAAGGGACTCATTTTTGTTACGGACGGCCGACGGCTACACATAGTAATTATTCACAAGAATAATAATTATCATGAAATAATTAGATAAATTTATTAAATCAGTCGAGTCCCTATATAAAAAAAAAATAAAAATAATAATAAGTAAAGATAAAATAAAAATAAATTCGAATTGTCAAAAGTATCATGGCCGGCCATTCAAATCATAACGCAGACGAACTAAATACTTGGTAACAACAGCTTTTATTGTACATGTGGTAGACGTCTGATTATATGTTTAATTTAATTTATTTGGGGTGTCGATAGATCCACCTATTATGTAGTTGTATGTAGTTGATGAGTGTCGATAGATCCACTCCTAGGTCTTGGGTGTCGATAGATCCACCTATTTGTCTACAAAGTAAGTAAACGACGTCGATGAACCGTCGAGAGCGATGTTCAAATGAATGTGTTGGTTTTGGGCTTAAGAGACGGTTGTGTCTCTTAAACTTAGAATGATTGCGTTCATTGAATATCAAGAGAGAATTTTATTGAATGAAGTTGATTAAGAGTGTCGATAGATCCACTCAATCGACTCTGTTTGGGTGTCGATAGATCCACCTATTATGTAACTGATTAGGAGTGTCGATAGATCCGTCGAGAGAGATGTTCAAATGAATGTGTTGATTTCGGGCTTAAGAGATGGTTGAGTCTCTTAAACTTAGAATGACTGCGTTCATTGAATATTAAGAGAGAATTTTATTGAATAAAGTTGATTAAGAGTGTCGATGGATCCACTCAATCGACTAAAGTGATTTGGTGTCGATAGAACCACCTATTATGTAGTTGATTACGAGTGTCGATGGAACCACTCAATCGACTAAAGTGATTTGGTGTCGATAGAACCACCCATTATGTAGTTGATTACGAGTGTCGATGGAACCACTCAATCGACTAAAGTGATTTGGTGTCGATAGAACCACCCATTATGTAGTTGGTTACGAGTGTCGATAGAACCACTCAATCGACTAAAGTGATTTGGTGTCGATAGAACCACCGAGAGAGATATTTATTTATTTAATTTATTTATTTATTAACATCACTAACAAGTTCATCCTATTCAAATGATTGAGTCGATTTTAAGCTTAAGAGATGACTGAGTCTCTTTAACTTGAAATGATTGTGTTCATTGAATATCGAGAGAATATTTTATTTCAGGATAGAACATTTTATTTCAGGAAGTGAATGATAGATCCGTCGGAAGAGATGGTCAAATGATTGTGATGAATTTAAGTTGCAGAGATTGTTAAATAGAGAACATTTTATTTCAGCAAGTAATGATAGATCCGTCGGAAGAGATGGTCAAATGATTGTGATGAATTTAAGTTGCAGAGATTGTTAAATAGAGAACATTTTATTTCAGCAAGTAATGATAGATCCGTTGGAAGAGATGGTCAAATGATTGTGATGAATTTAAGTTGCAGAGATTGTTAAAAAGAGAACATTTTATTGTAAGAAAGAAAGAAAAACGTTAATTGAAACAACATAAACAATAAAAGAAGAAGTAAGAAGTTATGATTTAAAATGATAGCACTTCTACGATTAAGTTTGAGGACAAACTTGTAGTCAGGAAAGGCCGAATGTTAGATTATTAAATATAGACCTTTATAATGTAAACAGTTGGTGTATTGACGGATAGTCAATGTAATGAATTATAGTCTGTGTTGGCGCCATTTGCTGTCGGAAGATTGAGAAGGCGGTGAATGAGTTCAATTGAAATGAAGTTGCTGCGCAAGCGCCCTTGATCGATCTGAAGCATCTTAATTCGTAGCTACATTCATACTGGACATCATTCATTCGATAGACGCAAAATGGAGGACATCTCGAAATTGTATTGGGATATACAATAAATAATGGAAAAGTGTTACTTATTGGTTTTATTTCAGCCGATTGCTTATATAATGATGTTTTGAATTCACAAACTCATTGCACACGATGTTCTAAATTCAAATTTACTTTATCCTCTAGAGGATAAAAACGGCTTTTGCACTCAGATATCGAAGAGCAAAAACGCTTTTTCCGAGATGGTGGGATGAAAAATATGTTTAAGTAAGTACTTTTTAATTTTATCATAGGAAAATGGTGCAAAGCTGTATCCCGATTAGGAAATATGTTCAAATATTCTTTTAGACCTGATTTGATGTTTGATATTTAAATTAAGTACTGTAAGTAGACTCTAAGAATAAAAACATAATAGATGGCTGATATCATTTTCGGTGTGATTATCACTATTTATCACACAGGAGGAAATTAAGGAGGACAATTATTATCATGGATTTATCATAACAATTATCATGGACCTACTTTTAATCAATAACATACATAGTATTTTATTAAAGTTAAAAAATAACTAGGTTACCTAATATTTAACTTTTATACATGAGTTTGATTTATGAAAGAACAATGTAATTAGGCATTATGCTGATTAGAATTGTGTCGATAAATAATTAAGTAGTATCAAACGATTAATTACGAAGGCATCAGTGTAGCACAGAGACGTTTTTGGCCATGCCCGATTCGGGCACACCCGAGTGTAACATAAGGAGCGCGCTCTTATTGACTGGCGATTTACTTAATTGTTTCCTCTATACTTTAAGCTAAAAACATTCTGTGTTATTTTACTCTGGGATTTTTTTCTGTATCAATCGGTCAATTTTATGTAAATACGTGCCTAATTACTTTTATGAAGCAAAATCCTTGATTGGAATAATTATTTCAGTGTTTAATAAAATTTTAATCAAATAATAATTGTTCTATTTTTAGTACGCTCAATTGATCTTGGCAGGCGGCGAAAATTGGATTTACAATTTACCCAATTATTTTGACATTTCTATGACATTCTTTGTTCACCACTAACGACACCTTCTTCTTCCTGCCCTGTTTCCAGTCTATCTGGGGTCGGCGCAGTATGTTTCCTCTTCCCTTCTTAGCGGTCAGACGTCATCAAGCCATCCACTCCCTTTTGATTCATATCATCCATCACACCGTAAAGGCTCCTGCACACCAATAGCAGGTCAGTAGCAGCGCGGGAGTCGGCACACTGAACGCAGCGGCAGCTGCAACGCTGGACCGCGTTTAAACCGCGTTAAGTATGACAGGTTAGACAGGCAGTAGGCTGCAAAATGTCGAACGATACTTACTATGTATAAGAATTCGTACTGCTTTTGGCAATACAAGAAGAGAAGAATATTATAATATTTCTCCCGACAGTCATACTAACATTTATTTTTACGCACCAATTCAATTTCTCTTTTCATTGATATCCATCACGCGGTTGTCAAAAAATACAACAGTCGTGAACTGCTTTTGACGCGCTGCGCTGCACTGTCCCGGTGAGCCATGCTAACATGACCGCCATAGTTAAACAAAAGCGTGAGTTGTATTCCTCCAGTCGCAGTGCGGCGCGGCGCGGAGCAGTTTGAGCGCGGGCCTGCGTTAAAATTTGGTGTAACGCAGTTCAAAAATTTGCTTGTATTACAACTCGCGCGGTCCCGCATTCACACTGCGCTGCTACTGACCTGCGTTTGGTGTGCAGGAGCCTTAAAGGTGCTAGTGATGAATGAATGTATAGAAAAGAGACGGAACGGACCATGTCGAGAGACCGATGAACGGAGAGAGGGATTGGAACGACAACATTCCAATCCGTACTGCTCAAGGTTTTGGCTTAGTTTTTACAGCCGGCCGCCTGCCTGACACCAACCCTCGTTGGGTATGCTGTTGTTGGTGGTTTGCCCTCCACCATTCGGGTGTCCCAAGGTGCTTATTGGTCTACACCGGGCAATCTCCCTTATTCGACTTTTACGACACCCATGGGATGAGTCGGGGCTATTATTTGTTATTTGTTCGCTGCCAGGCCAGCATAGAAGACATACCACTAGCGACACCACCAACTAGCAAAATAAATTAGTGGCACAAGAAAATTACATGGGACCTGACATATTTGGCGAAGCGTGGGTGCTGGTTCACCTCTGCCTACCCCTTCGGGGATATAGGCGTGATTTATGTACGTATGTATATGTACAAGAAAATTAAAACTTTAAGTTGGTGTTGGAGTGGTGAGTTACAAACTTAGACATGGAGTGTGAACAATAAAAAAGGTAAATTTTGTCGCGGGAACTGTGTATTTATATGTAAAGGCCAAATGTAGGTAAAAGTATCAATACGGTATGTATAGTGCGTTTCATCTTATAGTTCCTATGCCGTGATGGTGGCTGCCCTGTGTGTCAATAGCTTCAACGCGTAAGTCATATTTCCAGGTTTTTTTTTATGTTTTATAGAAAATCTTTAAGAAAATGATGTCCAAAACATTGAAAAGTGATGAAAGATTAATTTTGTTATATGCAAACGTCTTTTGTGAACGTGAAAAACGTAAGGAGGTCCCGCTAAATCAATATTAGTGTGTACAAGTTCGGATTGCCGCCATTAAATTGGGTTACCAGTATCAGTTTTAATAAGTGTTTGATAAATAAATAAAATATTTATTTCAGTTTTATAACTGTAAATATAGTACTAATCACGATTTAAGGATTGACAAGAGTGAGGAAATGTCTAATGTAGACATGTTAAATAACACAATTATTGTTAATCATAATAAATATAATATAATTTATTTTTATAAATTTAATTTAATTTTATATTTATATTATTTTTATTTTATAATAATTTTTCTTCTTCTTCGTTTTTATTTATGGCTTCTCGTAGTAGGTACGAATTCTGCCAGCGTCAAGTATAATAGATACACGTAGAAAAATCCTCTCAAGTTTTATAAAGCTGCGTTTTCCTAAAGCCTGTAACAACGGTCACAAACAAACAAACAAACAATGTTAGTAGGTATATACTAATATTTTACCATAATAAATAAAGTTCTATATATTTTGTATATGTAAATTAATAGGATTTATAATTTAATTTTATTAGTCAGTATAAATTTGGATAAGGTGGTAATAAAAGGAGTAAATACATATGATAACAGAGTTTTGAAATCAGAAGGACGTGGAATATCAGCGGGGAGCCTATCATACAGGGAAAATTTTAGTTTAGGGCATTCAAAGAATATGTGTTCTAGGGTCCCCTCGTCCAGACCGCACTCGCATTTAGAACTGTCTCTGATTCTTAGTTTAAGTAGATGGACTGGTGTGCATGCATGGCCAAGACGAAGGCGGCATATGGTAGAAGTAACTACTTTGTTGGCTTTAGAATATTTAAAAAACCAAGGTTGATTGGGGATTAAGTCCTGCAAATATCCATAAAATTTTCCCTTATGTGACTTAGACTCCGCCCACTTAAAGGACCAAGATGTTCTTAGATTACTTTTTGCTAAATGAGGCAAATCCTGAGTGTAAACTTTAAATTGAGAAAGTCCTCCGGTGCTAATTGCATCCTTCGCTAGGAGATCAGCCATCTCATTACCACGAATACCAGAATGACCAGGTATCCATGCCAAAACAATACGTATTCCTTGGTGGTGGCATCTGTATAAAGTATGTCTTATATCTAGGATAATAGGTGACCTGAGTTTGCTGTAAAATGGGTTGGATAAAATAGATTGTAAGCAGCTTTTAGAGTCTGTTAATATTAGGCAATTATTAATTTTATGTGATTCAGCAAATTTAACGGCCTCTAATATTGCTATCGATTCCCCAGTGAAAACGGATGACACTGAAGGAAGTTTAAAGTTTAATATAATTTTATATTTTGGGATCCAAGCAGCTGCGCCAGTACAACCAGCGTCTATTAATTTTGAGGCATCAGTAAAAATGAGTAGCCAATTATGCCAGTCCGCAGAGATTATTTGAGTAAAGATACCATTGGCAACTGGACAATCTTTAGGAATTCCGAAGTCTAGAATTATTTCAGGTTGATAGATCAAAGCGTGATAAGGGATATTAAAGAGAGGGTTGGTATCTGATTGGCAAATTGGGAAATTAAGATTAATAAACTTTTTGTAACTTTTTAGCAAACATGGGGGTTCTTTATGAATCCAGTAACCTCTACTGTTGTCAATGGTTGAATGAGTAGTGAAGTGCAGTTTCCCCAATAAAGGGTGAAAGGAATTTTGTACCGCTCTAAAAAAGAAGCGATCGGAAAGAAATTGCCTCCTAAGATATAATGGAGCCTCAACACATTCGACCTGCAGCGCATTTATTGGCGAAGATTTCATTGCACCTGTTATAATCCGTAGGCATTTCGATTGAATTTTGTCCAGCAAATTTAATCCACTCTTATTACAGGGTTCCAATAGAAATGACGCGTAATCGAAATGGCTACGAATCAATGCGTTGTAGAGGAGTTTTTGGGTAAATGGGTGGGCACCCCACCAAACTCCTGATAGGGATCGGATAATATTTATGTTTTTTTCGCATTTTTTGCTAATATAGGTAAAGTGGGGGATTCCTGTCATTTTAGCATCAAAAAGGACGCCCAAAAACTTGACACAGTCAGATACTGGCACAGCTTGTTCATTGATATAGATGGCTGCGTAAGGGGTATGGCCTTTCCTAGAAAATGTAACAACATTACACTTCGTGATAGATAGTGACAGTCCATGATCACACAACCAATCGTGCAAGTAGCTTACAGCGGTATTAATACTGTAAGATGCTTCATTAACATTTTTAGCTGTAGCATAAAGGCAGATGTCGTCAGCGAATTGTAGAATGTTCGAATAATTTTTATAATGTAACATTTTTTTACTTAATGAGTCTATCTTTCTTACGTCACTACAATTTATATTTATCTATATCATTTCTATCATACTATTATCATCATGAAATAACTGTTCTCGCAAATTTTCACGCGTTTTGGCTTGTGACTTTCATAAAAAAAACAAATATGTAACTACTACTTAGTATCGCTAGTAGTTATAAGTAACATAATAAGGTAGATGCATAATTGTTTATATAGGTAATTGAAAAAAATCTCCCTGAATTAAAGGTAAGGCAATAAAGTTGACATGGTATCATTTTCTAGCAATGCTACCAATTTGACGGCATAGGAACTATAAGATTATGAACTTTATGATAGAACGCACTATATCAACTAACCAGTCAAATCTACGACGCGCTTTAAAATTGACGATTGCGATTGATTTACACCTCCTTCTTCAAGTATTTTACGATACACACTGACAACAATATTTCTCGCTTGAGATCGAAGTGGCGTTTTCGATATTTTCACAATAACAACTAATATTTTGAGAAATACACAAAAATCTTTTAGCACTTGACACACCTTGTCATTTTATTTGACAGACGCCAGTGGACGTTGCCATATCAAAATCCTAATTAAAAAAAAAAAATGCAATGAGATTCTGGTAGACCTATAATAGATTTTTTTCGCGAACCGTACATTTAGGTAGGCAGTGACCATTGAACTACTATTACTGTTTACCTTATAACTCAATGGTAGCGACATCAAATGTATATCAGCAAAAACCACGAAGACGTTGAAATGTCAAGCACCCATACCTACTGGAGGCTTACTAGCATAGTGACTTGTTCTCTAAATAGTCTGTGTTCTGTGCTTACTAGAAAAGCAGGCCTTAAACAGAAACGCTTAGATTAGTACCATGACGCTTTACAAAGTCGAAACAAATTCGAACATCAAACTCGCGGCCGCTGCTATCTGGGCAGGATGGCCGAATTGGCCGAGCGGTTTAAAAAAGCACACAATGATCACGAAATGTCAAGCAATTTGTTGAAGAGGCCTAGAGGCAGCATCACAACTGACATATGGAATACCTAACTGCTGCCATCACGCCGAGAAACTTGAAAAAGAGTTTTCTGAAAGTCGTCAGTAAAGTACACACCAAGTCAAATATAGAAAATAAAATAAAAGTATTGTTCGGCATTGCATTGAATATAGTGAAAAGTTAAAATAAAAATTAGACTAGTGAGAATTTAATTTTATAATATCAATAGCTCTTCCGAGGAATAGCTGCTTGGGCGTTTCATAAGCCTTCATAAGCCATATTGCACATTAGTCAAGAAACAAATAATGATAATTAATTGTAATTTAGTTTTATTTGTTACCTTTACAATCAATTTATTATTAAAATAACGTAGGACATTTTTCAGCAATTATGTATATTTCTTAATTTACTTGTATGCATTGCTATTATAATATCAATCATTAGTTCATGATGGTGCCTGATGAGGTGGACAAAACCACTTTTAAAGTGGTCTTCACCACAACATCAAACACATCATAAGACTTATTTTTAATGATTCTGCATAATTGGACATCAACACGGATGCTTGTGCATCAAAATAACACCACTTTCACTGCACAAAATCCACTCTGTAACAATTTTTAATTTTTGAATTAGCGAAAATAAATCTGACTGACTGACTGGCCACAAAACGCGCCAAACACTCCCGTAAAATATTTTGGCAACTCCCCTTACAAGAAGCAAAGCACTTACAGTTTGTCTATAAAGCCGTGACATTAAATTATAATGCAGCAACATTTTACACTCTTACCATTAAATTCGCTCCAACCACTCTTTAGATGCGTTAAAATATGTGACACCTATATTTTAACGTAAAATTCATTTCATTCATACATTTCACCCACTTATTATTTCATATGACTACAGATAAAATATACACTAAAGATATGGCTGTATGGACTAGACCCTTTGCCTTCCCTAATATATAGGGAGAATTAAACAAAAAAAAAAGGGAGGTGTTTGGCGCGTTTCGTGGTGTCAGTCAGATTTATTTTCGCTAATTCTAAAATTGTTACAGAGTGGATTTTGTGCAGTGAAAGTGGTGTTATTTTGATGCACAAGCATCCGTGTTGATGTGCAATTATGCAGAATCATCGAAAGCAAGTCTTATGATGTGTTTGATATTGTGGTGAAGATCACTATATAAAGTGGTTTAATCCATTTCATCAGTCACCATCATGAACTCTGTTACCATTCAATTCGCGGCAAGCACTCCCTAGTTGCGTTAAAATATGTGACACCCCTATTTTAACGTAAAATTCATTTCATTCATACTTTTCACCCACTCATTATTTCATAAGACTACAGATAAAATATACACTAAAGACTTGGCTGTATGGGCTAGACCCTTTGCCTTCCCTAAAATATAGGGAGAATTAAAAAAAAAAACAAAAAAAATTGGAGTGTTTGGCGCGTTTCGTGGTGTCAGTCAGATTTATTTTCAATGATTCAAAAATTGTTACAGAGTGGATTTTGTGCAGTGAAAGTGGTGTTATTTTGATGCACAAGCATCCGTGTTGATGTGCAATTATGCAGAATCATCGAAAATAAGTCTCATGATGTGTTTGATGTTGTGGTGAAGATCACTATAAAAAGTGGTGTTATCCATTTCATCAAGCACCATCATTAACTCTGTTACCATTCAATTCGCGCCAAGCACTCCCTAGATGCGTTAAAATATGCGGCACCCATATTTTAACGTAAAATTCATTTCATTCATACATTTCACCCACTCATTATCTCATATGACTACAGATAAAATATGCACTAAAGACATGGCTGTATGGGCTAGACCCTTTGCCTTCCCTAAAATATGGAGAATTAAAAAAATATTTTACGTCGTTGTTCCGAATTAGGTTTTAAAGTCTATTTTTTTAGTACGGTTTTATACAAATAAATAATTTAGAATATAAAATCATTGAATTTTTGTATATTAGTTTACTTAACAAATATAAAATTTAATTCATAAATACAATAAAGTCATAAATAAATTTGTATCCTATTTAAAATTGTCTTCCAAAATATAGTGTTGCTCGAAACGGAACTGAAAATGTTCGTTTGATTGTTTGCTGGAGGCTTGACTTGAATTGAAAGTGTACGATGAATGAATTGAAATTGACTGACTTGTTGAACAAAAAAACAAGATGCATCTTTGATACCTAGTTTTTTAATTAGTGTTCTTGTTTCAATTTTTCTTAAATGAATTAATAGTTACAATCCCTATACATTTATGTCAACATTTTAAGTGAAGATCTTTGCAAATCTCAGTGGCAAATTAATTTTTAAGTGCACTTTCATTTTCAATTGTTACGAAATATTTCAAAATGACTTCAGCTCTGTATTTGGAGCACTATCTCGACAGTCTACAGCATTTACCGATAGAGCTCCAGAGAAACTTTAAACTGATGCGAGACTTGGACGATCGAGCCCATGGTTTAATGAGGACAATCGATCTCATGGCCGATGAGTTGCTCCCGAATATTCCGAAAATGGACGAAGAAACAAAGAAAGAGAAGGTAAACACCATACAGGGTTTATTTAACAAAGCCAAGGAGTACGGGGATGACAAAGTGCAGCTCGCTATACAGACATATGAGCTGGTAGACAAGCACATACGGAGGCTTGATTCCGATCTGGCCCGTTTCGAATCTGAAATTCAAGAGAAAGTCATGAGCGCCCGAGCAGCTCAGCAAGCTGCCGCCGACCAGGAGACAAATACCACAACAGTTAAGAAAGGCAGGAAAAAGCATAAGGGCAGTGAAAAAGCAGTCACCACCACAGGTAAAAAGAAACGCGCTGGTGCATCTAGTGAGGACGATGCTAACACCTCAGGGAGGCCAGCAGCTAAGAAAAAGGCCCAGCGGAAAGGTGCTACTGCTACAGCCAATACTGCCAAAGAACAAGAGGAAAATGCTGATTTGGATTCTGTTGCTGGGATGGCACACCCCAGCGATGTATTGGACATGCCTGTTGATCCTAATGAGCCCACTTACTGCCTCTGCCACCAGGTGTCATATGGCGAAATGATTGGTTGTGATAATCCCGATTGCCCAATAGAATGGTTTCATTTCGCATGTGTGGACCTTAAGATTAAACCGAAAGGAAAGTGGTACTGTCCAAAGTGTACTCAAGACAGAAAAAAGAAATGATCCACAGCTAAGCCACCAGTTAAGCCAGCAGATAATAAGACTGTCACTGTAAAGAAAGAAGTGAAATGAAATCCTATAGCTTATTATAGAGTAGCCTATTTAATAAAAATAATTAGTATTACAAATGAATTGACATGAGAAAACGTGATTGTGTTCAATGTGAATATTTAATTGTTGAATATTGTTAGAATATAACGTATTTTGTTTTCATCACAATTTCTTATTTAAATAGCTTAGTTAAGTCAGACACAATTTTCTTTACTTAAATTATTGCGTGACATATTTTAATTTTTTAGATTTGTACCTATGTTTTTTTTCTTCACAAGTAAGTTACCCAAATTGTCTTATACTGAAGTTTCTTTTTTAAATTCACTTACCAATACAATTAATTTTTGTCCTCAACTCATTGAATTATATTTAGCATAATATGTTGCAATGTATGATTAATGTTTAAGATTAATAAATTGTGTGCCTGATTATTGTTGGATGGCTGGCCTCAATCAAGAACATATTATTAAAATTTTATAGTTAGTGAAAGAAGTTTTAATAAATATTAACTGTTCTTCATGTCCTTTAATTGGGCTAAAGTATTTAGTATAAAATTAAGCACTTGCTTCCTAAATTTGTCAATGATGTTTTGTCACTACAAATGATATTATCAATACTTTTTGTTGTGTATTTTATGAGAACAATGCTGCTGAGTTTTGGAAGCAAATTCTAGTGCCTTCATAGCAATTGTTTATCTAACATAATAAACTTTATAAACAAACATGAACTTCAAATAATTTGTATGCTTTAGTAAAACTCAATAATCAATAATCATTTTAATTACCTAGATGCGCTATGTATATAAAAAATACCTCAATTTTTCGGTTTTATTGTAATCGAGTCATTTGAAATTATAGATAGTATAAGAAGTTTTATTCATATATGAAAATCTAATATATTTTATTTATAATGTTACTGAAATGAATATCCAATATGGATTTTTATTTGAGTTTACGTAATGTAAGCACTTCCATGATTTCAAATTCGATAAGTTACAATTTGTACTTATGTTATGTTTGTTAGATAATAATAAAAGCAATCTGTTATTTATTATGGTACTTATGATACTTATGTGCTTTTAAAAATAAAATTAAGATAATGTATTAGAGTTTTTAATCATACATAGTTTATATTAACAAATTATGAAGTTGTATGATATTGACATAAAACCATAATAATTAAAACTTAAGTATAATTTTTGTATGAGAAAATTACCAAAACTTCTGTTGTAGTATTGTTTGAGTAACTTTAACATCATTCAAAATTCTTGAATGCCATTAATGACTATTTTTTTTAAATAAATAATTTCTAATTTATATTGTGTAATTTTTTTAATTCACTAGTTTAAATAACTTTCCAAATAGTTTAGAAATTAGAATGATTTTGACGATAACAAATATAAAATAGTTCCATAATTTGCTAACAGATGGCGCTACGAACTAGTAATAACGCAAAATGGTGCTGTATGTATTCGAATGATTGCACAAAATGCGTACTCAGCCCACCATTCAGGTGCCCCAACCCAATGTGTTTATTGATATTTACACCTGGCAATCATAATCTCCCTTAGTCGACTTTTACGATACTTCGGGGATAAGTCGGTGCTGGCTCTATTTTAAGTTATTTTTTCGCTCCCAGGCCAGCGTGGATGATACGTAAGATGTACGGCATTTGTATAATTATTTGCTAAAAAAATCAATATTTATTTACTTTTGGGAATAAGTACTAACACAATAGCTAATTTTACAACATAAGAGACATGGAAACCAATAACCAAAATATATTTATGATTTTTTTCTTTGCCTTATCTTCAGTTATTCTGCCTGCCCTGTTCCTAGTTTATCTGGGTTTATTTCTTACACCCACTCCTAATTAGCTAGCCTGAAGTAGGAAAGTAGCTAAGCACTTTATGGTGTGGATACTAGAACGCAGACAAATATAAAAAATACACAAAATATAATTATACTACTTAGATAAACAAACAACCATGACTCTGGAACAGATTCGAACCCAGGTTCTCTTAGCGGACAGCCAGCGAACTGACCATTCGACCAAACCGGTCGTCTTCATTAACAAGCTTAATTTTAATTCTAAAAAGGTCGGCACAGGTGTACCTATTAACGGGATGCGAAGTTCCGAGACCTCCACGTGGTGCACCCTGGGCAACGTCTGGTCTGACTTTCGGACCAGACAGCTAGCTTCGAAACAGAGGAGGTAGGTACGGCTTTTGGTAGTAGGTGGTCTCGGTGGTGGTGGTGCCGGAAGAGGTAGCTTTGGCTGGTTGATTTTCATCTATTAATTCATTCATTACACTTATAAACTTACAGATTAAATTCCAAGTCGCCTACAAGCTTAGTCTATAGCGAAATAATTACATTTTATTAAATTCATGTCAAATTAGGAAAACTAACTTTTAGGAGTCAGTATGAAATGTCAAATACAATTTAAATAATACCGAATAAAAAAGTAATAACAAAACAAAATGTCAAATTCACATATATCATAGGTACCAAGTCAAATAATATACAGTTAACATTATACAATAACAAAAACAATAAAATAAAACAATGATTACACCTATAGAAATAATAAAAAGAACAAAATATGTCAATTATCGTAGTCAGTCAATTAATATTCATTATTTATATACAAACAAAATTGTAAATATATGTCCTAAACTATCAGAAAAAATTTCAATATCGTTATGCTGGGCGAGCAAGTCTCCTATGCAGCGTAATGCGCGGTTGGTGGGTGCATAAACGGCACGTTTGGTACGTGTCGCTGGTCGGGCCAGCAACCGTGGACTGCGACGTGGCACAATGGAACCTTCCTCATCTCGCTGAATCGTCCTCGGGACCAACAGGCGAACTTGTTCTATTATTTTCGGGTAATCGGATTACTGACAAACAGAATTTTAAAAGTAACATCATCCTTCTAAATTTAAGGGTATCCATACCTTTTTTTTTTTTTTTTGACGGAGTGGAATGCATTTACGCACCGTATCGGCCGCTAGCTAGACGGCCGACGTGTGTGGGACTCGCCCGACTCAAGATCGAGTCGGGAATACGCCACTAAACCACTCCGGTGTCCCTCCAGCCCTGGCGGGGAGACTCTGGGGTCTGCCGCAAGGCAATTCACCAGTTCTCCCCAGAAGGGTATCCATACCTACCATGCCGGATACAAACATCGACGGATATAGATATGGGTAGTATCCATATCTTTGCTTGTATACAGAATACAGAACAAACGTCGTCTGAATACAGAACAAACACATGCGGGGTTCCTCAAGGCAGCGTGCTAGGACCAATCTTATTCGTACTTTATATAAATGACATTACAAAAATGACAAATAATAAATGTGTTTTATTCGCGGATGACATTTCAATAACTGTGACATCAAATAAATTGACTAATTCTATACGTGACCATGAAATAGCAATTAATAATACTATTGACAACATTATGCAATGGCTAGAAGAAAATAATTTAAAAATAAATTTGAATAAATCTAATAACGTACAATTCAATAGATCTAAACATATAAAATATAATATCCAACTCAAAATAGACAAGATAAAACAAGTAAATGAAACTAAATTCTTAGGTTTAAACATAGATCAAGATTTGAGCTGGAAACTTCATATTGATACACTGAGCAAAAAAATAAATAGTTTTGTTTATGCTCTTAACAGAGTAAGCAAAGTGATTGACAAAAAAACTGCCATTATGACATACCAAGCGTACATTGAATCCATACTTCGCTATGGTTTAATCATATGGGGTAACAGTGTAGACAGAAAAAGGGTTTTCATTGCGCAAAAAAAATGCATTAGAGCTATTTTTGGTATGCCTCCTGACGTTTCCTGCAAACCTTTATTTCATGACCTTGGCCTACTACCGTTACCATGCCTGTATATCTACGAAATAAGCATTTTTGTGTACAGGAATTATGATTTATTTAAGAAAGCATCCGAAGCCAATTTGAGACCTAAAAGGAACCCTAACAGACTTGTACTAAGGGACATTCCCAGGTCTGATAAATATAACAAGTCTTGTCTTGCTATGTGTGTAAAAGTATACAACAATATTCCAAAAGACATGAAATTATTAGGCTTCAATCAATTTAAAAAATATATGATAACTTGGCTACTAATAAATATGTTCTATGACATCAATGAGTTTTGGAATTGTAAGAATGGTAGAAATTAAAGCTTCTTAACATTTGCATGCAATAGAAATTTGCAAAACATGTGAACAATATTATATTGATACCTGTAACACCTTTTATACCATGTTTTATGCGAATAAAGATATGACTATGACTATGACTATGTACTGCCAGCGCGCAAACTTACGTTGCACCTTCTCTATCATCAGGGCGGGCATATTTGGCCTCGTATGGGTCCCAGACCACAGCACAATACTCTAGCTTGCTACGTACGAATGCATTGTACTAATACCAGAGCAACCTTTGAATTGTCAAACTGAGCCGCGGTTCTTTTAACGAAGCCTAACATTCTATTAGCCAATTTACAGATTGTTGTCACATGCGTATGAAAGTCAAATTTAATATCTAATTCTACTCCTAAGTCACGAATGTTATTTACTCTTGCCAATGGTGCGTCATATGATGCAGACCCTGGTGCCCTCACTGGTGTGTTGGACCTCCCACCTAAGACGTGGGGGTAACGGCGCATTTGCGTTACATTATACCATACATTATTTTTGACGCTGAGTTTCATCTGGGCCCCTTAAGTCACCACTGTTGGAGACGTGTGTGAGGCCGTGTCGGGACGTTTGTTCGGTGGCGTGTGGAGGAGGAGGCCTCTTGTGAGGCCTGAAGAGGGAGGAGGAAGGCCTTAGGCCACCTCCCATCCCTCTGTTATCAGAGGGCAGGGATGTAGGCACGTGAAACGGCCCTTTTCAGAGCCAACTAGTGGCTGTCCCCAATTGTGGCACCGGAAGGGTGTTTGTTTACCCTTCTGGCGCCACTGTTGGAAACGTGTGTGGAGCCGTGTCGGGGCGTTTGTCCAGCGGCTGTGTGCATAGGTGAGGAGGGTTATCTCCGGGCTTGCCCGTTTGAGGAGTAAAAGTTCGTCCGCCGAGCCGGGAACATTAGCCAGACGGGGGAACTTTTGGGGAGGGCCGCGACCCTGTGATACGGGTGCTGCGGCATTAGGTTTGAGGAGGGCCCGCCTTTAGCGGGCAACGCGATGGGGGATCGATGGATGGGAGACTCCGGTCATGTCCTAGGCCCCCATCAATGCGTTGAAGGTGTACACCGAGGGGATGTTTAGTGGCATATGTAGAGAAGGTCTTCCCTCGAGTCCCACATATCCTTCGTGGCGGAGCTCCCGAGGCTATTGCCATCTCGCCAGAAAATACAAGTATCGAATATTTCACTATTCGATTTTAATTTTAACATTATATAAATGTTAGAAAAATTAGTACAAAGAATTTGGGGTTAGAAAAAGAATTTCGAAAAATTATGATCTTGAGGCGGGAATCGAACCCGCGTCCGCTGCTATCCGGGCAGGTGCCTGACCGCTCGGCCACCCAAGACACTAATTAACTTGCCGAAATTCTTCTAACCTTTACACTTCACGGGCACCTGCCCGGATAGCAGCGGACGCGGGTTCGATTCCCGCCTCAAGATCATAATTTTTCGAAATTCTTTTTCTAACCCCAAATTCTTTGTATCGAATATTTCAATTCGATTGCCAACCTTAATTTGCCAACAAAGCACAAAATCGACTGGGATAATTTGACATACGTAAGTAACACGTACCGTTGACTGTGTAGGTAAAGTACTGTAAAGAAAATATAAAATTAGCTAAGTAAAAAAATTTAGCTAAGTGAACCGAGCTGATGCAAGCGAATGCATTTGACGATCATGGCTGACGCAACGCAGGGGCATTCGGGCCCAGAGCAGGTTTTTAAATCACCCGCTCCGGTTTTCACTGTCCAACATAATTGATCAAAGCTCAAAGTTTGCGTTGCGTACTGCAATAAGTCATTATCGGCATATTTCCTCGATCTTTACATGGTTCTACTTATGGCTCAAATTATGCGACAAAATAGGAAAAATTGAGCCGCTCGTCAAATTGACCCGAAGGTACATTCCCTTGCTATAAAAATTAGAGAAGAAAAGTTTCCATAGCTTTCACTTACCAGTTAAATGCCACTGTTATTAGACCATGGTTTCTTGCCCGTTCTTCGCCGAATAAGGACACCCGGTATTTCTTGGAGAACAATGAGTGTATGTAGGTAATAATTGTATCTTACATGAATAAACTATTGCCCGTGTTCTCAAGATGCTGGCTACGAAGAAAGGTTAAGAATAACGAGGAAAATGTAAGATTAATATCATACAACGAAAGCGGCAGGCTGTAAAACCTAAGCTAAACTAAACCTTAACCTTTATGGATTTGAATGTTCCCAATCACTAACCGCGCATCAGTCTCTCGCCATGGTTCTTTCTGTAACATATAATTATGTAGGTAGGTATCCACCTCCTACCTACATCCATTGGTCACTATTAGACAGTTACCTCCTACTTCTTTCTGGTATCAGGGATGACATGAACAAAATGGCAATGCGTGGCTTGAATACTTCTGGGGGCCTAGACAAAGTAACATACCGACAAAGATAACGAAGTTCGATAAAGCAAAATGTATGGGATTTGACGTAAGTCTTCGTAAGTTCCTTGTTATGTTGGTAGCGCTAGCCAAGACGCTGTAGATACCAAAGTAATATGGACGATCGTGACGAACTTCGACACGTTATCGCTATGAAACGATTGCCACTTGGCTACGGGCCCTGATGCTTAAGAATGGAAAAAGAAAACTACTACACCGACCCCAGATAAACTGGGAACAAGGTAGGAAAATGATGATGAACTTATCTACAGTTATCTATTGAAATTTTTATGCCTCGCATTTTTTGCTATAGGTATGTACCTACTTATTACTAAATATACGTTTACTCAAATTGTGGTGGTCTATCTTGATCACATAGCTCTTAGCAGATCATCGAAACGGGCCGTCCCTGTCGTGGTAAGTTCAGTGATAGATAAGTTTTATTAAAGAAACTACCAAATAACTTGACGAGTACCTAGTATATTATTAGATAATACCTTTACACCTTATTCTATATTATGGTTTTGCAATAAAGATATTGAGTATTTCGAGTTTTATATTATTATACTTAATTATGTAAAATTTATAAAGATAACGGAGAAGTACAAAGGTCGCCTATACAACCAAAAACTGTGTCAAGGATAAAAAAATGTGATAAGTACCTCATGTAAATAAACAATAACAAAATCTGGCAAATCAAATCAAGAATACATAGCAGCAACTTATGTTTTTAATAAAATGAATAATAAACATTCTAAACTATTTTACTTTGTAATATTTTTTCTAACATTTATGTAGGCAATATTGAAATAAAAAACAAATTATTATAAACTATTTGATTTTAATTTTAACATTATATAAATGTTAGAAAAATTGGTACAAAGATTTTAGTAGTTAGAAAAAGAATTTCGAAAAATTATGATCTTGAGGCGGGAATCGAACCCGCGTCCGCTGCTATCCGGGCAGGTGCCTGACCAACGGGTATGTTTGAAATTTATTTCTACATTGCGAGGGTACCCGTTGGCTTACAACGTGAAGTGTAAAGGTTAGAAGAATTTCGGCAAGTTAATTAGTATCTTGGGTGGCCGAGCGGTCAGGCACCTGCCCGGATAGCAGCGGACGCGGGTTCGATTCCCGCCTCAAGATCATAAATTATTATAATTAAACATTACTTTTTTTTTCTTGCGAGCATCCTCGCAACGCATCCTGGCATGTTTCTTGTGGAAAAACACACACATGTACATAAATAAGCGTCTCCCGAGGTAGTGCCTCTGTCTCAAGAAAATAGAAACAGGAAAGTTATTTTTCCATTTTACAGTAACCGACATCTAAAGCGTTGGTACTTAATGACTAATATGTTACACATGTCGCGGTCTCAACAGTACCTTGGTGCTGTTTACACATAGAACAGTAAATACAACCTTATCTTGGACGTGTGTAGCTATCACAACCGAGTAGGGCTGTCAACTTCAAGCTCCATCGAATGAAGACTAAGTGCAACTTTTTGGCGATAACAATTAATGTTAAATTAATTAAGGGAATCCAAATATCTCAATCAAATGATGTGTGGTGACGGCAGAGTAAATGCAATTGTCACCCCCCAAATCTCTCCTGTGGGTGTCGTACAAGGCGATTAAGAATAAATCAGTGCTGAGGAATGGGCAGCAGCGTTCCTCAATGTTCAGCGACTTTTGTGCCCGATAAAAAGCAATAGGCTCGCTACCTATTACATGGGACTTAACATAATTGGCGATACGTGGGCGCTAGCTCACCTCTGCCGTCCCCTTCGGGGATATAGGCGTGATTTATGTATGTTTGTATAATTAGGGGAAGGGAGGACAAGAAAGTAAGGAAAGGAAGTGTGTCCTATATTATTATTTTATTATTAAAAATAAAATCGTCATGTAGACACCCCTGCTGACAAATGTTATTCGCGAGCAGATTTATCGACGCAGTCCTTCACAACTCGAAGGGTATCACGGAAAGCTGCGCGCGCGCAACATTCTTATTTTGGCGCGGAAAAGATTTTTTAATATTTTTTTATTTTGACGAAAACATTTTTTTGTTTTGACGTCTCATAGTTTATGAACAATAATACATTTTACTAAACATGACAACACTGCTGCGGAAAATTTGGAAAACCCACTCCAAGCATAAAAGTGAGTACTTAGTTGAACTTTTTAATTTTTGTATAACTACAACATATTTAAAAGTTAAAGATATCGTAGTAATAAGTACTAATAGAAAATACAATATTAACGTATTATAATAACAACATTAATTAAATTGAATTTAATACAACTGAATAGCATACTCTTTTTAAATGTGAAATAAGAAATAATATAATTATTTATTTATGCAATAAACAATAAAATTTAAACCGATAACTATAGGTAATAAAACGTTACAATTTTTTATACTTACATATAAATTCCCTTAAATACCTATAGTGCTATTATCTATATTTTATAAGGATTGTGAAGTGCCGATACACGGCGCGAGTAATGCCTACATTTCCTTTTAAATACTTGACTTGAGCGATAACGTTTTCACTCCCTTAAAACTTTGTAAAATGAGAAAATTTTAGTCTGATTAGATTTAGTACATCCTAATCCAAGTCTGTACCTTTTAATTATTAATTTTATTAATTTAGTTTAGTTAAATGGAAAAAATATATAATGGTCAAGGAAGTTTTCTATGTAAAAGATATTTCGATGCTAGCAACTTTTATAGTAAGAAATATTTCCTAAAAATAAAAACGTACGAACCTAGTTTTCTATTATATTTACAATATGTCAAAAAATTATACAATTTGGACTATGTTTACGTGGTGAAAGCTTCACAATCCTCATAGGACATTTAAAAACACGCTATTACAAACTATCTGCCCGATTTTAATTTTTTGATTCAATGAATTAATAAATGAATGAATATTACATACTATTAATTTGAAATCAGTAAAGGATTTTCACGTTACATTTTCAAATAAATTTCTTTCGCGAAAGTCGCTCAAATACAAAATTAGTAAAGTCAATTTGTTAAATTTTGCATTCATGCAAAAACTATATGAAACTTTGAATGATTAAACAGCAATTTGTAGACATAGTACAAGATTTTAGTAAAAAATCTCTAATTACGAAAATAATGCAATCTCGGCGACGTATTTATCTGGTATGTATGTAGAAGTGCCTAGGCTAAAAGTTTAATATTTCGACGTTGAACTGTATGACTACGATGTACGTTCAAAAGTACGTCGTAGCAAGAATGGAATTCCGACGTGCATATATAATAAACATAATTGTACTAAATAATTGGATAGGTCAGGCTAGAGCAGTGGCCAGTAAATACTTCAGACTTTTGGGGCGATTATAGGTAGTTGATTAACTAATAATTTTTAATAGTTTGTATTTAATATACTTAAATATACCTACATCGGAATTCCTTACCTGCTACGACGTACTTTCAAACTAGCGTAACATCGTATTGGTATAGTTTAGATTAGAACTAACGTACTTTCGTTGTAATTTAAAACTTCCAAATTCAGTTTCGGAGTCATTTTAGTCACTATAGGCATTTTTCTCATGGCTTCCCTATGGAATATAGGAAGAATTGGCCTTAACCAACAATTGGACCAACGTAAGCCGTTGGTGTTGGACCAACATGCTTTCCGAAGCACACAAGAACTGTAATATGTTTTTGGTCACCCATTCAATGTTTGCTAAAGCCGGTTTACCGAACAATGCTTAGTTTACGAAATTGCAGGCCGAGCAGTTAGGATGCCTGATTACCAATGTCTTTACTATAATTTGTCTGCAGTTTTCAGAAACCTAATTACGAGAGCTGTCGTAAAATTAAATTTCGAGATCCATAAATTACATTTTCGTCATGAAGTGCGAATTATTCGGAAATTTGACAGGGTACTGACCCGACAGGAGGTCGATTTTACAATTTACAGTTTGTTGACCGCTGACAGGCCGCAGAAGTCGGAAATAAAATAATTAATTATCTGTAATGCACATTAAGAGTCGGCATAATTATTAACAATTAATCGATAACTATAGTGTCAAGAGTTTAAAGACATTACTACCCACGCTTTTGTTTTTAATTAGAATTTTATTGGCATCTGCAGCTTTTACCCAAGGAGATAATGACATATTATTCTTATTCAAAGTCAAAATTCGTTTATTCATACCTGGTATGATTACAATACACTTATGAATCGTCAAGACGCTGGATACCGAAAACCCGTGTGTCTAAGAAATAGGGGAGGGGGGAGTGCGCAGCATGCCTCAGTCTATAATGATACTTAGGTCTCCAAAACCCACCCACGCCCCGATCCGCACCGAAGCGCCGACTGCGCCGGCCCGAATTCTGCTCAGCCGTCACCAGACGGCTTTATTTGGCAAGATGTGCGATATTCGTATGATAAATAGGTTCTATTCTAGCCGGACAAGCGTTCGGAACGGGCCACAATGTTTTTTACGTCTTCATTACAAGCGCCAAGTAGGGAGACACCGCCGTTCCTTTGCGGCCTTGCGAGCATGGAATGATGATATCGAAGTTCCTCGGAGACATTTTCTTAGAAATTACACAGCCTTTACGTAAATTTTCCATTTTCTAACCTCTTTTTCTTTGTGGTAATTTTTATAACAATTAGTAAACATAATGTTTTCTTATATTTGCACGAGCACTACACATTTGAAACAAAACAACTTTATAAGACTCGCGTATAATTAGGTGTTTGTTTAACATACCAACTGTTTGGGACCCAATTTTTAGAATAATTAAAACCCAACACCGTCCTCATACTGCCAAAAACAATGATACTGTAAGCTCTGTTTGTGTAAATCGGAACACCTAAAATATTAAATATTATGACGGTAGTTAACTATTACTTTATTGTGAGGACACCTGTCATCTTTAGTCCCCCCGTGACCACGGTCGCTGTAAAGTGATCGAAACGTCGGGTTAAATAATTAACGTGCCAAACACCTAATTATACGCGAGTCTTATCCGTAAAAGTTGTTTTATTTCAAAAATTAGTAAACAAATAATATCCCATTCTTTTAAATCCCATGTGTCATATAATTAAATAGATAGGTACAGTTTGTTTTTTTATGTTCCTTTTATTTTAAGCACTTTTATGTTTCACTGAGGCAAAGATTCAGACTTTTACGATTAGAAATACCTAATTCTTAATTTTTTAATGTCGCGTACGAAATGCCGCGATGTGCGATATCCGTATGATAAATAGGTTGTTTACTTAAGCTGATGTTTTTTAGGTCTTCATTACAAGCGCCAAGTTGGGAGACACTGCCGTCTCTTACGGCTGTCTCTGGCTGGTTTCTCTAATTATCTCGGAATTAGGAGCTCTCGCTAAACTCACCTTAAACGGCCGTGGAAAAACTGGTCCCGTCAGCTGTCGGAGCTAGCCTTGTCCGCAATGCTCGCGGCAGCTATTAAGGGCGGCGTGCCTAGAACAGTAAGCGCTATCGCTAATGTTCAACGCTTCGGAGATATTCTCGGGAGAATTGTCACGCGACTTTCGACTCGAACGTATACCGCGGATAGGGGATTGTTTAGAAAGCAGTACACAGGTGTATTAGAGTAAAAAATCTCGAACAACACACGTTTTTATTACGAAGTTTATTCTCACATGAAACAATATTTATTCTGCACATGAAATTACTGGATAAGTAGGCATTAATAACAATAACATTTTTAGTTTTTCTAGACTATAATTTTTCCAACTTTTTCTGACCTTATTTTCTTTGTAATCTATTGTAATAGTCAACTTCATTATTATGCCTTAGTTGAAAATCAGACATATATTCTACTGTATTAATGTAGAGTTTACATCCCTCTACATTAATGTAGAGTCATATATATCTCTTATTAGTCTACGCTGTAGCCTAATAAACATACTGCCGCACTCAGAGACGTCAAATAACGTTAATGAATACTTAACGTCAAAAAATGACAATTCAAAACTAGTCGCTATTCTTGCCGGGTCTATGGTATAGATTTGAATAAAAATTTTTGACATTAAATACTCATTAAAGTTAATTTACGTCTCTGAGTGCGGCAGTAAAAATTGTAACATTTTATTGTTATAAACTAATGTAAATATTAATGGTCGTCCAAGATAGTAACATGCATAGCCTAGTTTGGAACCCCTGGTAATTCCACATTTTCTATCTGCATATTTTCTATACTTCTAAGTAAGTAATTTCTTGGTCGTCAGAAACAAGATATAAATGATTTATTATTATAAATAATAATAATAATCCTGGTCTTCTATGCTGGCCGGGGAGCGAACAAATAACGTAGAATAGGCCAGCCCCGACTCATCCCATGGGTGTCGTAAAAGACGATCGACTAAGGGAGATTGCCCGGTATAGACCAATAAGCACCTTGGGGCACCCGAATTGTGGAGGGCAAACCACCAACAGCATACCCAAAAATAGGGTTAAATAGGGTTAGTGTCAGGCAGGCGGCCGGCTGTAAAACCTAAGTCAAAACTTTGAGCAGTATGAATTGGAATGTTGTCATTACAATCACTCTCTCCGTTCATCGGTCTCTCGACATGGTCCGTTCCGTCTCTTTTCTATACATTCATTCATCACTAGCACCTTTACGGTGAGATGGATGATATGAATCAAAAGGGAGTGGATGGCTTGATGACATCTGACATATGAATGGAAGAGGAAACATACTGCGTCGACCCCAGATAGACTGGGAACAGGACAGGGAGAAGAATAATAAGCAGCACCTTGGCACACCCGGAAGTTAAAAGGCACCATCAACAGCATGCTCAAAGAGGGCTGGTATCAGTCAGGCGGCGGTTGGATAATTTATGAATCAAAAAGGAATGAATGACTTGATTACGTCTGACCGATATGAATGGCAGACGAAACATACTGCGCCTACGCCAAATAAATAAGGAGGAAGATGATGGAATGATGATATTGAAGTTTCTCGAAGATATTTTACTACTAGTGGTCGCCCGCGGCTGCGCTCGCGTTAATGTCGGTTAGTCGGTTATTATATAGTCTATAGCCTTCCCCGATAAATGGACTACCTATCCAACACAAAAAGAATTTTTCAATTTGAATCAGTAGTTGCTGAGATTAGCGCGTACCAAACAGATTCAGATTTATAATATAAATATAGATGAGATTTACACATACGTACCTATTATATGTTGTTTCAATTTTCTTACCTCTTTTTTTGTGGTAATTTTTATAAAAATTATTAAACATAATTATATTATTATTAAACATATAATCTATGCCGTGTGGTGACGGCAGAGTAGAATACAATTTTCACCACCCCAAATCACTCCCGTGGGTGTCGTACAAGGCGACTAAGGATAAATCAGTGATGAGGAATGGGCAGCAGCGTTCCTCTTATACCTACCACCTAGCAAAGTACTGCGACTTTTGTGCCCGATAAATGGCAATAGGCTCGCCACCTATTACATGGTACCTAGCATAATTGGCGAAGCGTGGGTGCTAGTTCACCTTTGCCTACCCCTTCGAGGATATAGGCGTGAGTTATGTATGTATGTATGTATATAATCTATTATTTTAAATGCGTCGTGTCACAAGTATATTTCGGTAGTATGTAGTACACATTTTGTTTTTATATGCTATTCTTATATTCCTTTTTTTTAAGCAATGTTTCTAAGGTGACGTCTCTGCAACAAAGATTCAGACTTTTACGATTAGACATAAATCTTCAATTTTTAATGTCGCGTAGGAAAGTGTTAAAGGTTAATAACGGATATTAAATAAGCCGAGTAATGCATTTATTTGATTGCATACATGCAAGCTATTTGCGTCATTCATAGTTGTTATTTGATGTTGTTTAGAGATATATCTATTATTTACTTTCGGCTCATCTGAAGCCTAAGTGATCAATTAATTAAAAGCCGAAGGTCTGCGATTCGGTTCTAGTGCGTTAAAGGTCATTTTGGAGACACTTATAATGACTGAGTTAGGCTATCTACATACCGAATCTGGTCAGCTTCGGTATGTAGATAGCCTGAACGTCTTCTTCCCCTGCCCTGTTCCCAGTCTTTTTACAGCCGGCCGCCTGCCTGACACCAACCCTCTTTGGGTATGCTGTTGTTGGTGGTTTGCCCTCCACCATTCGGGTGCCGCAAGGTGCTTTTTGGTCTACACCTGGCAATCTCCCTTAGTCGACTTTTACCATGGGATGAGTCGGGACTGGCCTATTCTACGATATTTGTTCGCTCACAGGCAGCATAGAAGACTTTAACTATAATATTTTGGGAATGTGGAATACCTACAAATAAGGTACAGTGGGCGGTTTAAATATATATTTTTTATGCCGTGTGGTGACGGCAGAGTAGAATACAATTGTCACCACCCCAAATCTCTCCCGTGGGTGTAGTACAAGGCGACTAAGGATAAATCAATAATGAGGAACGGGCAGCAGCGTTTCTTTTATACCACCTAGCAATAGCAATGTACTGCAAATTTTGTGCCCGACAAATGGCAATAGGCTAGCCATTCCATGGGACCTAAAATAATTGGCGAAACGTGGGTGCTAGTTCACCTCTGCCTACCCCTTCGGGGATATAGGCGTGTTATGTATGTATGTTTTTTAGGAAAGTCGAAGGTCCAGTGGGCACTTTTTGCTTTTGGGTCGAATCCTGGAGGTCAAATTGGTACTGAACCTACAAGCCAGGGTAAGGCCGTGCGCTGCGTTATCCGGGAGAACGGCGCGGACACCCGCGCGGCGTGCGGTTTCATGTCATCTCCATAGCGCTGCGTGCACACCCGCTTAACGCAGCGAACGGCTAATGGGTGATTTTCTACCAGTGAAATGTGTTTGAGGAGAACCAATAGAATCACTCCATTTTCCTAGGCATGCAATATGGAGTGATTCTTATGGTTTTTGGTTTGGGAAATGCAGCCTAAGGCCGGTGGGTTTGGTGTGTAGGTAGCCTTAGCGTATCAGCGGCGATCTAGGCCAGACAGCTGTCGCGCTAATAAGGGCATAGGTCACATTTAGGCGTAATACTGCGTCGAATTCTGTCGTATCCCGTCCGCGCAGACTATTTATACGCGTAGGCGCAATGTTTACAAATATGGCGCTTCCTGGCCATGTTATTTCGACGCTGAAGTAAAGTTCGTTGTTATATAACGGCGTTTTTTATTTTTGTTTTCATTTTAATAGCGGCGTGGTCGCTGGACTTTGGGTCCGTTTGGAGATATGTGGGACATGATACGTATTACCAAAATACTACGTATTGTTTTTGAAATATCAGTCATCATTTATCACACCGGAAAGGTATTAGTAATGAATAAATATACAGAAAAGCCATGTCAAGAGACCGATAAACGTATAGACTGTGATGACAACTTTCCAATCCATACTGCTCGAGGTTTTACAGCTGGCCTGCCTGATACCAACCCTCTTTGGGTATGCCATTGTTGTTTGTTTGCCCCAGGTGCTTATTGGCCTGCACCGGGCAATCGTAGTCGACTTTTACACCCCTGTGAAATCAGAGCTGGCACATTTCTGCATTAATTTTTCGCTCCCAGGGGGCCTACCGCCTAACTCGATTGCTGATGATTGCTATATTGCAATGCTTACGGCTATAGCAGCCATCCTGAATTTTTAGGCGGTACGGATTTTGTGCCAAATTCATACAAAATCATTCAGTGATCATTCGTTCAAAGCTATCGCTGATAGTTTAGGTACATTTGGTGCGAAATGACAGCATGACGTCATATACTATAGATTTTGCTTTAGCAATCGAGTTAGGCGGTAGGCCCCCAGGCCAGCATAGAATAACTGAATACTGAATTTCGGAGTATATAAGAGATTTCGACGTATATAATACGACAGTCTAAAAAAACATACCGTATCTACGAGGTACGTCAGTTAGAAGTACGCCGTAGTAAGTATGCAATTGCGACGAATTGTATTGAATACAAAGCAACAACAATAATCATCAACTATAATCGCAACAAGAGTCCAAAGTTTTGGTCACTGCTCTAACCTAACGTAACCTTTTTTTTTATAAGCAATCATTTGTATTTTTATATACGGCGACATTCCATACTTGTGTATTTTGAACTGGCGTACGTCGATCTCGTATACTTTAGAATAATATACATACATAAATCATACATACATACATAAATCATACATAAATACATAAATCACGCCTATATCCCGGAAGGGGTAGGCAGAGGTGAATTAACACCCACTTTTCGCCAATTATGTTCGGTCCCATGTAATAGGTGGCGAGCCTATTACCTACTATTAGTTTAATTACTAATAATAATTTTAATAATTTATTCATAATAATTTTTGAGTTTCCACAGGTCTTAAATATATTTTACAGTATAAGGAATATTAATACAATAAGCTACTTGTTCATTATGCAATACTAATTTTAATTGCTGACATAAAGAATTAGGCTTGACACACTTTATCCTCGTAGGGCAAATTTTGTAGAGCATTTTTGATACATAATTTGCAATTTCTGTTGTTTAATGGATATATATGTGCTGTTGCATTGAGCCTATTGTAAAGAAGTGGACCTAAGAATACGAAAAACCTTGTAGTAGAGGCATATTTTATTTCTATTTTATTAGTGCAAATGATATCTTTAAGTCTTTTTGTAGTAATCTCAGCTATATAAGGAAGTGCTTTGTGCTGCTTAAGTACAATACTCATTATAAATATCTGCCAAACTGTTAATAGGTACATTGCAACTTTGATACAGAAGGCTCGTGGGGAAAAGGAATGGGCGAAAAGTAGACACTTTGAAAATAAGTCTTTGTGCTCTTTCAGTAGTTAGTAGCAATGTTTTTCCCACACCACTCCAGGAGGAAATGAAGTAGTTTAATATTGATTCACATAGTGCTATGTACACCTGCCGAAAAATTTTCGGCTCTGCATGAGTGCGCAACGTTTTAAATACAAATATCATTTTACGGAATCTATTACTTACGGTAGTAGCAGAGAATACAATTGTCACCACCCCTAATCTCTCCCGCGAGTGTCGTACAAGGCGACTAAGGATAAATCAGTGATGAGGAATCAGCAGCAGCGTTCCTCTTATACCACCTAGCAATGTACTGCGACACTTTGGTGGCCGATATATGGCAATAGGCTCGCCACCTATTACATGGGACCTAACATAATTGGCCAAATGTGGGTGCTAGTTCACCTCTGCATATCCCTTCGGGGACATAGGCGTGATTTATGTATGTATGTATTATTTACGGCCTCTATATGAGGTTTGACCGAAAGTGTTTTATCTATTATAATTCCCAGGTATTTTGTTGCACTCGCGATTTTAATTTCAGGGCATTGGCATTGGTTGCAAGCTCTGCAATAGTGTATATGATAACAATGGGTTGGTTGAAGTTGTTATTAGTTGGTGTACGGAAGACTTCATGTAATTAGTCTTATCTGCATTTCGTGTTAGCAAATTATCCTGAAGCCATTTGGTTACAACATTTACTGCCGCAGTCAGAGACGTCAAATAACGTTAATGAGTACTTAACGTCAAAAAATGACAATTCAAAACTAGTCGCTATTCTTGCCGGGTCTATGGTCTAGATTTGAATGAAAATTTTTGACATTAAATACTCATTAAAGTTAATTGACGTCTCTGTGTGCGGCAGTCAGTCCATGTTGGGCATGCCTGTAGACTCCGTCTTCTGTTTCGGCTGAGAAAAGAAGAGCAGTGTCATCTGCATATGATATAATGTTACCATAGTCAAGCTGTATGTTACGAAGATCATTTATGTAATTAAGAAATAGAGTTGGACCCAAAATACTTCCTTGAGGAAGACCAAAGGATGTATTTGTCCGCTCATTGCTAAAACACTTAAAAAATATAATATAGATATAATATCGGACACATAAACCGCAGTACATTTTTATCGCTAGGTGGTATGAGAGAAATGCTGCTGCCTATTACTCATCGCTGTCTTTATTCTTAGTCGCCTTGTACGACACCCACGAGAGAGATGGGGGTGGTGACAATTGTATTCTGCTCTGCCGTCACCAGGCTCAAAGCTATCTAGTCTATTAATTGAGAAACCCCAGTTTTGATACACTCGACGAATAGCGTCCATTGGCAGGTTGCAAAACTAGTTCGTAACCTATAATAATCTAACGGCTTGAGTTTAATGAAAACTGCCTTATCGCGGGCCAAGCAGCGAAATCACCTGTAATAACTGTCGGTGACAACGTTCGTTGCTTAAGGGTGCTTTTCCACCAGAGCTGTGCGAGCTGCGTTGCGAGGAATGTGTTTGAGAAGAACCAATAGTATCACTCCCTTTTCCTTTTTGAGCTTTGGTGGAAAAGAGCTTAGCGAAGTGAGGTTTTTGTGCATTCTAAGCAAGTCGCTTCTTGGAAACAAAACAAAACAAAACCAATTCAAAATTGCGTTCCTGTAACAGTGAGTCTTACCCCCGAAAACAGAAACGCTACTCAAATTTTGAGCACTGCTTATAAAGTTAATTGGGCAATACCTGTCAGAATTTGTATGGAAAAACGTAAATTTTGACAATACTTAAATGTTAATCAGGACTTAAACTTTGAGTATTCGGGGGTTATTATCATATTTTATTTGCACCCTTATTGTAAACATAAGATTACTAATGAGTTGCGAGGAATGTGTTGCGAATAATGTATGGCGCAGTTAGAGTAAGTAAGTAAATCGTAAGATATATTTCCCTCGCACGTGTGGAAAAGCTCTTGGGAATAAACTCGAGGCTGTCCCCCATTGCGAGCGGAGCGATAGCGGTTTTGAAGTGATGGTACGCAAGTTTCAATTTGTTTTCTAAGTGTTTTTCTATCATTAGCGAAAGTGGATAGATCTTCCTTGGAATGGGATAAGAATTACTGACGCGGGAGTTATTTCCCTGTAGTTGTTTTATTTTAAATATAGTGCCCGTGCAAATGCAATTAACATTAAATATTTAAAGTGTTAGTCTTTTTTATGTTCATTACAGTACGTGATCAAGTTAGCCAAGTCCCTATTGCGTAGAAAGTCCGGTCGACAGAAAATTACCAAGGACAGAAATTTCAATCGATTAATCATTTGATTATGAACATTACTTACCTGGTAACGAGTTGGTTCTGTCTTTAGGACATACTAATTGCCTATTTATCGTGAAAAAGTTACGCATTTGGTATATGTACAAATATTATGCATACTTACTGTATGATACTTGTGGATTTAACTGAAATCTCCCAGCATCAATTCGCCTACTAATAGGTAAAAAAAGCCAAATTTCCCCCAAAGATTTCGGCAGATGTATATTGACAAACACATTTTGCGAAATATATTAGGCCCATGTAATAAATACGTCCTCTTTTAAAATTTTGAGGATATTTACTTAATCCAATACAGATTATATTACTATCGACCTTTTCGACCTTGGGGACCTTTTCATAGATTCGACAAAACAAAAAAGGAATAATTATTTTTGAATAGTTTTGTTCCAAATACTTAATCGTGATTTGGAGAGATTATTGCGAATTTTTCTTCACTTCAGAGAGCTACTTGCATGACATTGCCCGTAAGGCGTTAATATGACTTTAACGCCACATGAGAGAATTTTCAGTATAAGTAAGGTGTAAGTTTTGTGCCGTAAATGTCATTTATATCTGCGTTAAATGTAACGGGGCACGCAACATTTACCTTAACCTATTAATTTTAACTGCAGTTGGTTATAGAAACATTTTAGGGACGGGAGGAACAGCTGTGATCTTTGGGAGCCGGCTCTTAACCCACTGTACGGTTTCAGAGCTATGCGAAGAGTGGGCGCTGGCTGAGTGCGAAGGGGAAGGCTGGTGGAGAGAAACCCGGGAAGCCGGCGCCGGCCGCGACCAGAGCGACGTGCGGTATGCGGGCACGGCGCCGGTGGAGCGCGCCTCCTCCGCCCCCGCTACCGCTCTTGCCGTGCGCTCCGCCCTACACTCAATCAAAGGTACTTAGTTTTTAACTCTTCATTAATATCGGTCAGACGTCATCAAGCCATCCACTCCCATTCAATTTATATCATCCATCACACCGTAAAGGTGTTAGTGCTCACATTCCAATCCATACTGCTCAAGGTTTTGGCTAAGTTTTTACAGCTGGCCGCTTGTCTGACACCAACCCTCTTTGGGTATGGCTTAATCGTCAAAATTGCAATTTTTTACGGAATTCATCTTTAAATTGAAAAAAATTGGCAAAAATTTTAAAGGAATCTTAAAATTTTATGCAGTGCCGTGACAAGAAAATAAAAACCATATTTTACTCTCTTTGTAACTTTTTGTATTCGAAATGAAAGTAGAATGCTTACCACGGGTAAAAGGAATCTATTCCTACTAGGACTATAACCGTCTAGATGTCTAATCAGCATCTAACCTTTTTTTAACAATATTTTTTTTTGTTACTGCAGCATTCAACAAGAAACTAAATCGAGTGAGCCTTGACATTAGCCCGAAGGGGATCGTGGTCAGCGATCTTGACACCCAAGAGAATGTTCTCAGCATATCCATTTACAGGTAACTCAATCGAAATATACTCAATCGAAATTATCTACAATGGGTCTCATAAGAAGGCTCAAAGTCACTAAAAGGGCAATGGAGAATTGCGAACCTTAAGTGGCAGTGGACAGGGCACATTGAGAGGAGTATTGACAGCAGTTGGGGCGGAAAGATCCTCGAATGGCGGCCACGCACCGGGAGACACAGCGTTGGTAGGCCGCCCTCAAGGTGGACCGACGACCAGGCGAAGGTCGCGAGAAGCCGCTGGATACGGGCAGCGCATGACCGATCGGTTTAGAGATCCTAGGGGAAGGCCTATGCCCAACAGTGGGCGTCTTTCGGCTAGCTGACTGACTGACAATCGAAATAAACATATTGATACAAAGATTTTGGTGGTTAGAAAAAGAATTTGCCCGGATAGCAGCGGACGCGGGTTCGATTCCCGCATCAAGACCATAATTTTGAAATTCTTTTTCTAACCACCAAAATCTTTGTACTATTTTTTCTAACATTTATTTAATGTTAAAATTAAAATCGAATACATATATTGATACAACATATATGACGCCTCTACAGTGTACAGGGTTAATTGTAAAGTAATAGCAACCTCGCAGGACTTGGTAGCTAATATCAGAGAACGTTTGTTCTACGAATTGGTTAGAAATTACTTTCATACAAAAATTATTATGGATATTAATTTAATTCACCGCTCGAATGTTAATGTTAACTAACTGCCGCACTCAGAGACGTCAAATAACGTCAATGAGTACTTAACATCAAAAAATGACAATTCAAAACTAGTCGCTATTCTTGCCGGGTCTATGGTCTAGATTTGAGTGAAAAATTTTGACATTAAATACTCATTAAAGTTAATTGATGTCTCTGAGTGCGGCAGTAATAAGTTATGTAGTAGGCTATATTTATCTTCAACTAATTAAGTGTGTCACGGATATGTCACCAAGGATCATCTTGCTATCATTTATGTCAGTTTCTTTCACGTACCAGACAGTAGCTGGTACTCGATACAAAACTTTGCTCATTTATATTTTATTAAAGACAGAAATAAATCACAAGGCTGTTATCAGTCAGCGGGAGCTGTGAACTTTACATTCAATTCCATAATATTAATATATCTGGACAAATTAAGTATTTATATACGGCGGAGATGATAGCTAGAGGTGTACAAGCGAAATCTCAGTACATAAAAGTACATCAAATAAGGGAATAAATAAATATTTGTTACTCTTTACTAAAGGGATTTACTTAACTTTAAATTAATTTAAATAAATTTACTTTACTTAAAGGGACGCTCGCATGGTTTGGTCACGTCGAAAGAATGGATGAAAGGAGAATGACAAAAAAGATTTACATTGCGAAAGTGAATGGAGAAATGGGAAGGGGAAGGCATAGGCGGATCTTTCATACTCAAATTTTAAGTCTATTGAATAAGGGCCAGGTCATGAGTACCAGAAACCGACGGGCATGCATGAAGAGATTGATGAGATTGGATGAAGCGAAAGAAGTATGTAAGGATCGTAGCAAGTGGAGAAGTGATCTCTGCCTACCCCTGTGGGAGAAAGGCGTGACGTATGTATGTATACTCTTTACGCCGTCAGGTGACGGCAGAGCAGATTACATCAACAACCCCAATCTCTCTCGCGGGTGTCTGTACGACACCAGACCAGACAGAGTCACCAAGTAGAGGTGAATTACCTAACACCCACGGTTCGCCAATCATGTCAGGTCCCATGAAATGGGTAGCGAGCCTATTGCCATCTATTAGGCTTCTTCTTCTTTTCATAGTGCCTCTTCAATCATGAAGGTTGGCCGTCAGCTTTTTGAAATCGTCTCTGTTCTTTGCGAGCCGGAACAGTCATGTTCTTCTACGGAGGTAACACCAGTCCACTCCCTGCAACCAGGACTTTTTCGTCGCCCAACTCGTCTCTTTCTTAGTAAATAAAGTAGCTTAGTAATACAGTAGCTGCTAAGTGGTGTATGGGAAATTCTGATGCCCGTTACTCCGCGAGAGAGATTAATAGGGGATGGTGTCAAATTCTGTTATGCCGTCAACCTTGGCAAATATTTATAGATATAAAGAGCTTATGGTGATGACGCTGACGATGTTGACGATTATGACGAATAACATAAATATGTTACGAATTCCAGAATTTCGTATTGCTCGGCGGACGCAGCCAACGCACGCGTGTTCGCCGTGGTCGAAGGCAAGAGCGGCGGCGGGGCGAGCGAATCGCACGTGGTGCACGTTTTCGTTTGTGCTAGAAGAAAGCAGGCAAGGGCACTCGCCCTCTCCCTCGCACACGCGTTCAACGACGCCTACCAAGTTAGTATTTGGCACTGAAATATTAAATTCCTATGGTAGCTTTCTTTCTATATTATTCGAGCCAAACTTGAGTTAAGGGCTAACTAAAAGTAAATGTAGACCTGGCCCGGGACGTGGACAAAATTTCACTCCGCCACTTGACATTGTTTTGGCTCGGGACTTAGTGGGAGTTAGAGGGAAAATATTTTCTTTTGCCCGAGAAGATTTCTACGTCTCGTGCTACGGGGATATATGGATAATGGATTTTTTGTTTTTACACTCACACTTATAGCCCAGAGTAAGTAGCCTAAGCACTTGTGTAATGGATACTAGATGACGGACATATTTTTAATATAATTATGTTTATAAATGTTGAAAATATACTACATAAATACATACACAACCATGACTCGGGAATAAACATTTGTGGTCATCACAAAGTTTGCCCCTACCAGGATTCGAACCCGGGACCTCCTGGCCAATACGCAGCAATCTGAGCATTCGACCAAGGCGGTTGTCATTGATTGAGTCGAGGATTTCGAAAACTGCATTTATAAATCTAAACAAAAGAAGATACCTACTCTTTTGTTTAGATTTTTGTTCAAAGTTTACATGTAAGTTTTATATTAAATTATAACTTAATTATTAATTATTTTTGGAACAATTCAATTAGATTTTTTTTTTTAGTATTTTAAACTTAAATCACATGAGTAGTTACTAATGTGCTTAAATTTTTAGATTTCTTTAACGTCTACTTTACATTTCACGTCATAAGCCAACGGGTATCCTCGCAATGTAGAGAAATAAATTTCTAACTTCAAAAGTAGGTTTTTTCTGCATCACGAGACAAAAAAACTGTAATTTCAACCAAAGTTATTTCCGAGGGTTATATCTGTTACACGTAAGGAATAAAAAACGATTTATGGGTTTATTTTCATCAGCAACAACATCATCACATCATCACCACATCAATGTCTCCAAAAAAGGTTACATGTTGGACGAATATAGGGAGAGGGATTCACAACCTTCAGATATTATCATAATTTTCTGTCCCGATGTTGAAGTTTTTGTTAAGACGTGAAACTTACTTTTTCTTACTCTTGCTTTTCAGGCATGGCAAGCGACACAAGCAAGCTCTGTGCAGTCTAGCGGAAATCGGCTCGCGCCTTGGGTGAGTTATCATAATCATTAATGCATACATACATACATAATTCACGTCTGTACAGCCGTAAGTAGTAGGCTGAGGTGAATCAACACCCACGTCTCGGCAAGTAAATTAGGTCCTGTGTTATACGAGGCGAGCTTATTGCCATCTATCGGGCATGTACATCGCAGTATATTGCTAAGTGGTTTAGGAGGAATGCTGCTGCCCATTACTCATCGCTGTAACCCTTAGTCGCCTTGTACGACACAAGCGGGACAGGTTTAGGGTTACGGGTGGTGACAATAGTATCTGGCTCTATACTTTCACCACACGGCTGATTAATATTGATTCTTTTAATATTGATTTATAAAGAATTACTGCCGCACTCAGAGACGTCAATTAACTTTAATTAGTATTTAATGTCAAAAATTTTTATTTAAATCTAGACCATAGACCCGGCAAGAACAGCGACTAGTTTTGAATTGTTATTTTTTGACGTTAAGTACTCATTAACGTTATTTGACGTCTCTGAGTGCGCCAGTTAGACACAAATCAAAAACGTTCTTCTTTAAAAAACTCACTGACTCTTTGATGAAAATTATCGAGTTCATTATCGGATTAGTATGTGTCGAACAAGAAATTTTGACTGGAGTACCTAGTAACCAATATTTTTCTAAATTCAATTGTTGTTACTGTTGATTGTTGGAAATTTATTGTGAGATGAAAATAACCCTAATTACTGCATTCTTAATTACGGCTGCAGAGCATAAGTTTTGTTCGATATAAGAACAAAGTTTTTAACTGAAATGTATATGTATCAGCATCTAAACAGAAAGGGTTGCCTAATTTAATGTTTTTTTTTCAGGTGAGATTTCAAGAAGAGTCGGACGAAGAGGTGGACAGTGATGAGTGGCAGTCGCCGGCGCCGCTTGTCACTTTCGCCTGAGGCACCGGCCCCGATTATGCTATACTAGAACTTGAGTCAACGAAGTAAGGTGCACTTTTCCACCTGATGTGTAGGTCCAGTCAGCATCATAAGTCGATTAACACTTTTGTACCATGTCACAATAATTGTTTGAAAAATTGTAGGCAACTATTAATAGGCATGCGCTATCGTTGGAGTGACAGAGGAATAAAGTGGTAACCTACTGCTCACTGTACAAAAAATCCCCCATTGTATTCGTTGACTAGGAAATGGAGTAGTCTTGAAATCCTCCTCACGCTTGGATACTTCGCACGTCACTGGTGGAAAAGCAGCCTTAGGGTCCGTTCCCACATACCGGCCCAGAGAGCATCCGAGTAGATGTGACTGTGTAAATCTACGTGATTTGTCCAAAAGATTTATTTATACCCGTGGGACAAATTGGACCACTCTTTAAATTCAAGCATACCCAAATGCATCATTAAATCTGTATCACCAATATCACCATGGTTCATTGTAAAATGTGTGACGTAATATGAGACGCTATTGCGGGATGTCTCAAACGAAAAGGGAAGGAAAATGATTGGTACGAAAGTGTCATTTGCAACTAACTTTTAAACGATTTTAATAAAAAAATACTGAATTTTTTTTTATGTGAAATATTGTTAGTTATAGTTGTACTTTAAATTAAAGACGATAGCATTACGTGGTAATTGTAGAAATGAAAACACATATAACAAAGACATAGAGAAAATATAATATTCATATAAAAATGAAACCAATGGTGTTCTGCGTGAATCGATACCTCAGATTGACTTGTGTCGATGTGTGATTTCGAATTAAAGAGAGGCATGAAGATTTTTCGCACGAAATACAGACAAGCTGATGTATTTGGGATTTTAAGATATACAAGAGGGTCTTAAACTGTGTCTACCTAAAAATATAAACCTGCTCTATGAAAAAACGTTACGTATATCCATGCGTACTTATGATTTATATTTTAAAACGGCAGTATCAGTAGTGAAAATTAGAAAATCAACTTCATTTCAAAGAAGAGTCTCTTAATCGGTTAAAATCGCATCCAGTAACCGGTATGAATGTACCCTTAGGCGGGATGCAGACCGGAAGCTTTGTTTAGCGTTTAATGTTTTGAGAACTTTATATAGTTTGTAAGGAATCGTTAAAAACATATTTTCTTAAATTGTTTAGAGCTCGTGCCTTATTTACATTTACAAAATATAATCAAGATTAAAAATGACAATTTGGCTTAACTTAGTGCCATTAGACTGTTTAGTTAGTTAGTTTTAAAATTTATATAATTTTCGTTACATTTTAAATAGATGTGATGAAACTTTATTGTTCTTTGTACTCTTTAATAATTATGTATCTACTGTTTATTTTTTTTAACAATAAATGAATAATAATATCAAACTTTTACACGGGCAGTATCTATTACATATTTCTCCTTAAGGAATTAAAAAGACTTTGAAGAAAAGAAAAATTGTATTTTCATAACATAAAAATTTTCTAACATAATAGGTCAATAAAAATCATAATCATCTTAAGAAATTCAAAGAAAATAATATATAAAAAGGTAAGTCTCGCATCATGACAAAATTTTTGAAACTTTTCTGACCTCATTTTAATTTCATTTCTATAACAATTGATCATGCGATTTGTAAAAATAGCTTTAATTTATTGTAATATATTATGTTTATCTTATAATAGCATAATAATAAAGTATAGAATTAATAAAAGCCTTTTGTTATAGGTACATAATGTATGTAGGGTAATAAAATAAAAACAACTCCGTATTGAGTACCTAGTGGTTGTTTTATTTAAAATTTTTTTGCACCAACAGAGCAACATATAATAATTATAGGTAGTCAATATTTTTTAAACGGTAAATGTTTCTGACTGTCAAAATCAGCACAATATGTAGGTGAAAAATTCCTATGGAAAATGATTGTGGTGAACACAATCAATTTTGCTCTCGAGTCCAATAAACATAAATTTGAGTCGAGTTTATGTAATATTACAAATATTATTGTATTTAATTAAATTTACTATGTATCACAAAGAAAATTGTTGTTAGAAAAAGTTCGAAATTTATAGTATTAATGCCACCCCGCATTTCCGCATATCAACACTATAATTTTTCGAACTTTTTCTTTTTACAATTTTCTTTGTGATAAAATTCTAATATTTGTGTAATGTTCAAATGAAAATTCCCGCCTCAAGATCATAATTTTTCGAAATTCTTTTTCTAACCACCAAAATAATAGCTATATATATTAAATTCATTCCGTCATCAAGCATCTATAACACAAGTGCTTAAAAGTTACTTACTTTGGGCTAAATGATAGGTGTGTGTGAAAAACATTTATCTAGATGTGAACGTAAAAAATATTTATCTATTTATTATTTAATTGAATTTCTCATTCGAGTACACATCGACTGTAGCTTTCAATCATATCTCTGCCTCGTGCTGAGTTGGCGAGCGGCGGGGTGCACACTGGACCTCCATTGTGGTTAACCATCATGTAGTCGAAGCAGTCTGTCACTCCATCACTGTTGCAGTCCTGAATTCAACAAACATACATACATAAACGAGAGGAGCTCGCTAGCGCAGTGGCATAGCGCGTAAACTAAGCATTGGTCGCTAAGGCCGGTCATTGGATGGGTGACTTAAATTTATTATCTCTAGTTCCTCCGTGCTTCGGAAGGCACGTTAAGCCGTTTGTCCCGGCTGTAGACAGAGGTGATTTAACACTCACTTTTCGGCAATTAGCTAAGGTCCCATTTAATAGGTGGCACGCCTGTTGCCATCTATCGGGTAGTTTAGGCACGTAAATCAGTTTATTGCTAGGTGGTAGAACCACTGCTATTCTGCCACACTGACGTACTACCGAGGAAATAGACGGTTCGTCTAATTTCGAACAGGCCCTAAGGGTGATGTATATTAGTCACAATTATATTCGTCACATTCAATTTACATCATTTTTGTATAAAGTACCGGAAATATGCAAAAGTAATAACACTTATTGGCTTTTAGCGCTCGAAATTATTTGAATGACAGCTAATTACCATTTCGGTGCATCATGGTTTAGATACCAACTTATTTATTACTGCAGCCAATTGAGTATTTTCCTGGTGATCAATTGTTATGTTCTCTTGTAATCATTGTCAGGGATTCCTAATACTACAATAATATACCTAACTATTTAATAAATTGCTCTATAATAATATCTTAAAGAAATTAATTACAAGAAAATTGTGTTTGTGAAAGTTTATTTGATTCTATAAATTTACATAAGTAATTATAGCAATATTATTATGTAAAATTTATAAAAAACTTACAAATAAACCGGCACGTGGTAGCTTATCTTATAAGTTTAAGGGCCGGTATTTCAATATTACCTTATCTTAATGCTTAAGTTAAGTCCTACATTTAAGCTAAGTTTCACTTTTGAACGACAGTACCGTATTTCAATCCGGATCTTCCTCACCTTAACTAATCTAAGATTAATTGTAATATTGCAACATAACAAACAAAATAAGTCATTTGTCTAAGATTTTAGTTGTCATTTGGTGACATTGACTAATACATGACACATGCAAGTGTATTATATACTCTTTGGACACATGTGCAAACTATTTATCTCTATTGCACTGAGAGTGTTTGGCGCGTTTCGTGGTGTCAGTCAGATTTTTTTTCAATATTTATAAAATTGGTTCAGAGTGGATTTTGTGCAGTGAAAGTGGTGTTATTTTGATGCACAAGCATCCGTGTTGATGTGCAATTATGCAGAATCATTGAAAACAAGTCTTATGATGTGTTTGATGTTGTGGTGAAGATCACTATAAAAAGTGGTTTTATCCATTTCATCAGTCACCATCATGAACTCTGTTAACATTCAATTCGCGCCAAGCACTCTCTAGATACGTTAAAATGTGTGACACCCGTATTTTAACGTAAAATTCATTTCATTCATACATTTCACCCACTCATTATTTCATAAGACTACAGATAAAATATACACTAAAGACTTGGCTGTATGGGCTAGAAGGCCCTTTGCCTTCCCTAAAATATAGAGAGAATTAAATTATAAACTCTATTGCAGTGAAGTTGGCGCATCGTTTTTTATCCATTTTAAAACGATTCTGAACAAAAAATAATTTATAATACCTTGCAGCAAGACAAATTCGCGGCATTGACATTGACTTTTTTTAATAAAGGTTCTTTTAAACGGCGCTCTGGCTTTCAGCCTTGGGTACTTGTACTATAGAGGTGTGTATCCTTGGTTTTAGCCCTCTTTCTAAAATGTTACTATAAAATACATAAAAAACAAATTGGTATATAACACAAACTAAAAATGCTGTTTAGGATGGTATTTTATTAATTCGCGTACTTATCTACATAGGTACAATATTATCTCAACTAGCCATAATTTCCTAACAGGGTGTTGCTTTTTGGGTCAAAAATAAATTATCATGAAGCAACTTTTCTAAAGTAACCAGATGACAATCCTGGATCGGAACTTAAGCGACAGAAATCCTCCGCTTAGATTAAGGCTAGTTAAGGTGTAGTTTAAGTGCCGTTTAATTTTAATCCTACATTGAAATACACATAGGTCGTACTTATTATAAATCCAGGATCAATTCAAGATAAGCTGCTATTGAAATACCGACCCTTAGTATACCTACTATAGCTTTCTTCCAGTATTTCGGTACCGACCGAAATCAAATATAATAATTATAATGTATTTGAAAAAAGAACTTGAATAACATTGAATAGCAATAATAAATCGTCGTCTATCTAGTGAGTGATACATACCCTTCCATATTTCTCCCAGTATTTCATCATAGTCCTCACTGAGCAGTCGAAATCAGCTGTGCAATTCTCGAACGCTAAATGTAAAAAAAATATTATTAACATCGCCTAATATACTACCTTTACGTAATAAACTTTGAACTAAAGTTAACTATATCAAAAGAGAAAGATGATGATATTTCTCTTTTCATCACCAGCCCTTCAATGTCCGTATTTTTGCGTCATAAGCTTTCCAATGGATGACAAAATATAGCAAGAATGGGCCATAACCAACCACGCTGGCCCAGTGAGGATTGGTAGGTATAACGCCTGCAAATGCAGCTGGGATTAAACAGCCAAAGGCTCGAGATAATAAATTTTTGGTCACCCATCCAATGACCGGCCACAGCGAACTTTGCTTAGTTTACGCAATCGGTGACCGAGCGCGCTAAGCCAATGCGCTATCTAGCATCGTTGGTCATACAATTATGTCACTTCTTTCTCCCACAGGGATAGGCATAGATCACTTCTTTCCATCCATGGGGCTGACCTGTACCCCTGCAGTACATACATACACATAAATCACGCCTACAGCCCCGAAGAGGTAAGCAAAGGAGAATTATTAACACCCACGTTTCGCCAATCACCCAGGTCCCATGTAATAGGGGGCGAGCCTATTGCCGTTTATCGGGCACGAAAATCGTAGATTGCTAAATGGTATAAAAGAACGCTGCTGCCCATTACTCATGACTGTTTTAACTCTTAGTCGCCTTGTACGACACCCGCGGGAGAGATTTGGGGTGGTGACAATTGTATTCTGCTCTGCCGTCACACACACGGCACCCTCAGCAGTACTGACAATAAAAGGCTGGTCAAGATTATTGGCACACTTTACTATAGTCTGACAAGTACGTGCGCGACCTTCCTGCGGGATGAGAGACGGTGGCGGGGACGCGGCGCTCTAGATGCTAGCGGGGGTGGGTGATGCGGGGAGCAGCCCCCCCCCCACGTCTCTCACTCCGCAGGAAGGTCGCGCACGAAATTGTCGGACTACTTACCTCCCACACTATCGTGGCTATCGCCAGGCTGTGTAGGTCTGCCAGCGTCGTCCCAGTATACCTTTGGCAGGTAGAACGGCCCACAGAGCCCGTTACTGCACCCTCGGTTCATGTCACAACCGTTGACGTTACACAAGCACCTTATGCATAAGTCGTTCATATTAGAGAGATGGAATCCTGGAAATATATTTATTATTTGTTTAGTTAGTGTATGAACTTTAAGTAAAGGTTAGAAAAATAAAATTAATTAGATAAATAGGCCGAATAGGATTAATCGATTGGTCTATAGGTCCCTGCTTTGAATCCTGGTAAGGTCAAAATGGGCAAATGTTTGTGTGATGAACATTTGTTCTATAGTCATAGTTGTTTATTTGTTTACTAGCTGATCTGGCAAACGTTGTTAATGGTAAAAAACAAGGGTACCTAATAATAGGGTAATAAGAATACCTAGGGGTATAAAAAAAATAAACAGCCTGCGACCTATTCTCAGACCTACCAAATATACAGTCAACAGCACATCAGGTTACTACAAACTGTCAAATTTTTCCAATAAATTTTGAACTTTATATTAACGATGTTAAGGTTGAAAATTTATTGGAGAAATTTGATAGATAGCAGTCAAGACGTTTCGGAGGAGTTCAATAACAAATACTTGGACAATCGATTTTACTAGTATGACTAAAGAAAATTTCTGCTGCTTCTTATTACTCGGTGTCTTTACCCTTAGTCGCCTTGTACGACACCCGCGGGAGAGAGGGGATGGTAACAAATGTATACGGCTTTACGATTCAAAACTTAATTGATTCAAGCAAATAACATTATGAATGACATCGTTAATACAAAATGGTGGCAACATTGTTTACAAAATACGACAACCCAAAAACATGGTGCAAAAACTTACTTGCATTCACAAGAACTAAGCCGATTAGCACAATGACTGCCACACGAGTAGTCACCATGGTCACACCGCTCCCGATGCACTGACCACGAAACGAACCACAGCGAAGCAGTTCCAACAAGTCTGAATCATTATTTAATCACCAGTGCGTAAGGTTCAAATTTCTTTAGCCATCTTCGCTTTATACGGCATCGCACGTAGACGTTTGCAAAAACAACACTAGGCTTAAGGAAAATGGTAACTGGTTTCGTGGCCGTAATAAAAATAGTGTATCTTCAATATAATAAAAATGATCGTGTAAGCGTGTGATGAGAATAAAAGAATGAATAGGGGAAGGTGGCCCAAAACAAACATTTCGCCTAAACACTCGTGTAAAAAAATCATTTTTCGTACAACCAACTCAAAAATGACGTATTCTGGGTCAGGTAACCTCAACTAAAAGTTAATCATTCTAGGCCTGTACAAAACAGGGATTTAATGTTGTACTGAATTTCATTATTTCCCTAGGGAAATAAAGTAATTTGAATTTGGAACACCAACATAACACAAATATTGATTGAAACCTGTCTTAAATTGTTAAGCGAAAAAAAATAATGATTTTGAATCTGCAACATATATGTTCAAAATCCGTGGATCACTAAAATGTATCAAAATAACAAAAAAAATTAGTGCCGCCATCCGCCATTTTGTTTGTTTACAGCTAAGGAGTTTTCTAATTTAAGTGAAAAAATATGGAATCAAGCCCATTCAGCTAAGTCTTTCATGTTGTAACTTTTTTTCAAAATAGAAAAATTTCGTGACTTTAATTATTTATTATGAAATTAAGAAGTTTTAGTTTGTGATAACTTTTTAAATATCATGTACGAATCAATATTGCGACACGAAAATTTTTAATATCAATTACAATACTAAGACGTGGCTGTATGTACTAAGCAATTTTAAATCTTCCTAATAAAAACAACTCTGTATTAATAATTGGACCAATGTTTCCAATGTCGACCTATATTTTTGATTTAACAAATTAAATGTATGTAATAAATAATTAAATTGTATCAAAATTGTTTTTATTTCCTCACAGTTGGTACGAAAAGCAGAGTCTTTTCCTCGGTGATAAAGCTGTCTTAGTCTTGGGTAAACTTAAATCCCTCGCTACACTCAGGACACCTTCGCTACGCTCGGGAGTAAACCATGAGTCCTTCGTTACGCTCGCGATTTAAATCGTCACCCGCGACAGAAGAAATTGCTTTATCCCCTCGGTTTATCTACTATTTAAAACGGTTTTATATTCCTGTCATCCTTATTGATTGTTTTGTACGTGAAAATTGAAATCCCCGTCTCACTTTTGGGCTCGTTTCCCCTACTTCTTTTCCAGTTGGCTGTTAAATTCTGAACTCGTCAAAGTATAAATAAAATCATGACGGAAATTGAATCCGAGTCTATTGGTGTCCACTGTCATGGGTTTGTAATGAGGCGCTATAACACCCTTGTGCACCTACTCGTTGCTGCTATGTAGCAGCATTTTTTATATTAATTAATGTCAGAATGTTCTGGCCCACTTTTAATAGAGGAGAGTGGAAAAAGAAGACATGTTGTGCCGACCCTACTTAGGATAGGCATACTGGCCTGGGAGCTAAAGATACCGTAGAATGTGCCAGCCCCGACTCACCCCAAAAGTGTCTTAAAAGACGACTAAGGAATATTGCCTGTTGTAGACTGAAATTCCTATTGTGACAGCTGAATAGTTAATGGCGGGCCACCAACAACAGCATATATAAGTTAATTTCAGGCATGCAGCCGTTTTTAAAACCTAAATCAAAACCTGGAACAGTGTGGATTGGATACGTTCTTATTTCAATTAATCCCTCTCTAACTTCATCCCATTCATCGGTCTTTCGACACGATTCTTTCCAACACTTTTCTATACACAAGTATCACAAATTGATATGAATCAAAAATCAAAAGGTTTATAGTTGTTTTTAAGATAAAATAGCTTTTATTCAATACTAGTCCACCTTTATCGCACCGTATCGGTAATTTAATACAAAAGTTTTGCGTTCTAAATTTATAGTAATAAAACTTAGGACTGTGGCAAGGATGCAATTTTGAGTTGTATCTCTTTTGTAGTACTTAAGATGTGTGTGTGCATGATCAAACGGTTAATATGGTCACTCGTATCTTTTACAATAGATGTCACTACTAACTAGTTAAATTTTTCACACACCAACATAGGTACCTACCATATATTTTGGTGATAATAAAGAATCTCTGCGTCGCCCCCTTCCTAAGGGGGATCGCTACAGATGATGCCCATAGCCCTTTCCCGGGTATGTCGGACTACGTAAATACAATTAACTTCTTACATTTGACACGACAGTCGCCATGATGTTTCTTCTTTATTACGTTAGTTTCACATATTTGTATTCTATTCGTCCGAATAGATTGACCACATGGTCTAGGGAAGGTATAAGACAATTCTGATTAGCAGATATTTTATCAAATTGCATTTAGTAGTCTCAAACTTACGATAACAATATTTTAACAACATTTAATATCAGATAATAAAGTTCGTTCTATTTACACTTCAATAAATATCCTCTTCGGTCCACGACACGAATATTGCACTAAATTTATTTACAATCGCCACATTGTGCAGTTAGGTTCGAATTCACAAACAAGCGATTAAAAGATAACCGTCAGTTTTTGACAGCTCTCCATATGATAAAATATCAAAAAGTTATGGTCAAATAATAATCTCCCGTTTAAGCGTTGGTGAACTCTAGCCTAGTAGAGCTGGCAGTCCTTGTAGCCGAGCAGCAGCCGCCGTCCCATCGCCGTCAGGAACAGCGGAGGACTGCAATCGTTGCCTCCGTTGTAGTTTATCATAATGAAATCGAAGCAGTCCGTCACTCCATCGTTGTTGCAGTCCTGGTACAAAAAGTTATTAACTGGTTAAAAGTTATTCACTGGTACAAAAACTTAATAATCATAGCAGCCCGGCTGGCTAGCATGACCAACGAAACACGATAAATTAAGCCGTTAAATAAATGGCTTTATCTTAGCCTGTTTCGGCGGTAAGGAATCTGTAGGTAGGTACCCACTTTAAGCTTGAGTGAAAGACAGAAATGAGTGAACGAATGTACAGTCAGCATTATACTTGTAAGTCGATTACCACTTTAGCCCTCTGTCATACCAAAGACAGCGCAAGCTCAGTAACAATAGCCACGTACGAACAACTATTGTGACAAGGTACGTAAGTAAGTGTTAATCTACTTATGATGCTGACCGTACGGGCGACCTAAGTTTCTATTTTTAATCATCTATGTAGTGTTATAATAATTCTCCCATGCGAGCATGGGAGCGAAAAAATGACGTCAGACAGGCAGTAGGATGTATTGGAATGTTGTGATCTCAATCTGCATTATTTTCTTTTTAATACTCTTTTTCATTTCACACATTATATAATGTTTAAATAAAAAAAACATAATTTAATTGTCATTGTCTTCTATGCTGGCCAGAGAGCCTTAAAATAACAAAGAACCTGACTAATAACAGGTACAGAAATGTGGGTGTTAGTTCTCTTTGGGAACCTCTGCCTTCCTCATTGGGAACAAATAGGTGCATGAAATAATGTACAGCTTAGGAGGATCTCGATGGCCCAGCCAGTGGCATGACACGCCAGGCTAGTGATTGCGTAAACTAAGCAATCTTCGCTAAGGTCGGTCCGGGTGGGTGACCAAAAATATATTGCCTAGAGTTTCTCTGTGCTCCGGCAGGCACGTTAAGCCGTTGGTCCCTGCTGCAGCTGCAGTTGTAAATACATATGGCCCATTCTTCCTATAACACACGCAACCTCCATCAAAAATATCACAGTGCTGGTGATGATGATGACGAATGATTTTTACGTGTTGAACACGTATAATCATTCATCATCATCAGATAAAATATATAAGTAATACATTCTTGCTTCAAAATCATTAGTTTAATCATAATCAGAAAAAAACACTAATCTATACAATCCAAATCGAAAAAACTGCCGGTTTCTTAGAAGCGTAATCATAAGCGGACTATGTTCATTGCCTTTTGCTTCTTGTAAATAATGTCATGGTTGTACGGTCAACGGCACTCAGACTACCCAAAAACTGTCAAAGTTGTTCAATAGATTTTCAACCTTAACTTGTTTGAAGTAAGGGGCAAAGTCGATTGGGAATATTTGAAATTTGTGGAAGCCTTACGTGATGCTGACTGTACCTCGAAAATTAATGCAGTGCGCCCACAAAAACATAAATCCCTGTCAGCATAAAAACTAATTCTCGTGACGGATGTGATTTGCATACAATGCGAGCTAAATAACTTAGTTAACTTAAGGCTAATACGAATTCAACGCTGCCTACCCCTTTGGGGATAAATACATACATAAAATACTAATTTATACCTATACATCTACTTATGCTACTTTTTTAATCTCCACCTATTTTGCGCTGAAGGGGTCGGCAGCGGTGTATTTATCATATAACACCCAAGTTTCGCCAATTAAGGGCCGATTTCACCGCAGAAATTAAACGCGATCAGTTGAAGTTGAACTCGGTTTATGCTCTAAACTGAGTTCCGCTACATACATACATAAATCACGCCTATATCCCCGAAGGGGTAGGCAGAGGTGAACTAGCACCCATGTTTCGCCAATTATGTTAGGTCCCATGTGGCGAGCCTATTGCCATTTATCGGGCACACAAGTCGCAGTACATTGCTGTTGTTAGGTGGTACAAGAGGAACGCTGCTGCCCATTCCTCATCATTGATTTATCCTTAGTCGCCTTGTACGACACTCACGGGAGAGATTTGGGGTGGTGACAATTGTATTCTACTCTGCCGTCACCACACGGCATTAGTTTGCATTAATCAAAACCAAGTTTTATTAAACTCAGTTTCTATGAGAGACGGTGAAATCGGCCCTTAGTCAGGATCCATGTAATGTGTCATCTAACGATTTACATGCCCGATATATGGCATTAGGTGGAGAGCCTAATGGCATATACATATATCGGGCACGTGAATCGCAGTATATCGCTAGGTACAAAGATTTTGGGGTTAGAAAAAGAATTTCGAAAAATTATGATCTTGAGGCGGGAATCGAACCCGCGTCCGCTGCTATCCGGGCAGGTGCCTGACCGCTCGGCCACCCAAGACGTGTCTTAGGTGGCCGAGCCGATTCCCGCCTCAAGATCATAATTTTTCGAAATTCTTTTTCTAACCCCAAAATCTTTGTACTAATTTTTCTAACATTTATATAATGTTTAAATTAAAAATCGAATAGTATATCGCTTGGTGATATATGTATACGAGAAACGTTGCTACCCATTACTCGTCGCTGACTTAATTAACCCAAATTGTCGCACTCAGAGACGTCAATTAACTTTAATGGGTACTTTACAGACTTCGATTAGGAAGTACTGAATCCAAAAAGACCCAATCCAAAATTTTCTTTTTTGTATAGTTTTAGGGGTGTGAAAACGTTATCGCTTGAGACAAGTATTCAAAAAGGAAATGTGGGAATTACTCGTGCATTACTTCACAATCCTCTTAATACCCACCTATCCGCATCGCTACTGCCTAATTCTGAGCTCACCTTTCCATGTATTGACATGTAGTTGGTGATTGTCGTCAAAGCGCACTCGTAGCTGCGAACGCAGTCCGGGAACGCTGAAACGCATCACAGGAACCAAATGAGGATCAAATGGAAACAACACCTGGGGTCTGTTTCACAATCGACGGGTAAGTTCTAAGTAGCTTACTTTGCAGATCATTTGACATATATTTCATATTACAACTGCCAAATGATCTGCGAAGTAAGCTATCCAGAACTTACCGGTCGATTGTGAGAGAGGCACTTAATAAATTAAAATAATAGGTCAGATTTCTTCAGTCCGCTCAGAAGTCCTGTTCCCTCATATCAGGGGTCGGCGCAGTATGTTTCCTCTTCCACTCATATCGGTCAGACGTCATCAAGCCATCCCACTCCCTTTTGATTAATACATCCATTACACAGGAAAGGTGTCAAATGGATATATGTTCAGAAAAAAGGATCATGTCGAGAGATCGATGAACGGAGAGAGTGACTGGGATGACAACATTCCAATCCATACTGCTCGAGGTTAGGCTTAGGTTTTGGGTTAATAACAGGTAAGATATTTCTAAAAATTAAGTAGGTGCACCAATCATACCCGCGTCTTCCGCTATGCGGCTGCCTATGCCACTCAGTCAACCAGGGTGCTTAGCCAAGGGGCAAACGAAACAATCTTTCTGACACACAACAATTTTTCTTTGTAATAATTTTTCTAACATTAATACATAAATACACATACATAACATAAATCACGTCTATATCCCCGAAGGGGTAGGCAGAGGTGAACTAGCACCCACGTTTCGCCAAATATGTCAAGTCCCATGTAATAGGTGGCGAGCCTATTGCCATTTATCGGGCACAAAAATCGCAGTACATTGCTAGACTAGGTGGTATAAGAGGAACGCTGCTGCCCATTCTTAATCATATTCAGATTTATCCTTAGTCGCCTTGTACGACACCCACGGGAAAGATTTGGGGTGGTGACAATTGTATTCTACTCTGCCGTCACCACGCGGCTGCTCTAACATTAATACCTTATAACAAAACATGGACTAAAGTTAGACAGTAGTATAAAACTGATTTTGTCACTTTTATTTGCTGAATGAACTTTTATTATTATCAATTTTAATCCATAACTAACTTTAGTCAATGTTTTATAATAGAATCGGAAGTGCAAATTTCTTATAATTTTGAACGGGTAAGAAATCTTTGTACCATTTTTCCGTTCCGGATCATCATCAGGCAATGTCGGCTTCCCAGCATCAGCCCAGTACACCCTGGAGATGTAGAAAGGACCGCAGTAGCCTTCGCTGCAACCCCGAGACAGTTCACAGCCATATAAGTTACAGATGCAGTGAAAACACGAACTGTTCAGATTTGACACACGGTGCTTGCCGTGCATGCCTGAAAATAAAATAAAATATTTTTTATAAATACATACATAAATCACGCCCACATCCCCGAAGGGGCAGGCAGACGTGAACTAGCACTCACGCTTCGCCAATTATATTAGGTCCCATGTAATAGGTGGCGAGCCTATTGCCACTTTTTGGGCACAAAAGTCGCAGTACATTGCTATTGCTAGGTGGTATTATGGTAACGCTACTGCCCATTCCTCATCATTGATTTATCCTTAGTCGCCTTGTACGACACCCACAGGAGAGATTTGGGGTGGTGACAATTGTATTCTACTCTGCCGTCACACATTTTTTATAAATAAATATAAAAACCTTTTTAATGAAAATTAAAACATGTAGCTTTATTTGTTATACAAGATTGCTTTATAACCGCATGATCAATTTTGTGAAGGATTCTAAAAATTTTCTTCGTTTCCAGGTCAGCATAAAAGATCAGGCACTTAAAAGAGGGAAAATATACAAGTCCTGTTGTCATTATTATAGGACCTGTCGTCACATATGGATCGGAATGCTGGGCTGTGAAAAAGACGGATGAAAGAAAATTGCATTCTAAAGAGATGAGAATGTTGAGATGGATGTGTGTAGGGACAAAAAAGAACTGACTCAAAAAGGAAACAAAAAAATTAAACTCTCTACCTAAAAACACTAAAAAGCGAAAAATAAAGTTCTTACAATTTGACAATTCTTCTGTAAATCTAAAGACCTGTTAATTTAAATAAAGTATTTTATTATAATATGTGCTAGGTACCTACCGATCTCTTTGAAGTCGGTGCCAAGCCAAAAAGGTATTAAAGTATTAGCTGCGCCCCCGCAATTCACAGTTCACACTATTCCTCGATTATGACCGAACGCGCCTGAACGGAACGCGAATGGCATCGACTTCAAAGAAATCGGTAGGTACGCCTAGCACACATTCTTAAAATACTTTATTTAAATTAACAGGTATTTAGATTTACAGAAGAATTGTCAAATTGTAACAAGTTTACTTTTCGCTTGTCAGTGTTTTTAGGTAGAGAGTTTTTTATGTTAAGTTTTTTTTTCCTTTTTGAGACGGTTCTTTTTTGTTAAAAAATATTTATTTTTAACTTTTTTGTGATTGTAAGGCTCATCTCTACATATTAATCAAGCCAAATCACAAGTTAGCTACTACTGTAAACAACTGAGGAGTTCTCTTAACTGCACTTGGTCCTCATCATCAAAGACGGTAGCAACCTATCGAGGTGTAAAGCTCTCGTCAATACAAATCAATCAAGCCCAAACACAAGGTAACTGCTATAAATATTTTACGAGTTCCCTCGACTGTCTTTCAGTTCCATCATCAGATCGACTTCAAATCTTCATTATTATATAGTGGGCTTATAATACCTATTTAAAATATTATTAAACACACTACAATTTTCGAAAGTTCCCCTCGATTTCTCCAGGATTCCATCATCAAATCCTTGTTCTTTATATCTGGTACCACCGTCGGAGTATATACTTACCAAACAAAAAAATAATTATTAAAATCGGTCCATAAATGACGGAGTTCCTAGGGGACACACTTATAAAAATAAAAAAACATACGGGTACGAATTGAGTAACCTCCACCGTTTCTTCGTCGGTTAAAAATGGATAACATCAGCAATGAGAACGAAAGAGGAAGTCCGAAAGGGGAGCCAGTAACAGGAAAGTGATGATTGTTATGTATCAGATGGGATGCCATCAATGTGACTAAAAATTTATACACTTGAATGCTGAAAAGATAGATGATGATGATGGGTGTGGGTAACATACTGCACCGACTCTAAATAGGATAGGACTAGATGAGATAACGCTTAGTCCTGTAATTGGACGGGTTGTATAATAGTAATAGTATCTATTATGTAATTGTAACATTACAAAGAGGTGACAAATTAAATCGATGAACCCATCACATTCCGTACACATCTTACAAATAGTATTCGACAACTGACACCTGTCTAACGGCGGTTTTCAATATTCTATCAACAGTTCAATATTATTCTATCAATACTAAGCTTACAAATCTACTGAAGTTTAGTTGCTTGGCATTTTTATTATATTACGATAAATAACAAAAGTTTTATTATTTAGCATTTTATTATTTAGCTAAGAAACTAAACTCTGAACTAAACTGTGAACTAATCTTCAACTGTAGATAATTGAAACCACTTTTATTGGGTAAACTATTTTAACTATTAATAATTGTAAATATATTTATAAGTTTAGTTTATGTAGTAAAAGATAATGATTTTCCTTCCTTCTAAACGCAGGTGACGACACTGTAATTAATAAATCATAATATATTTACAATAAGCCAATAAATTAATTACTAATGCCCTGTGATGTCGGCATAACAGAATATAATTTTCATGTGTAGGTAATATGGTGCGATAGATTAGATACCCCCTATTAACATAGGACCTCATACAAATGGCGAAACGTGGGTGTTAATTCACATATGCCTACCATTTCGGTTATAAATAGGCGTGATTTATGTCATCATCATCATCATCATCACCAGCCCTTAATGTCCTGTGCCCTGCTGGGACACAGGCCATGATGCAATAAATTAAGTACCATCATAATTATTTACATTTTACCGGGAACTGTATGTTTTCCGCTAATTTTTCATCTTAGAAAAGTTTCCGTACCACGTCAAAGGGTAAAGTCGACAATCTGAGGGGCTACTCTTTATATTAATTAGAATCGGTTTTGTGTTGCCATCTCTCTCAAACGTGACTGGTAGACTAAGACGATTGCAATCGGCTTGCAGAGTTATGTTGCTGGCAGGCTATATTAAAATAGAAATCGTTCAATTGATTTCAAGCTTAACTTACTTGACGTAAAGTGAAGTATTGGTTGAGAAAAAAATACGGTTTGTTACGGTGGTTATATACGTATGTATAAAAAGACCTCTAATGCTGTATGGTGACGAAAGAGCTGAATAAAATTGTCACCACCCCCCCTCTTCTCTCTCTTCCGCGGGTGTCGCACAAGGCGAATAAGGATAAAGACAGCAGCGTTCCTTCCTCTTATACCACCTAGTAGCAATGTACTGCGTTTTACGTGCCCGTCAGATAGCAATAGGCTAGCCCCATATTACACGGGACTTAACATAATTGGCGAGACTTGGATGTTAATTCATCCCTGCCTCCCCGTGGGGGACAAATAGGCGTGATTTGTGGATGTAATTGTATGTACAACAATAGATACTATACTACATCTTGAAATACAACTTAATCTGCCATTGCTAGTGTGGTAGCTTAAAAATGCCTTTCAAAATAAGTAAGTCAACAGCATACAAAACACGTCCAATCGATAGTGAAATGAATTTTTTTGTGGTTTGTTGACGTGTTGACTGAACTTGACTGCACAGAATGCCTTCGCGGCTTCAGTGGTTATGTTTCTCGTATCGTCACAACGAATTACTATTTTGACACATCGTAAATCGATTACGCCGGCTTATTGGTCTAATCTGATATATAAACAATACAATATTCATAAATATAAAAGCAAAAGTTGCTTCGTTCTAATGATACTAAATTCTAATTCTAATGATACAAAAGAAACAATATTATTATGACCTTGTTACATACATACATAAATACCCGAAGGGGTAGATAGAGGTGGTAGGTGCCAAGTAATAGGTGGTCAGCCTATTGCCATTTATCGGGCACATAAATTGCAGAATATTGCTAGGTGGTGTCAGGGGAATGCTGCTGCCCATTACACATCGCTGTCTGTACCTTTGTCGCCTTGTACGACACCCACGGGAGAGATGGGGGTGGTGACAACTGTATTCTGCTCTGCGGTCACCACACGGGATAATTTGTTTACAGTTTTTATTCAAGAACTGCAGGTAGATTTTAAAGTTGAAAACATGCTCATATTTTGAACTATAAGTCTTACTGCCGCACTCAGAGTCGTCGATTAACTTTAATGAGTATTTAATGTCAAAAATTTTCATTCAAATCTAGACCATAGACCCGGCAAGAATAGCGACTAGTTTTGAATTGTCATTTTTTGACGTTAAGTATTCATTAACGTTATTTGACGTCTCTGAGTGCGGCAGTTAGACAATAAGCGTTAAAATCGAAGGCGCTTAAAGTTGTCACTTATGTAAATAGGCACGATAACGATGACAGTACTTATACATGAGCAATTAAAAACAACTTACCATTGACCACAACAAAACTTAAATATAGGAACCAACACCAATTCCTCATCTTCGATCACTAACTATATTGTTTTATCAGTTAACACAGATACACTAACGACCTCTAACTGCGAACAGATGCGTAATATACACACAACCCGCTTTATCTAAGACGACACTATATTTTTATTAAGAACATGCTCAACCGGTCCTCACTACACCGCGGTCATCGGTAAATTGAATAATTCACAAAGTTTCTTACATGCCGTGCTTGTTTCTGTTATGTAATAACGGAATAGTTTAGTTAATTGCTTTGTCCACTGGAAATAACACTATATATTATTATCACAACTTTTGTGTTAAACAAGGCATACATACATACATACATAAATCACGCCTATATTCCCGAAGGGGTAGGCAGAGGTGAACTAGCACCCACGTTTCGCTAATTATGTTAGGTCCCATGTAATAGGTGGCGAGCCTATTGCCATTTATCGGGCACAAAGGTCGCAGTACATTGCTAGCCTAGGTGGTATAAGAGGAACGCTGCTGCCCATTCCTAATCATATTCAGATTTATCCTTAGTCGCCTTGTACGACACCCACGGGAAATATTTAGGGTGGTGACAATTGTATTCTACTCTGCCGTCACCACGCGGCTGTACAAACAAGGCAAAGGTGGCTTATACATACATACATATATAAATCACGCCCTTATCCCCGAAGGGGTAGGCAGAGGTGAACTAGCACCCACGTTCCGCCAATTATGGGCTTGGTGGCTAATACAATATATTTTTTACACGTGCTTTATACAGTGCCGCTTTTTACAATTTTCATTACCCCCGTCTATCCCGTGGGCGTCGTACTAGGTGATATACCCCCGAATACAGAAACGCTAATCAAATTTGGGGCACTGCTTAAACAGTTAAGTGGACATTTCCTGTCAGAATTTGTATGGAAAAACGTCTATTTTGACAACATTTAAATGTTAAGCAAGACTCAAACTTTGATTAGCGTATCTGTATTCGGGGGTAAGGTAAGGACAACAATGAGCGTTCCTCTTAAGTCACCTAGCAATGTGCTGCAATTTCCGTTTCATCTATTGGGATATAGGTGACCCAATTGCATGGAACACATCTGCCTACCCCTTCGGGGATATAATCAGGCGTCATTTGCACGACGACCATCCCTTAACACCGACCATCCATAACACCGTAAAGGTGCTAGTGATGAATGAATGTATAGAAAAGAGACGGAACGGACCATGTCGAGAGATCGATGAACGGAGAGAGATGACAACATTCCAACACATACTGCTCAAGGTTTTGGCTTAGTTTTTACAGCCGGCTGCCTGCCTGACCCCAACTCACTTTGGGTATATTTTCTGTATGCATAAATTGATGAAAACCTCAAGACTGTCAATATCGGTACCTATCTGTACAAATTTGCCAACACGAATTCCCCAGCAATAAAAACCTAAAACTTACTGATAACAACACCATTTAATCGCTTTTATTTATAAATAACGAGTCATACCCCCGAATACAATGTAATGATATATTATCATTGTGTTTAACATTTTTATTTTTGTATTTTATAATATTAAAACACACATCTAGGTTCTTTACATTTTGTCTCTTGCTATAATGAATGGAGTTTAGGTGGTAAAAGAGTTTTTGTTGTTGGTATACATTACTCATCGCGGTCTCTATGCGGTTCCGAGACGGTCAAGCGGCTTCGCGGCAAGCTCGTTCATTTTCTGTGTGTTTCATTCCGTTGCTAGGTATAACAAATCTTTTTTCACTTCTCATGCTCTGAAAGTGCTTATTTGTGCAGGAAATCGAATTTTGTGCTCTAGAGCATTAACATATCTACTCATAAATGTGTCTATATTAAGGCAAAGAAAATAAGCCATACAGCCAAACACAATAAGAAATTCAGAGTTAAAATTTGTTATTTTATTATTTACATAAATTTATTCGCCTAGTGTGTTTTTTAAGACATAAAAGATATTAAAATTTTAATTCAAGTAGGTACGGTAGGTTATTAAATAATTATAAAATAATTTAAGAAAATTATTATTTTAAAATTAATTTAATACTTGGCTGTATAGGTCTGCAACCCAAGCCTAATATCAATGGGAAAAACAATTTCCTTCAGTATTCAAAACTGTACTAATTTTAGTTTGAATTTTAAGACATGTTATGATAAACTACTGTTCTATTTCCCCGCAATCGAAGTGAAAAGCAGAGTTTCTAACTCGTCCACAAAACCATTTTTATCCTCGACATTACTATCAGCCCTCGCCTTCGACTCGGGCTGCTAAAAGTCTCGGTAAAAAATGATTCGTTTTGTGCACTTGATGGAAAATCTACTATTTTATGACAAACAAATCAAACAGACAATCTGGAAAATAATATTTATTCTTGATTATAACCCTTGTGTTTGAATTCCCTAGATCCACAACATATAATTCTTTGAAGAGTGAGCAATATAGAGATAATAATTGGTTAAGAAGGGTTTCTATGTATGCTGGCTCAATGGTGAGGCCTTTTTACATCGGTCTAAGTTTATATATGTAATATCAAGCTACTTCGTCATCCGCCTTGCTCTTATGTCGATTTCTCTCGTCGCTCTTTTACATAATATAAGAATAAAGACTTTTGTCTACAAGCGACATTGTCTGAATTTTCTAACTAAATTGCTGCCATCGAAATCACGAGTCAGCGGCGGACTGCAGTTGGGCCCCCCGTTGTAGTTGATCATCATGAAATCGAAACAGTCCGTCACTCCATCCCCGTTACAGTCCTGGAAACACAGAACAAGCAATGAAACAGCATACCAACGCTGTCAAACCGAATCGAATTTATCCTGCAAATGTTTAAATATTTTTGATGGGCGTGGTTACACGGTAAGAATCCTTTTAGGTTGGATTCTTACTGCGTAAACACGTGCATTGTAGACCATCGATCCCTCATTTTCATTGGCCGTTAATTCAGGCATTATATGGGAGGCGCGGAGTCCCCGAATACGCTATCGACTAAAGGAAGAAATAAAATAAAGAAAGAAAAATAAACTATCTTGGTCGATATAAGGCATGCGGGTATTCTGTACCACTAATCTAACGTGACATCTCATAAAAAATGGTTTTAGTGCGCTTTTGCATGCATAGATAAATCAGGGCGTGGTTACATGATAGGTATTGCGCTTTTACTTTTTTAATTTGCTTTTTTTTTTATCTACATACAAAAATCACTCTTATTTCTCCCAAAAGAGCAGCTAGAGATGAATTAACATCCACATTTCACCAATTATTTTAGGTGCCATGTATATATCAACCGATCACGCCAGGGGGCCTAGACAAAGTAACATACCGACAAAGATAACATACATACATAAATCACGCCTATATTCCCGAAGGGGTAGGCAGAGGTGAACTAGCACCCACGTTTCGCCAATTATGTTAGGTCCCATGTAATAGGTGGCGCGCCTATTGCCATTTATCGGGCACAAAAGTCGCAGTCCATTGCTAGCCTAGGTGGTATAAGAGGAACGCTGCTGCCCAGTCCTAATCATATTCAGATTTATCCTTAGTCGCCTTGTACGACACCCACGGAAAGATTTGGGGCGGTGACAATTGTATTCTACTCTGCCGTCACCACACGGCACAATGATAACGAAGTTCGATAAAGCAAAATTATGGGATTTGACGTAAGTCATGTAATCACGTGACCAAAATCGCCTTCGTAAGTTCCTAGTTATGTTGGTAGATACCAAAGTAATATGGCCGGTCGTGACGAACTTCGACACATTATCGTTTTAAAACGATTGCCACTTGGCTACGGGCCCAGGTACCTACAAATGACATCAACGCGCAAGATATATAGAGCTTCATTTGCAGCCCTGCAAATGAAGCTCTATATATCTTGCGCGTCTCTCATCTATATCCTAATTCGATTGGTACATTAATAAAGTAGATATTTGCAAGAAGAAAAGTAGCGCTCACTCACAGTGAATTTATCGTTTTTAACCAAAATCCGGAGGAGGTTACTTAATTTGTACCCTAAGTTTCTTTTTTATGTTTGTTCGCGCAAAACTCTGTCGTTTATAGACTGATTTTGATAATTCTTTTTTTTTTCATTCAATGAGAAATTCAGGATTGCTATTACTCTTTTTCATTATTTGATCAAAAAAAAGTAATAGAACCTGGCGTCATCTAATTTCATATTGACGCTAGAAATATAATTATATTGTATATTTATTTTTAATTTTCACTCTCTATTATTGTATTTTTAACTATTTTAATTTGGCCGTGTAATTGTAATTTCAGATTCGAAAATTATACAGTATATACCTACATTAATGAAAATGGTGCTGTAACCGCCATAAAATGGAAATAATATTTGTATCAAGTGTTGAATTGAAAGGGAGTGGATGAATTGATGACATTTGACTGATATTAATAGAAAAGCAAACATACTGCGCCGACCCCAGATAATCTGTTCTCGGGCAGGAAGAAGTGTAGAATTGAATTATTTATTTGAAATAAAACAACTTTTTCATCCCACCATCTCGGAAAAAGCGTTTTTGCTCTTCGATATCTGAGTGCAAAAGCCGTTTTTATCCTCTAGAGGTTAAAGTAAATTTGAATTTAGAACATCGTGTGCAATGAGTTTGTGAATTCAAAACATCATTATACATATTTATTTATACCTCCATGGTGCCGAAATTGTCATGCAACCTATTTTAATTTGTTAAAAACTCAGACTCGGAACCTTCTTGGTGTATTTTTTTTTGTAATTTGCTTTGCGCGCGCCATTTTCTTTTCACGTCATAAATTTGTTAAAACCTAGGAGTTCCGTGGAGGTCAATCAGCTTAGCGTCAATCTTGCTTTAAACATTTTGATCGTCTACAACGCTTGCTGGATGCTTGAGTCAAGCATTTAAAAGCTTTTTAGGTCTGTTTGATTTGTTTACGCTAGCAACGGAACAAAAACATACAGAAATTCAACGTGCTTGACTCAAGCTGATTGACCGTCTCGGAACTCCATTAAGGACGGTAATTTTTATTAGGTACTTACAGGTGTGTCTGGATGAATGTTGCGGGTGTGGCTGGGTGGCTGTTGGAGGTATGTCTGGGTGAATCGGTGTTTTGAGGGTGTGTGTAGGTGAATGGGTGTTTTGTGGGTGTGTCTGGGTGAATGGGTTTTTGTGGGTGTGTCTGAATGGATGGGTGAGTATTGTGGGTGTTTCTGGGTGATTGGGTGTTTTTTTGGGTGTTTTGTAGGTGTTTCTGGGTGAATGGGTGTTTTGTGGGTGTTTCTGGATTAATCGGTGTTTTGTGGGTGTTTCTGGGTGATTGGGTGTTTTTTTGGGTGTTTTGTAGGTGTTTCTGGGTGAATGGGTGTTTTGTGGGTGTTTCTGGGTTAATCGGTGTTTTGTGGGTGTTTCTGGGTGAATGGGTGTTTTGTGGGTGTTTCTGGGTGAATGAGTGTTTTGTGTGTGTTTCTGGGTGAATGGGTGTTTTTTGGGTGTTTCTGGGTAAATGGGTGTTTTGTGGGTGTTTCTGGGTGAATGGGTGTTTTGTGGGTTTTTCTGGGTGAATGGGTGTTTTGTGGGTGTTTCTGGGTGAATGGGTGTTTTTTGGGTGTGTCTGAGTGGATGGGTGTATATTGCGGGTGTGAATGTTGTGGGTGTTTCTGTGTGGGTGTTGAGAGTGTGTTTGGGTTAATGGGAGGGTGTGGTGGAAGTTTCTGGGTGAAAACAGAAACTGTTGTGATTGTATTTTTTTTTGTATTTTGCAATTTCCTCGTTGGGGGGGATGAAAAGTTACGTGTTGCACTCGAGTGCAAAGATTTTTCACCTTGTGCTCTTTTGATTCCCTCGCTATCGCTCAGGATTCTAATTTTTGAATCACTCGCTACGCTCGTGATTCAATTTTAGAATCCTTTGCTAGCTCGGTCATCAAAATTGAGCACGCGGTTAAAAAACAACTTTGCACTCACGTACAACAAATAACTATTACGGATAAGACTCGCGTATAATTTGGTATTTGGCATATTAATTATTTAACCCGACGTTTCGATCACTTTACAGTGGCCGTGGTCACGGGGGGACTGACCGTGACCACAGTCCCCCGTAAAAGTTGTTTTATTTCAAATGTGTAGTGCTCGTGCAAATATAACAAAACATTATGAATTATTTATATTTTGTAATAAGGTATGTCTCCTGGTTATTTAATGGTGACAAATGATGTTAATTATTTCGAAAAAGGCCAGTGCCTATAGCATTATACTGTACCCTTGCATATTTAATCAAATAGTTTCTTATTGTCTCCACCGAGCAGTTGTAATCTTTTGTGCAGTTCTCGTACGCTGAAAAATGAGGAATTTCAATTTTATTATTCTATTAGCATTCGGGATTTTACATAATAAATATCATTATCCATTATCTTATCACGGCCGTGTGGTGACGGCAGAGTAGAATACAATTGTCACCACCCCAAATCTCTCCCGTGGGTGTCGTACAAGGCGACTAAGGATAAATCAGTGATGAGGAATGGGCAGCAGCGTTCCTCTTATACCTACCACCTAGCAAAGTACTGCGACTTTTGTGCCCGATAAATGGCAATAGGCTCGCCACCTGGGACCTAACATAATTGGCGAAACGCGGGTGCTTGTTCACCTCTGCCTACCCCTTCGGGGATATAGGCGTGATTTATGTATGTATGTGTAATATAATTTTCACCCCAACGTTAGGTTGATTGATAGCTTATTATTACTACTACTTTTATATTAGATCCGTTTCAGACCCACAATGGGCTAAGGCAAATTCTCCCTATAATATGCCGAAAAGTAGAGACGTTAAACGGCTGGGACACATTCATACATTCACAAATCACGCCTTATCCCCGAAGGGATAGGCAGAGGTGAATTAACATTCAATCAATAGTTTCAGAGATTAGCGCGTTCACCTAACTAAACAAACAAAACTCTTCTGCTTTTAAATATTAAGGGCCTGTTTCACAATCGACAAGTAAGTTCTGAGTAGCTTACTTGGTAGTTCAATTGACATTTCATATTACAATTGTTAAATGATCTGCCAAGTAAGCTATTCAGGACTTACTTGTCGATTGTGAAACAGGCCCTAAGTATAGATTCTTATTATCGACAATGTACCTTCTTGTGTGCCGGGTTCGTCGTCTTCCGTCAAGGTAGGCTGACCTGCGTCACCCCAGTACTCCCTGGGGATGTAGAAAGGCCCGCAGAACCCATTCTGGCATCCCCGACCCCTGTCGCAGCCGTGGATGCGGCACAGGCAACGGAAACAGGCGGTGTTGAGGTTTGATATGCTGTTGTCAACTGCGCCTGCAACTGTACAATTTTATGGTGTCATTCTTCTTCTACCTGCCTCTTCCCTCTCCATTCATATCGCTCAAACGTCATATCATCCATCACACCGGAAAGGTGCTGTGATGAATGAATGTAGAGAAAAGAGACCGAACGGACCATGTCGAGAGACTGATTAACGGAGAGTGATGCCACTCTCACACTTTGCTATTATTCCCATGAGTGAGAGAGACGGGTAGACCAAAGCACCTGAAATTGGCTTACATAATACCCATCCGTATCAAACGTAGCAAAAATACTCTTTAAGAGATGGGGGGTTGAAAAGTTTGTCCGGCGTATCGTAAGAAAATAAATTACAACTACGCTCTAAACCTAGAATTCGATTTTTTCGAAAATCCCATGCGTTTTATCGGAAACATACATAGTTTCCGGAAGTCTTGAAGGCTTGTGCCCCAGCAGGGGGGATATTAAGGGCTAATGATGATAATGACGGCAGAAAGTGTAACCAATAAATCATCGTTTTCGAATCAATATCTGATGAATCAACCTACATCGACGAAATGGAATCAAAGGATACGATTAACATCTACAACTAACTACATAATACATACATACGTCACGCCTTACTCCCACAGGGTAAGGCAGAGATCACTTCTTTCTACTTGCTACGATCCTTACACACTTCTTTCGCTTCATCCAATCTCATCAATCGCTTCATGCATGCCCGTCGGTTTCGGGTACTCTTGACCTGGCCCTTTTTTAATAGACTTTCAATTTGATTATGAAAGATCCGCCTAGGCCTTCCCCTTCCCATTTCTCCATTCACTTTCGCCATGTATATCCTTTTTGTCATTCTCTTTTCATCCATCCTTTCGACGCCAAACCATGCGAGCATCCCTTTCTCAATCCTTGTCATTACATCTTCTTTCAAACCACACCTTTCTCTTATCACACTGTTATACAATCGATCACTGAGCCTTACCCCAGCCATGCTCCTCAACGCTCTCATTTCTACTGCATTTATTCTAATTTCGTGCTTCTTCTTCCATACCCAACTTTCACTTCCATACATTAATGTCGGGACCAGCACTCCATTGTGAACAGCCATACGAGCCTTTCTGGACACGCTTTGACTGTTCATAAAAGTGTGCAAAGCCCCGTTTACCATATTCCCAGCTTTCACCCGCTTTTCAATATCACTATCACACTTTCCATCTGTCGTAAATACAGATCCTAAATATACAAACTCTTTCACGTGTTCAACATTGTTCACCCCTTTCAAAAACCATGACCTTTGTCTTGCTTACATTTAATTAATTATGCTCATATTGTATTATTTCGGTATTTTGCATACGTTTCTTTTATAATTGAATTATGAATTAAATTCAGTGTTTGAGCAACTACCTTTGGCTTTGTTTCGTATACTAACTTTCCCTCATCACTCACTCATCTCATCTTATAACTGTATACACAATACACATACCTTTCTCTGTCAGAGCCTCATGCATAACTGTTACCATCTCCTGCAGATTTGTTTCTGATGACGCTAATTTAACCTGGTCATCAGCGTACAAATTCAAATTAATTTTTTTTTATTGCTATACACAGGTTACATTGTTGTTACATTAATAAATTGATCATACTGTGATCTGCATCAAAGCATGCAATGCATTAACATAATTCGTGTTAAAATTGATTTATACATATATTTTAAACATTCATTATTCTCATTAAATTCATAAAATAAGTACAGACAAAAACATCAATTAGAATTTCGATTACATTAATATTAAATTAAAATTACTATAACGTCACCAACACCTTAATAGCAAACTTTTTTAAAGTCACAATTTAATGTCAAACATATGTCGAGCACATTAATCCTTATTGCAATAATATTCATTTAAAGTATAGAAGGCTTTACTTAACAAATAATCCCTAATTCCATTTTTAAATGTCAGAAAATCGTCATTATTTCTTAAAACTAATGATCACTTTTTGTATACTATTCGATTTTAATTTTAACATTATATAAATGTTAGAAAAATTAGTAAAGATTTTGGTGGTTAGAAAAAGAATTTCGAAAAATTATGATCTTGAGGCGGGAATCGAACCCGCGTCCGCTGCTATCCGGGCAGGTGCCTGACCGCTCGGCCACCCAAGACACTAATTAACTTGTCGAAATTCTTCTAACCTTTACACTTCACGTTGTAAGCCAACGGGTACCCTCGCAATGTAGAAATAAATTTCAAACATTCCAAAGCAGATATTTCTAACCACCAAAATCTTTGCACTTATTGTATATTTTCGAAGCACCGCTGAAAAAACTTTTCTGAAATATGGCTGTTCTAGAACTTTCCGTCACAAGTCGATCTTGGCGTCTCTCGCTAATCACACGTGAAAACAATTTTGGATTGCGTCGGATATACAAGCACACTTCGTATATGTATAGTGAAGTTAGCGTAAAAATTTTGAGCTCTTTAAATGGTTCTCTGCAACTTTCTGTCCGTTTAATGTTACATATTGATCGCACACACCGTTTCTGAGCTCTAAATACCATTAATATATTATATGCATTTCCCCAAAATATTATACCTTAGCGCAGAGTAGCTGCTACGTACCCATGGTAAGCTGCAAGGACTGCATGTCAACTTGCTGTTCTTCTCAGCTTATATAGTCTATAAGAAAATCTGGTAACTCTACCGCAGACTGATTCAAGATGTGTTTTCCAACTCATATCTCTGCCAATATGTAGTCCAAGGAATTTCGTTGTTGAAGTTTGACCTATCTCTATATTATTATATATAACATTATTAACTAAAGTATTGTCCCCTTTTTTCTTAAAACACATTATTTTCGTCTTTTCTAAATTTAATATGAGATTATTACATTTTAACCATTCATTTATAGAATCAAGAGACGTATTTTATTTGATTTTCATTGTAACAAAGGATAGTGCTGTCATCTGCGAACAGTATCATGGGATTATCAATAACCTTTGCAAAATCATTGATGTAAATGAGAAAGAGCAGCGGGCCCAAAACACTGCCCTGTGGTACACCGCGACATGTCATTGATATCTCCGATTCATACACCGTCTCTATTTTTGTTTTACAACAAAGTCTTGATATACAAGTTTTTTTGTAATCTGGCACTTAGATATGACTCCAATAAGTTTAGGACGTTACCTCTTACCCCATAGAGTTCCAATTTCTTTAATAGTGTACAATGTTCCACGTAGTCAAATGCCTTAGTCAGATCCATGTATTATTGACTGTCTTCTATCCATTCTCTCATTAACATACACATACATACATAAATCACGCCCATATCCCCGAAGGGGTAGGCAGAGGTGAATTCTCACCCGTGTTTCGCCAATTATGTTAAGTCCCATGTAATAGGTGGCGAGCCTATTGCCATTTATCGGGCACAAAAGTCGTAGTACATTGTCAGGACGGTAGTATAAGAGGAACGCTGCTGCCCATTCCTCATCACTGATTTATCCTTAGTCGCCTTGTACGACACCCACGGGAGAGATTTGGGATGGTGACAATTGTATTCTACTCTGCCGTCACCACACGGCTAATAAACTATTTTTAACTCTCATAAACTATTTTTAATAAATCATAAATTGCTAAATCAATCGATTTGTTCTTCCGAAAACCTTTTTGTTCCTCCCAAAATAACTTATTTAGTTCAAAGTAATTAGAGATTCTACTAGCAATAACTTTCTCAAAAACTTTGGCAAAAATGGGAACTAAAGCTACTGGTCTGTAATTTTTTGTCAAATCTTTACTTACTTTACTTTTGTACTATCTTTTTTGTACATTGGCTTGATAATAGTTATTTTAAGTTTATTGGGAAACACGCCATTTTCTATGCACAGATTTAATATGTAACATAGGATGGGAGACATTATATCAGACACAAATTTTACAACCTTAGTAATAATTTCATCATCCCCAGTGCTATTTGTATTTTTTAGGTTTTGTATTATATTACCAAATTCACTTGGACTTGTTGGTACAGCAGACATTTGATAAGTAACTCGTTCATTCGTAATCCACAATCAAATTCTTTCAGTCTCGTCAGACAATTATCCATGTATAAGTTGAACAGCCATTGTGACGCTACACATCCTTGTCTTACACCTGTACCGATGCAAAACGATTCTGTGTATGCGCCATTTATCCTAACACAAGCGTTGGAATCCTCATAGAGAGATTTCAACGCCTGTATCAGGCTGCTGCCCACCCCATACATCGACAAAATCGACCACAGTTCATTTCTCACCACTCGGTCATAAACCTTTTCTAATAAGTCTACGAAAGCGCAATATACTCGTTGGCTTTTAGCCAGAGATTTCTGAGTAATGGATCGTAGGGAAAAGACTTGATCCGTACATCCTATTCCCTTTCGAAACCCTACTCGCACGTCCCACATTCTTAGTCTCTTTCATAATCCTTTCAGTCAGAATCTTTGCATACAATTTGCCGACAACACTGAGAAGGCTAATACCACGGTAATTTTTGCATTCCAGCTGCGTCCCTTTACCTTTGTACAGCACAATGACGGCTTTACGACAGTCTTTGGAACTTGGCCACTTATCCAATATAGGTTCAAAAGGCGGTGCAGCTGCTTAGCAATGGTACCTTCACCAGCCCTCAACATTTCGACCGATTTCCTATCACACCCTACCGCCTTTCCTGCTTTCATAACTCTCAATAATATCTACAAATGTAGACAGACCTTAACTTGTTGGGGGTAAAGCAAAAAGTCAATCGAGAAAATTTATATCCTTATTGTGATAACCTGAGGTGATGTTGACTGTAGGTACAATTAATTTATATTATATATTATTTAATGTTTATAATTTAATGGTGATAAACAATACTTCTTATCACAGTCAGTGCTATTACAAGTTAAAGTAGGTACTTTCACAAAGTAATAATTAAAGTCTGTCAATTAGGTATTGGTAATATTAATCATGTCCACAATAATGTCATTTATAAGTATCTTACTATCATAGAATAGTTTGTATTACGTACAATGGAATTCCACTTTACAATGCAATTTACATTCTCACACAATGGTAGACAGAAATCACTTCTTTCCACTTGTTACGGTTCTAACTTTTACTTCTTTCGCTTCATCCAATCAGACTCTTGACCTGACCCTTTTTTGATATACTTCCAGTTTGATTACGAAAAATCCCGCAAATACCAGGTACTGCAATTTGGTAATAATATAATTTGAAATGTAAACTGTTCACTTTGATGATACATACCGAATTTTCTCGAAACATTTTAAAAGCTTAAAATTTTCTACAAAGAATAACAATAATAGTCACAATAATACCAAAATTTCGAAAAATATTTAGTTTCTTATCAAATAAGCTTCGGGAATTATTCCGACCCATTCTATTATTCAGAAAATTTGATAGGCTCATCAACTGGCGATTGAATTGCCTACACAATTTTTTTGAAAATGTCACACGTGAAGATGCATTATCAGCGATTATCAGCTAATTAAATAAATAATTAATATCCACTTACTTCCACAGTACACGAAAAAAATTAGTGTTGCAAAACTCGCCGCACGCATTGTGAAGAAGCTAATATCGATAACGAACACAATATCAAAAAGGTTTCAATTATTTTTTTTCTCAAAAATAATATTAAATATTTTAAAAGAAGGTTACATTATTTTTTATAGTCGAAGGGAGAAGAGTCTATCGTTGCACACGAGTGTTGTTGAAAGCAAGTGACAACAGTCTGTGTCCGTTGCATTCTTATCGCACGGTCTTACAAATTTGTTATTTGAGGCAAAAGAGTATCGTCAACGTTTTCCCCTTTTATATTTAGTTTAGTTTGTTTTCTGAACATCTGTATTATTTTCGGAATTAGATTACACATATCTACAGGTGTGACAGCAAAGAATTTAATATTGAGACGAATCATGTTTTTATTTTTCTTGAGTTAGATTAGAAAACCTGATTGGGGCGATACTTGTTTGCGCAGTGGTAGTTTTACGCATAAAAATAAAATAAGTTTATACTTGTTTGGATTTCCATCCAGTCTATTTTGATAGACAGAATCCAATACGCCGGAAAGGTGCTGAATCAATGAATGTAACATAGAACAATGCTGGTTCTGCGATTGATTGATGGTGTGATTGGAATCAAACAGCCGTGTGGTGACGGCAGAGTCGAATATAATTGTCACCATCCCAAATCTCTCCCGTGGGTGTCATACAAGGCGATTAAGGATAAATCAGCGATGAGGAATGGGCAGCAGCGTTCCGCTTATACCACCTAGCAATAGTACTGCGACTTTTGTGCCCGATAAATGGCAATAGGCTCGCCACCCATGGGACCTAATATAATTGGCGGACCGTGAGTGCTAGTTCACCTCTGCCTACCCCTTCGGGGATATAGGCGTGATTTATGTATGTATGATTTATGTGATTGGAATGACAAATTCCAATCAATACTGCTGAAGGTTTTGGCTGAAATTTTGAGAGCTGACTGCCTGACACCAACTTTCTTAAGGTATACTAATTATTGGTTGCAGGTCTAGCATTCAGGTGCTTAGCTTTTACGACAGCCCTGGGGTATGTCGAGACTGTCACATTTTACGTTTGTGTTTTGTTCACAGGGCAACATTGAAGAAAAAATGTATTACCTACCTACGAAGAAGAGTGTAAAGTTTCGAGAATGCCTGAAATAGTTTGATCAAAACGTGTTGAATAGTTTTCCTAATAAGTGGCAAACATCGCCACTTAAAAGTTAAACAATAAAATGGTAACCCATTTTATTCTGTAACGTGTTAGAAAGATACAAAAAAAATATATATAATTCTTCTATAAGGACGTTTTTTTAGTGTTGTAAGTACGTATTGTAACAGGTTGGTTGCATATTCAGTAGGTTTGTGTAAAATTCACGAATGGCCTGAAGTAAAGATCAAGATTTGGAATTATTCTTTCATAAAACACTCTGTATATAACCAGGGAGCACACAAAATGTAAACAAGTTATGACCCCAATTTTCCTGGAAAAGACTTGCTACAATAATAATGTATCCTCATGTGAACGATAACGGTACTGTGTTGACTATATTAATAATGTTGGCACGCATATTTATATATCGACAAATGTATTATCAATCTTTTCTTATAATGGAATTATTGGATTCATAATATGTATATACATACATACATAAATCACGCCTATATCCCCGAAGGGGTAGGCAGAGGTGAACTAGCACCCACGTTTCGCCAATTATGTTAGGTCCCATGTAATAGGTGGCGAGCCTATTGCCTTTTATCGGGCACAAAAGTCGGAGTACATTGCTATTGCTAGGTGGTATAAGAGGAACCCTGCTGTCTATTCATCATCGCTGATTTATCCTTAGTCGCCTTGTACGACACCCACGGGAGAGATTTGGGGAGGTGACAATTGTATTCTACTCTGCCGTCACCACACGACTGATGTATATTATTCTTATGATTATACCTACAATACTGTTTGGTAAATGCACCCAGACTAAAAACCAATGGACTTGTTGTTTTTGATATTAGAAACTATGAAGCGATTATTCGACACGTCATATATAAGAGAATGAACATACATACATACATATAATGAACATACATTCATAGCTTATTTGGGGGTATTTATCCCCGATGGGGTAAGGCAGCCCCCGGCCCCGTAGCACGGCACGTAGACAAAATCTACTTGGGGAAAAGATTTTTTTTTCATCTCGCTCTAACTCACACTAAATACCGAGACAAAACACTCTCAAGTGGTGGATAGAGATTTTTTGTCCACGTCCCGTGCTAGGCCTGCTGGGATTTTTTTCCAGTGATTTTAAATTTTTAACCAAACCACTAAAATTTGGAATTATGGTATTTTACCAATGCCTTATATACTATTAAATTATATACACTTATATGGTCAAAGAACAAAAAAGCCATCCTTTATAAAAACCTATAATTATATTAAATTTAATATAAAGTAGTTTATTGATCGATAAATTCCAAATTATTAGAAATCGAAACACTGGTCTTATTGTTGAATGTTATTTGTTGTGTATCATTCTCCTATAAGCGGCATCCGGGATAATGATTCAGCAAATCCCTTCCGTCCTCAGTAAGGTTGAGCGGGGGACTGCAGTTGGGGCCCCCGTTGTAGTTGATCATCATGTAGTCGAAGCAGTTTGTCACTCCGTCTTTGTTGCAGTCCTAGAAACATATACATACATAAATCACTCCTATATTCGCTTCCCGGCAAGAAAAGTTTCACAACACATATTGGGTACAAAATGACATTACTGCCGCACTCAGAGACGTCAATTAACTTTAATGAGTATTTAATGTCAAGAATTTTCATTCAAATCTAGACCATAGACCCGGCAAGAATAGCGACTAGTTTTGAATTGTCATTTTTTGACGTTAAGTACTCATTAACGTTATTTGACGTCTCTGAGTGCGGCAGTAACTTGCTATAGTTTGTAAAAAGCTATCATACTTGTACACATTACGTCTATCCTTTTCGCATATTAAGCAGTTTTTTTGTTGGATGATACTTATTGCTTGCTGTAATAAGTATCATCCAACATTTTATATACTATAACAACGTATAAAAACAATAGTAGTAATAATATTATAAGTTATTGATAAGCTACTACATATAAATTTTAAACTTTGTTGTTTATGCCTATCCTAAGCTCAGGCTGAGATTGCTTAATATAAGCAATGTATCGTTAACGCTGTTCACTGGATGGGTGTTCAAAAATATATTTTCTCGGGTTCCACTATGTTTCGGAAGGCACGTTAAGCCGCTGGCCGCAGCTGCATCAGCAGTTGTTAATATGCACCAATCCGTATTGGGGCAGTGTGGTGGGTTATGGTCCAATTTCCCTCTTTGTAATTTATTAATATACATACATAAATCACGCCTGTATCACCGAAGGGGCAGGCAGAGGTGAACTAGCACCCACGTTTCGCCAATTGTATTAGTTCCCAGGTGGCGATTTAATAATATCATTGTAATAAAATAACCATACCTTTCCATACTTAATCAGATAATTTCGTATAGTCCTGATCGAACATTCGTAATCTGAACAACAATTCTCGAACCCTGAAAAAATAATTAATTTTTAATTTTTATAATAACAATGTAAGTAGCAAAATGTAGGCATTACTCGCGCCAGCACTTCACAACAACAGCGACGAGTAAATGGGTAGCAGCGTTCCTCTTATACCACCTAGCAATATACTGAGATTTACGTGCCCGATGAAAGTCAATAGTCTCGCTATTTATTACATAGGATCCAATATAACTGGTGAACCTCCTTTACATATATTATGTGTGTGTAGCCGAAGAAGTGCGAAGGGCTTGGCTCGCGTTATTGTCTGTTGTTTTATAGCCTTTTAATACCCTTCCTCAATAAATTGACTATCCAGCACAAAAATAATTTTTCAATTTGAACCAGTAGTTTCTGAGATTAGCGCGTTTAACCAACCAACCAAACAAACTCTTCAGGTTTATAATATTAGTATAGATTTCCATAGTCTCTTAAAGCAGCGAACCTACCTTCTTGGGTGTTAGGATCGTCACCACGCATGACGGGCTTGCCGGCGTCAGCCCAGTATATCTTCGGAAGGTAGAACGGCCCGCAATACCCCTCTTCGCAACCGCGGGTCTTCTCGCACCCGTTCACGAAACAGAGGCATTGGAAACACAAGTCGCTCAGGTTTGAAATGTAGATCTCTATAAACAAAATCCAAATTGCCTTTTATAATTAAGCTCGATGGCGTGGCTAGAACGCAATCATTTTAAGACTGAATGTAGTCTTTTTAGAAAGACAGAATATAGAATATTATGAAATTAATAAATATTTATAAAATAATATACTGCCCATATTAATCGACCGATAGCTTTACTTATATCACATTTAGTCTTTTGATTTCTTCATCACCGGCCTTTTAGTGTCCCCACTGTTGGGGCACAGACCTTTCCTATGAATGGAAGAATATACAGGTCTTTTGATTTGGACAAAAGCTGGCCCAGTGCGGGTTGGTGGGTGTTAACGACTGCAGATGCACGGAGTAACTCGAGTAATAAATTTTTGTTCACCCATCCAATATAGGTTTACAATAAAATTAATCGCAGGCCAAGCGCGCTATGCCACTGCGCTAGCGAGCTGCTCATTAAGACAATAAGATCTCTGAAAACCCTAGTGGGGGAAAGCCGTGACCTATGTATGTAATATTATGTACTTACTTCCGTCGACGGCAAGCAACGACACTACCACAACCAAACTGCATAATCGCATAGTTTATCACAGGATAATTATTAAGTAAGTAAGTTACTGAACAGACTCCCTATGTTCATAAGATGAATCACGTAAAACAACTCAGATAATGTTTGACACTCTCCTAAATAATAGGAAGTAGATTTTTGATACAATTTAATTGTTTTTGGTGTTATTCAGACAGCTCTGTTCAAACTGCTTGATAGTTAAAGGAAACTTTGTTTAGATGTGAAACTTAACTTCTGTCATGTTAAGTAAACATTTTATTTGTCCATAGAAACCTGTTTCGTCTCCAATTTTGTTCGAATCTTGTAAATTTATGCAAAGTATTCTTTAGTTAGACAGAAACCAGATTACACATTCCACGGTTCACATAATATTTTTTTTTCGTCGATGATTTCCGTCATTTGAACGATGATGATGATGTTGATGACGAGCAAAGACTGATGACTTTTGTTGTACTTGTACGGTAACATGGTAATATAAAATTAGTAACATTGACAATCGGTCAATCAAGTTTTTTTTTTCATTACATTTATCTACAGTGCTACCAGCTTATTTGGTCAGGCGGCGAAAACTGGAACTACAATACAATATGGCCATAGATTTTAGTGACACTCTTTGTTCACCACTACCAAATGGGGCGTGGACAAACCCTCTCTCCACCACTTACAGTGTTTTATCCCGGGATTTAGCCTTTGGGAGGAGGGCTAGAGAAAAAATATTTCCCCGAGGAGATTTTTTCTAAGTACCGTGCTACGTGGGCTGCTTGAGCGGTATGGATTGGAATGTTGTCATTCCAATCACTCTCCATGCATTGATCTCTCGATATGGTTCTTTTCTCTAAATTCATTCATCACGAGCACCTTTCCGGTGTGATGGATGATATGAATCCAATGGGAGTGGATGGCTTGATGACGTCTGATCGATATGAACGGAAGAGGAAACATACTGTGCCGACCCCAGATAGCCTGGAAACAGGGCAGGGAGAAGACCGTGCTACGAGGGCTAAGATGGTGACACTATATCGCCTCTGCCCCACAGGAGGGATGTGCCTCAATATTTATTCCTTATACTTCTGTTTTACAGCTAGCCGTCTGCACGACACCAAGCCTCTTTGGGTATGCTGTTGTTAGTGCTTTGCCCTACCCCATTCAAGTGCCCCAATGAGCTTATTTGTTTACAACGGGGAATTTCCCTTGGTCGACTATTACGACGGAGTAAGAGTCGTACAGAGTCGGGGTTGGCACATTCTACGTTATTCATTTGCTCCCAGGCCCACATGGAAGAAAAATTTTAACACTACATAGATGATTAAAAATATAAACTTCGGTCTCCCGAACATTTCATTTTGTTCATTCGTTTTTGTATCGTTCACTCAAGCCTATGCTAAAAGTGGGATACAGCAGATTCCATACAAAATTGCCCATTGTTCTTTCAATAATGTTCAGAAACATAATTAAAATCGATATTTAACTTAATATGGATATTCCTAGGCCTTCTATGCTGGCCTGGGAGCGAACAAATAACGTAGAATAGGCCAGCCCCAACTCATCCCATGGGTGTCGTAAAAGTCGACTAAGGGAGATTGCCCGGTGTAGACCAATAAGCACCTTGCGGCACCCGAATGGTGGACGGCAAACCACCAACAACAGCGTACCCAAGGAGGGTTGGTGTCAGGCAGGCGGCCGGCTGTAAAACCTAAGCCAAAACCTTGAGCAGTATGGATTGGATTGTTGTCATTCTAATCACTCTCTCCGTTCATGGGTCTCTCGACATGGTCCGTTCCGTCTCTTTTCTATACATTCATTCATCACTAGCACCTTTACGGTGGGATGGATGATATGAATCAAAAGGGAGTGGATGGCTTGATGACGTCTGACATATGAATGGAAGAGGAAACATACTGCGCCGACCCCAGATAGACTGGGAACAGGGCAGGGAGAAGAAGAAGAACTTAATATGGATATTCGATTACGGTTTGAAAAAAAATGCTGTGCTATCAAACGGAAAAATAATCTTTATTCTACTGTACAACATTTCAATCGTGCCTCCCTAAGACGTCGGCAACTGTGCAATATTTCTGGAGAATTCCGATGTCGCATTCTTTTTCACAACACTCCGCAACCACAGAGCTCTTCTTGACCCTGTCGTATTCTGTAACAAATAAAATGTCGTTGAAACTACATATGCGGCTTTTTTTGTAAGGCGGCAGATTGACTGTGTACGTCAATCTGGATCGTGATCATTGATTTTGATAATTACGATCCGGATCACGATCGAGATCTTACTGTGCACGGGCCGCTTTAGAATAGTATACAGACGTGAGACAAGAACTACCATAGGTGACCATTTCCCATGGCATAAGCTTCCCACTTGGTAACAGCAGGATATAGTTATTACAAAGATAGATAGATATAGGCGAGACTACAATATAGGCCAAAAAATTTTTGAAAAACTATACGGGACACGAATCTGGGACTTCCCAAGACACCCGCTTAGCCAGGATGTTAGTTCTCCTAACAATATTTCTCTAACCTTTAAACTTTCAAGTTTTCAAGCCAACGATACAGTACTCTAATTGAACTATCTACTTTTAATATATATTGGATTGTGTAGACAAGTAAAAACGACAATATGTATTTTTGACACTGTTAATTGTGCTACGTAATTGCGTAATACTTCATTTTCGAAACCGTAATCTCCAGACAAGCATATAAGTAGCTCCAAAACCATAAATGCAAATACAGGCCTCCAATCCATGAAGAAGGAATAGGCAGAGGTAAACACCCATTTGTAGCCTATTATGTTAGGTCTCATTAAATAGGTGGCGAGCCGATTGCCATTTATTGGGCACATATTCGAAGTATATTGTTAGAGGGTGTAAGAGGAATACTTGTGCCCATTACTCATCGCCATCTTTACCAAAGAGTTAAAAGGGTGGTGACTATTGTATTCTGATCTGCCGTCACTACACGGCTATAAAGACCAATGAGTTATACGCTAGTAATAGTAGTTCAATGATAAAGACAAATGTTTTCCTCTAAAAAGATTACGTATTAAAAATTCAGTATGGACTTTTGCTAATTACATACATACATACATAAATCACGCCTAAATAGGCAGTGGTGAACTAGCACCCACGTTTCTTCAATTATGTTAGGTCCCATGTAATAGGTGGCGAGCCTATTGCCACAGCGGCTTTTGCTAATTATCTATACGGAAACTTGGTAATTTACAAAAGCAGGAAAATGACTCGCCAAATATCATAAATGTCATCAAACGGCGTATTGGATAGATAAATGGCTTTAACTGCCGCACTCAGAGACGTCAATTAACTTTAATGAGTATTTAATGTCAAAAATTTTCATTCAAATCTAGACCATAGACCCGGCAAGAATAGCGACTGGTTTTGAATTGTCATTTTTTAACGTTAAGTACTCATTAATGTTATTTGACGTCTCTGAGTGCGGCAGTAAGTGCGATAAAGAGCGCTGAACTATGTAGCCCTGTTATTGTCTAATGTTAAGGTTAATTAGTTTCCTGTCATAGAACAACACCCTCAATCTAATCAATGCTTACATAACAGCGTAAAGTTTCCAATGCGTTGACTCGAATCGGCGAAACAGACATTCGCTACAAAAACCCAATTTCTTATCTACACTTTTGTCCTACTTTAAGCGTTATTTAATCTTCACACAAGACTTAATTAAAAAGCATTACTTTCTGAATTTACATCTTAAATTCGTACATACAAAAATCACGCAACCTTATCCCCGAAGTGATAAGCAGAGGTGCATTAACACCCACGTTTCGATAATTAAGTTAAGTCCTATGTAACAGAAGTGCCGTGTGGTGACGGCAGAGTAGAATACAATTGTCACCACCCCAATACTCTCCCGTGGGTGTCGTCCAAGGCGACTAAGGATAAACAGTGATGAGGAATGGGTTGCAGTCTGAAAATGACAATTCAAAACTAGTCGCTATTCTTGCCGGGTCTATGGTCTACATTTGAATGAAAATTTTTGACATTAAATACTCATTAAAGTTAATTGACGTCTTTGGGTGCGGCAGTTAGTCGCCTTGTACGACGCCCATGGAAGAGATTGGGGAGTATTGTTACAGTGCCACCATCATCTTAAATTCACTCGGCCAATTTTCTCCGTAGGTACCATAGATGATACACTACAGAGATAAAAATATATTCCTTAAATCTACATCGCAAATATAGCGATATGTAAAATTGGTTGGGTTATTATAATTATGTATGTCCAAAAAGGTAAATCGTGGGTACTGACATCGTTGCGTATCGTCGTCCAAAGCTATCGTAGACGAATAGGGTCAACGATTTGACTTCTTGGGAGAACCAATGCGATCGTCTGTCCCTCTCTGAGCGGCAATATAAGCAGTGTAATTCATTAAGCTTCTGATGGCTGGAAGAAATGGGATTGTTTAATGAGCGAAAGATTTCTATAAAACGTTTGAATATGAAAATTATAGAAAAACATTGACGATCCACGATTGCTACGAACGACGTTCGCCTATAGTTAGCAATATTACAATAACTACGACTATGAGACGCCTCTTCTTACAATTGATATAGAAACGTGGTGTTAAATTGAAACATATTATAAACTGGATGACCTTAAAAATGGTTTCCTGAACTGAAAAGCGACACAACTTAAAAACACGACGATTTATTTGGTATTGTATAAAAGCAAGGTAATAATTGTAAATATTTCACACTCATCACAATATAGTAACATGAGCTCATGTGTTAAGCCTTGTTCGGACTAGGCTAGTATTTTAGTCTAGTGGCGAGTAATTTAGTAGCTAAACGTGTCTGAACACCAAAAAATTAGTCGAGTGGATTAGTAAGTAATTTAGTCAAGTCAATCCATTTTATTCTATTTTTTTAAGTAGTCTAGTAGCGAGTAGCACCCCCCACCACGCGTCCGTTTTCACTCGGCCGCCGGCTAAACAAGTCCGAACCTGTCGATTTAGTAGAGTTCATTAGTTGCTGTAGGCTGTTCATCCTGCAGAGTACCACTGACTTGTGAGCTTTACTCGACTGTAATGCGAACGATTTTTTGGCAGTAGCGAATAGTTTAGCTACTAAATTACTCGCCACTAGACTAAAATACTAGCCTAGTCCGAACAAGGCTTTATGGATACTAGATGACGGCCAAATTTAAATATACACACATATTTAAAAATACTGCATAAACCTATAGACCATGACTCGGGAACAAAATGAAATGACTGTGTTTATCACACAAACACTAGCCCTTACCAGGATTCGAACCAGAGGCGTTACTCTGGAAGTTAATTTCGTTTGATGGAGTCTTTGCGTCTTTGTCGCTCTTATTTTAACATGCACTGGCGTGAGAAAGACGGATAGATGTGAGTTAATCGTTCGGGAGTTTCAGAGTAGACCGCCAGGACCTCTTGGCATTTAAAGGACCGACCTTCACTCAAAACCCAAACAATGGCTTATCAAACTGTCATCAAAAAATAAATCAAAAAAGGGCCTAAAGGAGAATGCCCAATTTAGTAAGGGATTTGGACCATGATTGCGTTTTGATGAAATTAATACCTAAGAATACGAAAAATCTGTAATTTATGTAAGAAAAATATCATTACATTATTTTTAGGCAGTTTTGAGAAAACAAAATTATAAAAGTCTAGGGTATAATTTAATTCAAATATGACGATTTTTATGGACTACAGAAAAAAATTACACTAAAGACTTGGCTGTATGTAAAAAATATAGGAGGAAATAAAAAAAAGTTGATTCAAATATTTGAAAGATTGACAGCTACGGGCCTAGCACGGGGACGTAGACAAGTCTCTCTCCACCCCTTGACAGTGTTTTGTCTCGGGATTTAGTGGGAGTTAGAGCGAGAGGCAAAGATTTACTTTCCCCCGAAGGATATGTGTCCACGTCCCGTGTTATGGGTGCTGGAGTCTCTCATCTCGTAATTACTCATTTTTATTTTAGTAGTTAATCTAGCCCATACAGCAAAATCTTAATTTTTATTTATTTTTGGAATATTTATAATAATAAATAATATTATCTCATTGAACTTCGTGTTGCAAGAATACAATACGACAAAACAATATTATTATTCGACTTTAATTTTAACATTATATTAATGTTAGAAAAATTAGTACAAAGATTTTGGTGGTTAGAAAAAGAATTTCGAAAAATTATGATCTTGAGGCGGGAATCGAACCCGCGTCCGCTGCTATCCGGGCAGGTGCCTGACCGCTCGGCCACCCAAGACACTAACTAACTTACAGAAATTCTTCTAACGTTTACACTTCACGTTGTAAGCCAACGGGTACCCTCGAAATGTAGAAATTAATTTCAAACATTCCAAATTTTTTTTTTTGGGTTCAATTCTCCCTATATTTTAGGGAAGGCAAAGGGTCTAGCCCATACAGCCAAGTCTTAAAAAAAAAATGGGTGTCACATATTTAAACACATCTAGGGAGTGCTTGGCGCGAGTCAAATGGTAACAGAGTTCATGACGGTGACCGATGAGGTGGTGAAAACCACTATAAAATTCTTATCGTCAAACACGGCACAACACTTTTATTTCAATGATTCTTCATAATTGAACATCAACACGGATCCTTATGCATTAAAATAACACCACTTTTACTACACAAAGTCCACTCTGAAACAATTTTTGAATGATTGAAATAAAAATTTGACTGACGCCATTGAAAGCCCGCCAAGCACCCCAAACATTCCAAAGCAGATATTTTTACAAATACCGTGCGTTCGGTTAAGCTTGGGTTTGCTTTATAAACTATTCGATTTTAATTTTAACATTATATAAATGTTAGAAAACTTTGTACAAAGATTTTAATGGTTAGAAAAAGAATTTTCGAAAAACTATGATCTTAAGGCGGGAATCGAACCCGCGTCCGCTGCTTTTTTTTCCAACCACCAAAATCTATGTAATAATTTTTTGTATTACCCGTTGGCTTACAACGTGAAGTGTAAACGTTAGAAGAATTTCGGCTAGTTAATTAGTGTCTTGGGTGGCCGAGCGATAGGGCACCTGCCCGGATAGCAGCGGACGCGGGTTCGATTGCCGCCTCAAGATCATAATTTTTCGAAATTATTTTTCTAACCACCAAAATCTTTGTAACAATATTATTATCTGTCGGCTCTTATTTTATATATATATAAATTCTTTCGCCTTCCAAAGGGTAAAAAAGTAGGACATAGTAGGAAGTCAGTGTAGCATTTATTTATATATAACTTTTTAAACCCATCCTGCTTTTTTATAAAAATAAACAATATGAAATCATATTTTTTAGATATTTTTTGAGGTATTTCGGTTATTACGCAGTGTGGGCTGGTTTTGGGCATTCTCCTTTGTGTGTCGTATATTTATTTTACACTTTCTTACATTGTAAAAATTACAAGCAAATACAGAAATACTCACGTTCAACTTGCATAAGACACACTTCTTGCATGATTTGGGCCAGTCTGGCGCCGCACGCTCTTATAGGCTTGTAATAAGGGCTGTCATCATAGCAGTTTGCCAAGGATAGGGCTACCAATAGAACTACCAGGGTTGTCTTCATGGTGTTAACTGAAAAAGAATATCGATTTCAATTATCCACTGAAGTTATCTGGATCACATAGCTGAAAACAAAGAATACAACCTTAGCGATAAAAATTGTTATTGTGTATTTTTATTTTGAATCATCGTCCTCTCGCCCTTATCCCATTTCATCCCATCTGACATCGCGTTTCCCACCTACGATACCGTAGCACCCGCCACCCAGTCACGGGGCGTCGCTATTAGTAATGTTCGTTAACGACCTGTGCTGATGTAGCATTCTCTTATTTTAATCAAATTTCAACTTTAAATAATTATAATTATATCTTTGTTAATTTTTACCAAATTCAATTATTATGTCTAAATGTAAAATACCTACATGAGCGGGATGAGATGTCCAATTCAAAAATTGCATCAGATCTATTCATACCGCGGTATGAGATCGAGCGGGAGTTGACCAAAGACTCAACGTTAATACCTATGTAAGGATTTATTTAGAAATATGCATTGGTTTTCAAGTGAATTTAGTTTATCAACGGTTGCTATGGCAACCGTATCTGTTATTTTATTTAAGTACTAACGAAATGGAATAATACAAACTATTCGACTTCAATTTCAACATCATATAAATGTTAGAAAAATTAATTTGAAAAAAAAGTGGTTGGAAAAAGTTCAAAAAATTATAATCTTGATGCGGAAATCGAACCCGCGTTCACTGCGATCCGGGCAGGTATAATCCTAAACCGCTCGGGCAATCAAGACGCTGTGTGTGCTGCAGTGGACGCGGGTTCGATTCCCGCATCAAGACCGTAATTTTTCGAACTTTTTCTAACCACCAAAATCTTTGGAATAATACAGTTTTGTTTTTATCGAGAAGAATAATTTTAATAGTAGTTTTTATTTTAACTGAACAAAGAAAGATGATAAAATTATTAAATTATAGAAATAAAAATTGTGTAAAGACGATAGCTGATTTTTATTAATGATACAAAAAACTTTTTGAATGTGTTTGGTTGACTGCACATGTGGCCAGTATTACTAAATCGAACTGGCTATAATGCTGACACTTGTGAACTTGAAACAATAACAAAATAATAGTAAATAAATAGCAATATTGACTTACCGAAAGTTAATAGTGAACTGCGCCCGCGCCGCACCAGAGCTGCATTTTATACGGAACCCGGCGTGGTCCCCTATTTGTTTACAACAACAAATTGAAAGGAAATAATTGTGCGTCAACTGGAAGGGGCCAACACCACAATCGAGCGTTGATTGCCACCATGAGATCCCAATAAATATATATTAATAGATATAATATTAAGCTTTTGTTCAACACAATCTATGCAGGCTTACGTTACGTCCTATCTTCAATCTGTTTTGAATGGGATATAGCGTTTTGTTTTGTGCTATTTCGGTAAAGATTTTTGATAGATTTTTTTAATAAAAAAGCAATGTAGGTAATAATACTTATGTTAAATACACTTTAAAACACCTGAAAATCCTAAAACACCTGAAATACCTAATATGTATTCGTATAAATAAGATCATAATAAATAAAAAAAAGTGTTGTACTATCATCGAATTATATGGCATTATCTAGAAGTCAGCCAGTAAGTTGTGTTAGAAACCGGGAGACAATGTTTAAGCTCCTTATAAACATACATCAATGGGCCTTACATATTAACTATTTCCTTAGAAAGACATAAATGAGAAGATAGTGTGCATATCAGAAACTACAGAGTATAGATTATACTAACAACGAAAAAACGATACGACTAGTGCACCCTGCATAAAAAAAGTTAGGTCAGAAAAATTACAAAAAATTATGTCAAAAAAATGATGCGCGACTTTAACCCACAAATTTCGCAATCTGGGCATATGACAACCGGGAGCAGGCTGCAAGCATTGATTCGTTATGAAAAAAGTGAGGCAGTTAAAAAAAATGTCGATATCATTATGGTGAGCGATTTTTATAGAAAAAAAAATATTTGAGACGAGGCAGCTGGTAATATAATATAATAATAAAAATCTCGTTTCACAGTGTTTGTTATCGAATTTCCCAGAAACGGCTTGACGTTTCTTATGAAGTTTTTTGTGTAAGGTACTATATTTGGTAGTTCTGAGTATTATTAGGTATATATTATTATTCGTAGGCTTTTTATACCTCTAGGGGATAAGGAGAGAGAAAAAATGGTCGGTAATTATGGCCTGATGCGGGAAAAGAACCCGCATACTCCGCAATACGGGTAGCCCACTCGACCAACAAGGGCGTTAATTAGCTGGCTAAAATTTCTATTACCTTTCACCTTCGCGTAGTAAGCCAACGGTACCCTTGTTGCTTGTACAAAAAAAATCTAACATCCAAAGCAAGCATTTTTATAAATACCGTGCAATCGGCAGGTAAGGCAGGCCTTGCTTTTAAAGTGTTATTTGATTTTTATTTGAACTTTATATAAATGTTAGAAAAACCATCACAATGATGCATATATATTTTTCTAACCTACATATAAATTGTGACGACATCTTGCCACATATCTACCTATAAAAGAAGAAAAATGTAAAAAAAAATGAAATAAGTAGGTAATAATTAAAAAGCAAGCCCAAGCTTAATCAATTGAACTTGCTTGAAAAATAATTTAAAAAGAACATCGTTTTGCTTCGGAGATATCAGCATTGAAAGATACTTCACTGACGGTAATATAAATTATGTTAACTAAGTAGTAGTAAGTAGGTAACTAATATCTACTACAATAGATAATAGGACTCCGTAGGTCACACCTACAGTTCAGGTCAATGTCTTTTATTAAGCGCAGATCTTACATTGTGAACTCGATACATTTTCGATACATCGGTGTAACATGCTGTTTTCTTAAATATTCTCCGTAGTCATCTTTACTCCAAACATGTTAAGATTCATAATTTACTGGAGAACTTTTTTATTTAGTACCTATTATAGCTCGACGTGCAAGTTTTTAAGTTTTTTATTTTATAAACAATACGGCAGATAGCATTTTAATGCTAAATAAACACCACCATCATGGGTTGCTCAGCAACAATTATTATTCATCAACTGAAAGTTAATTGGGAACGAGAGAACTCCGAACTTTCATTGAATTTCCTATTTCCGATGCGAATTGTATCATCATCGTTTTCATGTCCCCACTGCAGGACACAGGCCTTCCCTGTGGATGTAAGAATATAGGGAGAATGAACCATAACTCACCACGCTGGCCCAGTACGAATTGGTAGGTGATCGGATACTAAGGTGAGTGTTGACATGTGTGAAGGGATTTCGTAAAAATATCAATAATAAATATCTACTACAATAGATAATAGGACTCCGTAGGTCACACCTACAGTTCAGGTCAATGTCTTTTATTAAGCGCAGATCTTACATTGTGAATTCGATACATTTTCGATACATCGGTGTAACATGCTGTTTTCTTAAATATTCTCCGTAGTCATCTTTACTCCAAACATGTTAAGATTCATAATTTACTGGAGAACTTTTTTATTTAGTACCTATTATAGCTCGACGTGCAAGTTTTTAAGTTTTTTATTTTATAAACAATACGGCAGATAGCATTTTAATGCTAAATAAACACCACCATCATGGGTTGCTCAGCAACAATTATTATTCATCAACTGAAAGTTAATTGGGAACGAGAGAACTCCGAACTTTCATTGAATTTCCTATTTCCGATGCGAATTGTATCATCATCGTTTTCATGTCCCCACTGCAGGACACAGGCCTTCCCTGTGGATGTAAGAATATAGGGAGAATGAACCATAACTCACCACGCTGGCCCAGTACGAATTGGTAGGTGATCGGATACTAAGGTGAGTGTTGACATGTGTGAAGGGATTTCGTAAACCAACACTTGGATCACAATATCCAACCGCTCCTGACCCAGACTCTCAACCGGTCTATGGACCCGGCACCTGCACGGTGAATCAATGGAATTCTAATTCGATTTTGTCTCGTCTCAGCTATCTATAAGTGTACATACATACATAAATCACGCCTATATCCCCGAAGGGGTAGGCAGAGGTGAACTAGCACCCACGTTTCGCCAGTTATGTTAGGTCCCATGTAATATGTGGTGTATAGGTATAGGTGGCGAGCCTATTGCCATTTATCGGGCTCAAAAGTCGCAGTAGGTACATAGCTAGATGGTATAAGAGGAACGCTGCTGCCCATTCCTCATCACTGATTTATCCTTAGTCGCCTTGTACGACACCCACGGGAGAGATTTGGGGTGGTGACAATTGTATTCTACTCTGCCGTCACCACTGATCTGATCTATATGTGTCGCTTACCTAATTGTGATCTTTGGCGCAGATGCAGGTTTATCACAGTTCATATTTCACTTGATTATATGATTATGCTTATATGTGGGAAACAAATTAATATCGATTAGTGAGTCGAGTAGAGTATTCTCCGTGCTACGAAAGTGCGCGGATGGTGAATTGTGTGTTTATTGGTCTCTCAATAAACAATTCACAATTCACAATTCTTTGATCCGGTTTTTTTTCACATTTCGATCAGAATATTTAATGATAAATATAATTTCGTACTTTAAAACGTTCAAATAATAAAAATAGCAAAAATAAAACAAATAATAATTGTCAACGTCACTGGCGTCATTGGCGAAACGTGGGTGCTAGTTCACCTCTGCCTACCCCTTCGTATGTAAGTATAATTGTCAACATTGCCAACTCTCAAAACGCTGCTGCTATTAAAAAAGCCTCTTTCAAAATTACCAAAGGAGAAGAAAGAGGTCAGAAAATTGTCTAAAGATTAAGTCCTGTTGAAAGAGACCTGACTTGACATAGGTATTTTTCACAAAAAATCGGAATTCATTCACTAATAAAAAAAACCTTTGCTTCTCTAGAGATTTCCTAAGTTCGACACCTGGAACGTGTGTCTAAGGCGGCTCTCACGAAATCTTATCAAATTAGGCTAGGCAGAGAAAGAATTCGTGCTGGTGAAGGTGAGTGTGGTGACGGCAGAGTAGAATACAATTGTCAGCACCCCAAATCTCTCCCGTGGGTGTCGTACAAGGCGACTAAGGATAAATCTTTGATGAGGAATGGGCAGCAGCGTTCCCCTTATACCATCTAGCTATTTACCTACTGCGACTTTTGTGCCCGATAAATGGCAATAGGCTCGCCACCTATTACATGGGACCTAAAATAACTGGCGAAACGTGGGTGCTAGTTCGCCTCTGCCTGCCCCTTCGGGGATGTGGGCGTGATTTATGTATGTATGTATGTGAAGGTGAGTGTTGACTAGTGGTGAAGGGGCGTCGTAAACCTACACTTGGGTCTCAGTCCAGCGCCTGCTGCTACTGACTCCCCCTCTGCAACACTATGGACCCGGCACCCGCACTGAGAATCCATGAATTGCTTAGAGTTATCGTCTCTATTTCTAACATACCTACTAGCTGACCCATGTTGTTATGCCATATAAATTATCCCTTAGCCGTAGTAAAATTAGCCATGGTTACGATTTGGTTGCCATGGTTACGTCAAATGTTTGACAAGAAAGCAGTTTATATGGGGAAATGAAATTGTTGTTTTTTGCTATTTTAGTCGCAATTTTTGCTAATTTCCTCACCTTTCTTGCCTTGCCTGGCCCAAAGCAATCATTTCTAAACCAAAATCAGCTAAATCGGCCCAGCCGTTCTCGAGTTTTAGCGAGACAAACGCACAGCAATTCATTTTTATACTTTTATAGAAGAAATAACTACTACTTACAAAAAATACAAGTTAGCTACGCGACGTCGCGTTATGCAGCGATGTAGCGCACCCCTCACTGAACGCGCACAAATTAATTTATTTGTTTGGGAACTGTTATGTAACGAATAGTTTGCAGCAATAATATAATAGCACGACGATAACAATCAATATGCGGGCACGCGGGCTCTTCAATATGAGCTGATCAAACCATTTAAGCATAGTTAAGGATTTATTAAAACCAATTTCTTACACAACATAATCGCTGTTGGTGTAGTCCTTTTATTTAAAGTAAACATAAACAATTATAAATATCAACTACAAATAGAGTTACAAAAAAATATGTTGTTTGTTGTCGTCACAATGTTTCTTAGTATTTATTCAATTGCGTTCTCGTTTATAGTAGGTAAATAAAAGTGAGAATCTGTTAGATTAGATACCAACAATAATTAGATAATCATTATAAATCTGATAATAATTAATTAGTCGACCATCCTATTTATTTTTACAAAGCCTAATCTAAAAATCTTAAATTTTTAATAATATTCACATTATTATTATTAGTATGTCCTACAACTATGGCCTTAGAAAGGCCATAGACATATTCCCCTTTTTTTAATTCTGTATAAACAAGGCTGGACCATATTAGGGAATAATATCATACAATTATAAAATCTATGAAACTATTAAATAGATACAAATCGTTATAAATTAGCTAGTTGGCTAATAATTACAATTAATGACTACTATTATTTAGTGCATTAATTTATGTTAAGAAAATTTTAAACCTAAGGTACTGTAGGTATTTATCAAATTCTATCATTACCGTTCGTAGATACAAGTGACCATAAACCGACCACATTTTCGCCCACTACGCGTACAAAAAATCTCACTTCCTGGTCAGAGGGTGACATAAAACTATGATCTTACCTCGGTCGATAATTAAGAGGGTTTCTGCTCTTGCGTCAAATACTTATCGCCCTCGGTACATAATATACTATTTTAACATATAGGGGGTTATTAGTTTATTACTATTTCAAAGAGGGTTGGTGGCGCCTATAGTATTTATGCGGGAATCGAATTCGCAGAGGACGATGGTTCGATTCCCGCATCAAGTCTAGATATATTTATTTGTGATCATTGTTCAAACATTTATACAATGTTCAAATAAAAATCTAAATTACAATAACCACTACAAAGTCTTTACAATACATTTGATCATTGACGTCACATCTTTAGAGTTTTTGTTAGATAACTTGATGCAATGTTAACACAGTAAGCACAGAATGCAATTTTTCAAATCTCAGAACCCATCAACCAATTTTTGTGAGTTCTTAATCTTGTTCGGTTTCCAGCAGGCACTGGTTGAAGATCTCGAGGCGGGCTGGAGACAGGCTGCCTTGGCACTGGAAGCCGCCACGCTGGTGGATCGCCAGATAGTCATAGCAGGTCACCCGCCCATCATTATTACAGTCCTGTTAGGGACAATAGTAAAAAACAATATGTTTTTTTTAATATTAAATAAATATTTTTACACTCATACCTATCACCTAGCCCAAAGTAAGTAACCCTAAGTACTTGTGTTATGGATACTATATGACGAACATATATTTACTATCGTAAAAACTATTATATCGTAAAAATATTATTGGCCGCGTGGTGACGGCAGAGTAGAATACAATTGTCACCACCCCAAACCTCTCCCGTGCGTGTCGTAGAAGGCGACTAAGGATAAATCAGTGATGAGGAATGGGCATCAGCATTCCTCTTATACCTACCACCTAGCAAAGTACTGCGACTTTTGTGCCCGATAAATGGCAATAGGCTCGCCACCTATTACATGGGACCTAGCCTAATTGGCGAAGCGTGGGTGCTAGTTCACCTCTGCCTACCCCTTCGGGGATATTGGCGTGAATTATGTATATATGTATATAAAAATTATGTAAATAAATGTTGAAAATATACTACATAAACATATACACAACCATGACTCGGGAACAAAAATACTTGTGTTCATCACAAAACTTGCCCCTACCCAGGATTCGAACCTGGGACCTCTAGCCAATACCCAGATCTGAGCATTCGACCGAGCCGGCCGTCAAGCTTTGTACCTATTGTAACATTGATTAGAATTTATACAGGTTTGGCGAGTGCTTTATTAAGATTCGAATCTTTGAAAAGTTCGTGTTTGGGGCACCCAATCTGATTGTGAACGTCATTAAGTACTAATATAAAAAAACACGAATTTTTCAATCAAAACCTAAAAGGGAAGTAGGTAGTAAAACACCATTAAAACGAACTACATCTGCAATAGTATCCAAAATACACAACCTAATTCACAACCTAACACTGAGTTCAAACTCCGAACCACTGTTGCAATTTCCATACACCGTCTAATAACTGTGACTGCCCGTTATGAATTAAATTGAGAAAACGAAATACTTCACACAGGGAGTCACACATTGAACTAGTCTCTGCTAGAGCAAGAAAACTATTATACTAATGCCGCACTCAGAGACGACAACTAACGTTAGTGAGTACCTAATACAAAAAAATTACAATTAAAAACTATTGTAGCCACTATTCTTGCCGAGCCTATGGTCTAGATTTAAATGAAAATTTATGACATTAACCCCCGAATACAGAAACGCTACTCAAATTTAGGGGACTACTTAAAAAGTTAAGTGGACACTACCTGTCAGAATTTGTATGGAAAAACGCCAATTTTGACAATACTTAAATGTTAAACGGGACTCAAATTTTTAATAGCGTTTCTGTATTCGGGGGTAAGGTTCGAGTTCACCGAAACGTAAAACGAGCGATTATTTTTTAATCGTCGGTTTTGACATTTTATCGTAAGGAAGAACTGTCGAAAACAGTTCTTTTTTAATCACTTGCTTTACCTACGTTTTGGTGAACTCGAGCCTCAGTTCAGTACTCATTAAAGTTAATTGATGTCTCTGAGTGCGGCAGTTAGCTACTTTTTTGCCTAGATGACAAAGATAAAATATTAATTGATTTATTATTTACCTGTCTGTATATGCTCATGTAATTCTGCACTGTCTCAACCGCGCAGTAGTCGTTATTCGAACAAGACTGATACGCTGAAATTAAACAACATACAATCTACAGCAGACCCAGGTCAGACTATATAAAACTGTCAAATATCAGCAATCAATTGTCACCCTTAAACTGTTCGGTATAAAGCGCAAACTACCAAGTCGATTAAAAAATTGGCATATTTTGATACGTGTTGTTGACTTCGTCCTCCTGCCCAGTTCCCAGTTTCTCTAGGGTCGGTGCAGTACGTTTCCTCTTCCATTTCCATTACCCCTAAAGGCGTAGGCACAGGTGAATCAACACCCACGTCTTGCCAATTAGGATACATACATACATACATAAATCACGCCTTTATCCCCGAAGGGGTAGGCAGAGGTGAACAAGCACCCGCGTTTCGCCAATTATGTTAGGTCCCATGTAATAGGTGGCGAGCGTATTGCCATTTATCGGGCACAAAAGTCGCAGTACTTTGCTAGGTGGTAGGTATAAGAGGAACGCTGCTGCCCATTTCTCACCACTGATTTATCCTTAGTCGCCTTGTACGACACCCACGGGAGAGATTTGAGGTGGTGACAATTGTATTCTACTCTGCCGTCACCACACGGCCACAATTAGGATAGGGCTCATGTAATAGGTGGCGAGGCTATTGCCATGTATCAGGCACGTAAATCGCAGTATATTGCTAGCTGGTATAACAGTATACTCTTGCTGCTGCTCAATACTCATCGGCATCGCTGCTTTACCCTTAGTCGCCTTATACGTCACCCGCGGTAGAGATGGGGGTGGTGCCAAATGTGTTATGCTCTGCCATCACCACACGGCTATCTAGGTGGCTATCTTTGTAGACTATTGCTTCTTAAAAGCTCGCTAGCGCAGTGGCCTAGCGCGCTCGGCCTGCGATTGCGTAAACTAAGCAATATCGCTAAGGCCGGTCATTAGATGGGTGACCAAATATGTATTTTCTAGAGTTCCTCCGTGCTTCGGAAGGCACGTTAAGCCGTTGGTCCTGGATGCATCTGCATTCGTTAATACCCACCAACCCACACTGGGCCCAATCTCTCTATATTCATCCATCCAAACCAAAAGCGCGCGCCCCAGCAGTGGGGGCATTAAAAGGGCTGGTGATGATGATGCTTCTTAAAAGCAAAAAAACAATTGCATCAAATGAGTGTTGTCATGACTTTGTCAATACCTTAGCTAACGGTAAAAAAGTCCTAAGTACTACCAACCAAACATGTAACAACTTTATTGTGCACTTGATATAAATGTTTGATTTGTTTGATCACCCATCTTCACCAGCCCTTTAATGTCCCCACTGCTGGGGCACGGGCATTCCCTATGGATGGCAGAATGTAGGGAGATTGGGCCATAACCCACCACGGTGGCCCAGTGCGTGTTGGTGGGTCTTAGAAGACCAATATTTACCGTCCGTGTCATTGGGCGACTGCCCCGCCAGTGTGGGCTTTCCGGCGTCCTCCCAGAACGGCCTGCTGATGGTGAAGATGCCGCAATGGTAGCCTTTGCAGACCCTGGTCTCGCAATTGGAAACAGCAGCGCAGATACAGCCCAGGCAAAGGTCTGATACTGGCCGCTTAACAGTGTGCCCTTGCGTTTCAGCTGTAAAAAAATACAGTGGCTTTATTAAAATGAAGCTCTTTTGGATTTTCTACATTTAAACATTATATTTAACCTGCTTAGAGGAAACTGGCGTTAGGTATAATAAAGCCTCTTTCGCATGTTAGCTTTTTTGACGTCCGTTAAAAAAGCGTTCAAATAGAACAAATGCATTTCCACGTATTATTTTCACACGTCATCAGCGCTTTTAAAACGCGACGCTTTTTTTATCGAGCAGTGTTGCATTTTGAGCGCTGGGCGGTGGACGATATGGCATTATTCGCATGAACGTCTATTTGGAAATGCATTCGTTCTATTAGAACACTTTTTTAATGGACGTTAAAAAAGCTCCCGTGAGAATAATACACCTAACCTAACCTACTCTCCAAATAAGACCTTTGATTGTCGCCACTGTTTCAGTTTTCACAATTTATAGGAAAAAATTACTGAACTTTTTTTACGTAATATTATTATTATTATGGGAAAAAACATACGGAGAACGAATTGAGTAACCTCCTCCGTTTTACGTCGGTTAAAAATCACTTATTGTCTATTACTTTTATGTATTTTAATAAAAAATCTTTAATTGCCATTAGATAGTTTTTGATACTTTAGCATCTAAATGTTAGATACAAAACCACTTTTCTTTTCTCTCCGCTATTAAAATGTCTCCTCAAACAAATCAAAGATATTTAATTATCCTCCTAGTTCAAATCAATACAAATGTTCACCTATCAGGATGTCAATTGTTGATTTTATATCAACTTACTACTTTATACCGCATATAAATTGGCGTAGCAAATTTTTTTAATAATGCTATCATAATTGAGGTCCTTTAGATTCAATTGGGTGTGTTTTAAAGATCTATATCAAGGTCTATCCGCTTCTAGCTCTTATCGAACAATGAACATATCAATCAATCAAATTAAGGAAGTGTCTGTGCAATATATCAAAGAACAGGGACTAATTGATAGAAATAAAAAATTTGCTTATTAAATATTCTATACAAAACATGTACCTATTTTGACAATCATTTAGTCTTTTATAATAAGTATTAGGATTTTTTTTTCAGTAGTTGCTAAGTTATGTGAGATCTAATTTCAATACACACTGTGGTAGTAGACGCAGTTAAGAATAATAGATGACAAAAGGGGAAGGAGAAGAAGACGGATAGAGAGAAGAGGAGACACCGAACAACCGGCGTCGCGTCGGATGTTCATAGTGTGAATTCTGGTCATAGAAAACAATACATTTGATTCGACACGCGTTGCATTACATCGGGTCGCGCGCGTCGTGTTTTAATAATGTGGGTAGTTCGACATCTGGTCCCAAGTGCTCACGGCCCATTTAGAACGAGTTGAAGAAAATCAAAAATAGAGAATATTTTCATTGTGCAACTCGTCCCACGTTATAATTGAAATGAGGAAAGGTTGAATTAGTAGCAAAAGTGCTAGTGTGGAAAAAATAAAAAACGGGGTTGGCCTCTTTGGAAACAAAGGTGGTCGCCGACATCCGGTGGGACATGGCAGAGAAAGAAGGTAGTTGACGTGGTAAATTACATTTACGAAAACATTAAATTAGTCTTTTCAGACAGTTATTTGAATTGGAAAACAACAAACATCCGAAGTCGTATAGATCCATAATATACAGTCACATCCTCCACGCTAAGAATACAATTAACAATAGGTAATTCAATAATTTTAAGTATATGTTGCATCAATAGTTTATACGATTATTTCCGTGGCAGATCTAGGGTATTGTTGTTGTTTGTTGTTGTGAATGTTTTTATCAAAATACAAAAAATATCTAAGGCACTTGTTTACATATATTTTTCACAGTATTATAACTGACCTACATACATAAATCACGAACACCCACTTTTCGCTAATTAACTTTGGTCCCATGTAATAGGGGGCGAGCCTTTTGTCATCTATCGGGCACATAAATCACAGTAGGTACCTATATAGCTAGGTTAGCTAGGAATGTATGGCTAGGTATGCTGCTGCCCATTACTCAAATCTGTCTTTATCCTTATTCGCCATGTACGACACCCTCGGGAGAGATGGGGGTGGTGACAATTCAATTCTGCTCTGCCGTCACTACACGACAATATTATTTTGTCAATTAAAAATAAACTAAAAAGAGGCACTTAACACAAAATGAATACTAACTCACAAAAACGCTGAACAATACACATAAAGGAACAATCTTAACCACAATGGATGCCATTTCAATTAAATTTAATGCCTAATGTATTATCGTAATAACAAAAAATACTCCCGGGCGTGCTACGGAGTCAACACGACACGACTGACCGGTGAGCTATGTGGGACTTTTTATAAATGTATTATTATATGTAGATAAGTTACTTAAAACTTGAATGTTATGATTAAAAATGATTCTTGACCACGCAACTGTGGCCATTATTAAATGGGCCATCAAATGATAATATGATTATCAAAAAATGCGTATACATATTCTCGTCAAATTAAATGTTTGTAGAACATGTCTTTTTAGCCTTAATCAAGGTTATGTGCAAATAGCTGTCGTTTATTGTATTAGTTTCCTTCAGAATCACGCCATCGATTTAACCAAGTAACCAAGTAAAAGGTACCTTACCTAGTTTTACAATTAACCGACTTTTGTCAATTGGTATACAAAATTAATATTTATTTGTTATTCTTGGACATTCTTGGTGAATTTGATGATAGGTAATCTTCTCCTTGCCCTGTTCCCAGTCTATCTGGGTTCGGCGCAGTACGTTTCCTCTTCCATTCATATCGGTCAGACGTCATTAAGCCATCCACTCCCTTTTGATTCATATATCATCCATCACACCGGAAAGGTGCTAGTGATGAATGAATGTACCTATAAAAAGGAGACGGAACGGACCATGTCGAGAAACCGATGAACGGAGAGTGATTGGAATGACAACATTCCAATGCATACCAACTGCTTGGGCAGGGCTTGCTGCTTGAGCAATATGGATTTGACTTAGGTTTTACAGCCGGCCGCCTGCATGGCACCAACCCTCTTTGGGTATGCTGTTGTTGGTGGTTTGCCCTCCACCATTCGGGTGCCCCAAGGTGCTTATTGGTTTTGGTATGACAATAAAACTTTTGAAGGAATGGAATTTTGAGCTGTCTATCTATATAAACAAAAAGCGTCAATAAAAATCATATTTTTATGATTGCTAAAGCTGTAGGTAGGGTAAAAATAGAATTACTGCGCCGACCCCAGATAACCTGGAAATAGGGAATGATGATGATAACAAGCCAAGTTGTAATTGTCCCTGATTGTTATCACCTCACCTGATTCAAGGTCGGAATGAGCCGATTCGCTGGCTACTAACTATCTTACTATATATATCTACCTACTAACCAAAAACTCCACAATTTGCCTTTTTATTTGATAAAATCTTCTTCTAGCTATGTTCCCAGTTTAGCTGGGGTCGCCGCAGTATTTTCCAATCATATCGGTGAGACGTCATCAAGCCATCCACTCCCTTTTGATTCATATCATCCATCACACCGGAAAGGTGCTAGTGATGAATGAATGTATTGAAAAGAGACGGAAAGGACCATGTCGAGAGATCGATGAACGGAGAGTGTGTGCCACGGAAAAGCATGGTAAATATTTGATATAAAAAATTATTAAATACAACTTGAAATAATTATTTTTATGTCACACCTGACCATAAAGTGATTTTTTCCGCCTGCTACGCGTATAGGAAATCCCACTTCCTGGTCAGGGGGTTACATAAAACTATGATCTTACCTCTGGCAATAAAAAAGGCCTCAGATCGCATATTTATCGCCCTCGCCTTCGGCTGGAGCGTCAATTACTTGCGATCTAAGGCATTCTTTGTTTTATCGCCTTGGTATATAATGTACTATTAATTTATATGTAAATAGAAAAGTTAAATAAATTGCTGCGTTTAGTACGAATAGCTTTTTGTTTTTTATTCAGGTTAAGATAAAATTCATTCTTAGTTTTAGTATAATAATAAATAATTTCATCATAATAAAATGAATACAGGAAACGTGAAAAGTTAAAAAGCTAATCATCATTTCAATTGGACAGGTTTGCGTATTAACTAATATACCTTTAATAATCAGTAGGTGTGATGTGGCTGTGTGTATATGTCACCGTAAACTGTAAATACCGTTTAATCTACATAATAATCTATCTCGCGAGATTGTTAACTGTAGAAAAATTGTGATCTGTAACAACTTATCTGTTAACTTCTTTATAAGCACAACTTTGGTTCACGTACAGCTAAACTTAAACTATCGAGAAATAAATGAAATTGTTAAATAGTAAGCAGTATGTTACGGTTCACAAATTCTGGACAGTTACAATCTTGCAAAAAAAAAAATAACAGTATTTACAATTTTATGGTGACTTAATTGTACAACGGAATAAAAACAAAACAATTTACGTGCCCATTAGATGGCAGTAGAAGCACCCCTTATATTATTAAAGCGATTGACAAACAGACGAGATTTATGTATATCACGAAATAAAACACCAAATATAGTTAACTTAAATTGTATTAGCAAATAAACAATTTATAAAATATTCTCTTAACAGATGACATCATAGTCCATTACACTGATTTCTGTTTATCGGTACACCACTAATTAAAATGTGATTTATCATTTGGCTCTACTATTCAAGTTGTATTTCTATTAACAGTTCGATAACCTGTTAGTGAGGGTTACAGTTATTAGTAAACCACATCGAAACCAGCGCTGGACTATAGCGAATTCAACAACATACCGCTCCACTTTATATTTAAAATTATAAACATTCAAGAAAAAATGCAAATAAATAATTAGCGGTTGCCAAAAAAGGCAAAATAAAGAGGCATTTACAGATTACGTAATCTACATAATATAAAACATGCTTTACTCATATTTTTCTTACGGCTATAATTTACACTTTCTCTAAATATCCATACTCATAGTCATACGTACGTAAATCTAATATACTACAATTTTGCTCGATCAAATAATCAAAATCAAATACAAGATCAACTTTATGCCAAACTGTGCATGCTTTATTTCCATTTTTATTGGACATAACAATTCATATTTTGATGAATCAGGTATTATTGACGAGCAAAAGAAAATATCATTATCAAATCAGTGGTTTTGTGGTTACAAATAAAAATCGTCGAGGCAGTCCACTCATGAGCTTTATACAAAATTTGGACAAAACCTATATGTGTAAAAAGATTTAGATTAGTTTATTTGCAATTTGGTGTAGCATTTTTGTTGTTGTTCAGATTTTACATAAACTTGTATTCACATGAGTGCACAGTTACGAGCATAGATACAATGCAGAAATGTCCCTAATATTATCATGACGTATATCGCTTTAGATCAAATAATAATGTCAAAACTTTCATTTAAGTTAAATTTTACCGTTAAATGTAACAAAATTCAATACTATTACACGCTAAGATGACCATGATGATTATTTGTCAAAATTCAATGGATTTTTAACAAAGGGATTCGTGTTTTTAAAATTACCTTCATAGCGTACCATTACTATTTAATGAACTAGTACTGATTTAGCAAATTATAATGATGTCATGGAAATTGTACATAAGACGCATCATGCGCCGCCATGATTACGAGAAGTTTAGGGACGTAACAGTACTTGCATGCGTGTTAATAAAATGCTTGCAATCAAAATAAGCACGCACAGTGTGTAATCCGCCTTATACTTAATTCATAACCGACTGTTACATTTATACATTCGGCTCACGTACATACAAGCGAATAATGACATTATAAACAAAATTGGCGGGGTTAATCTTCTTAAAAATAAAATTAACAAACCTCAAAAAGATTTTGGATTCAAAATCCTAAATGAGAATATTGATTAAGAATCCAACGCTCAACTAATTTATGGATCATACACATTTGGGTATTTACTTTATATGTGGTACTTAAATGGATATAAAATGCTTATCCCTAGCTAGGTACAATGTTACATAATTATTAGACAATTTGGTACACATTCGTTGCTCTTTTACAATTAAACATAAGTATGTATAAACAGTTTTGTGTGGGGTCAACCGAGCAACTAAACATTTTGGAATGCATAGATAACAATGACACGAAATGTAAATAGTTACAATAGAGACCTCTTAAAGGTAACAAGAGACGTTCACAACATCGTCCCCATATCTTTCATTAATAAAATTTTACTACTAGAGTGAGTACAAAAAGTTTTATATAAAATGGAAGCTATTCGTTTTCATGATGAAACTATACAATCGCTACAATTGGCACTACGAATGCAGGTCACATTAATATGAAATTACAAAATCGAATTCAGAAGCTTCGAAAATGGAAATCTTATTAGTAATATTACTTTCTTCTTAAATATATAGCGTAAAAAATAATTTATTATACCAAAGAAATAAAGATCAGTAAATATTATAATCAAAAGTAACATAATTTCAAAAGATTTTCTTTAGAGAGTATAATTAATTCACAGATGACAACATGCACACTTTGGTTCATTAGCGACCAGCTGAGTTCACGCATTCACTATTGTTGGCAATACTTATTATATTTTAATGTTACTTCTGATATACATACAAAAGCATAGTGGATTATCCAAAACTGAAAAATTTAATTGTAATTAAGAAATAATAATATAAACTTAAGAGATTTTGAGGTATAACAGTAGTACAGTACATTAGTATAACTTATGTTATCCCATGATCATAAAAACTCAAAACACAATTTCATTGATAACATAAACTGCTAATCTGCCTGGTATTGTCAATATTAGTGATGGTTATTTATCAGCTCAGCCATATTTTGTGGTGCACAAGCCAATCAAAACAAAATACATCTCAAAACAATTTCACAACCGCTACATATCAAACACCTTCTATGATTTATGTGAAATATTACTCAACAAGCAAAGCACCATTCAGATAGGTTGTGCTAGACGGGACTATCGCCAGACCCTATCAATGTCCCTATGAATCCCTAACTTCCATCCATTCTCTCCATAGTCATAAATAATTACTTTCATAAACTTCACCGTTGCACAAACCGACAATTCCTGCAGACTTACACAACTTTATGTGTGGAATCCAATTTCAAACTCTTATTTTACTTCCGTGGCATACAGTATGGGATGAGACTGATTATCCCTAGATCCTGTACAGTGCTTTAAAATAGGAATATTAGATAATTAATACCAATACTAAATCTAACTTCAACTAACCCATTACTTCATACAGATATATATATTTTTGGTATAAAGATAAATATATCCATCACACTTCACACGGGCCTCCATCGTCATGAGACTAGCCTTCTCTCTAAGCACACCCTCACTAATAATAATGCATACAATTACATATAAACGATTCGTTACACCACACTGATTATGTGAATGTTGTGATAATTGCTAAATAGTATTTCATGCACCGCACCACTTCACTATGTTTCCATACCGTGTCTTTACATAATCCCCCTAAATAACGTGCATGTAATACTTAGAGGTAAAGCGTTTACTACACGAGCGTCTCATATTTGTCCAGCACGTGGGCTTGGTTGTTGTCGTCGCCGTGCGAGCGAGAGCGTGGGCGGCTGTTGTCTGCGCTCTTCGCACGCGTCTTCTTGTCGTGCCCACACGTGCACGCGACTGACGACTGCCTCTTCAAAGTCTGAGCTCTAGCGCCGGCCCACTGGGGATCCAGAGACTCGCTCCTGGCATACATTTGCCGCTTAGTTCGCCCCATAGTCGCGTGCGTAAACGACGCCGCCTGGCCGCTGTCAGACGACGGCCTCATCGACTCACTCCGCATACAAACGTTCCCGCCGGCGCGCCTGAACGAATCCAAGACTCTCTCTTCGATCTCCTCTATGTCCTTCTTTTTCACCAGCCAAATCTCTTCCGAGCCCCTGGTGAAGTAGCTGGAGCCCTTGCTGACAGAGTACTTGTCCTTAGTTTTCAATTTGCACGCCTTTATATTATTTTGAGTGTTTACATCGTCAGGTTTCTGCGTGCGCGCTGTATCAGGGGATGCTACGTTTCTGAAAGCGGTGCCGTGCGAGGGGAACTGGTCAGGGAGCTTCGCACCTAAGCTAGGCGATCGGATGGTCACCTCGACGGGGGACGCGATCGGTTTGAACTCCGGTTTGATAATCTTCTGGGGCTCCGGCTTGACTTTCTCCACGTCACTGGAGCTGTCGCTGCGTTGCCATTTGAGGGTGCTGCTTTTTGTGAGGCTCTGTTGCCTCTCTAGCACCGTTGGGGTTTTTTCGAGAGGACTCGAAGCTATCTCGAAGTGTATGTTGTCTTTGAAGGGTGTGGCGGGCGGTGGTAGGTCCTCTTTGCTGTCCGACCCTAACCTCTCGGTTCTGGGGCGGCTACGCATTGACCCAGTACGCGACATCCTCCCAGCGCTGGCACTCGCATCCTCTGCCGCCTTCTCGAACTTCTTTATCTTATCCCCGACGCCGTTCGACTCCTCGCCGGCGACAATCTTCTCCTTCTTCTCTGCTTCCACTTTGGAATCGCTTGAGACGCTTTCGATTTGCTCCTTCGCCTCTTGATTATTCAGGCCCGTTGCTTTCTCGCTTTTCACAGGCGCCTCTGTGGCGAAAACAGAATCCTTTTTCACCACCTTGGAGTTCACTATATCATCTTGTTTCGAGTCTGTCCTAGTGAGTTTACTAACGGGAACTGGTGGAGAAGCTATCTCCACCGAATCCTTTCTGGGTGGAGGCGGGAACTCTTTGACTAAAGAATCCTCACGCTTCGGTGGCGAAGGATTCTTTCTAGCGGGGAATTTTTGCGGTGGCTCTTTCGACGGGGGCGAAGTCACCATTTGCCCCCGCGACGCCACTTTCAGGGGACCAGTTGCAACTTTTTGCGGCACCGGCACTACCGGTTTAGTCTGGGGCGGTACCTTTTGAGTGGGAGACGTAACTTTTTGTATGAGCGATGCAATTTTTTGCGAAGGCGACGCGACTTCCCTCTTCAAAGACGCAGCACTCTGGGGCGGTGACTCTGCCACGGGCGGTGTGACAATCCTGAGCGGTTGTATCTTGGGCGGCGAATCTTTATACTCCCTAACCTTCGGGGGCGATTCTCTGTACGCGTCCACGGTTTTAGGCGACGACAGCCTGCGCGGCTCGTTGCGCAGCAGATCGGGCACATGGGATCTGGGCGGGGAGAACTTCGGCGGGGTGAACGGGGGGGAGTGTTTGAAGGTTAGGCCCTTGGGGTCTTTGGGGTCAGGGTCAGGAGGCTGCGGATCTTGGGCGCGACGTCACGCCCTTGACTCGGTCCACTGGTCCGAGTCGTCCGAGTCCGAGTCGGCGCCGGACGACGTGTCGCTCAACTCGACGGCGACGCGGCGGGCGAGTATGGAGGCGACGTCGTGGTAGGCGGGCGCGCCGCGCAGCGTGTCGTAGCGGCCGGTAGAGTCGTCGCACCGCTTCTCCACTTTGCGCAGTTTTATGCCTGCGGGAAGAATTTGCGTGTTGAATTCCCAAATTACAATTAAAATAAAACAATATTCAATTTTACTGTCTAGTGACGTGTATAATGAAGAATAGATAGTATATGTGTGCGATAGTTATGAGTTCCCGAATTACAATATAAAAAAACCAAGTGTTAATATTCAATTTTACTGTCAGATGAAGTGACAAAGAATATAAATTTCATGTTGAACTCGGTTCACATAAACAACGTCATATGTGTGAAATGATCACAGCCGTGGGTGCATGTCGCACCTTACAACTATATGTCTTGACTTGACTGCTACGATAAAACGATTTCTGTTATAAGGTTTAACTAAACAACGTAATTTTTATATAAAAACTATCAATATTTTATTGAAGAACTTACAACAACATAAAGGAAAAACGCTTAAATGATGATGATGAGACCGTGAGACCACTGTTGGGCCACAGGCCTATCCTAAGGATCAAACTGATCTGTCCTACGTCCCCACACAGCGGCTTCCTATATATAAATTTTACACTAACATGAAATACAACTGAAATAACATCCTCCACTTTTTATACATTTTTGGCCCAAAATCAAAAGTGCCGGCCAATAAATGTCGATTGGCACCACTCAAAAAGTTAGGAAGGGTCTCCTAAGACCATTTTCGCGTGGCGGCAAGGGATCTGGTAGCTACCCTTAATGCCCCATCTCAACTTTCCATCCTGTATAGCACTACTAATATTGGTGCTACAGGTTTGGTGTCGTATTACCAAATGCTAAGGCCGACGTGTTCTATCGGAATACAGCACGTTTTTTTATTACTTTTGATATTGGACCAAAATGGAGGATGTCCTTTGAAACAATATCAGGAAAAAATTAATATGCACTAACCATCTCTAATGGCCTTGAGTAGATCCGACCTGGGGTC